>CAXHTJ010000007.1:5856920-7056920 GCA_964019445.1 Populus tremula | reverse complement strand
AATTCAAAGGCATGACTCTTATTTTGTACTCATGGATCACTTCTAAAAAATGGCACATTTCATCTTTTATTCTAAGTGTGTTTGGTAAAGCAGTGCAAAATGCTTTTCAATTGAAAATGTATTAAAATGAAATTATTTCATGTTTTTTTTAATTTTGTTTGATGTTTTTTTAATTTTTTTGATATTGACACATCAAAACATCAAAACAAAAAAAATAATTTGATGTTTTTTCAGGCGAAAAACACTTTGAACAACAGATTGAACAAAAAAAGCAAACACATTCTTTAAACAACTGATAGGTTCATGTTGCAAAATTGTTATTCTAAGAAGTGATCAGACTTCATGGGCTTTCTCTAACTATTGTCTCGGACAAAAAGTTTACAAGCTACTTTTGGAGAACCTTATGGCGATTAGTAAAAACACAAATGAAATTCTTAGCTGCCTTTCATCTTTAGATGGACACAAACTGAGGTCACCGAATAACTATATGGGAGGGACTTAATGCTACCTATTGCAAAATTCAAATACAATAGATACATTAATCGCACTTTGGTTGTAGCGCATAAGAAGTTGTATTGGGTTTACAGCCAAGAAAGCCAATTAACTTGATACCATTACCTGTTTCAGCCGGTACTAGTGTTGAAGAAAATTCATTTGCGGAGCATATTCTTGGCATACATGCCGATGTGCATTTAAAAATTGCTTCAAGCAATAAAGGGTACAATAACCGAGTGGATTTGCATTGTCAACATGCTAAATTTGAAGCTGAAGATCAAGTTATGGTGCACATTTGGCTAGGAGGCTTTCCAACTAGCAAATACAAGAAGCTTCAATAGAGGAATATGGGCCCTTACAAGATTTTACAGAAGATTAGCTCCAATGCTTCTGTGTTGGACCTACTTGAAGATATTGGTACGAGTAACATCTTCTACATTGAAGACCTCACTCTTTACCTAGGACATATAGATACTTCTTCCATAGATGCTCCAACACTCCAACCCCAGTTCCCACAATTCAAGAAGAAATTGAACACATTTTGGACAATAGTATTGTTTCAACTCGTATATGTTACAACCAAAAATATTTGGTGAAATGGAAGAACAAATTGTTATTTGAATCTACTTGATTTCTGGTGCGGAGTTTCAATGCCTAGACCATGATTTTATGGAAGATACAAGTCATTTAACTCTCTAGAGTCAAATTTTCTTAAGATAGGGGTAGATGGTGCAAATATCACGTAGAAAGTTTATAGAACAAGAGGGAAATCTAATCCTACAAGTTTGTCGATTTGCCTTCATCCTAATTGGAACTAATCTAGACTTTTTAATAGATAACACAACATATTTTGGGTGTTCTATTTGCCAGGGGCAGCTTTTTAATTTTTGTTTTGTTAGGGGTAATCTTATAATTTTAGGAAGTAGATTAGTCAACTTCTTCAGCATTATGGAATTGACCTGCCAACTAGCACTTGCTATTGTGCACTTTCATAGGCACCACTTTAGTAGCCGAATTATATTTTTTGTAACCCCACTTGAGAGGATGGTTTTTAGTGAAACTAAATTAAGATTTCAGCCTTCAAGGTTTAAATGTGTGATCATCTTATCTTAGGTGTGATGCCTTAGAATTCTTAGGAGTGATTTTGATGTGGTGTATAACGTGGATAAAAGTTACAGTTCTCAATGTTACCAACCTAAGCTGTAAAGGAATCTAGAGAAAACTCTAGTATTTTATTAGAAATCTGAACAGTCTGAATTTCAAAATAAACTAAACATTCCTATTTATATTAATTAGACCTAAAATCCTTTATAGCAAAAGAATTCCTAGTTAAAACTATAATTCTTTATATAAAATGATTACTAATTAGAACTTACTTAACTAATAGAATCCATCTAGTATTAGGATTTCTAAATAGTAAAATAATAATTAAATTAAAATTAGAAAAAAAGAATCCAATTACAACAAAGTAAATAAAAACAATCCTGCATAGTAAATTCCAAGCCTTATTTGAATGCTTTTCTGATATCTAATAATTTTGAAATTTTAACACAATAGGAAAAAGATTCTTCAGAATTTTCTATTAAACTTTTAGCTCGATTCAATGGTTGAATTAAAAGTTATGCTTGATTTACCAAACTGCATTTTGAACTCTTCTTAAACCCTTCAAAACTTAAAAATCTCAACCATTAATAAAATAATGCAATAAACATTATTATGCCAAGAATATTGAAGAACTTTCCCCACTTCAGATTTGTATGAGCCCCTAGGGTGAGGCTAGGTTTGTTTTCTCCCTTTTAGATTACGCGATCCTTAGTTCATTGTTGTTACTCGCCCAAACCACAAACGTAAGCTAAAGATACCACAATACCCACCTAAAGCCAATTTTCCATTACCTAACCTATCAATTCTTTAATTGCTTGTAAAACTTAGTAGTTAGGTGCTGTAATTGAAGATCTTGCATAAGATTGAATTGCACTTCAAACCATAGTCATGCACATTTTGATTAAAAAAACAAGATTCATTTCTTGATTTTGAAGATATAAGGTTAAATTCTCAATGCTTTTACAAAATATTGTTTGGATCTTCATGTTTATGTGGTACCAAAAATACTTTGTGATACTTGTTACAATTGTTTGAAATTATGATCCTTCTTAATTAGGTTGAGAGCATAAGCATCATCCCTTTCTACTGAAATGATTGAGAAATTTGGCATTAAAGACAATATTGCTAGAAATTGCTAATATTTCACACTCATGATAGCCACAAATATTATGAATTTGCTTGTGATAGTTCCCTAATGTTCAATCACTACTGCAACCTCATGATTTGATTCTCTTGTCTACTCCGAGACTTTGCTCAAACTGAACTTTTGCATTAATGTATGCATGGACTCATGCATGCATATAAGTTTATTTGTTTGTTTTACTTCCATGTCCTTGATAGAGCATGAACTTGAATGGTCTTGAATCTAAAAAGACGTCCTTGTTATACTTTGTTTCCACATGACGCTTATGTGAAGAATCTTTATGTGCTTTTAGGTCATTGAAGACCCTTCGTTGAGTTTAAAGCAGAGAGCTCTTGTAACAGATGCTGCACGTGCACTTGACAAAGCTAAAATGATGCGGTTTGATGAGAAAAGTGGCAATTTTTACTGCACAGAGCTTGGTCGCATTGCAAGCCACTTTTATATACAATATTCTAGCGTTGAAACTTACAATGAATTGTTGAGGCGCCACATGAATGATAGCGAGGTTATTTTTTACTATCCATGGTTTCACCATGAGTAACATCAGTTTACAAAATGTTATGGTTCTTTTTTATGTTCTCTTGAGTTTTGTGAAAAAAAGCTGTCAGAATTTTTAGTGTACAAGGTTTCCCAGTAATGACTTATTTAGTGATTATATGTTAAGTCAGTATTTTCAGTTGCTCTGGACTGTGATACCATCTCTCTAATCTCTGATCTCTAATTACTATTTGCCTTTTCCTTTCCATCATCTTATTTAACAACCTTTATGTTGCTTTGCTCCTGTGGTAGGTTATTGACATGGTTGCCCATTCTTCTGAATTTGAGAATATTGTTGTTCGAGAAGAGGAGCAGAATGAGCTGGAGATGTTGCTGCGCTCATCATGCCCTTTAGAAGTTAGGGGCGGTCCTTCAAACAAGCATGGGAAAATTTCAATTCTTATTCAGGTTTTTAGCTTTTCTTGTGTTATTAATTGTCCCTACCATAGTTTAAGAAACTATTCTATCTGACTCATGTTTTGTTTATGTCAACTTGCAGTTGTACATATCTCGTGGCTCGATTGATACCTTTTCACTGGTTTCTGATGCTTCATATATCAGTGCAAGCTTGGCTCGTATCATGCGGGCATTGTTTGAGATTTGTTTGCGCAGAGGCTGGAGTGAGATGTCTTTATTCATGTTGGAATACTGCAAGGCTGTAGATCGCCAAATCTGGCCTCATCAACATCCACTTAGACAATTTGACAAGGATCTTTCAGCAGAAGTTTGCCTACTGAGCTTTGATTTACGTTTTTTATCCCCAGAATGCACCTGTGGTGACCATTGTTTGACATCACTTTGTACCTGGTCCAGATATTGCGGAAGCTAGAAGAACGAGGATATGACTTAGATCATCTGCAAGAGATGGAAGAAAAGGATATCGGAACACTTATTCGTTATGCTCCTGGAGGAAGGGTAATCTTTTTGTATGGAGTGATGTTCTATATTGTTTTGTGTTGGTAGAAATAATACTGACTTTAATTATATAATTTATTATTATTTTGTTATTTTTTGGGGATTGGTGAACACTGGAAGTTGGTTAAGCAATATTTGGGATATTTCCCACGGATCCAGTTATCAGCAACTGTAAGTCCAATCACCAGAACAGTATTGAAGGTAATTATAGTCAATTGCTTCCATATATCTCCAGGATTATAGATTCCATTCTATCAATATGGATACATCATTATGATGTTTAATTTCAAAATGCAGCTGGATTTGCTCATAATTCCAGAATTCATATGGAAAGATCGTTTCCATGGTGCTGCTCAACGTTGGTGGATTCTTGTTGAGGTGTTGTCGTATATCTCCCAATGTGATTCCTATGTAGTTAGAGGATGAAATTTTGATGATTTGCTTCACTCTAAAACTGGAAGGGGCTTTAAGGATAAATTCTTGTCTACTAATATGCATTTTGAATTGGAAGTGTAAAACCTTTTAACTCTAAATTTCAGTAACTATGCCATCTCAAATATTTATTTGGCAACTTAGTTTCTAATCAATTTTTTTAAAACATGAAAATTCTATCGGTAATTTCTCCATAGAGAAAGATTACTTGGTGCGTTTTATTCTCTTGTAATTGCAAGATTGGGTGTAGAAAATGTTGGTAAACAGGCTTGTTACACTCACTTATTGAGCTCATGACTGCACTATCACATGACGATTGATTTAAATTTTGGACTTACAGAAGTTCTCCTTTACCGGGTATGCATTGCAATTTCCTGTGTTGAGAGGTCATGATTTGACTAGTCTTTTTTACCTTTGACATTGTTTCTAATGAGTGCAACTTTGACATTGTCTCTAATGTGATGCACAGTTTTTTTCATATGTAACTGAGGCCTAATTAACTATTCAAACAGGATTCTGAGAATGACCACATCTATCATTCCGAGCTTTTAACTCTGACAAAGCGGATGATTCGTGGGGAACCTCACAAGCTATCCTTCACTGTGCCAATTTTTGAACCACATCCCCCACAATATTACATTCGTGCTGTTTCTGATTCTTGGTTGCATGCTGAATCTTTCTACACTATATCTTTCCATAATCTTGCGCTACCAGAGGTACTCATTGTACTTTAGATGATCGTTTGAACATTTCTTTATGGCAATTTTCTTCTCTTACCAAATTCTGTGTGTCCAGGCTCGTACTTCACATACAGAACTTCTAGATTTGAAACCGCTTCCTGTAACTTCACTTGGGAACAACACTTATGAAGCCTTGTACAGCTTTTCTCATTTCAATCCTATACAAACGCAGGTGTAGTCCATTATATATAATTTTTGTTGGTTTATTTCATGGTTTTAGCTATTTTAAACTGTTCATCACTTTTGACCTTATGAAAAGTATTCTGCAGTTGTGATTTGATGCTTTTGTTTGTGAGTTGCAGATCTTTCATATTCTGTATCACTCTGACAATAATGTTCTGTTAGGAGCGCCCACTGGAAGTGGGAAAACAATAGCTGCTGAACTTGCTATGCTTCGCCTCTTTAATACACAGCCTGACATGAAGGTACTATTTTTCACAGTTTTTGCAATGCTAAAGACATTATGTGCAAACATAAGTTATTGAGAAAAATGCAAACCTAAAAGGACAAGGGCTGTTTCCAGCTAAATGTGCATTGCTTTTTGGTATGTTCTGGAAGTGCAACCACTATGACCAATATTTTGTGAAAGAACAAGAGACTAAGGTCCTTGTTGGATTTAATTATGCTCTGAAAATAAAAATAGGTTTCTTGTTATACCAACTGATCCATTATTTGGAAGATTTTTTAAGTGTTTTTGACCCAGGAATGCAGTATGTTTAGTTATTTCTCTAAATGCAGGTTATTTACATAGCACCTCTGAAGGCTATTGTTCGAGAAAGAATGAATGACTGGAGAAAGCATCTTGTCTCTCAGCTTGGGAAACAGATGGTGAGAACATTTATTCACTTGCTTTATACATATACTATATATCAAAGCATGAAGCCACAAAAAATTCTTCACTTGAAAAATATCCTTAGCGTAGGTGACTTAATAAGAGACATGTTAATATACTAATACTATGCACAAACTCAAATATTTTCCAAAATGATCTCTATAACATGTAATTATAAGTGACCTAATGGTGTATTGGTACTACTAAGTTATTTAAAATATTAAAATTTTATTTTCTTCAAAATAAATTTTAAAGAAATTAAAGACAGTATTTTCTGGAGATGTGAATCAAAATAGTCTGTACAAGGTTTCTATTTAAAGGAGAATAGAAATCAGAAATCAAATCAAATCATATATCCTTAATTTATAGGAGTTGACTAATACTACCACATTTATAGACAGCCTAATATAAAATTTTCTATTTTACAACACTCCCTTTCAAGCTAGCTTAAAGATATCTTCCATGGCTTGCTAGCTGATCAAGTAGTCAAATTGTAACATTTGTACCCTCTTTTGTTGGGGGCATATCCAATGAAAACACATTTTTCAATTCTGGGATTAAGTTTAGATTGGAATTTGTTTGCATGTGAACTAAGACTATGCAACAAAAAACTCTTATTGGCAAATCAAATTGTGTTCGTGTAGCATGAAAAGATAGTTTTACACCCAACATAATCTTGTGTGATCATCTATGAATGTAAAACCATTTTTTTAAGATACATTAGTGATCTTTGAAGGGCCCCATGACTATGAATTAAATAAAATGGTTTAGAAGCACGATAAGATTTTGAAGGATATGTAGCACAATAACTTTTTGATAAATGACAACTTTCACATTGAAAAGATAAACAATTCAATTTTTTTAAAAACTCAAAAAATAAATGTTTTAAGACAGAGAAGACTAGGATGTCCAAGTCTAAGATGTCAAAGCATTATTTGTTCACTACCAGACATTGAACTTATACTACTAAAGCTTCCAACTTTTTTTTTTTTTTTTTTATTGCCGAAGAAGTTGTCATTAAGGTAGTGAAGCCTATCTATCATCCTAGCCCTGTCAATCATCTTCTCCGAGCTCCGGTCGTAAAATATACAGGATAGAATCATAAAAAATAACATGACAGTGACAATCTTTGGTTAGTTTACTCATGGACATAAGATTGCAAGCAAGTTTAGGAACATGGAAGACAAATTTAAGATTCATACTCTTAGAAATTGTTATTCACCCTTTTCTTGCAATAGGTGAGAAACTACCATTTGTAATTTTTATTTTCTCATTAGGATGGGAATGACTAGTCATATAATTGGATACATCTGAATCATTGATCTCAGAAGCAAAATTTGAACAAGAAGATAAGGCACAAGGATGACTATCTATTTGAGCCAAGGAAACACTAGGAATACCATTTGAAACAAGATAGTCGGTGATCAAATCCTTGCTCTGATATTATGAAAACAAATTACTCTGGAAATCAGTATTTTGACTTGAATCAAAATAGTTTGTACAAGGTTCCTATTTAAAGAATAATACAAGACATGAAATCAGGAGCCAAATCAAATCATATTTCCTAATTAGGAGTGACTTCTAATTTATAAGTGTTAACTAATACTATCAAATTTATAGAAAACCTAATATAAAATTTTCTATTTTACAACAACAATATAATATTTTTATTTGTTTTGTGATCAAGTCTTGGAGATAGATTATTTTAAAACAAGTATACATGTAAGCTAGTAACTGCAAGTGTTTGTTTATTTGTGTGCGTGTGAGTGTCTGCTAGACATTATCTATGCTTATGGAATTAAGATTATGTTTTTCATCAGGTCGAAATGACTGGAGATTATACTCCCGATTTGATGGCTCTCTTGTCAGCTGATATCATTATATCCACTCCTGAGAAGTGGGATGGCATCAGTCGTAATTGGCATAGTAGAAGCTATGTGACAAAGGTGCATTTCTGTTATATTTGGCTGCTACTTTTGAATGAAATTGTTGTTTCTCATTCAATTATTATTTACCTCATTACACATTTGCTTCAATTTCATTGATAGGTTGGACTTGTGATCTTAGATGAGATTCATTTACTGGGAGCTGATCGTGGACCTATCCTTGAGGTATTAATGGCAAATTTCTGTTTCTTGTTCCTGAGCATTTATTCTAATAGAACCTCAGAATTTGTCTTCTCATTTATTATTTCAGGGTTATCTATTGATGAACGAGATTTTTTTTTTTTTTTTGGATTTTATTCATATGTTTTATGTAGCATTTTATTTTATTTTTGCACTTGTCCCCGTTTTCTATCAAGTTACTACTTTTTCAAAAAATTGTTCTAATTCTTCTTTTACTTGGGATTAATTCATATATTAAGCGGTGGCTCAAACTGATTGCAGATAGTTTGGGTTCGAGTTCCAACAAAATTTTATAGGGGATGGTAGATTAGGCAACTTCTTTTTCTCGTTATTGTACTTTAATCTTATCATGGGCTTGGCATTCTAATCAGAAGGCCATTGATGATCAACTGAGTTGTTTTGACAATTCCTTGGTTTGACAGCTTTCAAAATGGTTTCAAAGTGAAGTTTTTTTGCCAAAATTTGTTAATTTATTCGGTTAGTTGAGGGGAGTATTGAAAAAAGAGGTCTAGGCTGTTTAAATGCTTAGAGCCAACTCAATATTACATTTTATTTCATTGGTCTATAAATTGCTTGCTGTTCCTATGACAACATTGAACTTTTTGCTTCCAGGTTATTGTTTCTAGGATGAGATACATATCATCACAAACAGAGCGTGCGGTGCGTTTTGTAGGTCTTTCAACTGCTTTGGCAAATGCAAGGTGTGTGCATCTGATTCAATCTCAAGCACCCAATTCTTACATTATTGGTTCATGATAACTTGCTTTCTGTTTAACATCTAAGAAACTGAATTTGGTCTTTTTTTTTCAGCCTGTCTACACCTTTTTAACATTAACATAAATCCCTTTATTGAGTTAAATAAAAAAATTTCAATTAACCACAAAAAGGAGTATCAACAACTACTAAGAGAGAGAAAAATGTTTCAACCAAAAATGAGGAAATAAAATCCAAGATGATCTCAACTAGCCTGTATACCATTGTTGCACAAGATTCTTTCAAGATATTAGTACAAAATCAAAGTGACAATAAATAACAAAAATATGAATCTCATGTATTGATGGGCGCAAAAAACTCCCAAAAAATAACAACAACAACAACAACAACAATAAATAAATCATGTACCTTGAGAACCAAACTAAGAGTGGAGCCCAAAACTCTGATAAATGTTCTTCCCTTTGCGGCTGATAAAAGCTCAATTGTTCCCATATAAAATTTTCTGTATGTATTATTGAGAATTGTTGCCAATGATTTATTCTTTGATAGATGCATTAGGTCTTATAATAAAGACAACTATTTTTGCTTACTGTTAATGGTCCAAAATGTTGGGTTGATGCTTAAATATCTCACTTTCCCACTAATATCTTGTCTTTTTTCATCAATTCATTAAACCTCAACAGTGATACCCTTTCATAATCCTTTACCTCCTTTTTCTCAAAATCATCAAAGAATTTGTTAATATGTTTATTAGAATTGATATTGAAATGTGATGAAATTCACCAGTTATGCCATTGGATATTACTAATGCCAAATATTATTCATGCAGTACCAAATTAAAATGAATACTCTTTCTCCACTCTTCAGGTGTCTGCGTGGTTATTCCTTCATCTTACATGGTTTCTAATATCTCAAGTTTTTTTAAGTTTTTCTTCTAATTATTTTCTGCATCAAATGTTGTCAATTCTGAAATTTTCTCAAGGTTTTTATTCTTTTTAATATCTTTTAATCTTGTACTTATTTTTTTTTTTATCATCTCTACTTCTGCCAATGTCCTTTCATGTGTAATTGCTTTTACTCTTTTATTTGTAATCTACCTTTTAAATTTAATTCTTCAAGAACATTAAAAAAAATTAGCCAAACAGCATGAGAAATTGACCATTTGACATCAAGAGATGTGTAGTCCTGCTTATACAATTTATAGAATAGTTTAGTGTTGAGGCTTAACTGATTTGAGTTCCATGCTATTAACATCGTCTCTTTTAAGAAGTACAAGCCATCTTATATGTAATTTGATCAAAAGTCCATTCTATTGTTTCCTAATTTAATATGAAATTTCATTTATTTTGGACTAAAGATGAAATAAATTTAAACTAACTTTAGCATAATATTTTATGTAATATAATTTCAAAAAACATTTCTCATGTGTATTGCTCATGGATAGACAATTTCTTTTTTCCTTTTTGACAGAAAAATAGACTAAACTCACCATGCAAAATGTCTTCCATGATACAATTGCAATTGAAGTTAACTGAGAATAAGAAAAAAAGTAAGATTTACAGTGCCATATAAAGGAGGAAAGGGGATAAGAGGAGTTTTACATAATCTTATATTATTGTTTTGAAAGTGAATTGATGATGGTTATGAAAACATTATGCTAGTCAAATCAATCTACTTTCAGAATAGGAAGGAACTAGTTTGAGAAGTTCCTTAAAGTTTTGCTATTGTTTTTTTGCTACTAAAATTTCTGATACTTGTGTACTCAGCTGTATCACATTGATTATGTCATTAGCTGAGTTTTCCAAAGGAAAAAAGACCACATAACTGTATTGCTCTATTGCTACTATGATGTCTATTCCACAAATGCTAATCGTTAGTGCTTTAGTAGCCTTTTCTTCCATGGTTTTGGTGCATTTAAGATGCTAATGATAAATTTTTTTATTGTAATTCTTGTCTTATGATCTTTATTTATTTAGTGATTTGGCTGATTGGTTGGGTGTTGGTGAAATCGGGCTCTTCAATTTCAAGCCAAGTGTGAGGCCTGTGCCTCTTGAAGTGCATATCCAGGCAAGTAGATGCTATATTTTTCATGGAAATTTATCTTGCCACTGAAATAATGTCCTTTTCTTTTCTCTTTTGTTTAAAGAAGAGTGTTTCATTAGAAAGAGAAGATTATGCAAGAAATGGGCTTTTTCAATCTTCAGTATCTTTTGATTGTATGGTAGCTAAAAATATTTTGTCGTCAAAGCTTTTGATTATCATAGTCAGTTTTGTAATGAATTGGTTGTGATGCTTGAGATAGGAACTGTAGCCCTAATTTTTGTCCGTAAACTGTAGTGTTGCTTTAATAGGAAATCATAAAATCCTATATTGATCTCCAACCCCAAGTGGCTCTAGAGTACATCTTAGCCAACAATCTAAACTATACAGCATATCAGGTGGTGTGCTTCTCCGCATAACAAGATTGTTGCCTTTCACACATTGTTTTAGGCACATCCTATTGGAAGCAAAACCACACTTTACAGACAAAATGCTGTGTTAAAAGTTGGAAGGGGTGTCAGGAAGAGGCAACAATCTTGTTATGTGGACAAGCACACAACCTGGTATGCTGTAAAGTTTAGATTGTTGGCTGAGATGTATTGTAGCCACTCGGTGTTGGAGATCAATATAAGGTTTAATAATCTTCTATGCCAGAGTTATTTTTTCTGGTAGATGCATTAGGTTTAGGTATTGGACCTTTGCCTGCTTATTTATTGTTCTTTGTATTTTTCTTTTTGTTGCTGCCCACTTTGTTCACCGTGTTTTAGAGTTGGTCTTTGTGTATATATTACATATCTGAAAAATTGGTATTGCTTTCGTTGCACTTCTTAGATCAGGATGTTTTTGCTGAGATTACCTAAAATTTACGTAATAACCTTTGGTCCATAAGACATGTAATTGTAGAAATTATTGTTCAACCTTGTGTAGATCTTTTTGTTGATATGGAAGCGATTTTGCATTTGACAAGTAGTTGCTTTTTATGGACAGGGATATCCTGGAAAGTATTACTGCCCAAGGATGAATAGCATGAATAAACCTGCCTATGCTGCAATATGCACCCATTCACCGACAAAACCAGTTATCATATTTGTTTCATCTCGTCGCCAGACAAGGCTCACTGCTCTTGACCTTATTCAGGTGAAGTGCATCATCACATCATGGCATGTTGAATAGTCCTATTACAATACATTTTAAACATAGTGTTTTTATGTTATGTAGTTTGCAGCTTCAGATGAACATCCTAGGCAGTTCCTCACTATGACAGAAGAAGTGCTGCAGATGGTTCTCTCTCAGGTCACTGATCAGAACCTCAGGCACACCTTACAGTTTGGGATTGGGTTGCACCATGCAGGTCTGAATGAAAGAGATAGATCTCTTGTTGAGGAACTTTTTGCAAATAACAAGATCCAGGTTTCTATCACCTGAATGATCTATTTTTTTTTCCATACCCAGTAAGCACATACTCCAAACAGAAAATGAGAATATTGATTCGCAGGTATTGGTATGTACTAGTACACTGGCATGGGGTGTAAATCTTCCAGCCCATCTAGTTATTATCAAGGTGAGACATAAACATGCATATATACTCTTATGTTATATTATTACAGATTTCATTGGAACTTCACCACTAGTTTGTGAATTTTTTTTTACCATTTTCGTGCTCTGCACCATTACTGTACTTGGATTACACATGCTGGCACTAATGTAAATTTGGCAAGATTTTATCTGGCCTTTGATTTATCTGTCATAATATTTCTTATGCTTTGGGGTCATTAACATTTCAAGCTCGTTTTGCTCTTCACCAGACACCACAACTCTACCAGTAGTTGTTAAGTGGCTTGAAATTAATACTTCCATACATGTCTCATTCATTATGTAAACCTGAAATAATACTTGTGGAGTTTGTTGTTCTGTTTGGTTTCTGAATCGATCATGTGATGGTGTAGAAATCTTTATAAGCTTGATTGTTAATGGTGTGCCATGTTCAAAAGCAAAGTTGAGGCATTCTGCCCTCTGTAGTGTATTATGTAAACTTCAAAAAGATGCTGGCATCCAACATCCAAACTCGAACTGTAAAAATTAGTTTTATGGAAAGTCATAGGAAAAGAAAAAGAAAAAACCTCTGACTGCTAATCAGTTTATTATGATTCCCTGAATGCCTTTTAAATTACCAAATTCAGATATCTATATCTATATACTCTCCAGGGAAAGTTCCTTTGCAAACTATGGATGTTTATTTCAAAAAAATGTGCATCTCTTTTCCAGGGAACAGAATATTATGATGGAAAAGCAAAGAGATATGCAGATTTTCCAATCACAGATATCTTGCAAATGATGGGTCGTGCTGGCCGTCCACAGTATGATCAACATGGCAAAGCTGTTATTCTTGTTCATGAACCCAAAAAGAGCTTCTATAAAAAGGTTACGAGTACCATTAGTAATTTGTATGTGTTTTATGGTAATTTTAATTGTACTCTTTTTGGAAGCTGGGCTTAACTCTGATGTTCTTTAATTTCAGTTTTTGTACGAACCGTTTCCAGTTGAGAGTAGTCTGAGGGAGCAATTGCACGAACACATCAATGCAGAGATAGTGACTGGCACAATTTGCCACAAAGAGGATGCAATGCATTATCTTACATGGACTTACTTGTTCCGTAGATTGGTATGATTTTGATGATTCTCACTATGAGGAAGAAATATTTACTCCGATAAGAGTTTGCCTTCCTATATTATGATCTTTCAGCTCCAGCTCTTCATTTACAAGTCAGGTTATTAATAGTCCAAAAAGTATATATATAAAAAAACTTGAACTCAGTGGTCTTTCCTACCTGCAAAATTTCTGTGGAAGTCTCTCATCATGTAGAAATCTTATTATTAGCTTTTGGAAGTTAAATTTTACCAGTTTCTGTTATCTAGATTGCTATAAGTGTTAAAATTTTTCAATATCTTGTTTTGTAGCGTTTCTTGGAAAAGATTATTATTAGTATTAGATAGATGGAATATTGATATTACACGACTAAATGGTTGGCTTATTTAACAAGTTACGTGGTCAATATTCATTAAAATGAGTTTGAATTAAGTCTATTGTTCACTTGTGCTGTAAAAATTGGGTAAAATTAATTTAAGTCCGTGAGGTTTTAGTGAGATTCAGCTTTAGTCTCTTAGCTTCTAAAACCTTGTTCTTGAGATTTTGTTCTGTGCTAGAATATAACTTTTTTTTTACTCTAATTTTTCAAGTAAAAGCATACACCGCTTGAAATATAGTGTTGGTTTTAAAAATTACCATGTTTTCACTAAAACTGTAAGACTTGAAAGTAATTTGCCCTATAAAAGATTTGAGCCTGTTTTCATGTTGTCTTGGTCATTTCAGTAGTCCTGGCATTGCTAGCATTGGCAGATTTGCCTGAGACTCAAATAGCAACATGGCATTAATGGAAGGATAGAAACTGGTTTTAAATGTTGGAAATATATATAATAAATTTAGGAGTTAATAGAGACCACAAGGTTTGTGGTCAATCAAACTTCTAGGAATTAAATAGCGTTCATCAGGTGTTTAGTCACCACATAGGCTTGCCTGCACTGTCTCTATAACGTCATGAATCAAAGTTGTTTTTTTTTTCCATATAAAACACCACTATTAATGTATAATGTGACATTATAAAACATGTAATGCATTAGTAGCACTATTAATATTGAGGTGTCCACAACTCCATTTCAAGTTATAGTCAACTTATTAATATTAGTACCATGTTTAACTTTCAACCCGTTGCCTTGGAGAGTTGTATCCTCTGCAGTGAGCATAAAGGAGAGGATAGTGAATCAAATAGTGATGAAATCACACAAAATACATCATAAATATAAGTAAAACAGAAGGTAAACTATGATTGATTTTCTTTTAATGTCATAAAATAAAAGTATGTAAATAAGAATCTTCTTGTTTGTGCGTTTTGGGTATTTTATCTGTGCTATGGCAAATATCCAGGGCACATAAATTGCCAGCTTTTGTTGGTGGCCATAATTAAAATAAGACCTGTTGCATTAAGATGTGTACCTGATAAAAATGTGCTAAGCTTGTAAAGAAATGAAAGGCTTTGGGTTTCTCTGTTTTTCTTTTCCATGGCTGAATGACGATGAATAAAATATTCTTTTACTTGACACTCTGGAATGATTAACTCTGTAGCATGACAATATTCCCTATGTAGAGGCCACAATATCAATTATATATTATATTTTGTTTTTAGTATCCATGTATTATATTTTGAGCATTATTATTGTTGTTGTTGTTGTTGTTGTTGTTATTCACCTGCAAAAGATAAGTCATAAATCTCTCTTGCAGATGGTTAATCCTGCCTACTATGGGTTAGAGAATGCGGAGGCTGAAACTCTGAATTCTTATTTGTCTAGGTAATAAGGACCTAGTTGTTTCTTTTAAGAGTATTTCAGCTGATTAAATCACCAAATTGATTCTAGTTTTACTTTAAAATTCATGATCGGTTAGCTGACACAGTTCCTATAATTCAAAAGATGTTCTACTCGAAAAGTATTTTGATTAATGACTTGTGCGTTTCAAACAATAGCATATGCATTGCAAACATTAGCATATTTTAGAAGTCAATGCTAAACGATAAAGAATTGGTGTTTCTATTATAAGAATTATAAATGTGAATAATAGTTAGTCTATTTATTTTGTGCTTACTTTCTTCTCATTAATTTTTTTTATAAAAGAGCATATAATGTTGATTATAATAACATCAGCAGGCCTTTAAATGGACCGCATCATTTCATGGGATCTGTTCTGTTACAATTTGTGATTTTCTTTCGGTGACATCAATAGGAATTTTTGGCAGATTAGTGCAAACCACATTTGAAGACCTGGAAGACAGTGGGTGTATAAAGATGGATGAGGAAAATGTTGAGTCCATGGTGTTGGGTACGGTAGCATCACAATATTACCTTAGCTACATGACTGTATCAATGTTTGGGTCAAACATAGGGCCAGATACATCTCTTGAAGTAAGCAGTTTACTAAACTTTGATGTGATGTTCCTTTAATTTGGGTCCTTAATCTTAGAATTTTTCCTTTGTCATAGATGTTTTTGCATATCCTATCCGGTGCTTCAGAATATGATGAACTTCCTGTGCGGCATAACGAGGTACATGGCCCTTTAGAGATTGAAGCAGGATAATATTGTTATAATGACAACCATCTCTTCATTGATGTTCCATGATTTGTCATTTCCAGTTATCATTTGATAGTTAATGTTGTGCAACAACCTATTCATAGGAAATGTATCTGTTATGATTGTATATATGATACTTGCTATTGTTTGGTGAGAAATAATTTTTTGCGGTAAACCGTAAATTATTCCTTTGTTACAGGAAAATTACAATGAAGCATTGTCTGGAAGAGTTCGATATATGGTGGATAAGAATGGCTTGGATGACCCACATGTGAAAGCAAATCTATTATTTCAGGTAAGACTTCACATTGCATACTACCTCTGTTTTTGTAATGATTGGTTCTTTCTTAATAATCCACTTTCCCATTAAAATAACACCTTGTTTCTGGCTTCCAGGCACACTTTTCCCAGTTAGAGTTACCAATCAGTGATTATGTAACTGATTTAAAATCAGTGTTGGACCAAAGTATTCGCATCATCCAGGCCATGATAGATATATGTGCTAACAGTGGATGGCTTTCAGCCTCAGTTAATTGCATGCATCTTATGCAAATGGTCATGCAGGTATTTCTCTCCTTTTTACCCAGATCTTTACTAGAAATGAAGAATTTAACAAGCCAATGGAGAAGCTAAATCGATGGTTTCAAGATGTGCCATGCACATCTGACATACGATCCTAAATTTTTGAAATCTAGTAAGTTTCAAGTATAAAAATAAAATATATTTTATTTAAGCTTATCAACTAAAAATTTATAGTATTTTGCATTTATGTAAAATTATTAAAGCTATGCTAGAATAAAAAGGATTAGCAAAGATTGTACAAGTGAAAAAAAGAAGAAGCTGAAGAATGAATATAAGAACAAGTAAAAAGAGTATCCTCTGTTGCTCTTTGGTGGAAGGGAAGATATGTTATATTTTTTTGAGACAACATGCACACACAGAGAGCTAACCTAGTAAGCAACAGACATGGCTTGCATAAGGTCCTGCACATGGCAATTAGAGAGCAGAAAAAGTGTGAAGATGGATGTAAAGCAAAAATCACGGTTTCTGGAGATTCTCAGTGGCATTATTCTGCCAACAATTGTAGGAACAGATGTGCCATGTGGTAGATATAAAGCAAAAATCACTTGTTTTCTTCATCCATGCTGTTGCTATTTATGATTCTTCTTAATTCACAATTGATGTGATGAATTGAAAACATTGCTTTCCTCATACCCTTTTTGACACACTTGTGTTTTTCCCAGGGCTTATGGTTCGATAAGGATTCTTCGTTGTGGATGTTGCCATGCATGAATGAAGATCTTCTGCAGTCACTAAGAAAAAGAGGAATATCTACAGTGCAACAACTATTGGATCTTCCCGGGGCAGCTTTGCAGGCCATGATTGGAAATTTTCCTGCTTCAAGATTTTATCAGGTTAGCAACCATTTAGATATTTGTGTAACCTTTTTACGCATGGAAAACACAACTCGTACACAGGCCCTTTTGGGGTTGGGGTCCATTGCCAATCACATTTCTCTACATGCCCTACTATTGGCAAACTCTACAAGGGGCTGTTTGTGCATGGAGCCATGGAGGGCTTAGGGATACCAGGTTTGCTCTTCTTGACTATAGATTTATCAGTATGGCTGTACAGAAACCATCCAATCCACTCTGATTGCATCTCTGAGGATGTGAATGATCTCATCTAAGCAGAGGTTAAGTGGCTAACTTGGATGTCCACCAATCCACTACAAAGTTTTTTACGTGAGGATGATTTCTAGGGCTATTTTTGTGTGTTCATGATGACAAATGGGAAGATTACAGTTGCAGAGTCCGCACATCTAAATTCTCTTCCCCTGCAACCATCACTGGCTCTCTTAAAGGGTTAAAATTGGTTTTGATTGATACGGTTTTTCATGCATGATGAGAAGTTCATATGCCTATTAATTTTTTTTTTCACCACTACAAAAAAAACAGAGAGACATCCATACATGGGCAGCATAAATTTGTTGCTGCTTATTTATCATAGACAATTAGGAACGGGCACATTGAGGTCAGAGATGAAGTTATTGAGCCGGTAACTTGTTAGACATTCCTTACAAGTGTCACCTGTTTTAGAAAGTTGTCCACGTGAGGAGTGCCATGTTGCAGATAGGAAGGCAGCCATTTACCTTTAGTAATGGATATTGGAGAGACATGACATAATGTGAGCAAATTAATGTTAAAAGTTACTTGGAGAAGTTAGACCTTAAATAAATACACATTCATATGTCTTGAATTTCTTAATTATATACATCAGTCACACTTGTCTGACTGTTAACATTATGCATGCAACCAACCATTTTATTCAACCTTTATTTTCTTTTTTTTTTTTAGGATCTGCAGAACTTCCCCTGCATTCGAATGAAGTTAAGAGTTGAGAAAAAGGACATTAATGGCAGAAAATCTCTCTCTCTGAAAATAAAATTGGAGAAGACCAATCGCAAGCAAAATAGATCAAGGGCCTTCACTCCCCGATTCCCTAAGGTACATGGTTTGCCTCTTTTCTGTTCATTAGTTGGTAGAACAGACTAAGTTTGTTTTTATTTTCACAGCTGAAAGATGAAGCATGGTGGCTAGTTCTTGGTAACACATCCACTTCTGAACTATATGCTTTGAAGAGAGTTTCTTTCACAGATCACCTGGTGACCCATATGGAGTTACCATCAACGTTAACTTCTGTCCAGGTTAATTTGTCTTCCTTTAAAGTCAAATTAATTGGCATTCTTTTTGTATGTCGGGAGCCTTCCTTTAAATGGTTTTTACTCATCGTGTATGTAATTGGCATTTTTTTTATTGTTGGGATCTGTTTTTGTTTCCCTCTCAGGATCTTGTTTTTCAAAAAAAAAAAAAAAAGTTGGGTTTATACTGTTGAAAAAAAAACTCAATGCTTAATCCATGCCCTTTCTCTGCAAATAAAAAGAACTACGAGGAGATCATGAAATATTCGGTGATTTGCACCATTCCTAGACCCTGATTGGCCAAGACCGGTTCTAAGTATCATTCTTTACGATATAGCTCAATGATTATGCTGAAAATATTTCCGTAGTGAGTTTGCGTGGAGGTAGTTCCATGCTATGTTAGTGTGTTGTTTGAAACACCCCCATGTGAGCATCTTGAAAGACTATTGCACTCTTCTGACTTCTGCCGCATATTCTTATATTTTTGTTTGTGAATTCACTGGATATGTTGGCTTTCTCAGGGGATGAAATTGATGCTGGTTTCAGATTGTTACATTGGTTTTGAGCAAGAACATTCAGTTGAAGAACTTATCAAATCTCAACAAACAGAGGCAGGTGATTGAATAAGAATTTTCTCATTCCAACACATTCGTGAATTTCCTACCAATATTTGTGGGAGTGCGTTATCAGAAAGTTGCTGTAGGCGCTAGTTTTTTACCCTTATGAAACAAGTTTCCTATTTTGATTTCTAAATACCCAAAAATCCATATATATTAGGCATTTTCCATTGTTTTGTTTTTTAAATAAAAAGAGTGCTTTATTTTAGTTTTATTTGATTTTCAAATCAATTTTCATTTTATTTTTGGTATAATAAGGAAGGTGGATATAAAAAAAGGAGAAAAGAAAAGAAAATGAAGAGAACAATTAAAAAGTAGGGAGAAAATCAGAGTTCAAGGAAAAAAAATTGAGAGATGAACAAATAAAATAAAAAGTAAACGTAATCATGATAATCTCTACGTGCGGATAAACATATTAGCATGTAATGAAGGCCAAAGCCAAAGAAGTTCAAAAAGCTTGAATTACATAAATCAATATACATAACAAAAGTTAACCAAATTCAATCATAAGAATTAGGGGTGTTTATGGATCGGTTAGGTTTGGACTAAAATAACTAACCGATCGAATTAAATTGATTATGGAAAATACAGGTTGGATTCTACCAAAATCCAGTTCATACCAAACTAGATCGGTTTGGTTCATGTTTTCTTAAATAAAATCAGTGAACCTAATTCATTGAAACTTAATTAGATAATATTGCTAAAATTAAAATTTTTTCTTCAAAATTTTCATGTATTTGATAAGATTTAGTAGTATAGGATTCCTTTTAGTACAAGTATATTTGTTCAAATATTTTATGCCAGTCAATTTTTCCATTTTTTTCAAAACATTAAAAAGACTTGATTAAGAAATATATGAATAGATTGGAGGACACCACTAAGATATTCCTTTTGTTTTCGTTTTCATGCCTAGTTAGGTGGCAAAAACATGAGGTTACAATGTTTGCGATGGACAAATAGTGTTAAAATTACATTTAAAGTTCAAACAAGAGGAGAGAAACGAAGAGTGGAGCCAGGGAGATGAAAAGGTTGGTTTGTGTTCGGCTAGGTAACATGGGAAAGGAAGAATGAGATGGAGATGACATGCAGAGAAAATGAAAAGGAAAGGCCAGTAAAAAAAAGAGATGGGAATTTCCCACAAGTAATTTAATTAATTGATCGTGAGAGCCAAGAATGAGAAGGAGATGAGATACAAAGCATATGAAAAGGAAAGGAAGAATGAGAGAAGTATTCTTGAGCGGCAACTTTTTATGAGGGCTAAGGGTGGGTTATGTTAGGGTTAAGTTTATATATATATATATATATATATATATAAAGTTTTTTGGGTTGGATTAGTTCGGTTTACTGGTTTTAGTTGTAAATCCGAAACCGAACCGATTAAATTTTATGGTTTTGAAAATCGGTTTAATTGGTTTTTCATCTCGGTTTGGTTTTTTCGATTAATGTTTCTTTGGTTTTCTCTGTTTTTCATCTCGGTTCGGTTTTTTCAGTTAATGTTTCTTCGGTTTTTCTGAACACCCCTAATAAGGATGGTCGCATGTAGACATTTATTGTTGGGAGTTGTTGGAGTTCTCAGAGTTGTCACCTAATTGTTTAGCTCAGGGTTGTTAGGAAACTTGAGTATACTGGTTTTATTAAAGATTAAGGGTAAAAAATTGATTGTGGTTGTTAAAGATACTAACACCCCTAACACACTTTACTTGAGGTCAATTGTATTATATGGTTTTGAATGTGGTTTAAAGGTTTTGATGAGTTTCTAATCAGTAGTTTGTCTATGACTTATGATGAAGATTTATTCATGTGAATAAACATGGTGTTTAGGATTTTATTATGGGCTCGTGTGCTCAAATAAATTCTTATGGAAGAGATCCATGTAGATGTCTTGACATGGTTCATTTATCTTGGAATGAGGATGAGTTTTCCCTAACACGTGTGTTGTGGTGAAAAATACTCTTAATAAAAATTGATAAATATTTATAATAACTTTGAGAATTTTTTGGTCAACTCCTGATATTTAAATATCAATTTTACTTGTAGGTTCAACATTTATGTCAGAATATTGACCATTAATTCTCATAAATTAAAATTTTAGTAATTATGTATTTTTTGAACAAGATATGATTTATATATTTTTGACAGACTTGATCGTATGCAATTAAAATGTTTAATTTTTTTTTTGTCTTTTAGGTTTTTAAACATTAAAAAACATACAAATACACAAACATTCCTTTTTTTACTATAGTTTTTTACTCATGCATCCCATAATTATATGTTTACAAACAATAACAATTCAAAATTTAAAAATAAATAACACACATTAGAATTTTAAAATTTGCAAAAATAGGCCACCCAAAATTCACAAAATAATATGGGAGAAGTCCTTGGAAACTCAAGGACAGTGCCGAGAAGCTTCTAGAAGTGGTGGAATTATGGCAGAATAGTAGCGATGTGTTTGCTCCATGTGACACCACCACTAGCAGTGCATGGGTTCACGTGTTGTCGTCAGTGAACAAAATGGGTGGATTTGGAGCAATTTCCCCTCTTCTTACTCCCTATACCGACGATGACTCTCACAATGACTTGCAAAACGAACAAAACACAGCAAACAATTGATTTTTTTTTTTAAACTTTTTTCACAGATTTATTTCCCGAGTCTGTCTGTCATATTTTTTTCTTCTTCTTTTCTAGTTGCTTCAACCATAAATAGTGGGGGAAAGGTGTGGAAGAGGTTAACGTTGTTGGTAGTAGGTGGTTGCTACTAATCCTGTTGCTACAGTGGAAGTTGTTAATGCTACTAATCCTCGATACACACACACACTCACACTTTACTAACAATAAAAGCCTAAAAGGAAAGAACATTGTATTATGCCCTAATTTTGTTTGAGTAGAAGAAGAAAGCCAAAGCCGTTTAGTGGTGAATCAGTCTCATCTAGCTTCTACAAGTGGAGAATTAATAGAATTTTCAAGCCAGGGTAAGAACCATAGATCTTTCTTGCCCCTGCAATTTTCCTGTCTAGTTTAGGTCATTCAAATCTTTTTTGCCTCTGCAATTTTCAAGACTTTGCCTAGTAGATAGGAAAACTATGAATTAACAGAACAACTTGGTTTGTTGTGTGTCTACTCATGCAAAACAACATACCCTAATAATAAAAAATCAGACTGTGTAGAATCAGACCGCGTTCAAGTTCCTATACCTGTCATTTTAGTTGATATTGAGTTATCTATTAAACCTAAAATTGTTATCAATGGCTCTAATCCATCGGAATGACAGAGAAAGGAGAAAAGGTTTCCTCAATCCAAAACTTGTTTGTCCTTTATTGGTAGGGTTCAAATATGAAATAGAGCTTGGGCTAATCCATATTTGTTCTTACATCAAGAGAAATAAGAACATAAGGCTAGAAATAAGTAAATAAACTCACTATAAATAATTGTAGAGAATAAACATTAGCTAGTTTATTTGGTAATAACACCTAGCATTTTTCGGATGGAAGAACTGATTGTTTGGTCATTTGCAGGCACTTGATCAAATTGTCTCTTGTTTTCATTGCCATTTATGAAGTTATTTGTCTCTTGTTTTTACTGACAATTTATTTATCTCATGTTTCTCTATCCACACACTTTATTAGATGAACTTGATAAAATTTTCCTCAATTTTCTTTGCCATTTGTCAAGTCAATTTAAATTGGTCACAATAATTCAATATTCTCGAAATGAAATGACTAATAGTGATTTATGTTTTGGTTATGATGAAACAACAGTACTGTGTGTGTGTATTCAAATTTTGATATGTTTGTTATTGCTGTAACAACCCGGCTTTTCAAGTATAAAACACCAGTATTTTTTTTTTACTTGACACACATCGTGTCGGTAATCGACGAACCTGTTCCCTCACATCATCAACATACAATCCATACATTAACAACAATCAACATTTAATTTAAAAGTGAATCTTACATAAACTCATTATATTATGTTTGCATGATTAGGAGTTCAAATTAAAAATATACATGCATAGATATGAGTTTGTATTTTATCCTACAAATAGTCATCACGAATTTAAACAAAACAGATCTAATAATAGTTATACATTCAGTACATTGATTCATACAAAATACATAATGATTTAGAATGCAACTACATGATTCCTTGTAAAAGTAGGTTCCCATGTATTGGGTTTCCTAGGCACCTTGTTGGTGTGACGTCCCTGCTGCAGTACAAAACATTTACAAGAATGCAATTACTTAATAATAATAATAATAAGAAACGGTTTGGCAATTTAATGAAGCATTAACATTATCTCATGTTTGAAGCGTGATATTTGTAGTTCCTTCATGTTTTTGGTATAAATAACTTGCAGTACATATAGATGCATCGATTCTTGCAATCAGCCATACTCTTAAATCCGGCCATTCTCTTAAGATATCATTTGTCGAGGTTAAATGTTTACTCACCCCAGCCATCCTCTTCGAATGTCATTAGCCAAAGCTAATCAACCGTTTGTCCCGGTTGTCCATTCAGATGCCATTAGCAAAAGCTAATCAATCGTTTGTCTCGGTCATCCATTCAGATGTCATTAGCCGAAGCTAATCATTCATTTGTCTCGGTCATCCATTCGAATGCCATCAGCCAAAGTTAATCAATCGTTTGTCCTAGTCGTCCATTCGGATGTCATAAGCTGAAATTAATCATTCATACGCCCGGTCATCCATTTAGATACCATCAGCCGAAGCTAATCATTCATTTGTCCCGGTCATCCATTTGGATGCCATCAGCCGAAGCTAATCAACCGTTTTTCCCAGTCATCCATTCATATGTCATTAGTCAAAGCTAATCATTCGTTTGTCTTGGTCGTCCATTTGGATACCATTAGCTGAAGCTAATCATTTATTTATCCCGGTCGTCCATTCGGATGCCATTAGTCGAAGCTAACATTTGGATGCCATTAGCCGAAGCTAATCAATTGTATGTCCCGATCATCGCTTAGATGCCATTAGCCTAAGCTAATCATTCGTTTATCCCGGTCATCCCTTTAGATGCCATTAGCCGAAACTAATCATTTCTTTATTCTAGTCATCCATTCGGACACCATTAGCCAAAGCTAATCAATAGCTTGTCCTGGTCATCCCTTCAGATGCTATTAGCCGAAGTTATCACCTATTTGTCACCAATTAAGCATTTGGCAATCTGATATCTGAATTAACAAAATACGGTAACATTCATGATAAAGTATTTCATTATTCAATTGTATTAAAAAGGAAGGTGAAAGTCACCTACCTGTAGTAGAAGTTCTACTCATGCTCCCTTGTTGCTGCTATTGCACCACACTAGTGGTCCCTCTTGCAGTCACAGGCTCATCTCATAAATTTTTCTCATTCCAGGATATGTTTTATAATAATCATATCAACAACTAATAGATCTTTCTTTCAATAATTTCTTTTTTATATTTTATCATTTTCTCATTACACCTATTAATGTTGTCATCCTTTATCCAACCATAGTTATCATTCCTTTCTTTATATTTGAACTATTATTGTCTAGACATTGGATTGTTATTGTCCAACCGTTATTGTATTGACATTGAACTATTACTGTCTAGACATTGGATTATTATTTTCCAACCATTATTGTATGGACATTAAACTGTTATTGTCCGACCTCTCCTCATATTTTTAACTATATCTAGAGTTATAGAACTCCGTTTCAAGCGAGATTGGTCTCATTGGAAAGCTAAGACACGAGACTACAAGTTCTATGAAGGAAGGAGAACCCAATTCTTCCTCTAAGACAATTAAAGTTGCTCATCAATAAACATTGAACTGTTATTGTCCAACTGTTACTGTCTTGATATTGAACTGTTACTATTCGACCTCTTTTTAGATTTTTAACAATATTTAGAGTTATAAAACTCCATTTCAAGCGAGATTGGTCTCGTTGGAAAGCTAACACACGAGGCTACAAGTTCTTTACGAAAGGAGAACCCAGTTCTGCCTCTAAAGCAATCAAAATTGCTCATCAACAAACATTGGACTGTTATTGTCCAATTGTTATTGTTTTGATATTGAACCGTTACTGTCCGACCTCTCCTCATAGTTTTAACTATATCTAAAGTTATAGAACTCCATTTCAAGCGACATTGGTCTCGTTGGAAAGCTAAGACACGAGGCTACAAGTTCTCTAAGAAAGGAGAACCTAGTTTTGCCTTTAAGATAGTCAAAATTGCTTATTAACAAACCATAGCTACTGCCCTACAGGGTTTTTCAGAACCTAATATCGGTTGGTGACCCATAACTGGGGTTATGCAGCTCCATATTGAGCAAGAACAATTTCCTTAGTTAGTTAACATCCAAAACTACAATTACTATGAAGAAACTTCATCCTAATTTTCTCATCCTCCTACTTGAATTCTCTCCAAAAGTCAAGAGATGAATCTTTCTAGATTCATCAACCTTTCCATTTACACACAATATCCACATTTAACTCTTACTATTCTATCTCAACCCCTAGCCATATTACATATCATTTAAAAGTGTCAAAAAATATCTTTTTAAGAGCCAATTTATCTTATTTATTTCAATCTTCCCTTTTAATGTCAAAATAAAACATTATTATCGATTTTAAAAACTTTCCGAACAATATACTTCTAAACACAATCCTTGACAATAGTTTTAATCAACCATAAACAATAATATTCCATACGATCAAGTTATAATGCATTATTATACGTATAACATATCCAAATATCAATTTTATCAAATGCTGAAATTTTTAGAACTATGGGTTTAACTTAACTAACCTCGAACTTGTAGACCTACTATGCGAGAAGCACAACTTCTATACCGAGTGTTTGTTTCTAATCTCCAGCTTTCAAAATCTAGACAGCATCAGGAAGAACATATCCAAATTATAGCCTAATCCAACGGTAGCCAGAGGAGAAACCAGTTAGCGAAGAAGATTGTCTAGAAGTGTATTTTCCTAACTATTTTCTTTCTGCAATATCTCTCAAATGGGGACTGATATAGAAAACTCCTATGTACATGACATGGAGGAGAACAACATATCCAAATATCTTTATGAACCAACGATGGAAGGTGGAGTTATAGTTATCGGATGTTCTGGCATCAATATGTCTTCTCTCCAACCTCTCTCTAAACTCTCTATTGCTCTTGTAAGTCACTCCAAGAAAGAAAATAGAATAATATTTATAGTTCTATCATCTTGTTAATTGCACATTTATCCCTACCCCTTTTTATCATTTATTTGATGCAACCCTATTATTCGATAGTTTCACCCACATTTAACTAGTGTTTTGCCTATGTTTTATATATAAAATGCCTTGATATTTTTTGTTTTATGTTTTGAAGGCACTTTTGGATGAAAGATGCAAAAAGGAGTAAATTGAAGGTAATTGGCAGATTTGACGTTCAGTCGATGTTTTGTGCAGAACGTGAGCTCTAAAGGTCGAAATGAAGTGATTCCAGTGGCACTAAAAAGCTAACATCCATACCTTTCTGGACATCTAAGGCAAGACAATAAAATAAGGAAGAGCATGGAAATCGCAGCTTTCAAAGTCAAATCTCGCAATCTGCCAGTGTTGACCTTCGGTCAGTCCGACTTGAATATCTAGAGCTACAAAAGTCCAATTGATGCAAACTCAATTGTTTTGGATTCCTGACTCAAAGGCCTATAAACGCTCCAAATTTCAGCAAAAAACGATGTCATATGAGGGAGATATGATTTTCAAAGATGACAACTGAATTCTGCCAGCAAACAGGTTTCGTGAAGAAACGAGTCCAGATTACGTTCCGAAGCATCTAAACCGACATCCAAGTTTTTATTTCAGCAATGTAGCTCCTCTAAGTCAAAGCTTGAAGATTTCATGCAAAGCTATTTCTCCTTTTTTAGGAAAATAGTTATTGAACTACTTAAATGTAAATTGTCTACTTAAGGGAGGACTATTTTGTAAAATAGAGATTAGGGTTTCCTAGCATATAAAAAGAATGAGAGAAGAGAAGGGGGGCAGCCACCCAAGAGGAGAAAAAAACGCCCCCCTACTCTAAGAAACCCTAAATCATGCATTCTTCCATCTTTTTTATTAGTTGTTCAATAAACATGCAAGGCTAAACTCATTTTCTTGGTTGCAAGGACACGGAAACCTTCGGATTTCAAGAACTGTGAGATCTATTTTACCTTTTCTTTTCAGTTTATATGATGAATATGTTTGTTCTCCTATGCTTATTTTTCCTATGATTGTTTATTTTAATTGCTAGAGCGGACTCTAAGTTATTATTAGACAATTTATTGCTAAGTTTGATATCAAAACCGGAGTTGTGGTATATGAACTTGTGAAGCAACTGAGTTTAATAATTGTAGCGGATCTACGTTATTAATCTTAGGGAGAACATTCGATCAAAGCAACATAAGCAGACAACTTAGTTGTTAAGATAATGAATTTATCTAGATCTTAAGGCTGCCATTGGATTAAATCATTAGTGCGGACACTGTGATTATTTGTTGGTTAGGGTTAGTTATACGGCGGATCCGTTAATTAACCAACGTTAAGAAAAGATAAAAATTCAGAATATAAACTGGAATTTCGTTTCAAGGATCAGTTCTGATTTCTATAGGTGGATGTGTGATTGCGACCAAGGTTTGTTCTCTTGATAATTTTCTGATTTTATTAAATTTTGTTTGATAGTTTTCTGTTTTATTTTTCTTTAGCCTATATAACATCCAACCCCCCCCAAATTGCATAACGTATAGCATAAAAATCTGAACTAAATCTTCCTCGTGGGATCGACCCCTTGCTTGCTCTATACTATCTTGTGTGTTGTGTTTGAAGCTAGGGTAATTAATTTGTGCGACCGCGACATCGCAACAAATTTTGGCGCCGTTGCCGGGGAAGTAATTTTAGTTGATTCTTGTGCTTTTACTGTTATTTTTAGTTGCTGTGATTGTTATTTATATTTCTGAAAAAAAAAAAAAGAAACAGAATTTTTGCTTGCGGCGGTACTGTTCACTTGCGCAACGGTACTGTTCAAAACAGATTTTTTTATGGAATTAGGTTTCGGCCTTTTTTTTATTGAAGGGAAACGACGTTCTAAACAGAACTAGTGGTATACCACTAGCCCCACTCTATCGAGGCCAAATTCCGCTGTTTTCTAGGGTTTTTAGGCAGTTTTAGTTTTCTAACGTAAGATTTTCGTACAATTTGCATTGTTTTCGATCTCTTGCGTGGTTGGTTTCTTTTGAGTTTTCTTGATGCTTTATGCCAGTAACCCGTTCTACTAATCAAAGTCAAGTGCAGTTAGATCTCGAAATAGAAAAAACTTTACGCAGGTTACGAAAGGAAGCTCGCCTTAACACCATGGCTAATGCACGACAACAAACACTCAAGGAGCTTGCTGCTCCTAACGTGGAAAATCAGCCATTGTGCATAAACATCGACAATAGTGTAAACTTTGAGCTCAAATCTGGTTTTATACATTTGCTACCAACATTTAATGGTCTTGCAGGAGAAGATCCTCATACTTATCTCAAGGAGTTCCATATGGTTTGTGTTGGCATGAAACCGAATGGAGTTGACGAAGAACAAGTTAAGTTGAAAGCTTTCCCTTTCTCTTTAAAAGGGGCAGCAAAAGCATGGCTTTTCTCTATTTTCCCAGGTTCAATTGGAACTTGGAATGGCATGAAAAAGATCTTTCTTGAGAAGTATTTCCCAGCATCTCGAGTTGCCAACATAAGAAAGAAATATGTGGGATTCGACAATCTCATGGAGAGACACTTTCCGAGTATTGGGAAAGATTTGAGCAACTGTGTATTCAATGCCCTCATCATCAAATACCCGATCAGCTGCTCATTCAATATTTCTATGAAGGATTAATACCTACTGACCGTAGTATCATTGATGCTGCAAGTGGAGGGGCATTGGTAGATAAGACACCCGAGGCTGCACGCCAATTAATCTCAAACATGGCAGCCAACTCGAAAAGTTTGGCACTCGTGGAGACTTCGCAAACAAACGAGTAAATGAGGTAAGTATTTCTAACCTTGAGAATAAAGTTAATGATCTTACTTCTCTTGTGCGTTCTTTGGCTTGTGGCAATGTACAACAGGTGAAAGCTTGTAGCATATGCTCCTTACAACAAGGACATACTTCAGATATGTGCCCAACAATGCAAGAAGATTACATTGAACAAGCTAATGCAGTTGATGGAGCATTTAATGGACAGCCTCAGCGTAAGTATGATCCTTTTTCCCACACGTACAATCCTGGATGGAGAGATCATCCTAACCTACGGTATGGGAACCAACCTCAACAAGGCAATCAAGGCCGACAATTCCATCCCAATGGATTTCAATCCCAACAGAATTATCAAGCAAGACAGCCCCCTCCATTCACAAACTCCAATGTTATGGGGTCTTCATCCAATGATGATCTTCGTGAGATGATGAAAACTTTGGCTTCTAACACTGTGACTTTGCAACAAAATGTCATGTCTTTTCAACAGGAAACAAGGTCAAGTATTCACAACTTGGAGAAGCAAATGGGGCAAGTAGCTTCAAGTGTGGGGAAATTGGAAGCACAAATGAATGGAAAATTGCCCTCCCAAGCATTGAATCCAAAAGAGAATGTTAGTGCGATCATGCTGCGAAGTGGGAAAGAACTTGAAGAGAAAAGGTTAAAACAAATTGAGATGGAGGAAGAAGAAGAGATAGAAACTGAATTGAGTACAAAGAAGGAACATCCTCCTTCTCCACAAACTGAAACAAAGACCAACACTCCAAAGGTAACTCCTCACTTAATGAATTCCAGTTTTAAAACAATTCCACCCTTTCCTATGAGTTCTTCTAGGTCAAAGAAAGAGGACAAAGAAAAAGAGATTTTAGAGGTCTTCAAGAAAGTAGAACTCAACATTCCTTTACTTGATGCTATCAAACAAATTCCTAAGTATGCCAAATTTTTGAAAGAGTTGTGTACTACCAAGAGAGCTTTCAAACTGAAAGGTCATGAAATGGTAAGTATGGGTGAAGTTGTATCTGCTGTTGTTCAAAAGAATATGCCTTTGAAGCAAAAGGACCCAGGTGCGTTTACTATCCCATGTGTTATTGGTAATGCTAGTTTTAAAAGGGCCTTGTGTGATTTAGGTGCATCCATTAGTGTTATGCCCAAACATGTTTATGATTCTCTTAGTCTTGAGCCTTTGAATAAAACTAGCATTGTAATACAACTTGCGGATCGGAGTTTTGTTTACCCACTTGGTGTGATAGAAGATGTCCTAGTCAAGATTGATAGTTTGATCATTCCATGTGATTTTTATATTCTTGATATGGAACATGACTCTTGTGATTCATCAAACAACACTCCTATATTGTTTGGGAGACCATTCTTGAAAACTGCCAATACAAAGATTGATTGTGGTAAGGATACTTTGTCTATGGAAGTAGGAGATGAAAAGATTGAATTTAATTTTCATGATGCAATGAAATATCCTTATAGCAATGTTTATTCTATCACATGCTATGACCAAGTTGATAAGTATGTGCAGCAAGTTTTTGATTTTGAGTGTGAGGATGGATTAAGTGTAGCCTTGAGCTATGGCTATGATTTTACCGAGATAGAAAAGATGGAGAGGCACATATGTGTTCCCCAAAATGTGCACGAATCAGCATTGGCTTTGCAATCTTTGCAAACTGTTCCCCATGGTAATGTCTTTGTTGATTTAATACTTTCACATAAAAAGCTTTTGCCATCTATTTTACAGGCCCCCGAGTTAGAATTGAAACCTTTGCCCGATAATTTGAAGTATGTATTCATTGGTGAAAACAATACACTTCCCGTTATTATAGCAACAGGTTTGACAAATACGCAAGAGGAAAAACTTGTGAAGTTGTTGTGTGATCACAAGACGGCCATTGGATGGACTTTAGCTGACATCAAGGGCATTAGTCCCTCAATGTGTATGCATCACATACTATTGGAGGACAATGCGAAACCAAGAAGGGAAATGCAAAGGAGGTTGAACCCGCCTATGATGGAGGTAGTGAAAGCTGAAATTTTGAAACTGTTAGATGCAGGAGTCATTTATCCCATCACGGATAGTAAATGGGTAGCGCCAATCCATATGGTGCCCAAAAAGACCGGAATCACGTTGGTGAAAAACAAAAAGGATGAGCTCATTCCTGCTCGCATCTCGAGTGGATGGAGAATGTGTGTTGATTATAGAAAGCTAAATCTTGCTACACGCAAAGATCATTTCCCATTACCATTCATGGATCAAATGCTTGAACGCTAGCAGGTAAGTCTTTTTATTGCTTTCTTGATGGATATAGTGGATACAATCAGATTGTTATTAATCCTGAGGATCAAGAAAAGACTACATTTACATGTCCATTTGGTACATATGCATATAGGAGAATGCCCTTTGGTCTCTGTAATGCACCTGCAACTTTTCAAAGATGCATGATGAGTATTTTTTCTGATTATGTTGAAAGAATAATTGAGGTTTTCATGGATGATTTCACAGTGTATGGTGATTCTTTTGATAAATGTCTAGAAAATTTATCTTTGATCTTGAAAAGGTGCATTGAAACCAACCTTGTCTTAAACTATGAAAAGTGTTATTTTATGGTAGAACAAGGAATAGTTCTTGGGCATGTTGTGTCTTCACGTGGATTAGAGGTTGATAAAGCTAAAATAGACGTTATTTCATCATTGCCTTACCCCTCCTGCGTGAGGGAAATTCGTTCTTTTCTTGGCCATGCAGGTTTCTATCGACGTTTTATCAAAGATTTCTCGAAGATTACATCACCCTTGTGCAAACTATTAGCTAAAGAAGTGGATTTTGTGTTTGATCAAGCATGTAAAGATGCCCATGATGAGCTTAAAAAGCGTGTCACATCTGCACCTATCATCCAACCACCAAATTGGGATGAGCCTTTTGAGATAATGTGTGATGCGAGTGACTATGCGATAGGGGTGTCCTTGGGCAAAGAATAGGGAAGAATTTGCATGTTATCGCTTATGCTTCCCGCATGTTGGACGGAGCACAATGCAATTACCATACAACTGAAAAGGAACTTTTTGCAGTAGTGTTTGCTCTTGAAAAATTCAGGTCATATCTACTTGGTACAAAAGTCATTGTTTTTACTGACCATGCAGCTTTAAGGTATCTTTTGAAGAAAAAGGAGTCCAAACCAAGATTGATTAGGTGGATCTTGCTTTTACAAGAATTTGATCTTGAGATTAAAGACAAAAAAGGTGCCGAAAACCATGTGGCTGATCACTTGAGCCGACTAAGGACTAAGGATATACAAACCGAAACAATACGAGAGACATTCCCTGATGAGCAGTTGTATGTGTTACATTCCTCTACAAGACCATGGTATGCTGATTTGGTGAACTATTTAGTCACCAAAGAATTCCCTCCAGGTTTGTCTACATCCCAAAAAGACAAGTTACGAGCTGATGCTAAATATTATTTTTGGGATACTCCTTATCTGTGGAAATTTTGTGTGGATCAAGTAGTTAGGAGATGTGTACTACAAGATGAATTTCATTCCATTCTTACCTTTTGTCATTCTCATTCTTGTGGTGGGCATTTTGGAGCAAAAAGAACGGCCCACAAGGTACTTGAAAGTGGTTTTTATTGGCCTTCTATTTTTAAGGATGCATATCATTTTTGCAAATCATGTGAAAAATGCCAAAAAACAGGTAATATCACTCATAAGAATCAAATGCCTTTAATGAATATTATTGTAAGTGAAATTTTTGATGTTTGGGGTATTGATTTTATGGGTCCATTTCCTTCTTCTTTAGGCAATCTTTATATCCTTCTTGCTGTTGATTATGTGTCCAAATGGATTGAGGCAAAAGCCACACGAACTAACGATGCTAAGGTTGTTTTAGATTTTATCAGGACTCATATATTTGACAGGTTTGGAATCCCTAAAGCTATCATTAGTGATCGTGGTACTCATTTTTGCAATCGTTCAATGGAAGCATTGTTACGCAAATATCATGTGACTCATCGGACTTCCACAGCATACCATCCTCAAACAAATGGCCAAGCTGAAATTTCAAATCGAGAAATCAAGTCCATTTTGGAGAAGACAGTGCAACCCAACCGGCGAGATTGGAGTCTACGACTTGGTGATGCACTTTGGGCTTATCGGACTGCTTACAAATCACCTATAGGAATGTCACCTTATAGGATGATTTATGGAAAAGCATGTCATCTACCGGTGGAGCTTGAACACAAAGCTTTTGGGCCGTTAAAAAATGTAACATGGATTATGATGCTGCCGGATTGCAAGAAAGTTGCAATTGCAAGAGTTGGAAGAGATTCGAAATGATGCTTATGAGAATGCAAGGATTTACAAAGAAAAGACTAAGAGTCTCCATGACCGAATGATTATAAGAAAAGAATTTAATGTTGGGGACAAAGTCCTTCTTTATCATTCGCGTTTGAAACTTTTTCCTGGAAAGTTGCGCTCCCGTTGGATTGGACCCTTTGTTGTTTCTAATGTTTTTCCTTATGGTGCAGTTGAAATTACAAGTTTAGAAACCAACAAAGTACTCAAGGTAAATGGGCATCGTTTGAAACCTTTCTATGAAGGTTGGAAGACAGAACTCACCGCTTCTGTAGAGTTAGCTGAACCAATCTATGAAGAATGAGCATGCCACATGTCAAGCCAATGACATAAAACAAAAGCGCTTACTGGGAGGCAACCCAGCACAAAAAGAAAAAAAAATCAGATTTGCTTTCTTTTTCGTTATCTTTTATTTTTTCGCATTTTAATTTATTTTCTGTCATTCTCTTATGTTCCTTTGCTTTTATTTCAACATTGAGGACAATGTTGTGTTTTAAGTGTGGGGGTATTGAGAGAATTTTGGTTTTCTTATTTTAGTTTTCTTTGTTGTTCTTAAAAAAAAAAATTATGTTTGATCTTTTTAACTCCCATTGGTTTTTGAGAATATGAGTATTATGTATGAGAATTAATTGAGATAGATGAAGATATAAATCAAATGAAGGAATATGCATGCAAATTTTAAGGTTTAATTGGTTTAGGGATTGACTTTGAGAATATGCCATGTTGACTTTATAGTGTTATACCAATGTAAGCTTTTGAGCCTTCAACATTATATTCTTTGAGTGTGCATTCTTTCAATGATATGTATCTCTAGAACTTGCTTCATATCTTGTTGAGATTACATTCGCATTACATATATACATGAAGATGATAAAGGCATTAGGAATTTTAACCATTTGAGCCAAAAAGCCAACCTAAAGCATATTATCCTTAGTAAGCCCCTTTTGAGCTTGTTTATCTTTTCTTTGCTTTATCCATGTATAAGCCTTAACTTTATATATGTTTTCCTTTCCCCTGGCCAAGGATTAGTAGAGCATATACTTGTGATATCTTATGGAATTATGGTTGGAAATTATGTGAAAAGAAAGAAGAAGTGATGCTTGATGAAAATATGGGCAAGTTGCCAAAGGTGAAAAACAAAAAAAAAAAAAAAGAAAGAAAGAAAGAAAGAAATAAGTGTTCCTTTATGTTCTTAAGATTTTATGTTGAAAGAGCTTGAAAAAAAAAAAGTTAAGCATTGGTGATTAAAGATGGAAAATTTATGTGCTTTGATGGAATATCTTGTTTGAAATATCATTTTTTAGAATGCTCTACTTTCTTTGGTTTGAACCTTCTCTTTTACTCTCTTTTACCTCACCTTAACCTTAGCCCCATTACAACCGGAAATAAGACCTTTTGATTCATGCATTGCTTGTAATATGTTAGTAATGGAGATGAGATTGAAGAGCAAGCTTATGGTAGAACATATTCATTGATTGAATTTGAGAGATTTAAACACATAAGCCCTAAACACGTGAGTGTTGGAGTGTATATCAATGAGAGGACCTATCACTTTGGCATGGCATAGATTTCATTTAAATCCCGACAATTAATTGAGTTTTGAAGTTTGCATGTAAATAAATTCATGAAAATTTATACTATTTATCCTTCTTAATTGTGTTCTTGTTTATAATGCATATATTCTTGGATATTGATGGGAGATTAGGAGATTGGTCATAATGATTTGATTTAATTTAACTTTGATTTGATTTTACCTATCCTTTCTCGAGGACGAGCAAGAGCTAAGTGTGGGGGTATTTGATGCAACCATATTATTCGATAGTTTCACCCACATTTAACTAGTGTTTTGCCTATGTTTTATATATAAAATGCCTTGATATTCTTTGTTTTATGTTTTGAAGGCACTTTTGGATGAAAGATGCAAAAAGGAGTAAATTGAAGGTAATTGGCAGATTTGACGTTCAGTCGATGTTTTGTGCAGAACGTGAGCTCTAAAGGTCGAAATGAAGTGATTCCAGTGGCATTAAAAAGCTAACATCCATACCTTTCTGGACATCTAAGGCAAGACAATAAAATAAGGAAGAGCATGGAAATCGCAGCTTTCAAAGTCAAATCTCGCAATCTGCCAATGTTGACCTTCGGTCAGTCCGACTTGAATATCTAGAGCTACAAAAGTCCAATTGATGCAAAATTTCAGCCAAAAACGATGTCATATGAGGGAGATATGATTTTTCAAAGATGACAACTGAATTCTGCCAACAAACAGGTTTCGTGAAGAAACGAGTCCAGATTACGTTCCGAAGCATCTAAACCGACATCCAAGTTTTTATTTCAACAATGTAGCTCCTCTAAGTCAAAGCTTGAAGATTTCATGCAAAGCTTGAAGATTTCATGCAAAGCTATTTCTCCTTTTTTAGGAAAATAGTTATTGAACTACTTAAATGTAAATTGTCTACTTAAGGGAGGACTATTTTTTAAAATAGAGATTAGGGTTTCCTAGCATATAAAAAGAATGAGAGAAGAGAAGGGGGGCAGCCACCCAAGAGGAGAAAAACGCCCCCCCACTCTAAGAAACCCAAAATCATGCATTCTTCCATCTTTTTAATTAGTTGTTCAACAAACATGCAAGGCTAAACTCATTTTCTTGGTTGCAAGGACACGAAAACCTTCGGATTTCAAGAACTGTGAGATTTATTTTACCTTTTCTTTTCAGTTTATATGATGAATATGTTTGTTCTCCTATGCTTATTTTTCCTATGATTGTTTATTTTAATTGCTAGAGCGGACTCTAAGTTATTATTATAGACAATTTATTGCTAAGTTTGATATCAAAACCGGAGTTGTGGTATATGAACTTGTGAAGCAACTGAGTTTAATAATTGTAGCGGATCTACGTTATTAATCTTAGGGAGAACATTCGATCAAAGCAACATAAGCAGACAACTTAGTTGTTAAGATAATGAATTTATCTAGATCTTAAGGCTGCCATTGGATTAAATCATTAGTGCGGACACTGTGATTATTTGTTGGTTAGGGTTAGTTATACGGCGGATCCGTTAATTAACCAACGTTAAGAAAAGATAAAAATTCAGAATATAAACTGGAATTTCGTTTCAAGGATCAGTTCTGATTTCTATAGGTGGATGTGTGATTGCGACCAAGGTTTGTTCTCTTGATAATTTTCTGATTTTATTAAATTTTGTTTGATAGTTTTCTGTTTTTTTTTTAGCCTTATAACATCCAACCCCCCCCCCAAATTGCATATCATCTAGTATAAAAATCTGACTTGAACCTTCCTCGTGGGATCGACCCCTTGCTTGCTCTATACTATCTTGTGTGTTGTGTTTGAAGCTAGGGTAAATAATTTGTGCGATCGCGACATCGAAACATATCCCTACCCCTTTTTATCATTTATACACATAAACTTCCAACCTTATGTTATTTGAATATTGACCTCTATTGGTCTTACGTATTCATTTTGTCCTCACAAATATTTTTCTTTTCAACAATTTAGTACTATATTCAGTTTTCATTTCATTAATTTCACTATTTTTATCTTGATTTTGGTTTCTTTAATTTAATTTAACCCATTTTACTATTGGTTAAATTTCTTATCTTTTAATAACCTAGAAAAATTATAATCGGGGGTTTACAATTGCCATAGATTATAAGAATTAATTTGTGAATTAAATAGTATTAAGGACTTAAATTCTTAGTATAGTTTATGTGGATGCTTAGTTATTTAGTATGTACTCTTTTTTGCTATTTTAATAAAATAAATTTAATATCTTTTAAGTAATGTTTGATTTTGTTTATTACAGGTCTTTAAAATGTCTTCTCAATATCATAGCTCTCCAAATAGTGATCCTTTAAGTACTTATTCATTTGAACCTTCAATTTCCATGTCAACATCAAGTGGTATAAGAGGAAAAACAGATTTGGCATGTAGCCATTACAGAGAAGCTCCTGAACTTAGTATGGGATGTAAGAAAAACAAATTAGTATGCTTATATTGTGCCAAAGTTTTTACGGGTAGAGGCATTAATCGATTCAAGCAACATTTAGCTGGAATAGAAGGAGAAGTGGAATAATGTCGCAAATGTCCTCCGGATGTTCTTCATCAAATGCTTTTGAATCTTTAAGGGAATCTTGAAAAGAAAAGGAGAGCTAGAGAAATAAAAGTAGATTTCAATACATATAGTGTTAAATAAAGAGAGCATGAAGAGAGGATGATTTGACAATTAGAAGATGATGATAAAGGTGAAGATGATGATAATGACAATGATGATGTTGAAGCCAATGGTAAGAAGCAAATGTTACCACCGAAGGTTACCAATAAAGAAAAGAGTAGAATTACTTGTATTGTTAAACAATCAACTACAAGTTATGGAAAATAAAAGGAAAATACAACATCAGGGGCACATTTTATTCCAAGATCAACTCATGGTGCTCAAAAGTCTCTCCAAAGTTGTTGGAAAAACAAAAAAGTTATTGAACAATGTGATCTTGCTATAGCAAAATGGTTGGTTGATACATATGTGTCATTCAATGCTACTAACTCTGTTTACTATCAACATGCTATAGATGATATAACAACTATGGGTCCTAGTTATAAAGGTCCAAAATTTCATGCTCTTCGTGGTTATTACTTAGCAAAGGTGGTAGATGAAGTGAAGATTTTTGTTGAGAGTTATCAAGAAACTGGGAAGAAGCATGGTTGTACATTGATGGCTGATGGATGGACAAATCAAAAGAGAAGAACTTTAATTAATGTCTTAGTATATTGTCCTAATTGAATTATTTTCTAAAAAATAATAGATGCATCAAAGGCCTCAAAGACTGATATGTTATTGTATAAGCTGTTTAGAGATGTCGTTTTACTTGTTGGGCCTAAAAATGTTATGTATATGATGACTAACAATGCTTCTAATTATGTTGCTACTAGCAAGTTGTTGGTGGAAGAATTTCCTTCAATAATTTGGCCTTCTTGGGCTACTCATTGCATCAACCTCATACTCTAAGATGTTAGTAAGCTACAATCAATTTGTTCTGTTGTTGATCATGTTTCTAGTATTACAAAGTATATTTATAATCATTGTTATCCATTGCATTTGATGAGAAAGTTCACATGAGGGAAAGAAATACTTCGGCCAACTCACTTTGCTACTAATTTCATTACTTTGAAAAGCATTTTAGTACACAAAGACAATTTGAGAGCTATAGTGACATCTAGAGAATGGGTCTCCTCTACTTATGTTAAACATAGCAAAGGAAAAAAGGTTTATTGATAGCGTGTTGAACTCTACATTTTAGGAAGAATGTGCATCAATTGTACGAATGACCGAACCATTAGTTCGAGTTCTAGGAATTGTTGATAGTGATGATAGACCTGCTATGAGATATTTATATGAGATGATCCATTCTACAAAGGAAGAAATGTTGAGGAGATTTCAAAGGAAACGGACTAAGGTGCAACCTTTCCTAGACATCATTAACAATAGATGGGATGGATAATTGTATAGGAAGCTTTATGCAACGAGATTTTGGTTGAATCCTCAATTTCAATATGATGTCAATCTAATAAATAGATATACAAACACCATTTCTAGACTTCGAGATGTTGTTGAGAAGTAAGCAAATGAAAATGCAATTCTGCTCAACAAGCTTACAAGTGAAATGAAGTTGTTTAGGAATGCAGAACTTGACTTTGATAGAGTGTCTGCGAGAAATGATTGCACCCTTTTACCTTCAGGTATATTACTATTTTCATAGTCAATGTAATTTAAAAATATTATCTTGATATAATCTTACTTGTTAATTTTGTATATAGATGAATGGTGGGTGCTATATAAAACTTGTGCACCAAATCTCCAAAAGCTAGCTATATGAGTTTTAAGTCAAACTTGTAGTTTTTCAAGATGCGAGAGGAATTGGAGTATTTTTTAGCACATTCACTCTAAGAAGAGAAATCGATTGAAGCATCACAGACTTAATGACGTAGTTTACGTCCACTATAACTTGAGATTAAAACAAAAGGTATTTTTTTCTCTAATTCTTCAAAAGTTATTTATATTATTAAGTAGCATCATTAATACTTATATTTTGTACCTTAATTTTGATTTTGTAGAAGTTATTGGAAAGGATGAAATTATGATCCAATTAATTTGGAGGTATTTTCTATCATTAAAAATTGGGTAGTAGAAAATAATCCATCATCTTTAACAACCAAAGAAGTATAAATCTTTCACCATGACCATTCAAGATACTTTAAATGAAGGTGATGGAATATTTGATCCTTTAATTATAACTTTGTTTGAAAATAAATTATTGTTTAACATGTAATGTTTATTGTTTAATTATGTTTCAATTGTAGATTTGATAAATATAAATGAGATTGAAGATGAATGTGATAATGAAGATACAAAGAAGGATGATGATGTTTCAATAGGCATTAATGAGGTTGGCTCAATTCCATTGGTATTTGATTCAAATTTTGTTCCTATGAACATTGAAGAACTTGATACCTATATTCAACCAATGTAAAGATGTTGTTATGTTAGAAAAATGTAGTCATTCCAATGAGTTTTGTTCTAAAATCTTTTACTTTTGTGTATACAGCTGAAGATGTTGATTTATGGATTCTAATGCAAAGTGGAGTTATAATGTTGATTCATGGATTCTAATGCAAACTGGAGTTTGGATGTTGTCATCTTATATCTATTATGTTAAATTATTTATTTCTAGAACAACTCGTTATTGTATTATTCTTGTCTTTAATATCTTTAAATTATGTTAAAGGTTTTTTTATTTGAAGACAAATGCACCTTTTAATCTATTGATGCTAATTAATTATGCTAGTATATATATTAATGTGATATTTTCTTGATAATTATACTAGCATTTATGTTAATGTGATATTTTACGTCAAAACAACTATATTAATATATGTCTTGGTTTTTTACCTCGAGTTGACCCACAAGACCCATGACCCGATCATTTTACCGGGTCAACTACCGGGTTGAGTTTTGTAACCATGGTTGCAGTAAGAAAGAGGAGATGATGGACTGACACGGTAAGGAAAAAAGAGTTGAAAAGGTTAAATGGATTTGGGTTTTATTGTCAGGGCTGGTTCATCGATATATTGGTGTGGCTGTCTTGAGAAGTGAGAGCAGTTGTCAGTGGGTGATTAGAAGAATGGTAAGAGGGAGTGTTGGATCAAGGGAGTTTGGCTAGAGCTGATGAGGAGGACAAATGAGAGGGAAAAAGAGATGATACCTCTCCTCCCGAACTAGATTTTTAGGTTTAGGTCTTGGGGGTAGGTTTTTTTTATGGGAAATTTGGAGAGAAAAATGTGTGAATCTTTTTTTTTTTTTGGTTCCCTAAAATTTCATCTCTTTTTTTGTGTGGTATAACCATATATTTAGAGGTAAATAATTTTTTTTTGCTTGAAGGCAAAGTAAATCTCAATCATTGAATTTCAAGAATAAATCTCAACCATTTATTTGATAACTTGGAGACAAAGTAAAGAAAAATGGATCCTTAGATTAAGAGAATGATTATAGATCATTTGATTAAAAAAATGGATTGCTTGGTGAGAGGGTTCTAAATTTCAAATTGGTCCTCTCATTTCCATAATCATAATTAGATCACTAAAAAATAAATGCATTTTTCTTTTTCCTTTTCTTTCTCTCTTTTTTTTATTATGTAAAATTCTTTGAAAAAGATACCGAAAACAACGCAAATGCATCAAGAACATGTTTTTTTATGTTTTTTGTTTACTATTTTTTATTTTTTTAAAAAAAATCAAAAATAAGGTAAAAATATTAGGTAGAAATAAGGATGATAAATTGGCTAATGATCATCAATAGATCATAAAATGATTTTATCACTTTGGATTAATATTTCTTGTAGAATATAAGGTTGTAATAATAGGCTTAGAAATACTAACAAAATCAAGGAGAGATTTATTATTTATTATCAACCAATTATATGGAGAATATAGGTGTAAACACTCTAACCTAATTTTATACCATAATGTAGTCACAAACTTTTTTAAAGTTCTAATCTTTTCTTTTTTTTAGTGGGAGGAAACAATACATAAGTCGATGACTTAGCTCAACATGAATTAGGGTACAAGATGCCTTAAATAGTCATGGCATTATCTCTGACAAAATCTTTGATCGATCATCCATAAGTGATATCCAATAGAATTGTCATGATAAACAAAATAATGTAGATTATGTGGTAAAGAATGATAAAGATAATAACAATATAATTGTTACTACATTTCAAATAAGTACAGCAAAACATCTTAATGATACTAGTGCTCTTGATCCATGTAAGGATTAAAGAGATGATTTTATAACTATTTTGCAAGATCATTCATATAAAATATAAGGTCTTTCAAAATAAAAGTAGTTAATTATATATTTCTAATAGATATATCATACAAAAGATATAAAACTAAATTTTTTATATATGCTTAAGACTAAAAGAAGTTTTTTTAGTCATGTTTAAGGTTCATGAAGGGCTTTATGGAGCTCACTAATCGAATAATAAAATGAGGTGGCTTATCATGAACTATGGCTTTCATTGGCCAAACATAACCAATGATTGTGTTAGTTATGTAAAAGAATGCCAAGAATGTCATCAATCCAACACGTACCTTCCAATGAACTCAGTGAAATGGTCAAACAATGATCATTTAAAGGTTGGACAATGGATTTTATTGGAAAAATACATTCTCCATCATCAAGTGGACATAACTACATCTTAGTTGTCACCGATTACTTCAACAAGTGAGTTGAAGCTTTCCTTAATAATTGATTAATTGAGAAATAGTTATTGAATTCATTAAAGAATAGATCATCCATAAATTTGAACTCTTAAAAACTACCATCATTAACTAAGAATCAATGTTCTTAATATGAATCAATTCACATAGGATTATGGATTAAAAATAGTCCATTATACTCCTTATTATGTTTAAGCCAATATATAAGCAAACTCAACCAATAAAGTTATGATCCTTGACAATTTGAAAGCTAGTAAAAAACAATTTTGAAGCTTGACATTATATTTTGTTAAAAGTACTATGAACATATAAAACTTCACATAATATTTTTTTAGGGACATTACTATTTACTGTAACATATGGTTATAATGCTATTTTAACTATAAAGCTCAAATTACAATCACTTATAAGATTGCATGATGTAACATGGATGGTTTTGATTATCAGTCAACCATAGTAGTTGAGAATGAGGTAAGATTATATGCAATAGATCATTTCTTAGCACATAAGAGAAAGGTTGAAAGGGCATATGACATACATGTTTGATCAATATTTCTTAGAAAAAGATATTATATGGAAGGTCATACTCCTAATTAGCTATAAGAATGTTAAATATGGTAAATGGTCCCCTATCTAGGAAGCTCTATAAGTTATTTTAAAAGTTATAAAATGAGGTGTTTATTACCTAGTAAACTAGGATGAGAAACTAAATTATTGATTGATCATTGATCAAACCCTTACTAGAATAACATGCTATAAGATAGAGTTCTTGAAAGAACTAAATGGAGTGTTTTATGGTTATGATCTCCAAGTCGATCATTCAATTCCTTCAAGAACACTATCTTTTAGCACGGTCTTAAGATTTTATGCTTGTACTTAATAGAAAATTTTAGCAACAATTTTGTTTAACTGTCTTTTTCATTTTCAATTATGAAATCTGCATTGCTCTATTTGTTATGACATTCATGTTAGATATCAATTATGGTTGATCAATCAATGATTTTGACAAAGATAATGCCATAATTATTGAAGGTTGTATGTCTTGTATCATGATCCATGTTGAGCCAAGTCATTGGTTTTTGTATTATTTCTTCTTAATGAAAAAAAAAAAAACTAAAGTATAAAAAATTTTATTAAGGTTTTTGGCCATAGTATGGTATCGATTTTGGGCAAGGTGTTCATGTAAACCCTTGTGTTAACTTCTAATTAAAGGTCAAAAAAACTTCGACGAGTAATGGAAATTTGGGATGAAAATAGATAAATAAATGGTGGAAATAAAAATACATGTGATGTGTAAATGGAGGGGATACCATTCATAAGCAAATTTAAAGGTATTTATGAAGTTAAAATGAGGACTAATAAATTTAGTTTAAAATTCATAATGTTGGTAAATTTAGTTTACACTTCACAACGTTCATGAAATTGGTAATGAGTTTCGACGGATAGAAGAATTAGAAAATTTTAAAATAAATATGTTTTGAGAATGAAGAATTATAATGAAAATGAGGAATAACAATTAAAAATGAATAACATGAAAAAATATTGGTGTAAACCTTAATTGAAAATCGGTAATGTTATCGTGAAACTGTAATAAGTCTGTAAAAGAAATAAATGATAAAAAAAAAAATAAGTATATTTAAAATAAGGAGAGTATCCCAAGGATTTAGTGTGGTAACTGATATGATCCATGAAAGGATGGAACATGAAAATTTAGATTTTTTTGTAAAATCAACTATTGACAAGTTTTACGCTATCAAAAAAAACTCTGAACCTGATTGTCGGATCAAGCTAGAACTTTACATGAAGTCTCCTGAAATGTTGGTCTACCATGGGTTAAAATTCCAGGTCAATCAAAGTTCAAAAAAGTGATACAAAATTACTAGTGGCCGAAAACAGCACGTGGACAATAAGGGAAAAACTGTAATTAGCTACAAAAGTCTAGCTTCTTCTTCTTTTTAAGAGAGAGAGAGAGAGATTTGTATAGAGAGAGAAATTAAAAGATTAAAGAAGAAAAAGGGAAGGGGAAGGTTTGGACCATGGAAATTATCATCAATTTGAGTTTGAAAGGGTAATTGATTTTGATTATGGGTTTGAAAGAGGGGTTAGGGTTTGTTGAATTATGGTTGAAGAAATACTATTTGTGTGGAAAATAAGTTGGATTATGTAATATAGTTGTTTAAATAGAAACTTTAAGAGAGAAAAATTGAAATAAACTAATGGGTTTTCCTAATGACAAGTGGTCGTGGGGTAATTAGTAGAGATGAGAATTTTTGTATTAGATGTGATTTTGTGTACATGTCTTTTGATGTGTAAGGTTATGTTATTGTATTTGAGGTGAAAGTTATGATAGGAAGCATGAATTGTATGTTATGTGAATGTTTTGGAAAGTATGAAATGAAATTTATTAGAGTATGGATATGATAACTTATGGATCTAATGGGTGTAATACATGTTCGTGTAAAGAAAATTAACATTATTAAGTAATGAATTTGGTAAGATGTAATGGATGGAGTGTTTGATGTCAAAGTTAGCTAAATTCTAAGTTGAAGAGATTTTAGAAAGATGAAAAAGTTGACATAATTAATTGATAAAACTTGCATTGTTTTAAAAGTTAGATGAGTAAGGGTGAGTTGAAGTGGAGAGAAGAAGTTAAGACAAGATTACAAACTTCGTTAATATAGATCAAGTTGTTAGTCTAGAAATTATGGAAAGCAAACTTGATTTTTGATAAATCTTATTGTTGTGATGTTGAATATTTGGAAGGTTTGTGGATAAAAATTAGGTTGGAAGAGCTATAAACAAGGTTTTAAATCAATCAAACTAAAAGCTATAAGTCTTTGCTCCATAAGTATTGTAAAAAGAGGGTATCTATTGTTACTATTATTTAGGGCCCCATATAAGCAAAAAGAAAAAGAAAAGGAGAAAATACAAAAAATGTTAGAAGAAAATAAAAAAAATATATCAGTAAGAAAAATATACCAGAACACCTAAGGAATTGCTGAAGATTGGTTGAGGAGGATCAAATATGCAAGATTGAAAAATTCAACAGTATACACCAGAATGCTTAAGAAAGGCTTTATTGGCAAAGAAAATTCAATTTGAGGAGATAAATTCAAAAGTAGATGTTTAAGGGTTTAATTAGAATTTTTCTAGGTTTAATTGAATTTATAAAGAGCTTAATTGCAAGAAAATTTTATTTTTTTAAGCCAATTTAGGTTTTAATTGGAAGAAGTTAAAATTTAAGGGTCGAATTGAAATTTTTAAGATTAATTTGGTCAAATCAAGAGCTTAATTGCATAAATATAGAAGTTTGATGGAGAATTAAGAACTTGATTGAAGAAATCCAAAACCGAGGATCAAATTGGAAAAGATGCATGAATGTAGGGGCTGATCATGGGTTGGATCGAAGAAATTGAAAGTTGTTTGGTCAATTGAGGGCTAAAATACATAAATTCAGAATTAAGAACTAAAATGAAAAATACGGTCAACTTAAAGACTGGCAATTAAGTTTATTGTTAATGAAATTGCAAGAAATTAAAAGTGTAGAGACAATTAAGAGTGCAATTAAAAAAATTGAAAGAATAAGGACTCGATTAAAATTTTTATATCCCAAATTAAAAACTCTATTTTCACACAAACAATGCGTCGTTCAAACTTGAAGAAGAGAAGATGAGTGACACATCATTCGATCACCTTGGCCTCTGTTTTTTACAGTTTTGACTAATTAGGTTGGTAACTTTAAACGAATGAATGTAGGGCTACAAACCTTCTAATTGAGCAAGAGTGGATTCAAATAAAAGGTGTGCATCCCATCTACCAATTTTAGGTGGTCAGGCTACAATGACATCAGAATTACTTCGAAGAAGCCTCGAAAGTAGACAACCCAGATAGCTCTAACAGTTTTAGCTGGTCGAGTTGGCAATTTCATAGGAATAAATGTAGAGCTACAAACTTTCAAATTGAGTCATATTGGATTCAAATGAATGGTGTGCACCCTCTCTACCAACTCCAAGTAGTCGCAAGTGACGATGACGTCAGAATTAACTCGACAAAGCCTTGAAAGTAGGCAACTCAGTCATTCAGGGGTGAAATCCAATTGTCTAAAAAAACTAGCTTTTTTCCTGTGTGTTCACACTCAAAGGCTTCTCATATGTTATTATTAAGGGTTCAAAATCCTTCCCTTAAGATCAAGGGTTAAGAATAAATTTAAAATTATCCCAAAAATTCTATAAATACCCCTTACAATCAAAGGAAAATGAGTGAGGAAAAAAAAAAAGAACATAGGAGTAACTATCCTAGGTACCTTTCTAATCTAAAATCAAGCCCTAATGATTTGTTTTAGTTGGTTTTTTTATTTTGTTTTATATTTATGTTTACAAGCATAGCAAAGAGTTTTAAAATGTTTAATAAATGATGTTGTATTCACTTCTTTGATGTTGTGATTTTCATTTAGTGTTGTTATTTCTAAAGTTTTTTTTTATGTTTTGAAACATATTTATTGTTGTTTTAAGTTTATTTATATATATATATATATATATATATATATATATAAAATGTTGTTTTAGTTTGTGTTTTGACCTAGCTTATGCATGTTAATGCAAGGGTGTTTACCTTGACTTTGCTATACATGTTCTTGCATAAAATGGGTTCAAAAGGCCAATTTTGAATCCATATTACATGAACATTTAAGTTGTGTTAAGTTGTATTAGATTTGATACCCCAAGTTTTATTTTGGTGTTTTGATGTTTTTTTGTTAGTGTTTTTTATTCCAATATATTTGTGTATGTTAGTGTGACCTGTTGAGATTAAAAAAAAATATCAGTTTTGAAGGCTTGATAGTGGTTGCATTCTGGGCATGTTGCTGAGTTTTTTATTAGGCAATGTTCTTCACTTTCTTGCGAAGAATATTGCCTTGACTATATGATTTGAAATAATTTTGGTCCATTTCTTTGCCCAGAACTATTCCTTGAACTTGATTAGTCAATAATATGTTTTGAAACATATTTATTGTCGTTTTAAGTTTATATATATATATATATATATATATATATATAATGTTGTTTTAGTTTGTGTTTTGACCTAGCATATGCATGTTAATGCAAGGGTGTTTACATTGGCTTTGCTATGCATGTTCTTGCACAAAATGGTTCAAAAAGCCAATTTTGAATCCATATTACATGAACATTTAAGTTGTGTTAAGTTGTTGTATTAGATTTGATACCTCAAGCTTGATTTTGGTGTTTTGATATTTTTTTTGTTAGTACTTTTTATTTAAATATATTTGTGTATGTTAGTGTGACCTGTTGGGTAAAAAAAATCAGTTTTGAAGGCTTGACAATGGTTGTATTATGAGTATGTTGCTGGGTTTTTGGTTGGGCAATGTTCTTTGCTTTCTTACTAAGAACATTGCTTTAACTACATGATTTGGAATAATTTTGATCCATTTCTTTGCCCATAACTATTCCATAGACTTGATTAGTCAATAATATATAGTTAATTCACATCAATAACATGTTTTAATGCTTCATGTTGATTTTGTTAAAAATTAAAGAAAATGAATACTAGATTATTGATTCTTACATGATTCCCAACATGTCTATACCTTTAATTTACCCATAATAAGATTGATTTGAATATTTTATTGGGCAAATCATTGTGATATTTAAAAAAAAAAAACAATAAACATGCAAAACAAGAGAATTAACTTAATGCTAAGTATTCCTTTCAAAATAAACATATGGTCACTTAAGTAATTTACAATTAAGTTAGAGAATTCAAAGTGATAATAAAGAACATGCTCTAAGTTTTAATATAAATTAATAGAGCTTTTCCAGTGCTTGGGAGCTTTTGTCTTCTAATATGTACAAATTACTAATACTCTATTGGACAGTGTAGAAGGCTTCCGGAGAGTGGCTACTGAAGAATCAACTTCCAATACCCGCCGTTTGTTTCCTCCAAAAAGCCTCCAGCAAACAGACAAAATACTGTAATGCTTTCAGGGAACCGTATAACAGCTGTACCTGGACATTCTTCTTCCATCCATGTGCTCCTATTTCCCGATTCTGTTTATATTCAATTATTAAACTTTACTGGAGTTTATTTGTTATCTTTCCTTTGAAAACAATAAAAATATATTCAAATAATATTGGTTTTATTTGTAAAAACTATATTTATTATTTTTAATATTCGATTATATTTATTACTATTATGATAGTGCACCAATTACAATCAATGAATTAACTCATGATTTTCAAAATTAGGAGTACTAAGTTAAAAAAAAATCATAAAAATTATTATAACTTAAAAAAAAGGTAAAAGCAAGACAAAAACCTGCTTGCCCCGCTCCCTCGCTAACAATAATTTCCTGTTGTGTTGCTGCCACCACTCCACTAGTTTTTTTTTTTTTTTAAAAAAAAAAACGAAAATCTACGGTGTTTGTTTCCATACTCCTCCTAATAATTAATTGCAGTATTATTATTATTATTATTCTCCCATCGTGTATAAAACAAAACAATGCTAAGAAGCTGAAGTGGCAGTACGCTCTGACCGTACTGCTGGGTGTGAGAGAGAAGAAATCCAAGCCAACCATCTCGAAATAACCCCAGCTAGCTGTCCCTCTTGATTGTTGTTATTACTGCTTCGGCTCGCAAACCTGTTCAAACCCGTGAATTCGGACATGCTTCTTGTATTTATTACACTTCTGCCACTGCCACCAGTCCCATTCCAATGCCTCCCATCCCCTACCAAGTCCAGCTGCAGATTCACTGATGCCGAGGCCGACGTTGTCGACAATCTACGGCTGTCACTTAATATCATTTCTGACCGTAGATAAAGTAGATCTGACGGCTGTACGTCGCTCCATCTCTGGTGGAACCCACCTGAGACGATTATCCTATGCTCTAATCTTGTTTTATCATCGATGGTCAAGAGAAGCCCATCCTTTCTATGGCCGCCGCGATCAAAACATCCAACGGTCACGGACGCAGACTCGATATTCTTCTTTCTCGAACTCGAACTGTCCAGGGACCTTCTAAACGACGTCGCAGCAGGAACAACTCCTAACTTGTGCTGGAACCAACTACTCACCCTCTCACCAGCCGAAGAATGCCTGCCTGAAATTCGCCGGAATCCTGGAGACGCGGCTGTGGAACCGTCTCCTTGTTTTCCGCTTTCAATGTCCAAGAATTCAGGATCTTGTTCTGCATTGTTGTAATTGATATTGTTAACATCATGTCCAATCAACAGAACATCCTCTGGATCCACTCGGTAGCGACAAAGAGGGCATGTTGAATGAGCGTCAAGCCAAGTATCCACGCATTCGACATGGAATGCATGTTTGCATTTGGGTAGTAATTTTAAAACTTCTGTAGACTCGAATCTTGTTAAGCAAACAGCGCATTCTAGTCCCTCCTTTTGCCCTCTAAGTGAGCTGAACCGAAATATTGGTAGCGACTCGATTACCGCTCGGTCGATCCCTGAGTGTTTTCTTGCTGCTCTTACATTCGGATCGTTAATGTCGTAACCCGCAACGCTGATAGCGTTACCATTTCCACGCTTGCAGTGTTTGGCATAGAGCAGTAAGAGAAAGGTAACGGAAAATATGGTGGTTAAAACGGCTACGATTATGGCTATGCTTGTCCTGAATGGTGTCTCATTTGGTCTACTAATATTTGACTGTGAAAGGGGCGGAGGAGGTGTAGGTGGGTTTAATGGTGTGATAATGTCTCCAATAATGTCTGCAAATAAGGGTCTAAAACAATTAGAGAAAACCGAAGCGAGAAAAATGAACAAGATTGATGACGCTTTGTTGAAAGCGCCCATGTGTCCTCCTGGAGATGGTGGGAAGCTTGAGACTCTTGGGCCGGAAAAGGAGGTTTGTTTTCCGGCGAGATTCTGTGGAATGGGCTTAGATAAGAGCACAAAGAAGACGGCAAAGGCTTCTAACTCACCTGTTGAGATATCGTTAAAATACTCACAGCTCCCTTCTCTTAAAGTACCTTCAGAGATGGAGACAGACCCATCAGAAATAACAAATGAAACATATCAACAACCGAATAGCTTGAACTTAATTTGTAGTTTGTAACGGCCTATCGTCTCTAAAAAGAGTTAAAAGGGAGAGTTCTCAGAGAGAGAGAGAGATAAAACAAGTGAACAAGCAGGAGAGAGGCAGCTAGCTTGCTGGTTGGAAAGAGATTTCAACCTCAAATCTCCGAAACATGGGTCTTAAAAGACAGGAGCCAAACACGTGACGCATGTTCGATGCTTCACCTCGACAGATCATGAAACACGGTTCCCTCATCCCACCTGAAAGTGTGAATGCCGGGCTCATGTCTTGAAATTAACATAGTTATACTATATGGTTTCAACTTTTACCCCCTCTTTGTTTTAGATATTCTTTTTTTTCGTTGCTTCGTAACAATTGAATCACAATTAAAATTTAAAAATAAATAATATCTTTAATGGAAAAATTAGATAAATGAAATTCTAACTTCAATCCATTCCAGTCTTGTATACACACCAAAACACCTAATCATATATATTTGGGTGTGTTATTAATCTTTTCACAACTTAAATTTGAATATTTAGATTCATATATAGATCTTATCTCTAAGTGATAAGTCTTGGACAATGTGCACACCAACCTAATAATAAGCTAGATAAGCTAAGATATGAATAATACCTAAAAATAGATAGATGTTTGTTAGATAATATATATAGTGAATTAACTCGCATGAGGATTCTATATAAATAGATCATTTGCATTTATGAAAAGGCTCATACGAGAATTATGTAAGTAATTTTTATACTTGATATCACCAAGTTATCTTATAAAGAGAATGATATGCTTTAATTCTAACTATATATTGTGTCAATCAAGGGTAACAAACAGACAAATATTGAGTATAACATGAAATATATAAAGGTATTTGAGTGATTAAAAGAGAACTCACCACTTTATGTGAATTAGAAAAAATATTTCACAAATTCTCAAATAGTATTGATTGTGAAAACCTTACATATGGTAATGCGATTTAAAAAGAGTTTCAAATATTATTCAAAAGATCAATGACGATATTATAGATAACAAATATGATTTGACAGAGAAAATATATTTCATTCTATAATATCTAAATAAAAATATTTTCTTATGAAGAGATAATAATTACACTAAGAAACAAGGTACTAAAAGGTTAAGTCGAACCACATATGACTTTCATAGTATTTAGAAGATCATACATTGCTAGACGGTGCACTTGATTTTTAAATATAGATAAATCAATTACTGAATTGATAATAAATTAAATTATTTAATTATTTTGTTTAGGATTGTGATTTGTATTTAGACCAACATATTAGAAACCTAACAAGTCACTCGCATTAAAAGTCATTGGTCATAAATTAAACTAAGATGATTAATCAAGTGTGACTTGATTAAAAATAAATTTTAGAGATTGAGAATTAGAATGTAATTAATACAATGGATTATAATTTTAGACTTAGAAAAATCAAGTGAGGTCTTAACTAAATAAATTTCTTAAACTATTATGAAATAATATATATCATATTATTTAGGGTAAATTGATATTTTACCAGTTTTAGTTATTAGGTTTTTCCTATAAATAAATTGTTGTGCCTATATTTTTTATATAAAAGGTATTGTACACACTCCACCTATATAGATAGACAGAGTATAGAAATGAAAAGGCTAACACTCAAAGCATAATGATCCCTCTCTTAAAGGGGTTTTAAAAGATTCTAACTAGTGGTTCGCAAGGATTACTATTAGAGTCTAAACACTTGGATGACTTACGATGTACGATAACCCAGCTTTGAAAAAATTTATCAAACCTTGGAAAAAATATCTGATCTTTGGATAATATTTGCTCAAACTCTAAACAACCCTAAAATTTCTACAGGATCCTTTAGATTCTTGAAAAAATTTAAATCATCATTTTTGTTATGTTTATATATTCTGAGAAACCCAACATATATGCCCTTGCCATCATATCGGTCGAATGCATATATGGTGCATCAACTAGTAAACAATCCAAGATGTGTATGTGAGCACATTAAGAGCATTTTTAAATAGAGTTTTAAAAATGCATTTGAGAAGAGAGTAATCATTTCCTTTTCAATTAAATATGGATATATATGTGCAACCAGTTTATGCTACCTTTAGGAGTGCTCTTTAATGGGTTATGTGGGTCTTTTTTCATGTTTCTAAGTTGAAATGGCCTGACCCCACGTCTATGTTAAACTTATATTACTTTATGAAAGTATATACCAAATCCTTCCACTTAAAGATCTTTGTATTATCCAAATATATGTTCTAACTCAACGCTACACTGCATAAGCTCTCATAGAAGAAGTGGATCGAAACCTTCTCATTATAGACTATCTCGACCATTTTGTTATAGTAAACTTATAGTTATATCATGGGATATTATATGCCATTGTACTAGATAAACTTCAGCACCTTGAACTTTTTAAGTATTATAATGTTACGCGTGAGACACGTTGATGCAAACCTCATTGATATAAAGATCTAAAAAATTATTGTCAAATCAACTCTTTTAAAAAGAAGAAGTTATAACCAAATTTGAAACTAAGCTTGAAATAATGATAACTTGTATCATGCTACCAAGTCTATAAAGTAATCAAACATCCACCTAACACCTATAAAAAGACATGACATTTTTTTTTATAGAAGATTTCATGAAGCTTTGTCAATTCTTTAATAAGTCAAAATAGTTTAATGAAGAATCAAATTAAGAGAATTATCCCATAATCACATACTAAATTATTCTAAAATCAAAGTATGTCCTTAAAAAAAAACTAATTACAAGATAAATAATCATATTTATACTAGGTAAAATTATTCTAAACAATGTTGAAAAAATAACAAAAGAGTTCTAAATAAAATAGAAAACGAATTATAAATCAGCTAGGAAACTAATACAATTCTCAAATATTAGCTTTTAAACCTTATCGAAAGAACTTCTTGATGTCTAATTGACTTGAGATTTTAACCTAATATAAAACAAGACCTCTGGAATCTTCTGGTACACTTTTAGCCCAATCTAATCGTTAGATAAAAAAATATGCTTGTTAGAGTAAAATTATGCATTAGAAAAAATAGGTCTCTAAATGTCAAAATTAATTAGCCCATAAAGTACATGGATCAGACCCTTTTTATACATATATTAAATTGAATAAATTTTGATCATCACATGTTAAATATGTAGCCTTCGTGAATTTCATTTTGGCTCAAATACTTTGAATAAACCTATTGAATGCATATTTGAACTTCTTTGCTCTTAGTTTTGTAATTGACCCATCTAGAACTTCTAATGGATTATTTAGTGGAGGTTAGATTGTATCGTCCCCTCTCTTCTGAAAAGGATTCAACCTTGAATCGTTACATATATTAAACAAAGAAAAATCATAAACATTGAAAGTAGTAATAACACCATACCCACTTGGTAAATTTATTTTGTAGGCATTGTCATTAATTTTTTCAAGGTTTTGGAATGGACCATCTCCTCTCGGTATCAAATTAGTCTTTATAAGTTAAGGAAACCTCTCTTTGTGTATATGCATCTAAACCTATTCACATGGTTCAAAGATAACCCCTTTTATACCCTTATTAGCTTTGAATGCACATTGCTCATTTTATTTATTTATTTATTGTCGTACACTCTCATGAAGAGCCTTCATTACCTATGTCTTTCTATTGACATCAAGACTAACCCTTGCATCCACAAGTAAAGGAACTAGATCTAAAGGAGTTAAATGATTAAAGCCATAAATAATTTCAAAAGAAGAATAAATAGTAGTAGAATGCACACTTCTATTATATGCAAATTCAATAAACGACAAATAATCTTCTCAATTCCTTAAATTGTTTTGAATGATAGTTCTTATTAATGTAGTTAAAGTCCTTTTAACTATAGTTTGACCATCTATTTATGGATAACAAGTATTAGAAAATAACAATTTTGTTCCTAACTTACCCTATAAAACCTTTCAAAAGTAGCTAAGAAACTTAACATTATGATCATAAATAATGCTTCTAGAAACCTCATGAAGCTGAACTAATTCCGTAAAGAATAAGTTCATTATATTAGTTGCATCATCAATTTTATGACAAGATATGAAATGTGTCATCTTAGAAAACATATCTACAACCATAAAAATAGAATCCCTACCTCTTTTTAACCTAGGAAAACCTAAAATAAAATTCATAAATATATCAACTTAAGATTTCTTAGGCATTAGCAAAAGAGTGTATAAACCATGAGGTAAAAATTTAGACTTTGCACATCTCTTTTCATCTTAGGTCAATAAGAGTCCTAAGGCAAAATGTATAAAGTCTTAAGAGCCACAAAGTGTCCCTGTTAATTTACCCCCATGAGCTTCATAAACTAGCAATTCACATATATAATAATTGAGCACGCATAATCTCTTTTCTTTAAATAAATATCTAATAGCCTTATAAAATGTATCAAATGCCAAATGTTCACATGCAACGTATACTTGGTAGAAATCAACATCCTAAATATATAAATCTTTCACATACTTAAATTTTAATAATTTATTATTTAAAGTTGAAAAAAGTACATACATTTATGATAGTGTATCAGCCACTATGTTTTCCTTACCTTTCTTATACTTAATCATGTATGGGAACATTTCAATGAACTCTAACCCAATTTGCATGCCAATAATTCAACTTTATTAGCTCTTAAGATGTTTAAATGACTTATGACAGTATGGATCATAAACTTCTTAGGCTTCAAGGAATGTTGTCAAGTTTTCAAAGTTCTTACCAAAGTGTAAAGCTTTTTATCATAAGTAGAATAATTAAATGTCTCACCATTAAGTGTTTTGCTAAAATAAGTTGTGGATATTTTTTTTTCTTGCATTAAAAAAACTCTAATACCTATTCTTAAGGCATCACGTTAAATCTTAAAATTTTTTTGTCAAAATCAAGTAATGATAATAATGGGGCCAAAATCAATTTCTCTTTCAAAAAGTTAAATGTATGCTTTTTTTCTTTATCTCATTTAAATCCTAGTGACTTTTCAACAATCTCAATTAAAGGTGTGACTAAAGTACTGAAATCCTTAACAAATCTCTATAAAAACTAGTCAAACTATGAAAACTTTTTATCTTAGTGATTGACTTAAGTGTAGGCCATGCTTGAATAACCCCTAACATTTTCTTCATCCATTTTGAATAAATTTTTCATTAACAACATATCAAAGAAATATAATTTTCTCCATGCCAAAGTCATTTTTTTTAGTATAAACATTTTTTTTTTTTTTGCAAAATAACCAATACATTTCTTAAATGTTTAACATGCTCCTCTAAATTCTTTTTATAAATTATACAATTATCAAAATAAACAACACTAAACTTATAAAATTGCCCAAAACATTGTTCATTAATCACATGAATGTACTAGGTGCATTAATAAGTTCAAAAGGCATAACTTAACCACTCATAAAAACCATATTTAGTTTTAAAAGTAGTTTTCTATCCATTGTCTTTTTTTATTATTATTTGATGATATGCAGTTTTGAAATAAATTTTAGAAAACACACAAGATCCATGCAGTTTATATAACATATCATCAATTCTAGGAATTAGGTGCCTATACTTATACACAACACAAATTCGATTAGGACAATGCAAATGACAATTTTGTGATAAGGGTGTGGGAAAATCATGCGGCAACTATGTAACATCGAAAACAATACGATATTTTTTATATAAAAAAATATGTTTTGAAATCTAATTTTTCACTATGAAATTAGGTTGCGTGATTTTTGGTATAAAGCACAAGAAAATGCCAAAAAAACACGAGAGATAAAGGTCTCCAAAGCTGGAACGACGTGGCTGTTTAGAGGGATTTCAAACCACTTCACATCTCGAAAAATATTTGGCCACAATATATCGAGCACATGATGTCTGAGCGGTTCACACGACGTTCACAGTCCGGTGCTGGCAACCAAAACCGGTAAATTCATGGTTCCCTGACAACGCACATCGACAGCTCTGTTCCGTTTGCTACATATACGAAATGGATAGTAAGATTAATTTAAATAAAATATGTCATTAAATAATTTATTGCTACTTAATTAATTTTTTTTCTTATAGGCTACTTCTCTTGGACGTGAGCCGAGCCCAATGGAGCTGTTTGTAGAGACGCATATGCGAAGTCAAGACCACCAAAAGGGGTTGCAACAGCTCGTTGACAACCACACTCAACACTTTATGGTATGTTTGTTCAACATTTTTATTTTATAAGTATTATTTTTATTGAATTGAATATGATTATGATTATTTCTTTTTTTATTTTCAGGAGACGTATAATAGCTGGTTGAGGGAGAGATATAGGGACTATTGCTACCTAATTTTTGACCCATGTTTTTGATATATTTTCAAAAAATCCAAAACATAGAGAAAAACAATGAAAATCCAAAAAATATGCTTTTTTAATATATTCTCGTCATTTTAGCATTTTCAGCGTCGTCTAAAAAGAATTTAATTTTTCAAAAAAAATTCAAACGCGTTCGACTTTTCACGCGTTGTTTTTAAAATCATTGATTTTCCTTATCGAGTCGACGTTGATATTGCTCGTTTTAAAAAAAATACAAAAAAACAAGAAAAATCAAATTTTACAAAAAAAGAAAGTTAAGGGACCAATTTTGAAAACTTGGCAATATTTTTTGCCTATAAATACTGGTTTCCAACACTTGCATATGGAGGGGGGGTTAATTTTGGAAACACCAAAAATACAAAAAAAACCCTAAGTCTATCTCTAACAAGAGAGCCGCCGACCACCCCCCTTGGATTTTGATCTTCTCCTCACAGCTGCCTTTACAGCCACCTGAAAAAAAACCAAGCTCTCTTTTTTTCCCCAAACCGAACAGCCCCCCCCCTTCTCACTGCAGTTCCCCCCCATTTTCTTCTCTTTTTCCAGCCGATTCCCAGCCTCTCTCTGACCGACAGCCATCCATCCTCAGCCCCTACACAACCCATCGTCCCTCTCCTCTCTCAACCACAAATCAGCCTCACCGAACCCCGTGTTACATCTACACCCCGACACCAGCCGTCCATCTTCCTTCTCCCAGCACCGAACCAGTTCTCCAAGGCAGCCTTCACCCGATTTTTCCTCTCATCTTCAAATCCCAGCTGGCCAAAGATAGCCCCTCTCACTCTCCAGAACCCAAACCACCCGGCCAAGATCTGCCCTCAGCACAATAACTCCCCATCGTCGTTCGTCAGTCAACCAGCTCGCCCGGACCGCATCGGAGCCTCCAGTAGCAGCCCGACACAGCGGCGCCCACTGATCCCCGATCTGTCCGCCCCCAAACCTCCAGCCCTCCTCCCTCAACTGCCAGGATCTACCACCTAGAGAAGGAAAGAACAATAAACCGAAAACAAAAAAAAACGACAGCAGAGAAGAAATCCAAAAAAGCAGACAGGACCGGAAACCTTGCTTGTTGCGTTTTGGTGTTTTGCAGGTGACAACGCTGTCACCGCCGGCGAGGAAAGTGAAGAGGGGAGGAAGCCGTTTCGGATCTCCCCTACGCGTTCTTTTCGCAGCGGAGCGTGGGCCAGACACGCCGCACTGCTTCCACAGTTCTCGAGGCCCTCCTCTGCAGCTCCTTCACTTTTTAAGGACCTTTTTGCAATTGTAACATGTTTGAACATGTAGTTAAATTACTGTTATTTAGTTTTTTTTTTATTTGTTTAAGTTATATTATTCTGTAAATGTGGGTGTATAGAAAAATATAATAAAAAGAGATGCATGTGTGTGATTGTATTTTTATTTATGTTATTGAATTGAAAAAATAAAAGAAGGACAAAAAGAATTATTTGTTAGTTTAAATATGGTTAAATATCTCAAGGACAAATAAAATCAAGTTGTATTTTCCACGAAAATGTAAGAACAAGTTTCTACATATATTCAGGGATTTAATAACTGATTTATTCAAGCCTTAGAATTTAATTAATATTTTAAATTTTCAAATCACATCAGAACACAAAGCAGCTTACCTCAGGTAGGGTGTGTTAGGGGTGCTAATACCTTCCCTAACCACAACCAGTCCCTTACCCGCGATCTCTGACAAGACCAGTACATCAGGTTTCCTAGTAGCCCTCAATGAATTACTAGGTGGCGACTCCAACGAACAAATTCAAAGCAAACGCAAAAACGAGAAAAATCGCCAGCCGATGCCGCGTGCCGGATTTTTTTGGGGTGCGACAGAATGGCGACTCCACTGGGGACAGGTATTGTTTTCAACTTTATCGGACTAAGCTTTGTGTTTTGATGTGTTCAATTTTTTTGTGCTTTGTTTTATTTATGTGTTTTATCCATGCATTGTATATAATTCTCTCATGCATCACAAGTTTTAATTTTTGAAAGCACACACAAGCTTTAGGTTAGGTGGGGGACTAGCAGCTTACCTTACGACTTAAGTCAAGGTTTAAGTTTGTGTAAACCCCAACTCTTCATTGAGTGCTTAGACTGGTAATAGTTGGACACGTGCCAACACATTACCTACTGGGCCCCTATATTGCCTTTACGAGGGCAATCACTAGGACAACAAGAGACCCCTTTTAGAGACCAAGTAGCAAACCTACCCTGTCTCACGTAAAATAAATAGAACCTGTCCTTAGGATGTTGTATGCATCCGGCAAACCCTTCTTGAAGCATCTTGAACTCAAGACTTATGGGTGACACATTGGCCGTCACTCCGAAAATTTTTATTATAGAGTTTGGGCAAAAATCACGATTCTTGCTCCATCATACAAGAGTTACGACCATATTGTCACCCCTCGAAGGGCGAGTTCATCATATATATTACATGTTCATACATTTATCATGCATGTACCGGGTTGAAAAGTAGGTTCCCCCGCACAAGCTGTGCTGCAAGTGATTAAAGAAAGGATGGAAGTGAAGAAAGATGTCAGATAGAGGCTCATTATCAGTTTGAGTTTGAGAGCATCAAAGGTGAAGTAGCTGGACTCAGATCTGCTCGAACAAGTGTTGAGCATCAAATGGAAAGAGAATGTCTGCATAGTCTTCTGTGGGAACACTGCTTGTCCACGTCCAAATTGAAGCTGCCTCTCCTTTTCAGTCATGAACAACAGCAGCAATGCCTTCAGTCATCAACTAATGACAACTCTAGTTCTTGTCCAGTTGCACTGTTAAGTGTTCATCGCCTTCACATCATATAATGGAACCAAATCACTACTAGCCTCCTATACATGGTGCATTAGTCTTCTTTGGAGCTACCCCAATTATGAGCTCAATTCCAGTTCAATAGCATAAGATGTTGGTCCAAAAAACCATGATCAGACACTGAACTTCTACGTGGTAGAGCTCTCTCTGTAGAGATTTATTTATGGATCTGCCAATGGGAAATGGAAAAGGGGATGTATTAATTTCATATGCTTTGAAACTTTTCCCACCAGTGGAATGAGCAAAACATTGTACTAGGCAGAGGAATCAGGCCTGGTCTGAAAATATGAGTAGTCGTCAAACTCCAACGTGGCAGAGCTTTTTTTATAAAAATCAGTTTATGATGCTGCAAGTTGAGAGTGCAAGAGGGGATTTATAAGTTGCATATGCTACACATATTTCTCTCATCAGTTTCAGCACGAAGACCTCTTAGTAGGTTGAAGAGCCAGACCTGGTCTGGAAAATATGAGCAGACATCAAACTTAACGTAGCAGAGCTCTCTCGACAGGAATCTGTTTGTGGATCCACAAGTGGGAAATCCAAGAAGGAATACAGTAGTTTCAGATCATCTATGATTTTCCTCCAACAGTGTCAGTATTAAAACGCAAAAGTAGAGAGAAGAGACATACCTAGACTGAAAAACATAAAGAAGACTGAAACTTCCACAGAGCAGAACTCCCTCTATTGGTGCTTGTTTGTTGCACCGTTCGAGAGGAATCGAAGAAGAAATAGAGGAGATTCATGTTCATCATTTTCTCCTATAGAAGAGATAAGGCATGATTCCACGTGTCGGTAGCGGTGGTGTTGTGCGCTGCCAAGATTACCAAGCTATTGGAAAGTTTTCTAACAATCCTCAAACAACCACAACAACATTGGAAGATTGAAATGATGTTGTGAGGATTTGCCGAAGAATTGAACAAGCTATGAAGAGAGGAAAGATTGAAGCATCTGCCAGATTCCAGAATTTTGCTTGACTCCGACAAATCCCATGCAACCACCAATTTCTAGGTGGTATAATCCAGATAAGAGATGTGATGTCATTATAGGGTCCTCAACCATTTCAAGTGAACAATTTCAAGAATTGCAAGAATTGAGTCTGAAAGTTGGTGAGCAAGAGACAAGTGGAGTCGGTGAAGGAGGGTGTCATTGGCTATATTGTCCCCCCGAACATCTTCAGAATGACATGTTAATCGAAAGTGCTTGACAAAACGCAAATATTGCCAGAAAAGTTGATTCAAGAATGGTGATGAACAGTCAATCATATTGTTTTGGAATTCTGCATTTTGTTTTGGGATCACATCTCATCCTTGAACGAAACATGTCTTTTCTTGGTCTTCTTGTTGTTTTGAAATCAAGAGATTTTCTTTTATTTTGACAAAATATTTTGATCAAACTCCAACATGCGATAAAGGTTAATCAATCCTGAAGATTAAAAGTGTTTTGATTGCAGAAATGACTCGATTCTTGTTGAAATGACATGAGGTGACCAAACAAATTTTGAGCTCACACTTAAATTGAACCACACATCATATAGCTAAGTTTTAGCAGTATGCATAATGACATGTAGTGGATTGGTAGTTATGGACTCGTGAATCATGACTCTTACAAGTCCAAATCATTACACTGGATGAGGTCAAAATTTATCGGTTCTAACCGACCTTGCTTGAAATGAGAAAAGGCCATCTTTGATATCCTTTCACTTTCTAAAATTATATCCCTTGTAGTCCCATTTTGAGCTGTAAATATTTTCTTTCAAAAGAAACCCTGACTAGGATCACACCCCACACTGGGGCAAATGAGAGATATTTTGAAGACGTTGATAAAAGGGAAGGCTTAGAACAAAAGTCCAATGATTGAGAGAGGCAGAAGAAACACATAGACTGGGCATATAAGAAAATTTTGAGGAAGGCTATGAGTTGAATTGCCTTCACAAAAAGAAATAAAAGGAAATGGAAAAAGAATGCCTATCAATTCTAAGAGAGGCAAGCAGTTTTCAATTGAGAAAAGACAATAAATGCCAAAAGTCAACACTAGAAAAATCGATGCTTCATATCTTTTGGTGTGTCTAGGATAAAGCCTCTAATGTCTTCAAATTAGATTAGTTATTCATCAAAGAAAAAGTTGGATTTGCATTATGACCTATGTTAAGAGAATTCTGATATTTGAGATTAACAAGGTTATATGTCACTTTCTCTACAATGACAACAAGAGAAAGAGAATCGATGAATATTAATGTTGATCCTAGGTCGTTGAAACCCTCAAACACCTTTTGAGCCTTTGAAATTCTTTCTTTCATAGCCATGAACCATAGCCTGCATTACGTGCTTTTAAAAGCCCTTTTTAATCAAGTAAGCAATCTGAATCGATAAATGGCGCTCTCAAAACTTGAAGAGCTTTTCCATAAGGTCGTGACTTCATGAATTAAGCTACTGGTTATTATGCATGCTGATAAAATAAATGCTAAGAAAAGAAACAACCTTTCTTGATAAAGCCTGAGCATCTTGTTTTGAAATTCATAAAAATGTCACCTCATCACAGACCATCAAAAGATATACCCAAAATCAGAGTTTAAAGTGGACACAAAGAACCATGAAAAAGTCATTTTAAATCTTACAACGGGTCATTTCTGTTTTCAAAATACAAGACAATCAAAGGACTGCATTGAATAGTGTGTTGGGTCTTTGACCAAAGAAGTTTGAATTTCAAAAAAAAAAATTCAAAAACAGACATCTCTCTGATTTCATTTCAACAATTAGACTTGAATAGACATGATCGTTGAAATGTGAGATTTGATTCCAGAACAAGAAAGATTTTCAAACAAGAACATATTGAGTTTGCAAAATCCTTGACAAAAATGACATCAACTTTCTCGAACTCCTTGAAACGTTGACCACCTGGGGGCAATACAGTGGACCCTTAAGAAGAAAACAACATATCCAGATCAGCTGGGGCAAAGAAAGAATCAGATGATGAGTCGTCAAAGTTCATCAAGTTATGTTTAGCATCTGACAATGACAAAGAAAAACCTTCTTGAGTATAAACCGATGAACGAACCTTCAGATCATATTGGGGCAATGTTGTTCAAAGACAATCCATGATCTAGTGCACTTCAGCAGCAATTGATGAGCAACGCTGCACTAGAAGGATATTTTCATATCTTCATCTTGGTTTATCATCTTAACATGGTTATGACTTGACGATGTTATCACAAGTTGCATGTGAACGAATGCTGGAAGGATGCACCCACCAAGACTGACATGGGACCATTTGTTTTGAAGCTCAAATGCACCTTCACCGCATGAATATGGGTGATAACATGAACATCATTGATGATGCCAAACATTTCTTTTCACGATCTGATTTGACAAGCTAAAGGAATCCATAGAGAAAACATCGCGCTTACAATGATGAGCTTTTACTGCAAAGCATGAGATCCATGTCTGGATGACTTGGCAGTTCCATGAAGGCTGGTGACCATACATACTTGAATGGTGTTTCAACCGAAGGCAAGTTCATGACTGATTAACAATCTTGATGGGTGTTGGCATGATGCACACAATCAATCAGAGGATAATTCTCAGAAGAAGCCAGGAGAGAAAATCCTTCATGATGAATCAAGCATACCACACTTGGGGGCAGGTCAAGCTTGATGAACGATGCAAGCAGTAATTGTCGAAGACAGCCCGGGATGGGCACTGCATTTACAGCTGATAATGGCCAGTACATGAATGAGTCAATGCATCGGAAGAACAAAGAAAGCTTTGGGATGCAAACAAGGGCACCCTATGACGATGGAGCATCAAAGAGGGGGGACCTATATTTCAAATCAGGTAAGGATGCATGCATATCATCTAACCTCAAAAAAAAAAAAAAAACCATTTGCACATATTTTTGAATTGTTACAGGAAAATCCTTAATGAGGTCCAGCAAGATGGTGGAAAAGAAAGAAGCATTGTGGTGATGATAATAAAGAATCGGTTTTGATCATGGAATAAAAGGACGATGGGATAAACCTTACCATTAGGAAAATCCCAAAGAAATGAAAGATCAACCTTGCAATCGGGAAGGCTCGAGTTTTCAACCCTTGCAGTCAGGAAACACCGAGTTTTCAAACCCTATGATCGGGAATTATCAGGAAGCACCAAGTTTTCCAGCCCTTCTTCTGTCATCCCCTCAGGACTTCACCAGGTAAGTCCTATTTTTCACACTTGTCATCATATTTTTTCCATCTGGGTAGGTCGCCCATCATAATAAGACCGTTTTTCACATTTTTTCCATTCGGGTAGGTCACCCATGACAATGAGACCGCACTTCATCATATTTTTTTCATCTGGGTAGGTCACCCATTACAATGAGACCACACTTCATATTTTTTTTACCTGGGTAGGTCACCCATAAGAATGAGGTCATTCCTCCCCCTGGGTAGGTCACCCAAAGAATGAGATCACTCTTCCTTTTTCCACTTGGGTAGGTCACCCATCACAATGAGACCACCATTTTTTCTGGGTAGGTCACCCATTATAATGAGACCACTTTTTACACATTCTTTTGTTCCAGTCGAATGAGGTCGCCAGATGGGATCTCATGTAGCTTTGGTTAAAGGCAATCTCCATATGGGATTTCAGGTTGACCGAGTTACACACATTCTTTGATTTTGGTTAAAGGAGGTCGCCAGAGGGGATCTCAAGATAATAAAAAAGAGAGAGAGAAAGAGAGACAAAAAAAAAAGAACAGAGAAAGGTTTTTTAGATGAAGTGGATATTGAGCAAATAGAAAGACAAGTTTTTCTTTACAAAGCTTACTATGCAAAACATTGAGGATTTTTGCTTCGTAAGCATTGTAAAGAGGGGCATCTGTTGCTACCCAATTTTTGACCCATGTTTTTGATATATTTTAAAAAAATCCAAAAAATAGAGAAAAACAATGAAAATCCAAAAAATATGCTTTTTTTAATATATTCTCGTCATTTTAGCATTTTCAGCGTCGTCTAAAAACAATTTAATTTTTCAAAAAAATTTCAAACGCGTTCGACTTTCACGCGTCGTTTTTAAAATCATTGATTTTCCTCATCGAGTTGACGTTGATATTGCTCGTTTTAAAAAAAATACAATAAACCAAGAAAAATCAAATTTTACAAAAAAAGAAAGTTAAGGGACCAATTTTGAAAACTTGGCAATATTTTTTGCCTATAAATACTAGTTTCCAACACTTGCATATGGAGGAGGGTTAATTTTGGAAACACCAAAAATACAAAAAAAAAACCTAAGTCTATCTCTAACAAAAGAGCCGCCGACATCCCCCCTTGGATTTTGATCTTCTCCTCACAGCTGCCTTTACAGCCACCTGAAAAAAAAAAAAAAACCAAGCTCTCTTTTTCCCCCAAACCGAACAGCCCCCCCTTCTCACTGCAGTTCCCCCCATTTTCTTCTCCTTTTCCAGCCGGTTCCCAGCCTCTCTCTGACCGACATCCATCCATCCTCAGCCCCTACACAGCCCACCATCCCTCTCCTCTCTCAGCCACAAATCAGCCTCATCGAACCCCGTGTTACAGCTACACCCCGACACCAGCCGTTCATCTTCCTTCTCCCAGCACCGAACCAGTTCTCCAAGGCAGCCTTCACCCGATTTTTCCTCTCATCTTCAAATCCCAGCTGGCCACAGATAGCCCTCTCACTCTCCAGAACCCAAACCACCCGGCCAAGATCTGCCCTCAGCACAGCAGCTCCCCATCGTCGTTCGTCAGTCAACCAGCTAGCCCGGACCGCATCGGAGCCTCCGATAGCAGCCCGACACAGCGGCGCCCACTGATCCCCGATCTGTCCGCCCCGAAACCTCCAGCCCTCCTCCCTCAACTGCCAGGATCTACCACCTGGAGAAGGAAAGAACAATAAACCAAAAACAAAAAAAAACGACAGCAGAGAAGAAATCCAAAAAAGGAGACAGGACCGGAAACCTTGCTTGTTGTGTTTTGGTGTTTTGCAGGTGACAACGCTGTCACCGCCGGTGAGGAAAGTGAAGAGGGGAGGAAGTCGTTTCGGATCTCCCCTACACGTTCTTTTCACAACGACAAGTGGTTCCACGCGCCGCTAGTGGCGGCAGCGCGTGGGCCAGACGCGCTGCACTGCTTCCACAGTTCCCGAGGCCCTCCTCTGCAGTTCCTTGACTTTTTAAGGACCTTTTTGCAATTGTAACATGTTTCAACATGTAGTTAAATTACTGTTATTTAGTTTTTTTTTTGTTTGTTTGTTTAAGTTATATTATAATGTAAATGTGGGTGTATGGAAAAATATTATAAAAAGAGATGTTTGTGTGTGATTGTATTTTTATTTATGTTATTGAATTGGAAAAATAAAAGAAGGACAAAAAGAATTATTTGTTAGTTTAAATATGGTTAAATATCTCAAGGACAAATAAAATCAAGTTGTATTTTCCACGAAAATATAAGAACAAGTTTCTACATATATTCACGGATTTAATAACTGATTTATTCAAGCCTTAGAATTTAATTAATATTTTAAATTTTCAAATCACATCAGAACACAAAGCAGCTTACCTCAGGTAGGGTGTGTTAGGGGTGCTAATACCTTCCCTTACCCGCGATCTCTGACAAGACCAGTACATCAGGTTTCCTAGCAGCCCTCAATGAATTACTAGGTGGTGTCTCCAACGAACCAAATTCAAAGCAAACGTAAAAACGAGAAAAATCGCCAGCCGATGCCGCGCGCCGGATTTTTTTTGGGGTGTGACATGGACGATCCTTCGACCCATTCGGATTTAGATCCGGATTTGTGGATGGAGGTAGGAACGTCCGGTGGATCCGATAAAAATTCGGTGTACAGGATCTCCTACACTATGGCTGAGAACTTGCAAGCGCCCATAGTGTCACAACCGTTGGGAGCTCCTAATCAGTATTGAGCACCCAATCTAAGGAGTTTGTGGGCTTGCAACAACACACAGCTCATCTTACCGAGAAATACGAGCAACTATCAGCGAATTATGAACAACCTTGCCAAACGGTCATGAATTTGACATCACAGAGTGGTGATACATGTGCGCCCCTTTTTGGTTGTATGGTTCTGCAACAACCAACCTCCTCCTCCTCCTCCTCCTCCTCCAGCTTCGTCATTATGCTAATTTAATATTTTTTTGGAAACACATTCAATTTGTAATGAATATTATTTAACTATATTTTTTTATTTTTGATTATTGAAAAACATTTATTTGCATAATTGGTTTTTTTACTATTAATTTATATAATTTTATATTATTTATTCTAAATAATTTTTAAAAAAACAAATTTAAAAATACCCATTGAGGGATTTATAGACAGAATATATCCATCGATATTTTATAAAGAGTTGAAAAATATTTACTACAAATACCACAATCAACAACGTCTTCACCGACGAACATATTCCGTCAGTATTTTATATAAAGTTGAAAATTATTTATTGGAAAAACCACAATTACCGACATTGTCATTGATGGATATATTCTATCGCCATTTTACAGAGAGTTGAAAAATATTTACTGGACATGCCACTATCACCGACGAAATAAATTTGTCGGTATATTTCCAGCGGGAATTGTTTTTTGCGTGCATTTTCCATTTCTAAAACCATCAGCAATACTTTTTTTTAATCGACAGAGTTAGTGACGGAATGTAGTCAACACTTTGTGGTATGTTCATTCAACCCTTTTATTTTGTAAGTATTATTTTTATTGAATTGAATATGATGATTTTTTTTTTCAATTTAGAAGACGTATAATAGCCAGTTGAGGGAAAGATATGGGGACGATCCTTCGACCCATTCGGATTTATATCCGGATTTATGAATGGAGGTAGGATCGTCCGATAAATCCGATAAAATTCGGGTATACGGGCTCTCCAACACTATGGACGAGAACTTGCGAGCGGCCCGTAGTGTCTCAACCGTTGGGAGCTCCCAATCAGTATTGAGCACCCAATCTAAGGAGTTCGTGGGTTTGCAACAACACACAGCTCATCTGACCGAGAAATGCGAGCAACTATCGGCGAATTATGAACAACCTCGCCAAATGGTCATGAATTTGACATCACAGAGTGGTGATATATGTGCGCCCCCTTTTTGACCGTATGGTTCTGGAACAACCAGTGCCTCCTCCTCCTCCACCTCTAGCTCCACCATTGTGCTAATTTAATATTTTTTTCGAAACACGTTCAATTTGTAATGAATATTATTTAACTATATTTTTTTTATTTTTGATGTTTAATAAAATTTTATTTGCATAATTGGTTTTTTTACTATTAATTTATATAATTTTATATTATTTATTTTAAATATTTTTAAAAAAAAAAATAAAAAATACCCACCGAGGCATTTACAAACGGAATGTATCAGTCGACATTTTATAAAGAGTTGAAAAATATTTTCTGGAAATGTTACAATCACCGACAGATATATTCCGTCTGCATTTTATAGAAAGTTGAAAATTATTTATTGGAAATGCCACAATTGCCAACATTGTCACCGATGAATATATTTTGTCGACATTTTATAGAGAGTTGAAAATATTTGCTGGACATGCCACTATCACCGACGGAATAAATCCATCGGTATATTTTCGATGGGAATTTTTTTTTTTGGCATGCATTTTCTGTTTGTAAAACCATCGGCAATATTATTTTTTTTACCGACAACATTGGTGATGGAATGTGGAATTACCGATGAAAGGGATGTCGATGGAGTCTGAATCTTACACCGACGGATTATATTCATCGGTAAAACTGTGAAATCTTATAGTGCAAAATATCACAAAAACAAAACCTACTTAATAACTCTTACTTCTCCTCAATCATTCATCCATTAAAGCTTATAAGGTTTTTCATGTTTAATGGTGTTCGGATTCAATTTTTTAACAATTATAGTAATAGTAACATTAACACAACTCTCACTATCAATATACTATATACCTTATTATTTATATGACATCTACTATGAAATATATTATTTCTTTTTTAGTTTACATTATTCTCCTTAATCTGAATATTAAGTGATATTCAAATCATCACAGCCTCTCCATCAACTGAATACTCGATATCATTACAGTCCTTAAATGGTGGTATCTTATCCTCTTTGGATTTATTATTTTCAAATTTCATCTACTCATGCTCCCTATTATAACCTAAATTTGGATCTCCCAAATTTGTTTTATAAAAAATGTATATTTTTACTTTTTAGTAAAAAATCCATATATATATAATCCAAAAATATTTTTGAGACACAAAGAGATAAGCCTTCGAGCTGCAAAAGACCAAAATACTAGAAGAATAGCTAGATTGAGATATTTTGACAAGATGAGATGAAGAAAGGAAGAAAATTGAGGGTCAAATCCAAACTAGACCAAAATTGAAAGAATTAATTACGTCTAAGGACCTAATTAAACTTTTAACATGTTTAATTGACTTATTTAAGGATTTAATTGAAGAAAAATTAAGTTTGAAAGTCAATTTGACCAAAATTAAAATAATTAATTAAGTTAAAGGATTTAATTAAACTTGTAATGGGTTGGGAGGATTCAATCAAGGACTCAATTAAAAAAATCAAGTTTAAAGGTCAAATTCAGATAAATTTGCAGAGAATGGAAGATTAGGGATATAATTGAAAATTTGAAAGGCAAAATTGGTGCAATTAGGGATTCAAATGCAAGAAATTTGAAGTTCGAAGGCTAATTAAGGGGTAAATTGAAGAATCCTAAAACCAATTATCAAAATGAAAAAGGAGTGCACTTTTAGGGACTAAAATTAATTAAAGAATTCAAGGGTAAATTTGAAGAAATTGGAAGTTTGAAAATTATTTGAGGATAGAATTGAAGATATCCAAGACCAAGGGCCAAATTAAAAAAAATCAAAAATCAAGGGTCCAAATTGAAATAACCAGAAACTTAATTGAAAGAAATCTTGAGAAATCAGCCTAAATCGGCTGAATTTAACAAAACTGGAAGATGAAGTACCTCTTCATAAAATGAACAAAATGGTGCCGTTTTGTCACCATTGTTCATTTTCTTCTCCATTTATCCCGTGAGGGAGCTGGCTGGGGTTTTTGTTTTTTTTTTTTTGGTAGAGCATTTAATGCTCTCTCACGTTTCAACTTTCAAGTAAGACAAAAGGGACTCCTCTGGAAGCTCTGGCATCTTACTACCTATCAGCATGATTCCTGTCGAGTGGTACCACTAACTCAGCTAGTTTTTGATAGCGCATGGTTTGAGAGTATCAGGTTGTTGGCTTGGCATCAATGACTGGGATCATTCCAAGGGAATTAAAGAGGGTTAGGATCTGAGAAGGAAAGATGTTATACATCTCCATCAGCTCCAATAAATAGGATCTTCAAAAAGGGAGGGATCTTGGAACTTCCAACAGTAAAAACAAAAGCAAAGGTTGCAGCTTTCTTTTGTTTTATTTGGTTTCATGAAGCTTTGTCCCCTGGAATAATAAATGCATGAAGTTTTACAGTGTTTCCTCATGATGGTGAGTTTTTGTACCTGTCTTAGGTGGTGCAAGAACATGCTTGCAAGTTAGCTTTTACATGAATATAGTTCCCTGCCATTTAAATCTTAGCTTAACGTGTATATGGTTTCTGGGCAGAGGCTATACACAAGTTCATGAAATAATGTTGTTTTGATCTTTCAAAAAGAGAAGACCATATTTAGTTATGTTCATGGGTTAGACTTTTGAAATGGTTTTTTAAAAAAGTGGGTTGTTGTCTGTGGATGAGGCCATGTCTCTTTTTGTTATAAGCTGTGCGATGCTTGGGTCAGGCTAGGAAACTCAGCGTTGGGCTGAGCTTTTAATCTCTAATGCTGTGTTTGGTTGAGCACGATTTTACAAAGAAGAAAAAATGATTTTTTTGTTCTTTAGGGCATATTCGCAAACACGTCCTAATAAATTTTTTGACAATTTTGTTTTATTGATTTTTTTTGTTTTTTCAAACATACCCCCAATAATTTTCAAATTTTCTAAAAAAATCCTGGACCATTTCAAAATTATTCTTGAGTCCCTCACAAGTTTTTCCCAATAATTTCACTTAATATCATGTTGTAGATTTATACTATAAAATACAGACCTAATATTAAAAATACTTGTCTCTGAAATTTCAAAAAAATTCAAAGATTTAAAAAATAGTTTTTTATTTCAAAAATATAAAAGTATGTTTCGTATGTATATGACCAAGTCTATCAAAAATAAAACTAAAAATCATATTTTCATAAATAATACACACACAAGGCATGATTTAACATCTTTAAAAATTCAAAAAAATATATTTTTGTTGATATTTTTGCATGTAGTTTTAGATTTAATAACCAGTTTATTAAAGTCAGGAGAACTCGGTCTACATTTCAAAAACACCAAAAAGTTTATGATGTTTTCTTTTAATATGTGGTATTATGAACTTATATGTAAAATGTATTTCTAATATTAAATAAAAAAACATTTTCTTTTATTTATATGTTTTAATATTAGAACGATTAGGTTTTAACCTAGTAAAATAAGGACCTCCTTACCGAGAAATAATTTTCAAACTCTAGATAAATCAACGGTTATAAAAAATAACAAATACCTTAGTTTATATCAAACAAACAAACAATGCAGTTTACCTTAGGTAAGGTGTACTAGGGGTGATATGTCATTTCTATTCACAATCAGTCTCCTTATCCAAACTTTAAGACCAATTAAGGTTTTTAGTGACCACCAAATAATAGCATAGTCAATAAACTTAATAACAACAAGTTTTACTTTATTCATCTTAGAGTAATGGTGACGGTAAAAAAATCAAACTTCATTTTTTTTCCACTCCAAATAATCTTCTGAATTATTTTTGCCTTGAAAAGCTAAAATCTTTATCTTAAGGCTATCCAAATAATCCTGAAATTCGTCCTCCCTATCTAGTCTCCTATGGATAAATTTGTCAAGTTACCGAACTCTCATAGGCCTTTTGTTTTTATGTTTCCAAAACCTACCACCATGGTTATCGTTAAAATCCTTAGCCATCTCATCTGTAAATTTAGTTTTAGTTTCTTCTGAATATGAATTAGCTCGTCTCGTAGATCTTCATCCTTCCAACCTTCATAGTTTGGCCCATTTCAAAGACTAGCCAATTCAGTTCTCAAACCCGTCATTCCATTCATTCCTACAACAAACCATGTATTCATCAACTTTAATTGTTATTGCATGGCTAAATATCCTCATTCAAGATTATTCCTATCTTTTGAAAGTGATGACTCACTTTTAGTTGACATCGTCAAGAGATAAAAATTAAGTTAGTAGCACACTCTCAGTTGATATCACACCTTTCGTGTTTCACATAAAATTTTGAATTTTAACTTTAATATGTTCACCTTCTTCTTTTACTACTCAATTCTCAAGATTTCAATTCTTTAAGGAAATAGTTCACAATAAATCAAAGATTAATATCTTAATGGCACAATCAAATAATATAAAGACTTTAGAAATAATAAAGACTAAAAACTATCGATACAAAACTACAAATATGAAATCGCAAATATCAATATGAATTTGTTTGAAATATGAACGATACTACGATTATAAAACAAAATACTGCAAAATTAAGAAACTAATGAAATAAGATTTAATCAACTTAAAATTACAATAGCACCTTCATTTTTTTATATATGGTGGCCAAAACTAATAAAAAAAAAAAAAAACAACGACACAAAAACTACATTTTTTAAAAAAAATTCAAGAAAATTCAACCAAGTAAACCTAAAATATCCCAAATCAAGATTTATCTCCATAAAACCCTAAGAATCAAGATTTTTTTATTTAAAGCAAATGGCCGAGCTCTATATTTCTTTGAATCAAGATTTGTAGCCAACCCTAAAAATATATTTTTTTTATGATTTTCTTTGTTCCTTTTTTTATATCATTTTATTCAATCAAGATCACAAATAATATTTTTAACTTGATGCTGCAACTAGTTTTTAAAGAATAAAGAACTCGACAACAACTAAGTATATAAAACTTTAAAGATAAAAGGAATATAACCTGATTTAGAGCCTTACTTTGATATCAAGTAATACAAACTCTATGGATATAAAGATCCAGAAACCCATAGTCAAATTGACTTTTCCTAAGAAAGCTAAAATCAAGTTTGGAATTGAGCCTGACATAACGATAACCGATACCGAGGTACTAAGACTATAAGTAACCAAACCCCCACCAACACCTATAATAAGACATGAATGATAAGTATAGAAGATACCATGAAGCATGGTCAATTCTTTGATAAGCCAAAGTAATTCCATTAAGAATTAAATCAAAAGAATCCACTAATAATCAAACAATAAATTATTTTAAAATCAAAGTCTATCTTAAAAAAAAAAAAATCTAATTACTAGCTAAATAACTTTACTTATACTAGATAAAAACATTCTAAGTAATAATAGAAAAATAACAAAAGAGCTCTAAATAAAATAGTTAAAAGAATCCTAAATTAACTCAGAACCTAATACAATTCATGCATCGTAGCTTCTAGACCTTATCGCAAGGCCTTATTGATGTTTGATTCACTTTAAATTTTAATCCAATATAAAACAAAGTCTCTGGAATCTTTTGGTAAACTTTTAGTCTGATCTAATGGTTGGATAAAAAATTATATTTATTAGCGTAAAATTATGCATTAGGAAAAAAAAAAGCCTTTAACTATCAAGATTAATTAGCCTATGAAATAGATGCATTAAGCCCTTTTTTATACTTAGATTAAGTTGAATAATATTTGGCCATCACTGATTAAATATGTAGCCTCCTTAAAATTCACCTTGGCTCAAATATTATTAATAAGCTTATTGAATGCATTTTTGAGTTTCTTTGCTATTGATCTTGTAATTGCCCTATCTAGAAGTCCTAATGGATCATTTAGTGTAATTTTGATCGTATCACACATCTCAACTACCTTTGCTGAATCATAAAGGTATACGCTTTTAATAGCTCAAAGTGATTCTTTTATTCCATAAACTTTTTAGAATTAAGGACTTCAATTTACTTGATCTTATGGTTTTCTTCAATGGTGAGGTAAATAATTAGGGTAGTCTGGTCCTATGGTGATTGTGAGAAGCTTACAAATGGGAAATATGTTATAAATTAGGATTTAGAAGAAGCGCTTGGTGCCTCCTGGTTTGGTGGTACAGAAACGAATAGCTTTTACAACATTGACCGAGCATTAAAAAGAAATGGCATTGTTATCTAAGTTTGCACCCGGTTAGAAGTCCCTTCCCTAAAAGATATAGCTTGAAATGCTTGTTAAAGCAGGCTAGTAAGCCTAATAACCTCAACTTTCAGACCCTTTATCTTCATTTAGTTGTTTTAGTCTAATGATCTTTCTTCGTTCTTCATTTGTTTTTTGATTGAATCTATTGATGTGGCTTATAAAAGGAAGCTAAACTTTCATAAGATAACCTATATTTATTCCTAGATATGATGATATGTATATGCATAAAAATATAAATGAAATGCAAAGAACTGGATTGAGTATGCATGTTTATTATTGTTTGATTTTTTATTATATCAGGACTGTGAGGATGGACTCAGTTGAATTTTCTTGAAAAAATATTAGTGAGTACACCAAACCTATAAGAATTTTTATCAATTAAAGGGATATTCACCAAGGACAAGAACTAAATCCTCAATGAATATTTCTCTCGTATAAATTTATGAAAACATAAAACAAGCCTCAATTTTGAAGCAAGTCATTAGATGTGTAAAAGTGGGACGAAACATCTTTTCTATTAATTCAAAACAACAATTTACAAAGCTTGTTTAATACAATGCAAACTTTTTATGAAAATCAATGTCCTAAATAAAGTTAATTTGCTAATTATTTCCACACTTTTAAACCTAGATATGCTGCAAGTTTGTTCATGCCATCTCAAATCTAACCAAAATAACACATGATTCTCTCTTTTAGATTGGGTCGGCCCTCTACAACATGTTGACCTATGCCTTTTAATCTTATGACATTATTATTAGTATCTTCATCTTGCATGTGATAACATATGATTTCAGAAGCCTAATGTTATGATTCCCTTCTTGCAGCCTCTCTCTCATTTATTAAAGTTTGCATGATCGAGCTAACTAACTCCCTCAAATGGTTATCCAACAATGTGACCAACATTGTTTACTACTAATACTATTTTTAAAACATTTATTTCATCTAATCCAATCCATTAATCTAGATTTGAGTATATTTGAGCTTGAATTCCAGCTTTTATTTTTCTTCAACTCTTTCCTTAACTACCTATGTTATTTGTATAATTTCAGCTACCATGTGGTCTTGCTCCCAAAACTATTCTTGAACTCAGGTAAGAAACAAAATTTCTTCAAAAAAATACGATACTCCTGACTCTAACGTCTATGGATTTTAGATCATGGCGAAAAGGAACTTGGAAACCAGAAAATTTCAATAGTCAAAAGTATTATAAAAAAAAGAAATCAACTTTTGCAAACTCATTAACTTGAAAATAATAAACAAAAATGTTAAAAATAGTGAAATGCTCGAGAAGTCAAAATGCGTCCAGAACATATTTTTCTCTGATTTTTTTATAATTTTGTATTTTTTTATATGGAAAAAAATTATCAAGACAATGATCAAAATCGAGTTATAATGAAAACTCATTAAAATGATAAATAAAAAGGTTAAAATCACAAAATAACCATGAGTTGACCCAATTGAGTTGAGAATACATTTTTCTTAGATATCTTTCATATTCTTGCATATTTTTATATTAAAAAAAATAGGATCAAAATGGAGTTACTAGAAGGACAAAAACTAGTTGTTTTAGTGTGACTTTAAAGGTTATCTCATGTTTAGAGAACAGGATTAATCTAGATGATCTATTCTAAATGATGTCATATTTGTTGTTTTTTTTTTTTTAGTTTAACGTGGATGTCCGGGCTAGCTTACGTGCACCTCGACTAATCCCACGGGCCCTGAAATTAACGACCATGTAAGCCTCCAGTAGCCATCATATGAGCAACTTAGAGCTCGAACCTGAGACCACAGAGAGAGCAAACCTCTTAATCCCAAGCTTTTATCACTGGACTACAACCTAGATGGTTCATTTTGTTTGGCTGCCTAGTGGACAGGTGAAAGAATAGCTTTTTTTTCTCTGAATTCTGGGTTTAAAAAATAATGATGAAGCCATGTTTAAATTAAAATACTAAGAAAAGACAAGTAAGATCAACTCTTAAACATGCGTGCCAGCTCAAAAAGGAAATGAATAATCAATCCAAGAGGATGAAAATGATGTACTCAAATCTTGTCTAATAATGACAATGCTGGCATCTTGATCTTTTAATCAGCCTTTCAAATACAACTCATAAAGAATATTAAAGCTAATAAACAATCAAGAAATTATCATACTGAAAAAGACTTTTAAGTGAAAGTATAATAATATGTATTATTAATACAAGGTTAATACAAGCTTAATCTAGATGATCTATTCCAAATGATGCCATTTTTGTTGTCCAGGTGGCTGCCTAGTGGTGGGAGGAGAAAAGAATAGCCTTTTTCTTCTGTATCATGGGTTTAAAAAAAAAAAATATAGGAGCCAGTTCTAAATTAAAATACCAAGTAAAGACAAAGTGAGATCAACTCTTGAACATGCACGCCAACACAAAGGGGAAAAAGAATAATCAAATCCAAAACGATGAAAATGATGGCTCTCTCTCAATCTTATATGGAATGATGACATCTTGAGCCTTTCAAATACAACACAAACAATATTAAAGCTAATCAAAAATCAAGAAATTATCATACTGAAAAAGACTTCAAAAAAATATACATATTGTAAGCATAGTGAAAGCTTATTTAAAAAAAAACATTTATCTTGAAAAAATATCAACACACCGAATTACCAAGTAACAAAAGCGATGTTTAAATTCTTAAGCAGAGGCTTCAGAAAATTAAGACATTCCACCATTCAAAACATTACGGAGGTAGCACTCTTGATTATATACTAACTTGAACTCCATGTTCAAGCAAACAAGTTATTTAACATGTCAACCCTTGAAACACGAGCAATTCACTCAATCATCTCGTCGTCGTCGTCTTTGTCAACAATCTCTTGAATTCTCATCTTTTTCACTTTCTGGGCAGCATCATCCCTTGGGGCATTGGGAATTTGAATCAAAACATCAGTCTTCTGCCCAGTGGTTGCATTAACGAGCCCACCATTCTTCTCCACACGATAAACCAAGTCCTGTCCATCTGGGCCTGCATCTATGTACACAGTAGAGTTCTCATCAATCTCTTCTCTCACGAGCATTCTCGATAGCTCTGTGACCACCTTCCTCTCGAGCCATCTCCTTATGGGTCGTGCACCATAGATCTAAAACAAGAGATAGACGACGTGAGCTCCTTCATCAAAACAGAGTACAAAACAAGTGACAGAATATGGTGTAAGAACACTCACGGGATCATAGCTTTCTGCCAAAATATGATCCAGGGCAGCATCTGTAACTGCCAAAGCAATGCCCCTCTCAGCAAGGCGGCTGGCAACGTCCTTCATTTGTAACCTTGAAACCTTTCTCAGTTGGTCATGAGAGAGTGGATCAAAAACCACAATCTCATCAAGCCGGTTTAGTAACTCAGGCCTGAACTGCTTTCTCACCTGTCAGAAAAAATCAACAAATGACAGCAAGTTGATATCTCAACTTTCTTCAAGCAACAAGCCTACGACAAAACCCATCAAGACTGCACGACCGAATTTATGGAGCATTAAGCTTACCTCTTGCATCACTCTGTCTCGAGCAACTTGCATGGAACTCTTGCCCAGCAGTCCAGACAGAAGGTGCTCCGCTCCAAGGTTGGAAGTCATGATAATCACTGTGTTTCTGAAATCTACAGTGCGGCCTTGACCATCTGTTAACCTTCCATCATCAAGAACTTGAAGAAGAGTATTAAAGACAGAAATGTGAGCTTTCTCCACTTCATCAAACAGAACAACGCTATAAGGCCGCCGCCTCACGGCCTCTGTCAGCTGCCCACCTTCCTCATGTCCCACATACCTGAAATACAAACACGGGTGAGATATTATTTACTCAACCTTATAGAATAGAGAAAAAGAAATAGATGAAAAGTAAGTACTTACCCAGGAGGAGCACCAATAAGTCGAGCTACTGAGTGTTGCTCCATGTACTCTGACATATCGATCCTCACTAGTTGGTTTTCATCATCAAATAGCTGTTCAGCAAGAGCCTTGGCAAGCTCAGTCTTGCCAACACCAGTTGGACCCAAGAATAGGAATGAGCCAGTCGGCTGTTGAGGCCTGCCTAAACCAGCCCTTGACCTCAGCACAGCCTCTGCAACAGCATTGACCGCTTGGTCCTGTCCTACCACTCTATGATGCAGCCTGTCTGGAAGCCCGATTAGCCTCTCCTTCTCATTCTGGCCAAGCCTTGTGACAGGAATGCCAGTCCACCGACTCACTACTTCTGCAATTTGTTCTGGTCCGACAGTTTCAGTCAGCATCAAGTTCTCGTCAGTGGTTGATCCTTCAAGACGTACTATGGCAGCTTCCACTTCCTCCAGCGCCCCGTAGCGCAAATCAGCAACTCTGGCCAAATCATATCTTCTTTCAGCCTCTTGTATGGAGAAATGTATCTCCTCTCTCTTCTGCTTGAGCCGCCTGATCTCATCAATCCTTTCTTTCTCCTTTTTGTATTTCATCAGCAAGGGCTGAAGCTTGTCTCTCAAGTCGTCAAGTTCTTTTACAACCTGAAAAAGCATCAATATTGTCAGATTTACCATGAGAGAGATATAAAGCATACATAATTGATTTCCAGATCTTCTTTTATGGTGCGATTCTTACTTCAGCCAGTCGAGCTTTGCTAGCTTTATCCTTCTCCTTCTCAAGAGCATGAAGTTCAACTTCTAGTTGCATTCTCTTCCTTTCAAGGCTATCAATTTCTTCAGGCTGGCTATCAAGTTGGACTCTCACATTCGCACAAGCTTCATCGACTAAATCAATTGCCTTATCAGGCAGATGACGACCTAAACACATCAACCGAAAAGACCAGCATTTATTATCCCGCCAAATGATCCCAATTATGCATGAAAATATACTACCCTTCAATAAAAATCACCAATTCCAAAATTACTGGTGCATATTAAAAACTGTAAGTGGAATTGAACTGTTAAAACGTACCTGTAATATATCGACTTGATAATTGAGCTGCAACCACAAGGGCTCTGTCCTGAATTCGAACACCATGATGACCCTCATACTTCTCTTTCAATCCTCGAAGAATGCTTATTGTATCTGGAACACTGGGCTCAGCCACATAGACTTGTTGGAACCTCCTCTCAAACGCAGCATCTTTCTCCACATACTTCCTGTACTCTTCCAGGGTTGTGGCACCAATGCACCTGAGCTGACCTCTTGCAAGCATTGGCTTAAAAAGGTTGGCGGCATCCATGGACCCCTCTGTTCGACCCGCACCTAGAACAAGATGAATCTCATCAATAAACAGAATCACCTTCCCCTCAGCTTCCTCCACTTCTTTCAACACGGCCTTTAACCTCTCCTCAAATTCCCCTCTATATTTTGCGCCAGCAACAAGGGCACCCATATCCAAGGCAATGAGCCTGACATCAGCAAGATTACTTGGAACATCCCCTCTCACAATCCTTAGGGCCAAACCTTCAGCAACTGCAGTTTTTCCAACTCCTGGCTCTCCAATAAGGACAGGGTTGTTCTTCGTTCTCCGTGACAGAATCCTGACAACCCTCCTGATCTCCTCATCTCTTCCAATAACAGGATCAAGCTTTCCCGCATCTTCCACAAGATCTCTCCCATAAGTCTTCAATGCCTGAAAATTAGTATCCCCAGAAGCATTCTCCACCTTCTTCCCTTCCTTTCCTCGGAGTTTCTCTACCTCAGATTTCACTGTGGAAGCGGAAACTCCGACTTCTTTCAACAAATCTCTTATTTGGGAGTCCTCGAGAAGGCCTAAGATCATCTGATCAACAGCTAAATAGGAGTCCCCGCGTGATTTTTGTAACGCTTGAGAACGCCTTATCGCCTTAATAAGACTAGTGCTGGGCGGAACTTCATCAGGAGGTGGAGACTGAGACGGGAGTTTCTTCAGGACTTTATTGAAAACTCTTTCTGCTGCCTGGGCAGTATTCTCACCATCACCGGCATTGGCAACCGCTTGTCTCAAGATTCCACTAGGGTCTGAAATAAGGGCCACAGCAAGATGTAATGGGGTTATCTGGGCATGACCAGCACCCACTGCCAATTCGTGAGCTGTTGCAAGGGCCTCGTTGGTCTTGTGTGTGAACTTTCCAGGATCCATTGATTCTTTAACTTCAAAGTCCTTTCTTCAAGCGAAGGAAACCAACTACAACGGTTTTGGAACTGATCATGAGAGATAAACACGACAGCCATGTAAGATTTTTCCAAGAATACAATATAGTTGTATTACAACTACTAGCCACTAGCAGGTATACTTGCAATAAGAATAAAAGAAAATAAAAAAGCGTTGCTGTCGCCGTTCGGAATGCGAAAAGCACAGAACAGAAAAAACGCTAAAACTAGAAAACGAGATTAAGGAGAAGGAAAGTGTAATTCTAATTTCTGCTTACCTGATCAGTTAACGAAACGGATGTCTTTCTTTCAACTAGCTCCTTGCCCTAAAACTAGAGCTGGATCTTCGATTGTTGAATCTGTTTCCGAGTTGAGTTTGGTCCTTCTTTTTTTTTCTGCTTGGAATGAAGCGAAAACGATGGGATTGAGGTGTGTTTTGAAGAGAAGAGAGACATCTGGAACCAGTAGATACGAGGCACTAGAAACTACTAGATAGGTATGGAAAAACATATGCTCGCATGCTCTCACACCTCTCACCTCCCGTCTTGTCCCTAGCAGTAATAACTAGTCGTAAGCTTATCTTTAAAAAAAAAAAAAAAAAACTCTGACCAGGTTATTTTCTAAAACAATTAAAAATATAAAGTAAAAGTGTATTTAATTAAACAAATTAATAATTTATGTAAATAAAATAAATTAAAAAATTAAAAGATAGATGGTGGCCAATATATTTATATTTTATTTTAAAATTTAGTTGTAATTGTTTATCAAAGTATTTTTTATTTAAAAAACTATTAAAATAATATTTTTTTTATTTTTAAAAAATTATTTTTGATGTCGACGCATAAAAATGATTAAAAACACCAAAATATATTTATTTTAAATAAATAAAAAAATTTAAAATTTTTCAAAAATATTTTTGAAACAAAAAAAAAATAGGGTTTAATATCGTAATATACGTCATTTGATACCTGTCATTTACTTGATTATGTTTAGTGAATTTATTTATAAAAATTGATTTGTAATATAAATCAAGACACACATAAAATTTATTGAATAAAAAAATTATGCAATGTTGTGCATATTAAAAATATTGTAAAAAATATATATGTTTTTAATTTTCAATATAAAGTTAATTTATATAAAAACAAAATTATAGACGAATCACACTAACCTCATAAAAAATTATACACGCTTAGTATAATAAAAAATAATTTTTATTTTAAAAAGTCTAAAAAAGCACGTAGAAGAGGAATTAATCAAAATATAAATTAAAATATTTTTTTAAAATATACATATAACAAGTTGTAATTTATTTCTAAAAAAAAAGGATGCGGCCGGGTACTCTGGGCCTAGTAAGCCAAGCTTAGCACCTAGCTCACAAAGAAAGTTTTCTCTCACGTGATTCTTGACTTTTTTTTTCTAAAATTAATGGGGAGGGCAACACATTATCGGCTCCATTCTTTAACAAAAAATATATGATACTTCATCTAAAATCTTCAAATTTTGGTTATTATGGTGGCTGGAAAATAGAATTGTTGGTTATTTTCTTCCAAAAACTCATTTTTAACATATTTTTAACCTAAAATAACACTCTATAAACCTTGTTAAACAAAGTCATAACCTTAAAAAATGAAACAAACTGTTTTAAAACCCAAAATCAACAAAAAAAATCTTCTTAAGCTCATACCACTTTTTTCATGCACTTTCAAGGTTCAAAAGACATCCAATTAAAACATTTTTCATTATATGAAACTGTTTGATACAAAAATCAATTATTTTAGTAATTAAAATCATTGCAACGATAAATTTTTCTCTTTAAACCAGAATCCAATAAGACTCTTTCTTTCTCCTCGTACCTAAAAAATACTGAAAAATAATAAAAATAAAATTTGATATTAAATTAATTTTTTTAAAATTAAAATCACCGATCAACTAATGGATTAAAAAGATTAAGGGTCTAAAATATACTTTTCAAATAAATTCTAAAAAACCATCTATATTACTCGAGTTTTTTACTTCAATTTTATGCCTTTAAGCCAACATTTTCTCTAAAAAAAATATATTATTAAGTGCTAAAAAGGTTCAATTATATATAAAATTAAAAACAATATTACAATCAAAAGTTAATTATGAGAAGGTAAAGAGGAGAAAGATCTACAATAAAAAAGTCATGTAGTTTATATTATAGACAATAATAAAAGAATGAATAAATAATTAAATCGGTGAGTAAAAAAAAATCAAATAATAGAATCTCCTCAATTAACCTAGAACAAAATACTCTTTCAAATTTCTTGATTAAGAAATTGTGCCCCACGCTCCTTTTCTAACATTTCACTATCTTAAACAAATTTATAATATATATTAAATTAAAATAATAAATTTCATTAGAAAAAATTAAAATAAGATCAACGGATAGAAATATGATCTAGAAAAATAATCAATCAACTTGGATCAACTTAGGTATGATGTACCGAGGGTGATACGTTTTTTTCTTACATAGTTAATCTCCCTACCCAAATTCTTGCAAACCATTTATTTTCATAATAATCATAATTTACGTAGCAACTTCTAAACTTTATAATTATAATTTTATAATTAAATCTAAAATTTTCTTTTTAATTTTAGGAGATAACTTCACCACTCTATCTAGTGCATGTGATGATATAAAAAATGAAAGATGTTATAAGAAAAAAAAATATTTGTAATGAAAAACCAATAAAAATATCAAGTTAAATTACAATCAGATATTATTATATAGGAACTTAATGTTAGATTCTTAAAAAGAATGGTTAACTAATTATTTCATGGATTAAACATTAATTTACTCTTCTAAAATCAATTGGAACTAATATTTCTGAACAAATAGAATTACTTAGAAAATCTAACCATTAGTTTTAGCATTTCATAAACGCTTTTAAAAAAATTGAATTTTTTGTATTTTTTTATTTACTTCAAATTAATATTATTTTTTTTGTGTTTCCTAATTATTTTAATGCGCTAAAACAAAAAATAATTTTAAAAAATAAAAAAAATATATTATTTTAATATCTTTTCAAACAAAAAAACACTTTAAAAAACAATCACAACCACACTTAAAATACATCATAGTTGCACTTAAATAATACAATGGTTCACATTAAACTTCTTTTGGCTTCATTGGATGTTTTCATAATATTCACAGACACCATGTTGTCAACCAAAGTAAAAATGCTTTCGTTTTGGAGTGCAAAAGCCACGGCGTCTTCGGGCTCCAAAACTTTTCAACATCTCTCTCTCTCTCTCTCTCTCTCTCTCTCTCTCAATTCAAAGCCCTAAATAATCAGAAGAAAAAGAAGAGAAAAGATGGAGATGGCTCCAAAGTGAATTGAAAATTGTGTCCGAATTGAGATTAATTTTGATTGTTTCTTGGAAATCTAATAAAGATTGATAAAGTTTGGTGTGTTCATTAAGAACACACCAACGAAATAAATAAGATAAGAATATAGTTAATTAAATATAGTAAAGGAAATGAAAAACATGAACAAGAAATCAATATAACTTGAACATTACAAAGAGAGAAAGTAAGAAAATGATCTTGATCTAAAAATCAAGATGCATAAATGAATGGAAAATGCCTCCTTTTATAGGCCAAAAAAACTATTTATTTGGTAATTAACTATTGAATTAGTGGCCAACTAATGACTTGGTGGTTTAAGTATGGATTTGTTTTCTAGATGAAATGATATTTTCACAATCAGAATTTGACAAAGTGGTTATGAAAGTTGTAGGAGTCTGTATTAGCTTTCCATCTAAAGAAGAATGAGTTTATTTAGACTTAAGAACCCAAGATATGGATTGAACACTGAACAATGTCTAGGCTGCAGTACAGATTCAATCTTCTATTGTGAAGATAATATTTGGACTCCAAAATGGCAAAATTGAGTCTTAGACTCTTCATGAATGTTTTAGGTCTATGTCTTAGCTTTCTATCCATATAAATTAGGCTGAAATCCAAGATCTACAGCTCTAGATATGACCCAATGACTTAATGATGTTCCAGTTTGAATTGAACCAGCATCTATTTTTTAAGCTTGGCCCTTTTTTTGTCCTTTCACTTTCAATAGTTACTCACATCAATCAATCCTTTGAATTGTGAGATATGCATACATTTAAAATGAACATTTACCATAAATTAATGATATTTATATCATCAGACTTGTTATTATAAAACAGGTCCTCAAGGTTGTGCCTTAGAAGAACATTATGTAGTTTTGATTGAAAAGAAAGCTGACTCCAAGGTATATTGGGCCTTTTGAGATCAAAACAAGGATAAAACCAATTGCCCACAAGCTAACACTCCCCTAAAATTTGGTAAAGATACATGATGTGTGTTGTAACCCATTTTCGGGTCCCCAAATAAATGAAATAAAATAAATAGCCAAAGGAGTTTAGAAAAATAACTGGAGGAAGAAGCGTTCAGCAAATGGTCAGAAAAATCGGTCAAGGAGGTTAAAAAATACAAAGATGGATTTTTGATAATATATTCTTGAATGATGAGAGCCCTGTTGGATAAAAACAAATTGATTTTTGAGGAGAAAAGTCCAAATTTGGAGGTTTATGGACTTAATTGGATTTTTAATGGAATTTATAGAGGATTTGAGTGAAAGAAAAATTGATTTTTAAGTCAATTTGGGCTTTAATTAGAAGAAATTTAAGTTCTGGGGCCAAAATATATTTTTTAGGAATTTATTGGGTCAAATCAGGGGCTTAATTGCATAAATATTGAAGTTTAATGGCCAATTAGGGGTTTAATTGTGAAAAACCGAAACCAGGGACCAATTTGGAAAAACCGGGTAAATAGAGGGGGCTGTTTTGCTTTGGATCAGGGGCCTAATTGAAGAAATTGAAAGTTTATTGATCAATTGAAGGCTTAATTGCATAAATCAGAGGTCAAGGACCAAAGTGAAAAACGCGGCCAACAAGAGGACGGGGACCGAATTGGCAGGGACGCAATTGAAATGATTAAGGACTGATTTGCAAAAGCATATTATGGCGCCTTTTTTTTAAATGAAACAGCGCGTTTTATCCAAAACGACGTCGTTTCATACATTAAAAAAAAAAAAAAAGGGACCGAACGGTGCCGTTTTGAACGGCACTGTTCCTCCTTCGTCTTCCTCTCTGCACTCGTTGCAGGGGAGAAGAAAAATGTTTTTTTTCTTCAAAATCTTCCCGCCTCTCTCTCCTTGGACCCACCGACCAACCCGAAACACTGGACCACCGACCGAACTCAATGGCCGACCACCGGTCACTCGCCCCGCCGAAAGCAAGGTGGCGGTGCTTTGCCTTGCAGATGGTGGCCGACCAGCCGCCCGCAAAACCCGCTCCCCATGCGCACTAATGAAGGGCCCAGCAACCTTTCCTTCCCCTATAAATACAGAAGAAACCGAAGAGAGAAGGGGGGAGGAGAAAGAAAGAGAAACCGAAAGGGAAGAGAGAGAAGGAGAGAGAGAGAACGAAAGAGAGAAAAGCTAGAAAGAACCAAACAAACAAAAGAGAGAAGAAGGAGAAGCAGAAAGGGAATACCTGAACAGACGAAAGGAAAAGAAAAAAAACGAAACGAAAAGACGAATAGCGGAGAAGTCTTTCTCGCCGTCGTTCGAACCGCCGCAGCACCGCCCGGAGCCGCTGTAGGCGAGCCACGCCACCACAGCACCACCTGCGACCGCCTCCTCATGCCAGGTAACGTCCTCTCCCCCCTGCATTTGTTTTAGCAGCGTCTTCCTCCTGCATGCATAATCCTATTGCATGCAGGAGGACGGGAGGGGAAAATTAATTCCCCTCCCCGTTTCATTTTTTCTCTCCTGGGCCAGACCGGTTCTGGCCCAGCCTTTAGATCTGGGCCGGGTCCGGCCCAGACCAGAAGATGCATGAGGCATGTTGGGCCGAGACCGGCCCCACCCAGTCTGGGCCGAGTTCGGCCCAACCTTTCCTTGTTGGGCTGAGTCCGGCCCGTTTATTTGGGCCGGCCCAGCCCGAATTGTTTTTATATTATATATTATATAATATGTTATAATATATGGGTGTATATATGTATATATATAATATAATAATTAAAAAAAAATATTTTGAAAAATCTAAAAAATATTGTTGATTTTTTCTGCATTTTTGTCAAAGTGGTTCAATATTGGTTTGTATTTTTATACCGTAAAGATACAAAACCAGTGTTAAAAATACCCGGTTTTCGTCAAAATATCAAAGATTTTCAGAATAAAAAATGTTTTTGCTTTCAAAAAATTTCTAAAAAGTCCTTAAAAATGTTGTTGATTTTTCTGCATTTTTTATCAAAGTAGATTAATATTGGGTTGTATTTTTATACCGTAAGGATACAAGCTCAGTATTAAAATCCCTGATTTTCGTCAAAAGCATAAAAAATAATATTTTCCAAAAATTGTTTTTGTTTTAAAATACGGCCTAGTCTCTCCAATATATATATATAAATATTATAACATCATATTTTCACACAACAAAGGAAATTTCCAAAACAATATATGTATTAGCATGCATTTTGGCTTTAATAACCAGTTTATTTAAGCCATGAGAACTAGGCCAATATTTCAAAAATTCAAAAAATCTTTTTTTGTTTTCTTTTAGTATTTGGGATTACGAATTTATACGTAAAACGTATTCCTAAATATTATTAATAAATTTTGGTATGGACGTTAGAACGGTTAGGATTTTACCCGATAAGATAAAGCCTTTCTTACCGAGGAGGATTTTTCTTGAACCATAGACAGACCAACAACTAGGAAAACACGAAAATACCTTAGTTTTTATCAGACAATAAAACAATGCAGCTTACCTTAGGTAGGGCGTATTTGGGGTGCTAATACCTTCCCTTTACGCAACCAGTCCCCGTACCCGATCTCTGAGACCAGTTAGGGTTCCTAGTGACCAAAATACTAGGTAGCGACTCCAAAGAATCAAATCAAAAATAAAAAAAATTCGCCAGTCGAACCCGCAATTAGATTTTTTTTTTTGGGTGCGACAATGTGTTCCATGTATCCTTATTGAAAAAGACTAAGGTAAAACCACAAGATCATGCCAGAGTTTTACTTTAAGATCCTTTAGAAATAAAAGAAGACTTGACTTTGTAAATAAAACCAATAAGGATTTTGGATCATGGGGAAAAGGAACTTGGAAACAAGAAAATTTCAATAGTCAAAAGTATTATAAAGAAACTCTTAAAAAAAAAAGAAATTTGGAAGATGGAATATTAAATGAGAAAAAAGTACCCAAAACTATTCTTGAACTCAGGCATTAAAAAATATTTAGGGATGAAATTTTTGTTCGGAGGAGAAAATGTAAACCCCCAGGTTTAAAAAAAATATTGGTGCAAATCTCGATTGAAAATCGATAACATTACCGTGAAATAATAATAAGACTATAAATGAACTAAATGATGAAAAGGTAAAATAACTATATTTTGGAATAATGAAGTGGTCTCAAGAATTTAGCAGTATAACTTATTCGATCCATGCAAGTATGACACAAGAAAATTCAGATTTTTATGTAAAATCACCTACCGACTACTTTTATACTATTGAACAACTCTTAATCCAACAGTCATATCAAGTTAAAATTTTACGGGGAGTTGCCTGACAAAATATTATATCTTATGTTAGAATTTTAGGGCAATAAAAATTCATAAATATCATACAATAATGTCGAAAGTCATACAAAAAATTAAAATATAGACTTATTAATGACATTTTCATAAATAAATGGATAAAATTGAAATTTCAGCTCCTTCCTCTCCTTAAACAACTGATTCCACTGAAAAGAAAAGAAAAGGGAGAGTTTCTTGCTTCCTTGCAATTTTTACACCAAAAACTTGGGAGAATTCAAGGTTCAAAGCTAAAATAATAAGGAAATGAGTGGTTCAACCTATCAGCCACAAGAATCAAAAGAAACTCAAGTGATAGAAACAGAGTCATAGAGAGAGGGGCATTATAAATTAGAGGGAGAAGGAAGAGGAGTGGAAACATTTTTGATTGGTTAGCATTCAAAGTTAATTTATTGTCGGGTAAGGAGTTTTAAATTTAAATTACAAGCTTAAATGAAGACAAATAGAATTAATACTAAAATTCTTGAATTTTAAATTAGGGTTCTTGAGAAAATTTGAGAGAAATGCAAATTGAATGTTATTTAGATCAATTGGGTTAGAAACTTAGAATATATGGCAACATATGAAAAATTATGCCAGGAATTGAAATAAAACTTAATATAAAAAAGATACTAAGAACCAGCAACAATGGCGGAAATTGAGAGAATTGTGGATTTTCATATGTGTATGTTTAATTGTGTTAAATTAATGCATGATGATTTATTAATGATGATTTGAAAGAAAAGGCATATCACTCTTGTTGTGTGTGTTTCGGCAAACATTTCATAATATTCTTTCTATTATGTAAATATTATATTTTCATGTTCTTCTCACTCAAGAAAGGAGTAGTAGGGCCTGATAGGTTATTTATTAATAGTTCTAGGTAATGGTTGTAAGAAAAAGCAAGTTAAGTAGTATATTTTGAGATAGTATGTATAACTTTTTTAAATTTCATAAATTGTATCTTAATATTTACATTTGGAGATGCACTTAAATTTATCTCAAGTATTAAGTTAGTAACTTAAATTCATGGTTTTGCTTATTAATTGTTAATTATATTTAATGGTGATATGAAATGAATTTAAAAGGATGCATAATTGGAATTGTTGAATGGCAATGATTAAAGGTGAAAATTATAGGTGATGATGTCAAATTGAGATCCAAGATGATTGGATCAAGTTCATATGTTGTCATTGTTTGCTTATTTTCAAGAATATAAAGATTAGGATTATTTTGATTTATAGGATAACTCTGCCGAAATTCTGGTAAAAATAAGAGACAATATTCAAATATGAGAATAAACTAGAAATGGTTATGAAGAAGAAAAAAGAAAAATTACAGTAATCATTTGATCTATAAAGAAATTAGTTTGAAACTTGAATATATAATAATGGAGGTGTTATAACAAGTCTCAACATCTCACACTTCTTGTAAGGATCGGTAGACAAATAGCAATGTTAACATAATCACTATAAAAATGAGATGTCTTGATATGATTTATGTCTTGTCAAATGTCTATCTTATAAAAGTTTTGGCTCAACTCGTTTATCACTAAAGATTTTTTAGGTTTCTAGATTATCTGAATTACTAATAGAGTAACACAACCTCTTAACCTTATGTTTTTTTCATGTATAAAGTGAGTTCCAATCTTAGTAAAAGTACAAATGAGCATGATTGGATATAAGTCATACTCACTACTTAAGTCTTCCTAACTAATCTTAAAAAATACGAGCTCACGTCCAAAGCTTTTATTAGTTTTTGTAGTGCGTGAAAACTTAAAAAATAATGTATATGCACATTCAATCAAACAAAGTTAAATAACATTGGACAATATAAATAAAATAAATGCTAAAAAATAAATGACAATAAAGGAAGTGAAAAAAAAAAAAAACACAGGCATATAGGCATAACCCTAGGGTCCATAATAGAGTTGTCATGTTGTCGCTACCCGATATAATTTAGACCTTTAAATGTAAAGGAAAATATGTAAAATGGAGTCTCCACCTATGTTTTAGGAAAGTTAAGAATCCTAAAATATGCACTGGTTCCAAAATTTTAAGTATAGAGTTAATAATGTTTAAAAGAAGATAAACATCACCCTTACAACATCATTTATGGAGAAAGGTTATCTTCATTATATTTTTTTCTCATAAAGTTGTTTTATGCATGCCATTTATTGTCCAAATTATATCTAAGCTTATTTGTGATTACTTTATTATTGATTGACATTTGTTTGAGTTAACGCCAGACCCTAAATCAAGAGTCTCGCAACTTAACAATTGTTTTACTTAATTTTTATATTTTTAGTAAAGAAATACATCTCACTAAACCTACATCAGTCTCCAAAATTAGAAGACTTATTGACTTAACCATTTGAAAAGGATTAAATGAAACTTGATAATAACTTATCAAAAACTCGTCAAAAATTCTTCAACATAATTTTAAATGCACTTTAAGTTTAAATCATGTGTTAGGTCTAGGTTGGACCCTAAAACTTGCAAACTCAATGACCTAACCATTTAAAAAGCTTAAACAAATCTTGTAAAAATCTTGATGAAAACTTGTTGACATAATTTTGAGCTCATTTTAAGTTAAAAAAAAAAAAAAAAACAAAGGGTTAGGCTTGTGTAGGTCCTTAAAACTATGAGACTCATTAACTTAACTGTTAAAATCTTTAAAAACAAAACTTGATAAAAACTCATCAACATATTTTTCTAGTTCATTTAAGAGACCGTTTGGTATTGTGGTTGGAACTGAGTTCCGTTCCAACCACAAAAAATAATTGTTTAGTAACCATTTGAAACGTAAATTTTGAAGATGGGTCCCACTAAAAAATAAGTTTTCACCGCCGGTTTTATGAAGCAGAAAATTGTTGTTTTTCAATTCACTTTTGCCCGCTACTGCCAAGGGAAAGGAAAAAGGGCCAACCCAATTTCTTATTTACTTCCTTCCTTCTCAGCTCAAGTAAGAATATTTATGTGGCAATCATCTGCACATTGCCAAGTGGATTCACCTGGCACTGTAGGGTTACTGTTCATGTGAACATACCCCCGCTATTTATGTGAACAATGTTTATTGAACCGTGTCCAACCTAAAAAAATTTATTTTTTTTAAATTATGTTTACTTAAAAATTATTGTTTAGTATCATTTAATAACACTATATAAATTAGAAGAAAATCGCATGATAATGTAGCATTTGTGAAATTTGATCGCAATTTCAATTTTATAACCTTAATTTGAAAAGCATGTTTAACCAAACACATTAAACTACTTTTTATCCAACCTCAATTTCAATCATAGTTTTAACCAAACCAACTTCAACTAAAATTATTTTTTATAAAAACAATTTTTTTCAAACCAGAACCACAAAAGCTACCACAACCACAAAAGTTACCACAATATCAAACACACTCTAAGTTTAGAAACTAAATGTAAGGTCCACGTTGATCCCTAAAACTAGGAGACTCATCAAACTATCTTTTTTAAAAGCATAAACAAAATTTGATTAAATCTTGAGGAAAACTCGTCGATCCATTTCTGATCTCACTTGAGTTTAAAAATCAAATATTACATACACGTTGATTTGTAAAACTAGAAGACATGTCGACCTAACCAATTAAAAAAATTAATCAAAATATCATCAACATAACAAAAAATCATTGATTTATTTTTCATTTATAATATGCATATATAAATGTAAGGAAGATAGGACAATAACAAATCAGCAGAGGGTTTAAGTTCATTAAACATGTGATTAGCTTAATTTAGAAATACAAAATTAAAATTAAAATCCACATACTATTTACTTGTTATATGAATTATGTACATGAACTAAAAGAAAAGTGACACTCTTGTCATATATAGGGGTGAGCAAAAAAACCAAAAAACTGATTAAACCGAGAAAACCAGAAAAAAAAATAACTGAAAAAACCAAATCGTAAAAAAAAACCGATTAAACCGATTATAAAAATTAAAAAACAAGCCGATTCAGTTCGATTTTGGTTTTAAAAGGCTGAAACAGAATAAACCAAACCGAACCGAACTGGTTCAAATAAAAAAAATCAATAGTACTATAAATACCTATTTTTCAGCTGTCCCCTTCTCCTTTCTAAACCCTAGCCACCACCCATGTTTCACAATCTTCACCTCTCAACACAGCCCCCACCCCCATCTTCACTCTCAACCTTTCTCGCCCTTGTTTCTCAATCTTCATCTCTTAGCACACCCCTCCTCCCATCTTCATCTCTCTTCCCTTAACCTTTCTCACAGCCCCCCATCATAGCCCCTCATCTTCATCTCTCATCTCTCAACCTTTCTCACAACCCCCACTCAACATCTTCATCTCTCATCTCTCTCAACCTTTCCTTAAAGCTTTAAGCACAACCCCCCTCCTCCCCCAAAGTAGATCTGGTGAACGAACCATCATTATCTTTCATCTCTCAATCTTTTTATCCTTTTGTTTAAGTATAGTCGACTAAGCTCATGGATTAACTAAACAACAGCTCTAGAGCCCCCATCTCTTCAATCTTTATCTCTTAATTTTTTTCCCTGATTACTTTTTTTCTAATTTCTGTAGATCTATTATGTATTCATTTTCTATATTTATTTACAAGGTTGTTGATTTTTCATAGTATGCTCATGTTGCAATTACTGTAATGGATGTTATGAGAATTATTTTTTTCAAATTTTCGTTTGACTCTTGTTCTTTCTAGCTTCCTGATTCAGAAAATCTGCTCGATATGCTTGGCCAAGATGAAATTGATTTTTTCTAGTTTTTCCTTTCAATTAACCTAACTGAACTGAATCGAAACTGGTCGGTTTGAACCGGTTTTGGTTTGGTTTTGGTTTTGATTTAAAAATGAATAAATAAATCAATTTGGTTAGTTTTTTGGTAAAAACCGGACCGAACCAAAAATGCTCACCCCTATTCATATATGACCGAACTAGGCATGAGTTGTGACTTCAAAAGCTATTACTCTTCTTATAAAACAAGACCAAGATTCAAAGCACATCAAAAACCATGTGATGACATAAAATCTAAAAGATTTCTCACACTCGAGTTTTGAACTTATTAAAAAAATAGAGAGAGAACTCTACCTTCATGTTTAGACCACATGTTTGACACCATATGCTCTAAAGAAAAGTTTCATTCTTTGTTATTCTTAACATCTAATATTTAAAATTGAGGTGCATTCAAACATGTAGCATTTAAGAGAGACATAAACAAATATATTTATCTCAAAGAGGATATGAACTCATACCTGGATGAAGTTGTTGTTCCTGTTGTGAAAGTATTGTTTTTGTTTATGTCATGAGGATGAAAAATTGCTACTCTAAAACTTGGCAAGAATGTCTCTATTGTTGTAATGTATATCTATTATTGTTTCCTTTCTTTTTTTGCAGGTCTTCTTGGCAACCTTTGCAAGCTTTCTTATGTTGAATCTCCATAACTTCTGTAACGAGAAGAACATATACTGATGTCTTCTCTCTTTTTTTTCTTTTTCTTTATTAGATTTTTTTTAATCCCCTTTGTTTTAATTGATATCTATCTACCCTAATTTCATGTATATCCTATTTTTCCTTTTCTTTTCATTTTGTTTTTTCTTATTGTTTTTTTGTGTTTTATTAGCTTGCTTCTTTATTCTTTTTCTCTTTATTTTCCCACTATTTACTCTTTTTTTATAGTCATCAAGAAAATACCTAGAGGCTCCTTTAATACTCAATGTTGGTCTTTGATTCCTCCATAAAAATCTTGTATGTCCATCTCTCTTTATACAACAATATGAGCCAAGCTTTTTTGTAACATCTTTGCATCGTGGTTCATGGCTTTGAAAGGAGTTTTCTAAGATTTTATCGCATCTGGTTATAAGAAGGGTTTTTTATTGCTTGGTTTGATGGCTATAAAATAGGATAAAAGGGTTGTGTTGTTGCATCTATAAAATAATTGTGATGGTTAGGGTTTTTACATGTTTTGCGTGGTGTATATTTTATTGTTGTTTTGTCTTCAATCAAAGGTGTAAGGAGTGTGTTTTGCAATAGTAAAGATAGTGCAAAGATAGTACATTTGGTATGGCAAAATGTATAAAATTTGCAGCATGAAATGGGACCTTTAGTGGGGTTTTTTTTTTCTAGCTTAAACGAAGAACAAAATGGTGTTGTTTTGGCTTGATCTTGTAGTTGTCAAATAGGATGAAAGGGCTATGATTTTATGGATTGTTTTTTCAATAAAACATAAACTGTAAGGTCACATTTCTTAAACTACCAATTCTACTAAAAAGAAAAGAAAATGGAGAACTTCTTGCTTCCTTGTAATTTTTACACCAAAAACTTGTGAGAATTCAAGGTTTAAAGCTAAAATAATAGAGAGATGAGTGGTTCAACCTATTAACCACAAGAATCAAAAGAAACACAAGTGAGATAAATAGAGTCCTAGGGAGGGAGAGGGAGAGAGAGAAGGGGGTGAGGGAGGGAGAAGGAAGAGGGGTGGAAATATTTTTTACTGGTTAGCATTCAAAGTTCATTTTATTGTTGAGTAAGGAGTTTTAAACCTAAATCTACAAGCTTAAATGAAGACAAATAGAATTGATACTAAAATTCTTGAATTTTGAATTCGGATTCTTGAGGAAATTTAAGGGAAATGCAAATTGAATGTTATTTAGATCAATTGGGTTTGAAACTTAGAATAGATGGCAACATATGAAAAATTATGCCAGGAATTGAAATAAAACTTAATATAAAAAAGATACTAAGAACCGCAACAATGGTGGAAATTGAGAGAATTGTGGATATCATATGTGTATGTTTAATTGTGTTAAATTAATGCATGATGATTTGAAAAAAAAGCATATCTCTCTTGTTGTGTGTGTTTCAGCCAACATTGCATAATATTCTTTCTATGATGTAAATATTATGTCTTCAGGTTCTTCTCAATCCAGACAAGAGTAACAGGGCCTGATAGGTTATCTATTAATAGTTCTAGGTAATGGTTGTAAAAAAAGGCATGTTAAGTAATATGTTTTGAGATGGTATGTATAACTCTTTTAAATTTCATGAATTGTATCTTAATATTTACATTTGGAGATGCACTTAAATTTATCTCAAGTATTAAGTTAGTAACTTAAATTCATGGTTTTGCTTATTAATTGTTAGTTATATTTAATGGTGATATGAAATGAATTTAAAAAGATGTATAATTAGAATTGTTGGATGGTGATGATGAAAGGTGAAAAATATAGGTGTTGACTCGTTAAATTATCTTTTTTAAAAGCATAAACAAAACTTGATTAAATCTTGAGGAAAACTCGTCGATGCATTTCTGATATCACTTAAGTTTAAAAATCAAATATTACATCCACGTTGATATGTAAAACTAGAAGACATGTCAACCTAACCAATTGAAAAAGTTAATCAAAACATCGTCAACATAACAAAAAATCATTGATTTATTTTTTATTTCTAATATGAGTATATAAATGTAAGGAAGATAGGATAATAACAAATCAATAGAGGGTTTAAGTTCAATAAACATGTGATTAGCTTAATTTAAAAATACAAAATTAAAATTAAAATACACATATTATTTACTTATTATATGAATTATGTATATGAGCTAAAAGAAAAGTGACACTCTTGTCATATACAACCAAACTAGGCATGAGTTGTGACTTCAAAAGCTATTACTCTTCTTATAAAACAAGACCAAGATCCAAAGCACATCAAAAACCATGTGATGACACAAAATCTAAAAGATTTCTCACACTCGAGTGTTGATCTTATAAAAAAACAAAGAGAAAAAACTTTACCTTTATATTTAGACCACATGTTTGACACCATATACTCTAAAGAGAAGTTTCTTTCTTTGTTATTCTTAACTCCTAATATTTAAAATTGTTGTGCATTCAAACATGTAGCATTCAAGAGAGACATAAACAAAGATATTTATCAAAGAGGATGTGAACTCATACCAAGATGAAGTTGTTGTCGCTATTATAAAAGTATTGTTATTGTTTCTGTCGTGAGGGTGAAAAATTACTACTCTAAAACCTGGCAAGAATGTTTCTATTGTTGTAATGTATATCTATTATTGTTTCCTTATTTTTTATTTTTTTTGCAGGTCTTCTTGACAACCTTTACAAGGTTTCTTATGTTGAATCTCCATAATTTATGTATACTGATGTCTTTTCATTTTTTTCGGCTTTTTTTAATCCCCTCTCTTTCAATTGATATCTACCCTCATTTCATGTATATCCTATTTTCCTTTTTCTTTTTATTTTTTTTTTACTTATTGTTTTCTTTGTGTTTCTATTTTAGCATCTCCCATCTCTTTTCTGACTGTTTTAGCTTGCTTCTTTTTTTTCTTTTTCTCCCTCTCTTCCCACTATTTACTCTTTTTTTATAGTCCTCAAAGAAATACCTAGAGACTCCTTCAATACTCAATGTTGGTCTTTCATTCCTCCATAAGAATCTCGTATGTCCATCTCTCTTCATACAACAATATGAGCCAAGCTTTTTTGCCACATCTTTGCATCATGGTCCATGGCTTCGAAAGGAGTTTTTTGGGATTTTATCGCATCTTTTGCTATAATAAACATGGTGTAAAGATAGTACATTTGGCATGGCAAAATGTATAAAATTTGTAGCATGAAAGGGGCCTTTAGGGGTTTTTTTTCCAACTTAAATGAAGAGCAAAATGGTGTTGTTTTGGCTTGATCTTGCAGTTGTAAAATAAAATGAAAAGGCTATGATTTTATGGATTGTTTTTTCAAAAAACATAGACTATAAGGTCACATTTCTTAGCATGATGTGCAAAAAAAAATATAAGGATTTTTTTTTTCTTTTCACGTGTTTGTACCAAGTTTACAAGCCCAAAAACTGAAATGAATCCTTTTTCACTCATTTTGTAAGCAAAAACTTGAAAGTCAATGAGTGTTTTTATGGCTTATTTAGCCGAGACAAAATAACATGAGGGGATGAAGGGAAGAGTTTCTCATATTTGTCAGACATCAAGAAAAAAAAGGATTGTTTTTTTATCTTTATGATATCCCAACTTTTGCAAACTCATTAACTCGAAAATAATAAATAAAAATGTTAAAAATAGTGAAATGCTCAAGAAGTCAAAATGTCCGGAACATATTTTTCTTTGAATTTTTTATATTTTCGTATTTTTTTATGAAAAAAAAAAAGTTATCAAGATAAGGATTAAAATCAAGTTATAATGAAAACTCATTAAAATGATAAAATGAAAGGGTTAAAAATCGCAAAATAACCATGAGTTGATCAAATTGAATTGAGAACACATTTTTTTTTTAAGATATCTTTCACATTCTAGCATTTTTTATATTTAAAAAAATTTTAAAAAAAATTATAATAGAGTTACTAGGACAATGACTTTAGTGATTATCTCGTAGAACAGGATACAGGATTAATCTAGACGATCTATTCTAAATAATATTGTAGATAGGTAAAAGAATAACTTTTTTTTTCTCTGAATTCTGGGTTTAAAAAATAATAATGGGGCCATTTTTAAATTAAAATACTAAGAAAAGACAAGTGAAATCAACTCTTCAGCATGCATGCCAGCACAAAAGGGAAAAGAATAATCAATCCAAAAGAATAAAAATAATGGCACTCAAATCTTGTACTTGTAGGGACCATCTAGTCCAATAATGACAATGCTACCATCTTGATCTTTTAATCAGCCTTTCAAATACATCTCGTAAAGCATATAAAAGCTAATCCACAATCAAGAAATTATCATACTGAAAAAGACTTGAAAAAAAAAAACCATAATGTAAGCATAGTAAAAGCTTATTTAAAAATATACATTTATCTTGAAAAAATATCTACACACCAAATTCCCAAGTAACAAAAGTGACGATTAAATTCTAAAGCAGAGGTTTCAGAAAATTAAGACAATTCCACCATTCGAAAACATTAAGGAGGTAGCACTCTTGATTACATGCTAACTTGAACTCCCATGTTCAAGCAAACAAGTTATTTAACATGTCAAACCCTTGAAACACGAGCAATTCACTCAATCATCTCGTCGTCGTCGTCGTCGTCGTCGTTGTCAACAATCTCCTGAATTCTCATCTTTTTCACTTTCTGGGCAGCATCATCCCTTGGGGCTTTGGGAATTTGAATCAAAACATCAGTCTTCTGCCCAGTGGTTGCATTAACGAGCCCACCATTCTTCTCCACACGATAAACCAAGTCCTGTCCCTCTGGGCCTGCATCTATGTACACAGTAGAGTTCTCATCAATCTCTTCTCTCACGAGCATTCTCGATAGCTCTGTGACCACCTTCCTCTCGAGCCATCTCCTTATGGGTCGTGCACCATAGACCTAAAACAAGAGATAGACGACGTGAGCTCCTTCATCAAAACAGAGTACAAAACAAGTGACAGAATATGGTGTAAGAACACTCACGGGATCATAGCTTTCTGCCAAAATATGATCCAGGGCAGCATCTGTAACTGCCAAAGCAATGCCCCTCTCAGCAAGGCGGCTGGCAACGTCCTTCATTTGTAACCTTGAAACCTTTCTCAGTTGGTCATGAGAGAGTGGATCAAAAACCACAATCTCATCAAGCCGGTTTAGTAACTCAGGCCTGAACTGCTTTCTCACCTGTCAGAAAAAATCAACAAATGACAGCAAGTTGATATCTCAACTTTCTTCAAGCAACAAGCCTACGACAAAACCCATCAAGACTGCACGACCGAATTTATGGAGCATTAAGCTTACCTCTTGCATCACTCTGTCTCGAGCAACTTGCATGGAACACTTGCCCAGCAGTCCAGACAGAAGGTGCTCCGCTCCAAGGTTGGAAGTCATGATAATCACTGTGTTTCTGAAATCTACAGTGCGGCCTTGACCATCTGTTAACCTTCCATCATCAAGAACTTGAAGAAGAGTATTAAAGACGGAAATGTGAGCTTTCTCCACTTCATCAAACAGCACGACGCTATAAGGCCGCCGCCTCACGGCCTCTGTCAGCTGCCCACCTTCCTCATGTCCCACGTACCTGAAATACAAACACACGGGTGAGATATTTTATTCATGCAACCTTATAGAATAGAGAAAAAGAAATAGATGAGAAGTATGTACTTACCCAGGAGGAGCACCAATAAGTCGAGATACTGAGTGTTGCTCCATGTACTCTGACATATCGATCCTCACTAGTTGGTTTTCATCATCAAATAGCTGTTCAGCAAGAGCCTTGGCAAGCTCAGTCTTGCCAACACCAGTTGGACCCAAGAATAGGAATGAGCCAGTCGGCTGTTGAGGCCTGCCTAAACCAGCCCTTGACCTCAGCACAGCCTCTGCAACAGCATTGACCGCTTGGTCCTGTCCTACCACTCTATGATGCAGCCTGTCTGCAAGCCCGATTAGCCTCTCCTTCTCATTCTGGCCAAGCCTTGTGACAGGAATGCCAGTCCACCGACTCACTACTTCTGCAATGTGTTCTGGTCCGACAGTTTCTGTCAGCATCAAGTTCTCGTCAGTGGTTGATCCTTCGAGACGTGCTATGGCAGCTTCCACTTCCTCCAGCGCCCCGTAGCGCAAATCAGCAACTCTGGCCAAATCATATCTTCTTTCAGCCTCTTGTATGGAGAAATGTATCTCCTCTCTCTTCTGCTTGAGCCGCCTGATCTCATCAATCCTTTCTTTCTCCTTTTTGTATTTCATCAGCAAGGGCTGAAGCTTGTCTCTCAAGTCGTCAAGTTCTTTTACAACCTGAAACAGTATCAATATTGTCAGATTTACCATGAGAGAGATATTAAGCAGAGCACATAATTGATTTCCAGATCTTCTATTAAGGTGCGATTCTTACTTCAGCCAGTCGAGCTTTGCTAGCTTTATCCTTCTCCTTCTCAAGAGCATGAAGTTCAACTTCTAGTTGCATTCTCTTCCTTTCAAGGCTATCAATTTCTTCAGGCTGACTATCAAGTTGGACTCTCACATTCGCACAAGCTTCATCGACTAAATCGATTGCCTTATCAGGCAGATGACGACCTAAACACATCAACCGAAAAGACCAGCATTTATTATCCCGCCAAATGATCCCAATATATCAATCAATTATGCATGAAAATATACTACCCTTCAATAAAAATCACCAATTCCAAAATTACTGGTGCATATTAAAACCTGAAAGTGGAATTGAACTGTTAAAACGTACCTGTAATATATCGACTTGATAATTGAGCTGCAACCACAAGGGCTCTGTCCTGAATTCGAACACCATGATGACCCTCATACTTCTCTTTCAATCCTCGAAGAATGCTTATTGTGTCTGGAACACTGGGCTCAGCCACATAGACTTGTTGGAACCTCCTCTCAAACGCAGCATCTTTCTCCACATACTTCCTGTACTCTTGCAGGGTTGTGGCACCAATGCACCTGAGCTGACCTCTTGCAAGCATTGGCTTAAAAAGGTTGGCGGCATCCATGGACCCCTCTGTTCTACCCGCACCTAGAACAAGATGAATTTCATCAATAAACAGAATCACCTTCCCCTCAGCATCCTCCACTTCTTTCAACACGGCCTTTAACCTCTCCTCAAATTCCCCTCTATATTTTGCGCCAGCAACAAGGGCACCCATATCCAAGGCAATGAGCCTGACATCAGCAAGATTACTTGGAACATCCCCTCTCACAATCCTTTGGGCCAAACCTTCAACAACTGCGGTTTTTCCAACTCCTGGCTCTCCAATAAGGACAGGGTTGTTCTTCGTTCTCCGTGACAGAATCCTGACAACCCTCCTGATCTCCTCATCTCTTCCAATAACAGGATCAAGCTTTCCCGCACCTTCCACAAGATCTCTCCCATAAGTCTTCAATGCCTGAAAATTAGTATCCCCAGAAGCATTCTCCACCTTCTTCCCTTCCTTTCCTCGGAGTTTCTCTACCTCAGATTTCACTGTGGAAGCGGAAACTCCGACTTCTTTCAACAAATCTCTTATTTGGGAGTCCTCGAGAAGGCCTAAGATCATCTGATCAACAGCTAAATAGGAGTCCCCGCGTGATTTTTGTAACGCTTGAGAACGCCTTATCACCTTAATAAGACTAGTGCTGGGCGGAACTTCATCAGGAGGTGGAGACTGAGATGGGAGTTTCTTGAGGACTTGATTGAAAACTCTTTCTGCTGCCTGGGCAGTATTCTCACCATCACCGGCATTGGCAACCGCTTGTCTCAAGATTCCACTAGGGTCTGAAATAAGGGCCACAGCAAGATGTAATGGGGTTATCTGGGCATGACCAGCACCCACTGTCAATTCGTGAGCTGTTGCAAGGGCCTCGTTGGTCTTGTGTGTGAACTTTCCAGGATCCATTGATTCTTTAACTTCAACGTCCTTTCTTCGAGCGAAGGAAACCAACGGCAGCGGTTTGTGAACTGATCATAAGAGATAAACATGGCAGCCATGTAAGATTTTTCCAGGAATATACAGTATAGTTGTATTACAACTACTAGCCACTAGCAGGTATACTTGCAATAAGAATATAAGAAGAAAAAAATAAAAAGCGTTGCTGTCGCCGTTCGGAATGCGAAAAGCACAGAACAGAAAAGCGCTGAAACTAGAAAATGAGATTAAGGAGAAGGAAAGTGTAATTCTAATTTCTGCGTACCTGATCAGTTAACGAAACGGATGTCTTCTTTTAACTAGCTCCTTGCCCTAAAACTAGAGCTGAATCTTCGATTGTTGAATCTGTTTCCGAGTTGAGTTTGGTGCTCTCTTTTTTTTTTTCTGCTTGGAATGAAGCGAAGATGGATGGATTGAGGTGTGTTTTGAAGAGACGAGAGAGACATCTGGAAACCAGTAGATACGGCACTAGAAACTACTAGAAAGGTATGGAAAAACATATGCTCGCATGCTCTCACACGGTCACACCTCTCCCCTCCTGTCTTGTCGCTACAGTAATAACTAGTCGTAAGCTTATTTAAAAAAAAAACAAAAACATTAAAAGATGGATTAAATAAATTATCTTTTAACTAGTCGTAAGCTTATTTTAAAAAAAAAAAACTCTGACCAGGTTATTTTCTAAAACAATTAAAAATATAAAGTAAAAACATATTTAATTAAATAAATTAATAATTTATGTAAATAAAAAAAAAGATGGATATTGGCCAATATATTTATATCTTGTTTAGAAATATGGTTGTAGTTGTTTTTTAAAATGATTTTCACTCATAAATATATTTATATAATATTTTTATTTTAAAAAAATTATTTTTGATATCAGCATATCAAAATGATCAAAAACACCAAAATATATTAATTTAAAATAAATAAAAAAAATTTAATTTTTTTCAAAACTGCTTTTGAAAATAAAAAACAAATAGGGTTTAATATTGCAATACATGTCATTTACTAGATTGTGTTTAGTGAATTTATTTATAAAAATTAATCTGTAATAGAAATCAACACACACATAAAATTTATTGAATAAAAAAATTATGCAATGTTGTACATATTAAAAATATTGTAAAAAATATATATGTTTTTAATTTAAAATATAAATTTAATCTATATAAAATATATTAAAAAAAATTATAAACGAATCATACTAACCTCATAAAAAATTAAACATGTTCAATATAATAAAAAATAATTTTTATTTTAAAAAGTCTAAATAAGTCTAAAAAAAGCACATAAAATAGGTATTAATCAAAATATAAATTAAAATATTATTTTAAAATATACATATAAAAAGTTGTAATTTATATATAAAAAAAAAATGAGGCCAGATTCTAGACCTAGTAAGCCAAGCTTAGCACCTAGCCCACAGAGAAAATTCTCTCTCACGTGATCCTTGACTCCTTTATTTTTCTAAAATTAATGGGGAGGACGCCATCCTTTAAAAAAAATATATGATGCTTCATCTGAAATCTTTAAAATTTAGTTATTGTAATGGCTGGAAAAATAGAATTGTTGATTGTTTTCTTCTATAAACTCATTTTCAACATATTTTTAACCTAAAACAACACTCTATAAACATTGTTTAAATAAATTCATAGCCTTAAAAAACAAAACAAACTGATTTAAAATCCAAAATCAACCCAAAAAAATCTTTTTAAGCTTGTATCACTCTTTTCATGCACTTTCAAGGTCCAAAAAACATCCAATTAAAATTTTTCTCATTATATGGAGTTGTTTGATATAAAAATTAATTATTTTTAATGATTAAAATCATTGCAGCGATAATTTTTTCTCTTTAAACTAAAACCAATAAGACTCTTTCTCTCTCCTCGTACTTAAAAAATAATGAAAATAAAATTTGATATTAAAATTAATTTTTTAAAATTAAAATAACCGATCAACTAATGAATTAAAAAGATTAGGGATCTAAAATATAATTTTCAAATAAATTCTAAAAAACCGTCTATATTACTCGAGATTTTTACTTCAATTTTATGTCTTTGATTCAACATTTTCTCTGAAAAAACACATACTATTAAGTGCTCAAAAAGGTCCAATTATATATAAAATTAAAAACAATATTACAATCAACATTTAATTATGAGAAGATAAAGAGGAAGAAGATCTACAATAAAAAAGTCACGGCAGTTTATATTATAGACAATAATAAAAGTGTGAATAAATAATTAAATCGGTGAGTAGAAAAAAGTCCAAGAATAGAATCTCCTCCATTCACCTAGAACAAAATACTCTTTCAAGTTTCATGATTAAGAGATTGTGCCCCACGTTCCTTTTCTAACATTTCACCATCTTAAACAAATTTATAATATATATTAAATTAAAATAATAAATAATAAATTTCTTTTTAAAAAATTAAAATAAAATCAACGGATAAAAATATGATCTAGAAAAATAATCAATCAACAATCCAACTTACTTTATGTATGATATACTGAGAATAATATGTCTTTTTTTTATATAATTAATCTTTTTATTCGGATTCTCGTTGACCATTTATTTTTATAATAATCACAATATTACATAACAACTTCTAAACTTTATAATTATAATTTTATAATTAAATTTAAAATTTTTTTTTAATTTCAGGAGATAACTTCATCACTCTATGTAGTGCATGTGATAATATAAAACGATAGGAACTTAATGTTAGATTCTTAAAAACAAGGGTTAACTAATTATTTAATGGATTAAATATTAATTTACTCTTCTAAAATCAATTGAACTAATATTTTTAAACAAATGGAATTATAGAAAATTTACCCATTTATTAATAGGTTATTTGAAAATATAGTTATGATTTTTTTTCAAAATACTTTTCGTGTTAGAAATATATAAAATAATATTTTTTATTAAAAAAAATATTTTTGAGATCAGAGTATCAAAACGATCCAAAACATACAAAAAAATATTAATTTTTAGCAAAAAAAAATTAATTTTTTTTGGAAACACGGGTACAACCGCATTTCCAAACGCTCACTTAGCATTTCAAAAATAATGGCCACTGGAGACTTACATGGTCGTTAACTTCAGGGATCAGTCGAGGTGCGCGCAAACTGGCCCGGACACCCACGTTAAACTAAAAAAAATGATTTTGAAAAGATTTAATTTTTTTTATTTTTTTTACTTCAAATTAATATTATTTTAGTATTTCCTGATCATTTTAATTCGCTCATATCAAAAATAATTTTTAAAAATAAAAAAATATTAATTTAATACCTTTAAAATAAAAAAAATATTTTAAAAAACAATCACAACCAAACTTCCAATTACACCATAGTTGCACATAAATAATACAATAGTTGTTAAACTTGTTTGGTATGGTTACGGTTGTTTTTCAAATAATTTTTTGTACTAAAATATATGTTAATGATTTTTTTTTTTTATTTAACATCAGTATATCAAAATAATTTAAAAATACTAAAAATATATTAATTTAAAGTTAATAAAAAAATTTAAATTTTAAATTTTTTTAAAGGGTTTTGAAAGGTAAAAACAAACAGTCTGTCGGATGCTGTCATATTATTCACAGACACCATGTTGTCAACCAAAGTAAAAACGCTTTCGTTTTGAAGTACAAAAGCCACGGCGGCTTCGGGCTCCAAACCTTTCTAACATCACTCTCTCTGTTTCGATTCAAAGCCCTAAATAATCAGAAGAAGAAGAGAAAAGATGGAGATGGCTCCAAAGTGAATCGGAAACTGTGTGTCCGAATTGAGATTGATTTCGACTGTTTCTTGGAAATCTAATAAAGATTGATAGAGGTTGGTATGTTCGTTCATCCCTTCCATTTTTTCAATTTCTTTTTATGATTTCCGTTATAATAATACATATTATACGTTTTCTTCTCTTCTCAGCCAAATTGTCTATGGCTACTCGTATTCACTTAAACTCTCTCTCTCTCTCTGTCTTGTGTAGCTCCCTCCACCAGTGGAAGGAAGGATGGTCTCTGTGAAGGTGTGATAGAAATATTCTTACGCAGACTCATTTCCAACCACCTTTACTGTTGCGCCACTTGTTAGTGTTCCCGGCAATAGTAATTTTTTTGCTGAAAAATCTTGCATGAGAGAAAAATGGATGGAAAGTTGGAAATGTCCCTCGATAAGCTACCTGTCAAGCGCTTGGAATCCATCGAAGAAAATGGCTTCGAACGTTTTCCTACGTATGCTATTTCTTATCGCCTTCATACCTACCAGTTGTGTTTTCTTAGCTATCTGTATTGTGATTGTGTATGTAAATGAAAAGTAGTTAGGTCCGATTAACTCCATTGACCATAGAAAGAGCTGTTAAACTTGAGCGTCAATTAACAAACATGGAGTTCGAAATCCTCTATGATAAGGTTAACTCTGTTGTTCTCTTCATTTACTCCGTAGTCAATTAGGTTCCAGGAAGATATAGGGAACTAGTGAGAAATAGATTTTATGGTTTAGTGATGATTAATGTTTCTTCGATTGTTTTTTTCCGGGGTTACAGTGATATTGGATATGATGAGAAGCAAGTGTCGCTAATTCGACGAATAGATTTTGCTTGGGCGGTGGAGAAAGAAGACAAGGAGAAGAAACAGAAGAAAAGGCAGAAGAAGAGCTCCAGAGAGAGCTCATCTACAACAACACCATGGCCTTGGCAAAACATGGTGGAGAACTTGCGCTTAGCTCATCAAGAACTCTCTGTCATTATTGATCTTATCAATACGGTTAGGGTCATCATCATTTCATCTGCAACTCATTGTTCCTGTATCCTCTTTCTATTTACTTTGTGATTTTTGTACGAAGTTCCTGAATTGCTGTTTATTAGCCATTCTCTTTTGATGAATATGCACTTCAAGGAAGATATTTCTGACTGCATTATGAACCATCAACTCAGTGTAATGTGATATGTATATTTCTGTGACTAAATATGAGCCTTTTGGATTGGCATTTTGTGCTAGTAGAATTTGGGTTGTTCAGGAAGTCTGGGAAAGCTAAGAAATTGATTGGACACAAATTGAACTTTTTTTTTATTAGGAGTTAGGATAAAAAATGTTAACAACTCTACTGAAACTCTTATTTGGAGTACGTGTGGATGCTATTTTTCAGAAGAGTTGAAAATGTGCTGCTTGTTATCAACCTGTCATGTAGCATGAAAGTTTTTGAATATTTTGCACTTTACTTATAAAAGCATAAAGAGTTTTGACTATCTTCATTGCTTGGTATTGGTTTGTTTTTGTTTGACATACTCTCTTCTCAAGCTTTTTGGAAAAGCATGCTGATGCCTTACATGTGTGTATGAATTAGTTTGCTCTGTGTTTTTTTTTTTTTGAATAATGTATAGGTTGAAGCTAATGATGCTGTAACAGTAGCTGGGATGACCAGGCCAAAGCCATTACCCAATGAGATTCTGGCTGACCTTGCTGTATCAACTGCAACCAAGCTACAGTGCTACCGGGTATGTTTTTCCTCTTTTCTTTCCCTTTTGGGGCAGTATGGAAGGAAGATGGTATGCAGTAGCTTTATTGCACCTTCTCCTTCCAATTCCATGTGATTTACAAATCGGGCCTAGTGTTTTGTCTCTAGAGCTGCTAACAACGATGACTTGTTGTTTTGAATGATTTCTTTAAAGCTATCTTTTATTCCCTGACATTCTGATTACATCTTTTAGTTGTTGACTTGTTCCATTTATTTCTTTGAAAGAATCTTGGTAAATATTTTAAGCAGTCCGCCAAAGCTTTGGAACAGCAAGTTGCCAGGGAAGCAAGATTTTATGGTGCTTTAATCAGGTGCGTTTGCTTTGTTAATCTCTAAATGTTGAATTCATCACTTGGTTATAATTATTGTACTGGAAAGAATTGGTGGATGTATAAGAAGTTCCTTTTGCTTCTCTCCATGCAAACACTATATTCTGAGGCTGTGTTTGAGTAGTACCATGTGAGCTTATTATCTCTTTCTGTCTCTTTCTTCTGATATCGGATAGATTACAGCAGAACTGGAAAGTCAAACGGCAGCGTGTGGCAGCAATTGCTCCTGGAAATGAAGGCTTCATGATTGATCTTTTTGATAATTCATTATATGATTCAGTTGCAGTATTCCAGACATCTTCTCTGTCCACAATTCGCATTGATCATGACTCAGACGGCATGCTAGCCATAAATTTACCTTCAAAATCCTGTCATTCTCTTGCTTTTGGTTTTCTCAGTGGGCATTCTAATGTTCCAAAGAAATCCAATAAGATTAAAACCCATGGCTCACTCAAGAATCCATCTAAAAAACCTGAGAAGGAATCTTTAAGTGATAACGAATGTGTGAAGGATACACACTTACTGCTTCGTAAGGTTCATCGAACCATTTTTGATGAACAGGTAGCTTCTCTCTTTTAATCTTTCTGATGTTGCTTATCCATTTCAGTTTTATAAACCTTCAGTTCTTATGGTTCTAGGTGTTTGATATGGTGAACCGTGGTGCAGTTAACCAATCATCTGGACTCAATGTTACTGGAATACAAGAAAATTATCTACAATTGTGCATAGGTCCTGGCATTTCTATATTTATATCCGTTGTGCCATCTGATCAGGGTGATCAAGCAATTGATAGTGAAGGCCCGGAGAACTTAGAATCTGCAGTTGTACCTTTAGACTCGTTTGACGGAGTGAAGTTAGCTGAAGAAAAGCACAACAGTCTTACTAAAAAGCCTAGATTTCCTAACTGCATTACTTATGAAATATATCTCAAACAGATATTTCATGAGTATGTATTTGTAGAAGCAAAGGGTAGACCTTCTTTCACTGGTACTCGCATGCCTGGTCAACCAGCAAACGATGGATCTGGTCTTCTCAGTCATTTCTGTTTGTCTCTCTCTCATAGAATAATTTCGAACAAAGTTCTTATGGAGTTGGAAAACGTGGTATGTCCAGATTACTTGTTAGACATGGATTAATCCAAAGTTTTTTGGCAGTGATGCATTGTTGAACTTCTCCTTGGTTTCTATAGGTTTGCAGAGTGCCATATCTTCATTTGATATCTCACCCCACTTGGCATTCTCGGTCATCTGCATGGACAATCTTTATGAAGATTCCTCCATCCATTCTCCATGCAAGCTCTCAAACCCGGACGCCGGACATCCAAAACATGAAGAATGTTGTTAAATCAGAGTTTTGGACTAAGGTTGTGGTACATGATGATTGCATTAACATTGAAGCAGAAGGAGCTCCTAATGTTGTCGGACTATTTAAAGACAGTTCTGATGATATATGTTCTACGAACAAATATGACTGCAACTTGGATGATCTTCCTGTGATAATCCTGCAGCAGGTTTGTTGCCACATCCAATATTTCTGATTGTGTCTCCTGCTTTTATGATGTTAGGAATAAATGTAGGACTCAAACTAGACTCTGCCCTGCATTTATATTGATCTGAGCTTCCCCAGGTAAAAGAAGATTCAGACTTTAGAATAATAAGAAAAGGCAGTTGATGTGGAAGTTCTTTACAGCTTTCACTAAGAAGCTGGAATGAAACACTGGTGGCAATTAGTAGACTTTATTGATAACTTTAGTACATGTCTTAAAAGGTGGTTATTAAGCTTGTAATGCCATATTTCCAACCTTGGAATAAAAAATTACCATAGAGGAGTCCGGGTCCCAATTAATTCTCCCTATAAAAGAACACATCAGGTCATCTTTGTATGATTTTTGCTGTTAGATCATGTTTGGCATTTTTTTTGTTCTATTATTTTTATTTTTAATTTCTGTGGTTTCCTGTTTCTTGTCTTGTATCAAAATAAATGTGGTGCAATTCATACATCTCAGTTACTTGAAGAAGCATTTGTATAGAAGAACCCTAGGCAAATGGACATTAGAAGATGTAGCATTGCTTTGACAACGGATTCTGTTTGCAATTCATACATCATGTACTGTTGCCCTTCACTCTTTATGTTTTTTTCTGTTCCTGAAGAATGACTGGCATTGAGGATACACATACACAGATTTACTGATTCTCAAATTGTTACACATACACAGATTTACTGATTCTCAAATTGTTAATTTCTTGTCCTGGGTTTGTGATAGGTTGCAAGCCAGGTTATTCGCTGGCTTCATGAGGAAGCGCTTGCAGTGGGAATAAAAGCAAACCGTGACTTTTTGTGTTTGTCCTTTGAGTTGGAGCAGGGTGAGATTCTTAACCTCGTGGCACACGTGGACCCAGAAGATACTCAAGGATGCATCTCCTGGTGGTTGACAATGGAAGACGGTTTTGCAGAGGAGAAGAAACTTCATATGAACATTGCGGACGGTGCATCCGAATATAGGAAGTTCTTGGGATATTTACCGTTGGATGTGCTATACTCAACACTGATGGATTTAGTTAGTTTGTGCGGTGGTGGGAGCCATTGAGAAAGCACGTCTTTCTTGACTGATTAACTGAAGAGACTTTAGAGACCACACTATTGTGCATGATTTCGCCGCGGAATCTAATTTTGGACGCGTAACCATGAACTGGTCATTTCGAAGTCCATGCTTCATAGTGGTAATTATTACTGTTTTTGGTGACATGGATAAATCTGAATGGTAGAGATGGTCATCTCCATGGTCCAACGGAGTGAAAATATAACCTTCCATGATTCCCTGCAAGCAGCCACGAAGTCCAATTCATGTATGTTGCTAGATTTCGTAGAATTATCTTATCGACCTGTCTTTGCCCTGTATAATTTGAGCTTACAAGTTTCTGGAAAGATTTTTGCTTGCTAGTTCTTTCTTGTGCTGTGTATTTATTTATCTATTTTTCCAAATGAGAAAACTAACAAGCATGCTACCCGAGTGAGAAATCCCACAAATATTACTGCAACGGAGAAGAAGATCCATGTGGAGAGCGGGAAATAGGAGACATATTGACACCAATTGTCTCTGAGCATTGATGCTGAATTCTGGCAATCTCTTGATAAGAGTTCCATGGAGCGAATTCAATGGCTAATCAGCATCTGTTGAATCTCGGGGTATTTTTTATTTTTTTATTCTTCTGGCCGAAAGAGAAATGGCATATGGTTGGATAACACATTGTGTGTGATTATTTACCATTTGTTTTTATATTTTAAAAGTATTTTTAAAAAAATTTAAAATTTTATTATTATTGTTTTTGTTTTAAATTAATATATTATTTTATGTTTTTAAATCATTTTGATATATTAATGTGAAAAATAATTAAAAAATATTTTTTTTTATTAAAAAACAAAAAAACAATCATAATGACACTTCTTTTCAAACATGCTCTAAACTCAGCTGCCAACAATGCTTTGGAAGTGGAGGGAATGAATTTTGAAAGGCGGAAAAGGAGTGGAGAGATTCAACATGACATTTTTGTATTTTGTAAGGGAAGTTATTGTTTTATTTAACGTCTAGATAAGCTTTTATTGAAAAGAAGACAACCAAATAATTGTTCCCCCGTGTTTCTTTATAAAGTTTAGGGCTTTCATGTAAAATTATTCATCAATTAGATATTAGATATTTGTTGATTAATTAAGCTATATATTTTTTACTTTTTTTTAATGAAAAAAAACTACAACTAGAAACTGAATTTTAAATGAAGGCAGATATCATGTTCATATAATCAAGCAAAGTATATATTTCAAACTTTAAATATGTATTTATTCCAAGCAGCACCATGCTAGAAAGAAGAATAATTAAAAAAAAAAAAACTGAAAACAAGAAAGTACATAAAGCAAAAAAGCAAGTAAATAAAAGCTATAAATTACTAGGAAAAGATAAATTGAATTGAATAAATGAAATAAAATTGCATGTGTAGCTAACCATTTTTTCCAACTACTGGATGCACTTTTAAAACTTAACCTAACATGATGGGTTGACCCGTGACTCGCGGCTTAGGTCGGGCCAGGTTTCAACAAAATATAAAAAGAATTGACTCGATGTGACTCAGTCAAAAATCTAGATTGACTCGTGATCTAGTATGTCTGGCAAAAACCTAGTTTTGACTTTTTTCTTTTTTTTATTTTTCAAAATGATGTCATTTTTATTTTTTTATAAAATAAAAAAATTAAGTTGACCCAGGTCAACCCACCAAATCCGTGACCTGAGACTTGCCTATTTATATCAGTACAATGTTTGAATTTCATCAAAACATATAATTCCAATCATATAAGGAAACCTTCATCAGATAAGGAGGCATATTAAGTCCTAATATAATCTAAACTTCTCCTTTGCTAGTAATCAGAAGAATCGTAAAGATGGTTTAACCCATCAAGAATTAACAAGTTTTGTGGAGTCTTTCATACTTTTTATTTGTGATTCTCTATAATTGTTAGGTGGAGATTTTGTTAGTTATAGTCTTAGTGTATCAGTACAAATTATTATTATGTCAAACTTAATTCCAAACATGATCTTAGCTTTCCTGGGAATAGTTGGTTTGACTATGAGTTTCTGAATTTTTATATCCACGTGGTTCGCATTAGTTTGTATTAGAGCAAGACTTTAAATCAAATTTTAAATTAAGCTATATCCCTTAGATCAAGCTATATGTGTGTGTGGGCGCATGCGCGCGCATTCAAAGCTAATAAAAGGTGAAAGAAGTTTGTTTTTTAATCAGATGATTGGGTTTGAGTGTATATATGAAATTAAAAAAAATTCTCAACAAATAAGATCTAAGTTGATGTTGAGAGGAGATAGACCATTTTAAATCCTTAAAATAATTAATGATAATTCATATAAAATGGATCTATTATGTGAGTATGATGTTAGTACTACTTTCAATGTTTATGGTATCTCTTTATTTGATGTAAATAATGAGTTATAGATGAATCTTTTTTAAAAAAGAGGGGATGTTGCAATTAAGGCTACATCAAAATATCAATTGCAATTCCCAATTAGGTTGATCACAAGATCAAAGGTAAAGATCAAAATGCATTTAATGGGCTTATTCAAAGTATTTAGAACAAGATAAATTTCTAGGAGGCTATATCTTCAACAAGTGATGATCAGAAATTAATTAATTTAATCATACACAAGAGGGGGTTGATCCATCGGATAATTAGTTTTGGCAATTAAAGGCTTATTTCTTCTAGTGCATAATTATATTCTAACAAATATGAATCTTGATTTGATTATTGGATCGAACTAAAATTTTATCAAAAGTTATTGTTCTATATTGGATTAAAATTAGGACTATTTTCTAGCTTCCTTAGTAAATTAGGACTCTTTAAACTTGATTAGTTATTGTTTATAATCAATTTTAGTCTTTCTTTTTCCTATTTAAATATGAACAATCATTATTCTTATCTTGTTGACACATGAATATTTATTTTTAGTGCAAACAAAATATACATTAAGAAAAGTAGGAATTTTGTATCCATGTAAAAATATATGTAACATGTTAAAATATATCAAAACCAAATCTCAATTTCAAACCCAATACAAACTCATCACCAACAAATGCCATGTCACTACCCAAAGAGAAAGGGAAGCTCGTATAAAACTTTAATGGTAAGCTCACTCGCCAACTCGAAGGACAACTCGGTTCTATTAGAGGTAAGACCAATATGGTCCTCGATAGATGCTCCCTTATCACTTTCTTAGAACTTTAGTCCTAACTAAGTCAAAAACCTCAAAAATTGATTGTGAGAGCCATGTTGTTCGAGTTCCAACCTTAGCTCTTAATAGAGTTTTAAAATTAATTTTGAATTTTACTTTCAAAATATCATTTTAGTTATTCATTCTAATTACATGTACATAGGATATTAATGACGTGATTATCTAAATATCTAGAATTATCTATTAACTATTATAAATGTATAAGTTGTGATAGTGTTGTAATCCAAGTCCAAGTTAATGGGACTTTATCTCTTATAAGAGTAACATGAAATGAATGAGATATGTTCTATTCACACCTTTCTCTTTAATTGTTTTCTAACATGGGTTTGATTTAGTGGAGTGTTTAAGGTATTTGAGCATGTATGTTTAGTAAAGGAGAAGTTCCAAGATTAAGTGGATGACCAAGTAGCATCCAAAGAATAAAAAAAAAATTGAGATATAAGATGATAGAGTCCAACAAGAGAATTATAACTTTGCATCAAAAAAGTGATAAAAAAAAAAAGACAAATAAAAGCTAACAAGACCTTACATAAGATGAGGTGTGATACAAAGAAGATCACCCGTGAAAAAGAGAAATGATAGCTCTTCTTAAAAAAAAAATGAAAAATGACAAATGAGCCATGATAAGAAAAAGACAACATCATAATAAAGAGTAATTCAAAATATGATGGTCACTTAAAAAATCAAATCTTGAACAGAGATGTTTGGCTAAAAGAATGACTAAGACAGTTGCAAGAAAAATCTTCTTAAGACGAAGATGGAAGATCTAGAAAATAGTAATAACAAGGTGGTTATATAAAAAAATAAAAGAAGACATTAAGTTTTTATTTTTATTTTTTGTCATTAACAAAAGATGAAAAAAATGCATCAATCATTAAAAGATGACTCTTCAAAACGACCTAAATTTCAAGAGTTATAAGATTTTAAAAACTAAAGAAAAGTGTTAAGATTAATTTTGAAGTCTATATTTAAAGAGTCTTATTCTATATATATATATGTGTGTGTGTGTGTCTGTGTGGAGAACATTAATGATGTGATTATTTAAAAATCTAGAATCATCTACAGTTTATTATAAATATATTTGTTATGTGTGGTCATACCCACCACATGTCTTGCTCTAGAATAGAATTTATAAAAAGCTAATTATTGATGTTTTCACAAACAAACACAATTCTCATTGCTAAAAAAAAAAACTAATAATAAAATAAAAGAAAAGAAAAGAAGAATGGTTTTTTGGATTAATAGTAGCCAATTCTCATGTCAGAGAACCTTACGAAAAAAGGAAGGATGAATATTAGTCTTGGAATATATATATATATATATATGCGCGCATAAAAAGAGTTGGTTTCTTTGTTCAAAAAAAGAAGAAGAAGAAAGAGATAGAAGCGCCTAAAACCATGCAACACCAAAAAATCCTTTCACCTCCTTTTGTCTCTCTCTATCTTTGCTCTCCTTCCGTCCACTCGCTTCTCTCTCTCTCTCTCTGTTGTTTTTTGCTCTGTGGGTCTCTCTGCTCATTTTGCTTCCTGGGGTTTCTCTTCTTTTCTTTGCTTTGGGCTGTGCATTTGCTTTCTTTCCTGTGTAAGTGCTTTGTGAATTCTCGTGATTGTTTATCACCTTTTTTTTGCTCTCTCTAATCTGCCACCTCCTAACAACATTAAGGCATGATTTACATCTTACTTAATAAATCCATTAGGTGGAATTAAATACTCATCCTCTTTTCTGTTTTACAGTATATATGATCTCCATTCTCCTGTGATGGGACCGTCAGAACCTGAAGCAAGACAGATGTTTCCAGATAACAAATCGGAACATGGGAGTGAAACTAGTAATGGTTTGAGGACGTGCCCTGCAACTACTCTCGGAGAAGATGATCATTTTACCAATAGCAGAATGTTAAACTCCCCGTCCTCCTCGTGTTCTTCTTCATCTGGAGACCGTTTTGAGTTGGATACAGATGAAATCAGCAAGTCCTATACAGGTGTTGGGGTTCCTGAGTATAGCAAAAACACTCGATATGACCATGACGGCGGCATTCCGATAAGCTCCATGCCCTGGCAAGAACAACAACCCAATCATGCTCCTACGTTGAGCTCAGACAATGGTTCCACAGCACAGTTTCCTCCAACGCAGGTGATGGAGCGACCTGCTGAATCAAACTCCTCTGCTTCTTATAGGATTCCGTCTTCTGTATTTGCTAGAACTCAATCTAATGCTCAAATGGAATGGAGTGTTACTTCCAATGGGTCATTGTTCAGTATTTATACAGGGAATACGAGCTTCATAACAGACGACCAAAACTCGGTGGGTAAATCTGGAGAGATAGGGTTTCCCAGTGATTCTACCTTGCCTAACCCGTTGATTGATCTCTCAAGTAATCAGCATCCAATCAATAAATCAACGGACGTTGGACCAAAGAATGCAAATGTCGACGAGTACCTTAGTGTAACTGAATCAAAAGCTCCTGAAACAATGAGGGGGGTGGCAAAAGAGGATGGAGGAGATGACAATAAAGAGCGGTCTCTTGCCAAAGGATCACTTCATTCAGCTAGGCTTTCTCATCGTTCAGATGCAAGTGGAGAAAGCATCCAATCTTTTGCATTTCCAATGTAAGCCCTACTATTATGAGTTTTAGAATAAAACAATCACCAAGAAATCTGCGCATTATGCATGAATGTTTTGCTCATCTAAAGAAATCGTTTTGAAGCTTCAAGTCTTGTCGTTGAGGAGATTGTAGCCAAAATATTAGCATTCATGAATATGTAGGGAGTTAATTAAAAGGGTACATCAGAATTATGAACAGGGTAGAATATATATAAGAAATGACGGGATTGTTGTGTTTATGTGAAGATTGACAGGAGATGATAAGAGTTATTCACTATCTCAGAAGCACTATCCATCATCACAGCACCGGTCGCAGCCGCCGACTCCTAGATCAGCTCAATCGCCTCGGGCACGGCTAGAGTCGCAGCCGCTGTCAGAGCCAGTGACGGTGCCGAAAGCGAATACAAACGAGGCTCGGGGTAGATGGTTCTCCTGTATTCCGTGTTGCTCATTCTGTTCTTGATGGGCAGTGGTTTTCAGTTGCCTTAGGTTTGAGAAACGATGTTGCAGAATGGTAGATCCTGTTTAGCTAGCTGTTGGCGTCAATCATTACAGGATGCATTGGAAGAATTCTTGATTATTCTTGTTTTTACCTTTGCAGTTTCAGTTTTTCTTTGGTTGGAGATGCTACCTTAAAAATCTTATGTTGGGATTTCGATGAAAAGGCATTCAATTTGCTTGCTCCTCTTGTTGTTTTTAACTGCCATATTAATCATAAAATACAGCAGGAAGTTTTGGGAGATTTGTTCCAAGTAAGACCGGCCGGCGAGAGACTGTTCTATCAAATCTCATGTTAATCAAGAGATAGATACTTCGGATGCAAAATCAAACACGTCGCTAATAACTCTACGGCCAAAGCTTTTGTATTTATTACACAACACAACACACACTATTATGACTGAGGTTCACTTCACATGTGGCTTCTGTGTTGATCAAAGAGTGCCTCTGTTTTTTCCTTTCCAGGGCAATTGAGCCCGACTAAACACGAAGGCTTGAATTCTTGTCGAATAGGAGTAGGGATTTACTTTTGCTTTGGATTCGAGATAAAATAGAATTGCAAGAAGAAGTATACCATTATTATAGAAAACCAAAGTGAAAGGGATGGAAAAGATGGGTGATAGTTTCAAAATTGATGCAAAAAGTTCATCTTGATCCTTTTACTTTCCCGTTGATACAATTTTGGTCCCTTGGGTTTCCTAAACTTTAGTTTTTGTGTAAAACTTTATTTTTTTATTTTTCAATCTCTAGTTTGAGAAAGAAAATAAATGCTCGTGCATGTGATAGAGATAAAATCTCAGTTGACATTAATTTCTATCACAAAAGATGTTGGTATTGATGTTAATGGATTTCTTATGATAAGGGCTCCATTCAGGTGTTTTTTCCTCTTGATATTGCCAAAAAAAAAAGAGATCGAGATCAAGCTTGAGAGAGTAATCTAATTTTGGTTTGGATTTGTGTTTTTTTAAAAAACATTTTAGGGTTTTTCGTTGGTATTTTTAGTTTATTTGCATCATTTTTTAGGTGCTTGTGTGAAAAATGGTTGAAAATGCATTTCTGAGTTAAAAAAAATACTCTATCTAGTTTTCAGACCACCTCTCTAATAGTCAGCCTTTATTTAAAAAAAAAAAAAACAATTGGGACAAATGAATATTTGCAAATATATATATATAAAAAGAGGTATAAGAGCCCACACATGAGTGATCTTTTTAAAATAGGCTAAGCATCAGAACTAACTGCGCCTAACTTTTTTTTAATTTTTTTTTTATCTTTAATTGATACCCTTCTTTTTTTTACATGCTTTTTTTTTTATTTATTTTTTATCTATAGTTAAATTAAAACTCTTTCTAACTTTTTTTTAAAAAAATTAGATATTTAATATTTCAAAGAAATTATTCTAATTTATCTAAAGTTTTTCTCTTTTATGTTTTATATAAATAAACTTTCAAAATTATCTGTTATCAAAAGGAAAAAGTAACCTTTAAGATTAAAAAAATAATAAATGACATAAATTGATGACATGTTTAGAACACTCTTAATTGAATTCAATTTAGAGGTTTTAATAGAATCTCCTGTTTGAAACCATTTTGAGTGTCAATAATTAAATTTCAAATGAAATTCAATCTCTAAAAATAATATAAAAGTAAATTAGTTGTCAAACCCTTTGATTTATCATACAAAAAAAAAAATCCTTTAATCAAGAGGAACACTTTGACATGAAAATTAGTTTTTTTCTATTAATAGAATCTTGTCAATGAACATTTTCTCATTCTCTATTATTTTCTAAATATTTTTATGTTTTCTCTCAAATCGAGGGATTGATATATGAACAGAATAAAAAGATTTGAACTAAAAAGTATAATTTTCAAACCAAAAAGATCAGAAAAGATTTTTGAAAGAATTTGAAGGTAAAAAAATTAAAAATATGTCTTTAAATAGTAAAAAAAACAAAGCTCTTTGTTTTAGCCACAATGTTAAATTATGCTCCTGTACAACCGAATTTGTTTTTGTAAAATTAAATATTATTTAAATATCAAGATTTTTTATTCTTTACATCTCAGAAATCTCACAACAAATAAATCAAAATAAATTCTCAGATCAAAATCCAAAATAACAAAATGTATAGTAATGAAATTAATATAAAAAGCTTGGTTACTGGATTAAAAAAAAGTTCAAGGAATGAAAAAATACAATGTTTTGTAAGGTAATGAATAGTGATTTCACCACCCCAAATAAGTTTTTTGTAACTAGATCATTGACCCATGTCGAGTCAAGTCAATTTTTTAACATTAAGAATGTTCAAGCATTGTTAACTTATTCTTTAATAAAAATATATAATCATGAACTCAAGATATGATACATATTATATGATTTAAAAAATATATATATTGATATGAAAATGTATTAGATGATAGTGTTTTTAAATACTGAAACAACAATGCATTGGATCGATTTAGGTTAACTTATCAAGTTTGCGACTTGGGTCATGAGACCTTGATAATCTTATAAAAAATAAATAAAAATAAATTATGAAGTCTAATTCCTAATCAAGTCAATGTTGAATGATAAAATTAAAAAATATATATATTAAATTAGAAAAAAAGTCATCGGTTTAACCTACTAAACTTATGATCCAGGTCATTAGATTAGGAAAATCCTATAAAAAGTAAAATAAAAAAAATATAAATTTCAATTTCAATTTTTAACCAACTTAATATTGAATTATGAGATAAAAAAATCAATTAAAAAAAAAAACAAGTAAACCCTTGTAAACTCGTTAAATCATCAACTTAGATCTAAAGACTAGAATAACTTCATAAAATCAAATAAAAAAATTACCAAGCTTTATTTTCAACAAATTCAATGTTAAATGTTGAAATTGAGAAAAAAAAAGTACATTCATGAGATCGGGATAACTTTACACAAAGTAAATTGAAAAAATTACGACGCACAATCCCCAAACATTCTAGAATCAAAGATGAGATTAAAAAAAAAATTGTTGAATTTTTTTTTTAAAATAAATTCTGAGATGTAATTAATATTGAAAACTTAAACGAGATTGAATATATAAATATAGAACAAATTGAGGTTTCTCTCTTTTTGGCGCGATCCAGGTGTTAAAACGTAAAAAGAACTCCCGCCTTCCAAGTAAAAACTAAAAAAGAGCTCATAAGTTTCAAGGCGCTAAAAAACCCTTCAAGTTTTGAACTGGCGCCAATATCTCCCTCCCTCTCTTGCTTACAAAATAAAATCTCCCTCCTTGCCTTGCTCACAAAATACAAAGCAAGAGCTCCAACCCCATCTCCACCAACCCTATTCTCCCAAAACAAAAAATCTTTTATTTTATTTCAAGACAGAGAGAGATGAATGCAGCGATAGGAAAATCAGTGAGCCCAGATGGAATATCAAAACTGCTTTCAATTCCTAAACCAGATTCATTTACCCATCTTCCTGAAATCATCCTTCAAGTCACAAATCTTGAGCCTAAAGGCAAATCTTATGGGTATCTATCTATTTTATTTTATTTTTTTTTGTATTTCCTTTCGTCTTCTTGTTTTTCTTTCTACATATATTTGATGTCTATGGTTTTTATTTTTTTTGTGGTTTTGCAGGTTTGATGCTAGTGATGGAAAGATGAAGATCAAAGCGATCTTCAATTCACGCTTGTCATCTGAGATCCTCTCTGGGAATATTCAAAATCTTTGTCTCATCCAAGTTCTTGATTATACAGTCAATGAGATCCCTAGTAAATCTGAGAAGTAGGCCCACTTCTCTTTTCTTTTTCTGTTCTTTTTAGTTTTATTTTTCTCCGAGTGTTAGTTTGATGCGGGTTCTTTTTTATTTTGGACAACAACAATAATAATCAGGTTTTTGATCATAACAAAGTGTGAGGTTGTTTCACCTGCACTTGAAAAGGAGATCAAGGAAGTGGCCGAACAGGAAGAATCAGACATGGGTATGCCGTCGAAGAAGCCAAAGCTAGAAAATGAAGTAAAGAGTGAAAATATCAAGGAAGCGAAGGGGCTTATTTTGAAGCCAAAGCAAGAAATTGTTGCTAAATCTGCTGCTCAAATTGTACACGAACAGCACGGGAAGTGAGTACTCTTTTTTTATTGTCCATGTACGTTTTGCTTTATAAATCTTTTATGTGAACTGGAATGTTTGGTTTCGCATCGTGTGACCCCTTCGTTAAAATTGTCAGTATGGCCCCGGCTGCGCGAATGGCCATGACACGGAGAGTTCACCCTCTTGTTTCATTAAATCCTTACCAAGGCAACTGGACCATAAAAGTCAGGGTTACAAGCAAAGGAAATATGCGCACCTATAGGAACGCTAGAGGAGAAGGGTGTGTTTTCAATGTGGAATTAACAGATGGAGATGTGAGTTTTCAACTCTTCGAATTGTTTGTTTAATGCGCCTTCTTTTTTACTATTATTAATGAACTGAATTTACATATGATGGGGTGCAGGGCACACAAATACAAGCAACAATGTTCAATGAGGCTGCAAGGAAATTCTATGATAGGTTTGAGCTGGGGAAAGTTTACTACATATCGAAAGGGACGCTCAGGGTTGCTAACAAGCAGTTTAAGACAGTGCAAAATGATTATGAGATGACCTTGAATGAAAACTCTGAAGTGGAAGAGGCTAGCGATGAAGCAGCTTGTATTCCCGAAACTAAATTCAAGTTTGTCCCAATTGATCAGTTGGGTCCCTATGTCAATTCAAAAGATCTTGTTGGTGAGAACCGTCTCCTAGAAATCAATTGTAGATGAACATCTTGTGTTTGCTCGTCATTTTTGTTTTTAATTATGCCTGTCAAACAAATTTCAGATGTTATTGGAATTGTTCAAAGTGTTTCACCGACAACGAGTATCCGGAGGAAGAGCAACAATGAGACTGTTCCAAAGCGTGATATTGTTGTAGCTGATGAGACGTAAGTGTAAAATTTTGTGCAGTTGGTTTTATCATTTGCTACTTCTGTTGTATTGAAGCTCTGGATGTTTGGAGTTCAGGAAGAAGACTGTTGTGGTGTCATTGTGGAATGAGCTTGCAACTAGTGTGGGACAGGAATTGCAGGATATTGCTGATAAATCTCCTGTAGTTGCGATCAAATCCCTTAAAGTTGGAGATTTTCAAGGTAATCTAATGTCAACTCATGTCTTCCAAAAACATTTCTTGGATTTTATACTTTCCTGGGTCGTGGCTTCTTTGTTTTATGAGAAAAAATTCATTTTGTGAATAGTTCCTTTACATGTAATTTCAGGTATATCTTTGTCCACCCTGGGCAAGAGCATAGTGCAAGTCAACCCAGTTATTGCTGAATCAGAGAAGCTGAGAAGCTGGTAAAAATTTTTCTTCAAGCAAGTGATTGGTTTTGATAGTTTTGTTTTCATTACTGATTATAAAGCTCTACTTTTTGGTAGGTATGATTCTGAAGGTAAAGAGACTTCAATGGCCTCTGTTGGCTCTGGTTTGAGCCCTTCGACCAAGAGTGGGGCAAGGTCCATGTACTCTGATCGAGTATCTATATCTCATATAACAAGCAACCCATCCTTGGGGGAGGACAAGGTATAGAAATCATTAGCGTTATGTAATACACTATGGTATGTAGTAAGATCAGCTCCTGAGTATATATATTGGAGAAGCATTTGATATGGAAAGGATTGCCAATTCTGCTAGCTAAGAACTAGTGCAATAGGGTTGAAATTGCTGATACCTTTCACGACATGTTGTGTAGGGAGCATTTGTGTTTGATTCATTGCATATCTACTTTTAGATGATTTCAATTGGTTTATGATTAATCAATTCTCTTTTGCAGCCTGCATTTTTCAGCATTAGAGCATACATAAGCTTCATCAAACCTGACCAGACAATGTGGTATCGGGCTTGCAAGACGTGCAATAAAAAAGTTACTGATGCTCTGGGGGGTGGATATTGGTGTGAAGGGTGCCAGAAGAATGATGCAGAGTGCAGCTTAAGGTGAGTGGCAGGGACAAGGGAAAAATAGCTGTGCCTAAAATGAAAGTTAAACTTGTTGTTTCACATCTATTCTGTTTTGTCTTTCAGGTACATTATGGTGGTAAAAGTTTCTGATGCGAGTGGTGAGGGTTGGGTTTCTGCATTCAATGAAGAAGCTGAAAAGATCATTGGTTGCTCTGCTGATGAACTTGACCTACTCAAATCACAGGTAACTACCAAAGTAGGATGAAACATTATGCAATTGAATGTTAAAGAAGGAAAGAAATGAGAATTAGTGCCCAACTCCTTTCATTTGCTGACATTTTCAGATAGGAGAAGAGAACACCTACCAACAAAGATTGAAAGAAGCCACTTGGAATCCTCATCTTTTGAGAATCAGTGTCTCCCAGAACGAGTACAATAACGAGAAGAGGCAAAGGATGACAGTTAAGGCTGTTGCTCCAGTTGATTTTGCTGCTGAGTCCAGATTTTTGCTTGAAGAGATTTCAAAGATGAAAGGTTCTCAATAGGATGGATGGATGGATGTGGCTTAGTTTGATATGTTCACAGAAGTGGTGTTTTGGGCAATATTTTGCAACTCTTTAAGATTTATTTCTGTGTGGGAAAGAGGGTATATTTAGTTAGACGTGTTGCTAGTTCCTAAAACTAATGCCTGTAATATATGCATCTAGGTGATCGGTTCAACTCACTCTCTCTCAACTGATTATTCATTTTTTGTATCACAGTGATGTGGTAGCTCCTTTCCTCTGTAACTCTTTTATTTTACGTTTTCCCTATCGTCTCCTTCTCTCGTCAATTTCTTTCTCTCTCTCTCTCTCTCTCTATCCTCCATAATCCAATAACATCGAAAGAGCAAACATCTAGCGAATTTGTTGGATTCCATGGCTGAAAAAAATCTCTTTGAGAGCAGCGGGAGCAAATGCACAACACACGTATATCAAGTCTGTTTGCATGGAAAGATTTGGTGACTCCACCTCTATGGATTCTACTTGGATATGGAGATTTGTACTCCTTTTCATCTTGGATCTTTGAAAGAATCTTCAAAAAATCCAACTGATAAACATAAACAAAGATCCTTCCATCGAGGGATCAAAACCGCTGAGAAAACTCTAGATCCAGGATAATAAAAGTTTTTAACCAACGGTTTCCAACTACTATGGTTGTGGCATGAACTCGCATCTTATAATGCTTTGGCTACTTGTTTTTGTGGCAGGATGGAGATAAATAACAAGCAGAAAGACCAACATCACACTATATATACAAGCAGAAACCCATTTGCATCATAACCACAAGCACATAGAATGCTGCAAATTGGTTTACAAAATCAAGAACGATTCTAATGGCACTATAGAGCGCTGCAAAGCTTGCCATGTTACCAGGAGAAATACTCATGTTAAGGGCACCGACAATCAAGAGATCTTCTCCCCCGCAGCACAGATTACTACTCTCTATTGCCTCTCGTATGTGCAAAATGCCTTTTTTCATGACGACATAGATGAAAAGGTGTACATGGATCCTCCTTCGTGACTTTACGATGAGGAAAAAACTTGGTATGTTTCAATAAATCTTTATGGATTATAACAAACCTCACGTAACTAGTTTTCTCGATTCGTCAAGCTATCCAAAAGGTCAGTTTTCAGCAAACCAAAAGAGATTATTCTCTTTCAACCAAAGTTCAAGGCAAGTTTTTTTGTTTTTTTACTACATTACATGTACACATTGATGATATGCTCGTGAGAGACATGGAACTTTTCAAGGATTACTTTCTTAAACAATCCCATATCTTTGGTAATTTGAAATATTCTGGGAATTGAAGTCTCATGCTAAAACATTGTATCTCTAAATCTCAAAAAAAAAAATTATGCACTTGATATTCTACAGGATGTAGGATTTCCGGGAGCATGACTTGATAAATTCCCTGTGGAACAACATTTGAAGCTCACTCTCAGAGATGGTGAGCAACATTTGAAGCTTATTATCATAATGAGCAGTTGTCCTACCACAAGGTGATTCATCATAGGATATTTGTATCTTTTTTAAAACTCTTTAATTCATGGAAATCAAATAAACAATTGAATGTCGCAAGAAGCTAAATATCATGCCATGCCTAGAACATGCTTGGATCAAGGCCAACATAATTTAAAGTAAGGGACTTAATATTGAGAAAAATATAGATAAAAAGTAGTACAAAAATATAAAAATAAAAAATATAAAAAAGAGAAGTAAGTGAGATAGGAAAATCTAATTAGAGAAAAAAAATATTTTTCTAAAACCAAAAACATTATCAACGAGGATGATCAACTTTAGTCAAAGAATTATTTTTTAAACCACTAGAAATAATATATACACAGGTAACACGTTAATTGCCAAAATACATGACGTGTTGTTTGCGAGCTCAAATTTAGATCATCCAATAGTAGTTGGAAAATTAAGACAGTGTTTTTTTTGTCAAAAAAATTTAATTTTAAATCATTTCAATAATAAAAAAAACACATCTCCAACACCTTTGGAACATCTATAAAGTAATACTTCAACTCAAAATACCCAAAAAATAATCCAAAAAAATAAAATCAAACTATGTTAGATTTATCTTTCTTGGCTTATACCTTTGTTTTAGGAAGCATTGAGGTTCTAAACAATCACCATCAAATCCCTTTCATCTAATGGAACTTATGGATAAAAAAAATTATATTTTAATATTACAAAATGGCTTGAACAACAAACTTTTTTTTTATTGCTGAAATCCTGTAATCCCTCTCTTCTTTCTATCCAAACTGGAAAATACTATAAATAAACATTTGTACCAAAACTCATTTTCTTGAATTCTAAAATGACTTAAATTATTTAATTTATGTTGTTTTTAAAGTTGAGAATTTAAGTATATTTTTAAAATAATTTCTAACACATTATCCATGTTTGATGCTTTTTATCATTACAATCCCTCTCATTTTAATTATACTATTGCCTAAAAACTTAAAAGTAATTGGTCTTTAGTTAGGACTAAACCCAAAATAAATTTTTAAGAATTAAAATGAATTATTAAAAAACACAAAGTATATCCACAATGTTTTGTGGGTGTGCAAACAATGTCGGCTTAACAATATTTAGTTCACGTGTTTTAGTTTTTTAATTAATTATTACTTGAATAAATACAAGATTATAAGTTACATTAGAGGTGCATAAGAGTGAGTTTTAACATGTTTTTCAATAAAATTAAAATTTTTTTTAAATGATTTTTTTAGTATTTTAAATTTTTTTAATATGTTGATGTTAAAAATAAATTTTAAAAAATTAAAATAAATATTATTTTAATATATTTTAAAATTAAAATTATTTTAAAAAATAATTATTAGCAATTTCTTCAACACCGTCAGCCAACATCAATTTTAACTTAGAGGGCAGCATAAGGGTTTGATTGTTTCTGCGTTTTAAAAGTGTTTTTGAAAAAAATTAAATTTTTTTTATTAACTTCAAATTAATATATTTTTAATATTTTCAAATCATTTTAATATGTTAATATCAAAAATAACTTTTAAAAAATCAAAAATATCATTAACAAATATTTTAACATGAAAAACTATTTAAAAAATAATCGGAACCATATTATTACTATTACAGTGAGATATTTGGCCTCTCCGACGCTGAGATCTTCAGTAAAGCTAAGTGGCCTGTCACATATAAGAAAATACAACCCACTCGTAGAGGAACACGTGGAAAGCCTGAATCCGGAGCCGCACCGTCACGCTTCTAATCCAACGGTGAAGATCTCTTCTCTCGCTTAATACAACCCTCCACCATTGACCTACATAAACCCCACTTCCCAATATAGGGTTTTAGTCGAATCGTTAAAAAACCAGAGGGAGTGAAGCCAAACATAAGAAGGTAATCCCTAGTTATTTGTTCTATTACTGTGATCGGACTTGTTTCTGATTGATTGAGACTGAAATATGCTGTTAACCTCGTCTTTTGATTTGATCTGTGTTAAGTGTTAATGAGAAAAGAAAAGAAAAGAAAAGATTGTAACTTTATGAGTTTTATCTTTTCATGTTTAGATGTAGTTTATCTTCTTCGTCTTTTCCTTTTATCCGCGGTCTTAATCAGGATTGAAGGAGAGACCGAGACTGAAATTGTTTTGTTCGTATTGTTGTTACTGGACCTAGGTTTTTCTGGTTCTAATTAAGTACTTCTGAAGCAACTGATTTTTTACTGATTTTTTTTTATTTAAAAAAATCTCTGGCTGATTTTGCCTTGTCGCTTCTTGCTGGGCAATCAATCATTCACAACATGTGTAAAGCTCCTGCGCTCATTATTCCACGGGGTTAGTTTATTTTGGTTCCTGACTAAGGTTTTGTTTCACTTAGGTTGTACGATGGCGTTTCTTACTAAAGTGGGAAATATGTTACGGCAGACTGCTAACAGGCAGATCAGTTCTGAGATCTCTGCATCAAGACCATCCATCTATCAAGCATTAAGATGCATGTCATCCTCAAAAATTTTCATTGGAGGTGCTTCTTTTCTTTTATTATTTTGTTCACTTCTTGTTTTGGTGACCTGCTGTGTAATGGCTGGTGCTGAAACCTATCACATCTCATTGCAGGTATTTCTTTCCAGACAGATGACAACGGTCTGAAAGAGGCCTTTGATAAATATGGCAATATTGTTGAAGGTATGTAATTTGGCTTGCCGAGTTACTTTTCCCAGTTTTAGAGGAAAAATTTATGTGGTGTCTGCCTGTGGGTGTGTGTACCAGTGTCTGTGCAGTTTGTGCTAGTGTGTTTATTTCCTTGGTTTCCTTCCTAACATTTGTGCTGGCATTTCAAATTTCAGTTTAGGTTAATTGCTGATTTGTTTTATTTTTGTTGCAGCAAGAATCATTATGGATCGTGAAACTGGCAGATCCAGAGGATTTGGATTCATTACTTACACCTCCAGTGAGGAGGCCTCTAGTGCCATCCAGGCCATGGATGGACAGGTAATTTGCTACTTTATTGTTTTTCTTTTTTCTGTGGCTGGAAGTGGAGATGAGAAGTGCAGAAATATTTTAGCATTTCCTCTAAATTAATTTTCAACTGAGAGAAGTGCAGAATCTCTTCCATTGTAATTTTTCTCTGATCATCAAATTCTCAATGCGTCTCACCCTGTCATTTAACTTAGTTGAGAGAGCTTACATTCTTCACTTGTATCACCTATCCCCCTCATCGTAGTGTTCATATCATTTTGTTTTGAATTTTGCTTCTCACAGGATCTTCATGGTCGCCGCGTTAGGGTGAATTATGCAACTGAAAGGCCTCAGCGTACCTTTAACAATAATTATGGCAACTATGGCGGTGGAGGATACGGCGGCGGTGCGGGATACAGCGGCGGTGGAGGATACGGTGGCGGAGGATACAGCGGTGGTGGAGGATATGGCGGCGGTGGAGGATATGGCTCTAATGATGGTGGTAACTATGGTGGGACAAATGTTAGCTATGGTGATGACAAAACTAATTATGCTGGTCAAAACACTAATGACGGTGGTGCTGGGAATTATGGTGTTGCTGCTGGCGCTGGCTGCAGCAATGGCTATACCAACACCAGTGTTGATGGTGGGTATGATGGAAATGCTGGATTGGGTTATGGTGGCGGCAATCAGTTTGGTGCCAATGAGAGCAGTGGTGATGGTTTTAACCTAGATGATGCGTTGGACAAAACCTCCAAGGAAGATGATGATGCTGGTGATTTTGCCAAAAGGGCATAACATAATGCTGTTTCTGGAGGAAGCTGTTGAAGTTGCTTATTAAAGTAAATTTTTTTTCCTCTCCCCAACCCTTCTTTGAACTTTGTTATATCACTTATTTCGGATTTGGTTATGTGAAGAGCATCACTTTGAAGTGTTTTCTTTAAGAAACAGAATTGATTAGAAAATAATTTCAGTTTCTCTCTACGGCTGCTCATTATTTGGCAACTTCATAAGCAGTATTGGTGAGTGGTGACTGAAAAATTGTCTGCTTCAAGTTGGTGGTTCTGTTTGCTACTGTTTTTTCAGAGGGATGGGTAAAACTAATATTAGTGTAGGTTTTGCTTGATAGATACCGCCTTTTTTCTAATCATAGAGAATAACCAAAAAAAAAAAAAAAAAACCAAGGTCTTGTATATAGCTTTGTTTGAAATTTTAGTTTTGTAAAAATTAAAATAACTTGATTTTTATTTATTTTGCATGTCACAGAGTAGTTTTAACCAAATATAACTTTTTAAATCTATTTTTTAAAAACATCATCTCAAAATGATTTCTTGAACTTGCTTTTGTTGGACTATAACTATAAAAACTATTACAATGCTAAACACATTTTAGGTGTTATAAAATTTAGTTTTTTTTGAATCAATGTTTCAAGAAAGAGTTTTTAGTGGGATTTATATAAAATTGTGATATGTACTGGTTAATCAAATATTTTTAAATTTGTGATAAGGGAAAAATATAGATCATAGTATATTGTGCAAAAAAAAAAAAAAAATAGAGCCTAAAATTGTGGTATGGGGCCTAAAATTATGGTAAGTGTCTGTTTTGTTTTGTGGTAGCTTTTGCTTATTGTTTAACCACATAGAAAAAACTGTTTGGTTTGCCAATTGCCATATAGTTTTTGTTTCCTTGCACTGGATTAATGGAGACTTGCATTTTTATTTATGTTGCATGTAAAAATTCATCTTATCAGTTTTAAATAAACATATTTTTTAAAAATCTATTATTTTTAAACCGCAATACTTACATAAAGCGAAGCTGGGATTGTTGAAGCCATCATTTCTTTTCAGCTAAAATTGTCAAAGATATAGGGGGGGGGGGACAGAGAGGTGATAGTTTTGACTTTTGAGAGCGTTTAAGGGCTTATGTTGTTTGTATCAACCTAGCTGGGCTGTTCAGCCCTTGCATGTTGTTGCTTTCGCTTTGTTGTTCCTAAATTTGATTGGTTTGCGCTGCTGCTTCTATTTTTTAAAAGTTTTTCCTGAGGCTTGCTATATCATTTTCAGATCTTATGTCTTCAGATGGAGCTGGTTTTCTTTAGCTCTGTTTGCTTTCTTTTATGCATGTTTCATGTTTGATTCTACCTTCTTCCATTAACCAAGCCAATGGCATTTTGAACCGAGCTGCTTTCCCACGGATATTTCTTGATTTGTGCAAGGTTGCTAGCTTTTCGTATTTGCTTCCTTTGTGTTTGAAATGAATGTTGTGGTGCTTAAAACAACAACAGCCTTTTAATCGCGCAAGCATGTTTTTGAATTTCAGTCCACCTTAGCTGTCTTGCTGTGCTTTTTGGTGGCACTTGATGCTTAAAATTCCATTTAAATAATAATATACATGAAATACTCATGTTAAGGGCACCGACAATCAAGAGATCTTCTCCCCCGCAGCACAGATTACTACTCTCTATTGCCTCTCGTATGTCCAAAATACCTTTTTTCATGACGACATAGATGAAAAGGTGTACATGGATCCTCCTTCGTGACTCTACGATGAGGAAAAAACTTGGTATGTTTCAATAAATCTTTATGGATTATAACAAACCTCACGTAACTAGTTTTCTCGATTCGTCAAGCTATCCAAAAGGTCAGTTTTCAGCAAACCAAAAGAGATTATTCTCTTTCAACCAAAGTTCAAGGCAAGTTTTTTTTGTTTTTTTACTACATTACATGTACACATTGATGATATGCTCGTGAGAGACATGGAACTTTTCAAGGATTACTTTCTTAAACAATCCCATATCTTTGGTAATTTGAAATATTTTCTGGGAATTGAAGTCTCATGCTAAAACATTGTATCTCTAAATCTCAAAAACAAATATGCACTTGATATTCTACAGGATGTAGGATTTCCGGGAGCATGACTTGATAAATTCCCTGTGGAACAACATTTGAAGCTCACTCTCAGAGATGGTGAGCAACATTTGAAGCTTATTATCATAATGAGCAGTTGTCCTACCACAAGGTGATTCATCATAGGATATTTGTATCTTTTTTAAAACTCTTTTAATTCATGGAAATCAAATAAACAATTAAACAATTGAATGTACCAAGAAGCTAAATATCATGCCATGGCTACCAACATAATTTAAAGTAAGAGCATCTCCAACGCACGCATGAGGCAAATGAAAAGACAAATGCTAAATATTGTATTTTAGCTTTTATTCTTTCAATTCTTTCATTCCAACATAGCACCCAAACAAATAGCTATTTTGGCTATTTGTTTGCTGGCCAACTAACTACATTTCACTGTAGAAATGGCCAAAATAAATAACTATTGGCCAACGACTATTTTTATAGCTGTTGGCCAAAAACTCTTTTTTTTTTTTTCTGTAAATGTAAGAGAAATTTTCTTTAAATGCAAGAGGAAAAAAGTTGTAGTTCTAAAATTTTGTATTGTGCCCCACCCTTCTCTCAAATTTAGAAAAACAAGAATTAATTATTCTCCAGTTAATTAATAACATCGGTAGTGTTAATTAGCTGAAATTAAAAGGTATGCTTGTTTAAAAGCTTTTTCTATTTTCTCTTTTATATCTCTTGATTTTTTAGACCTTTTGTTGTTAATTTAATATTTGTGATGATTTTTATTTCTTTATTATTTTATGTTTTTAATATGGGTTAAAGAAGACAATTTTTATTTATGTTGTTATCTTTGATAAAATTAAGAGGAATTAATAATGGTAGTTGATATTGATAAAAAGATAGAGTGACATATTTAAAATTTATTTTTGATTTTCTGTTTTAATTTGAGGTCAATTATATTTTGTCTTGTTGAAAATGCAATTAAACCAGTATATCAATTCTATTTTAGTTCCAAAAAATGGTCAAATTGTTATGTTAGAACAAGTAGGAGGCAATGCTTATTATTAATTCACATGTATGAAAACTACAAAATTGCTAGACATTGAATGTAAGCTTCTTTTACACTCTCTTATAAGGTTTTAACTTGAGTTTTTTTTTTTTTAATGTAGATGGATTCAAATTTTCCAAGCTCTTATACCAACTTTCTTATGAGTGAGTCAGAAGATATTCTCTCTCAACCAAGTGATTCTAATTAATTAATTAATGACTTAACATACTCGAATTTAAATGTCCATTCGGCAAAAAAATCACAAAGAAGTAAAAATTTCTCACTAGAGAAGGATTGTTTACTTGTCTCTGCATGGCTAAATACAAGCAAGGATCCAATTACAGGAGTTGAACAACAAACAAAACAGTTCTGGGCTCACGTACATGCTTACTTTGTAGAGAATGGAGGAAACTTGAATAATCGTTCCCAAATAAGCATCTCAAGTAGATGGCAAGAAATAAATAGAGAAGTCGATAAATTTGTTGAATTTGTTACTCAAATTGAAAATCGTCAGCAAAGTGGAATGACCGAAGAATCAAGGGTAATGTTAATATTCATTTCTATGTTAAATTGTTTAACACATATTTTAACATTATTTTATTTATTTATTTTTTACCAGATTAATGATGCTCGGCAAATATATGCTTTTTGCGTTGGCAAACGATTTCAACTAGAACATTGTTGGGTTATCTTAAGAAAAGAACCCAAATGGCAATTTGAGCGTGCAAGTCAACATTAAAGGTCAAACAAGAAACAAGAAAGTCATGTCAATGCAAGTCCGGCTTCATCAACTCCATCTACCCTGATTTGTTAGTTTAGGAGAAGATAGTGAACCATTGATTTATCAAGATAGACCAATCGGTCAGAAGGCTGCAAAGGAACGACTTAAATAGACAAGGAAAATAAAGTTGGGGAGGTAACTGTAACAATCTCTTACAACAATTCAGGATACTCTAGTTGAAATTGAGGATCAGAAGAAACAAGACAGAAAATTATGTTAGAGCAACAAGCCATGATGATTCAACAAAGTCAAGAGAAACAAGAATTGGACAGGATTGAGAAAGAAGAACAAATTATGAAAATGATATTTCTAATTTGGATCCAATTTCTGTATTTTCAAAATAGAAAGTTAGAAATTATGCAAAAGAGGGGTTTTAATTTTTAATTAACTTTGATTGATTTATTGTAATGTAATGTATTTTTAATTAAATATGTAGAAAATTCTTGGTTATTTTAAATATATTGTTATGAAATTGATATCAATTCATAATACTTTTTTGAAGTTCCTAACACTTAACAATAATAAGTAGGATTAATTAACTTAAAAGATAACAACATAATGAAAAAAAAACATAAAAAACTTGAAAATTATGATAACATAAGAAGTTCAAATCTAAAGATTCTACTCGTTGCCATATTGTTCCCAAAATATTCAATCAAATCTTCTTGTAGTTGAGAGCTAGTTGCTCTATCCCTAATTCGATTATGAGTTTGAAGAAAATCATAGTTTGGTATTTCACCATGTGACACTGATATAAAGGAATTGACTTCATGTTCATGGTCAAATCCAAGGTATTCTCCTTCATCCTCAATAATCATATTATGCATTATTATGCAAGCTTTCATAATATATGCAACGTTTCTTCATCCCAGTATCGAACAGGTCCACGTATAATTGCAAAACGAGATTGGAGCACCCCAAATGCCCGCTCCACATCTTTTCTTGCAGACTCTTGCTTGCTTGCAAAATATTTTCTCTTTGCTCCTAATGGTCTTGGAATTGTCTTAACAAAGGTTGACCAATTAGGATAAATCCCATCTGCTAAATAGTATCCCATTGTATATTCATGCCCATTAATTGTATAATTAACAGGAGCAGTACAACCTTCAGCAAGTGCAATAAAGATAAATGACCGATCAAGAATATTAATATCATTTAATGATCCAGGCATTCCAAAAAAGGCATGTCATATCCAAAGATCTTGTGAAGCCACCGCTTCTAGAATTATAGTTGGTTCACGACAATGACCACCATACATCCCATGCCATGCAATTGGGCATTTCCCCTATTTCCAATGCATACAGTCAATGCTCTCTAACATCCCTGAAAATCCACGCTGCTCTCCAATTGATAATAATCGACAAATATCGGCCTCGTTTGGTGCCCTTAGATACCAATTACCAAAAAACTTTTATGATTGCTTTGACGAAAGCTCTAAGACTTTCTATCATAGTGGTTTCTCCAATTCGAAGATATTCATCAGTAAGATCTGTAGGAATACCATATGCAAGTATTCTGTGAGACGCAGTTATCTTTTGAAGGCAAGATAAACTAAGAACATCTGTCATTTGTTTGAAATATGGATTATGAGCTTCCACTGCATTTGCGATCCGAAGAAAAAGACGACGACTCATCCTAAATCTTCTTCGAAATGGACTTTCAGTGAATTTAGGATTTTCTGCAAAATAATCATTATACAACTTTAACTCACCTTCCTTTCTATTACGATTGACAATATTGTGACCGGGAATAGAGCCATGATACCCTGTTCTCCGCCCTTGATTATTCGATTCTTCTTCAGCAAACACAAGATTGTCATCATCAAAATCAAAAGCATCATAAAAATTAAAATTAGAATGATTCATGATGAATTTTAATGAAATATAACAAAGATTGGAGAGAAGAAAATGACGAGAAAAAATGTTAAGGTATATGAGAATATTTATAGATGAATTATTTTTTCAAATTGTAAAATCTTAAAATGTTGGCGGTAATTTTTTTAAAATTTGAAAATTTAAAATTTAAAATTTAAAATGTTGGCGGTCATTTTTTCAAAGTTTGAATTTGAATTTACTTTTAAAAAATTAAATTTTTAACAATAACATATAAAACTTAAAATTAAAAATATTCATATAAATAAATTTTAAATTATATCTTTTAACTTTCATATTACTTCATTAATTTTATATTACTTTTATAAATTACTCATATTAATTATATAATTAATAACATCATAATTATATTATATATAAAATATCTAAATTAGTTATATAATTATATTAAAATTAATTTAACATGAAATATATTAAAATATAATTGGCTTTTTTAAATAGCTTTTTACCATTGGAATGCACATAATAAAAAAAGATATATTTACACTATTCAAAAAAACCATTTTCTCCATTTGGCTCTTCAATATAACATTTTCCATTGGAGATGCTTTAAGGAACTTAATATTGAGAAAAATATAGATAAAAAGTAGTACATAAATAAAAAAATAAAAAAATAAAAAAAGAGAAGTAAGTGAGATAGGAAAATCTAATCAGAGAAAAAAGGTTTTTTTAAAACCAAAAATATTATCAACGAGGATGATCAACTTTAGTCAAAGAATTATTTTTTAAACCACTAGAAATAAAAATACACAGGTAACACGTTACTTGCCAAAATAGATGACATGTTGTTTGCGAGCTCAAATTAAAGCAGTTTTTTTTTTTGTCAAAAAAATCCAATTTTAAGTCATTTCAATAAAAAAACACATCTCCAACACCTTGGAACATCCATAAACTAATACTTCAACTCAAAATACCCAAAAAATAATCCAAAAATATGAAATCAAACTATGTTAGATTTATCTTTCTTGGCTTATACCTTTGTTTTAGAAAACATTGAGGTTCTAAACAATCACCATCAAGCCCCTTTCATCTCATAGAACCTATGGATAAAAAAAATTATATTTTAGTAGTAAAAAATGGCTTAAATAACAAACTTCTCTCTTATTGGTGAAATCCTGTAACCCCTCTTCTCTTTCTAATCAAACTAAAAAATACTATAAATAAATATTTGTACCAAAACTTATTTTCTTGAATTCTAAAATGACCTAAATTGTTCAATTTGTGTTGTTTTTAAAGTTGAGGATTTAAGTATATTTTTAAAATAATTTCTAACACATTATCCATGCTTTTTTCATTACAATCCCTCTCATTTTAATTATACTATTGCCTAAAAAATAAAAAATAATTGGTCTTCAGTTAGGACTAAACCTAAAATAAAATTTTAAGAATCAAAATAAATTATTAAAAAACACAAAGTATATCCACAATATTTTGTAAGCGTGCAAACAATGTTGGCTTAACAATATTTAGTCCACATGTTTTAGTTTTTTAATTAATTATTACTTGGATAAATACAAGATTATAAGTTCCATTAGGGTGCATGGAAATGAGTTTTAACATGTTTTGTAATAAAATTAATTTTTTTTAAATAATTTTTTAGTATTTTTAAATTGTTTTAATATGTTGATGTTAAAAATAAATTTAAAAAAATTAAAATAAATATTATTTTAATATATTTTTAAATTAAAATTATTATAAAAAATAATTATTAGCAAGTTCTTCAACACCGTCAGCCAACAGCAATTTTAACTTAGAGGGCAGGATAATCGATTAACACAGTGAGGATATTTGGCATCTCCGACCCTGAAAAATAGAAATCTTCAGTCAAAGCTAAGTGGCCTGTCACATATAAGAAAATACAACCCACTCGTAGAGGAACACGTGGAAAGCCTGAATCCGGAGCCGCACCGTCACGCTTCTAATCCAACGGTGAAGATCTCTTCTCTCGCTTAATACAACCCTCCACCATTGACCTACATAAACCCCACTTCTCAATATAGGGTTTTAGTCGAATCCTTCAAAAACCAGAGGGAGTGAAGCCAAACATAAGAAGGTAATCCCTAGTTATTTGTTCTATTACTGTGATCGGACTTGTTTCTGATTGATTGAGACTGAAATATGCTGTTAACCTCGTCTTTTGATTTGATTTGTGTTAAGTGTTAATGAGAAAAGAAAAGAAAAGAAAAGATTGTAACTTTATGAGTTTTATCTTCTTCGTCTTTTCCTTTTATCCGCGGTCTTAATCAGGATTGAAGGAGAGACCGAGACTGAAATTGTTTTGTTCGTATTGTTGTTACTGGACCCTGGTTTTCTGGTTCTAATTAAGTACTTCTGAAGCAACTGATTTTTTACTGATTTTTTTTTATTTAAAAAAATCTCTGGCTGATTTTGCCTTGTCGCTTCTTGCTGGGCAATCAATCATTCACAACATGTGTAAAGCTCCTCGCTCATTATTCCACGGGGTTAGTTTATTTTGGTTCCTGACTAAGGTTTTGTTTCACTTAGGTTGTACGATGGCGTTTCTTACTAAAGTGGGAAATATGTTACGGCAGACTGCTAACAGGCAGATCAGTTCTGAGATCTCTGCATCAAGACCATCCATCTATCAAGCATTAAGATGCATGTCATCCTCAAAAATTTTCATTGGAGGTGCTTCTTTTCTTTTATTATTTTTTTCACTTCTTGTTTTGGTGACCTGCTGTGTAATGGCTGGTGCTGAAACCTATCACATCTCATTGCAGGTATTTCTTTCCAGACAGATGACAACGGTCTGAAAGAGGCCTTTGATAAATATGGCAATGTTGTTGAAGGTATGTAATTTGGCTTGCCAAGTTACTTTTCCCAGTTTTAGAGGAAAAATTTATGTGGTGTCTGCCTGTGGGTGTGTGTACCAGTGTCTGTGCAGTTTGTGCTAGTGTGTTTATTTCCTTGGTTTCCTTCCTAACATTTGTGCTGGCATTTCAAATTTCAGTTTAGGTTAATTGCTGATTTGTTTTATTTTTGTTGCAGCAAGAATCATTATGGATCGTGAAACTGGCAGATCCAGAGGATTTGGATTCATTACTTACACCTCCAGTGAGGAGGCCTCTAGTGCCATCCAGGCCATGGATGGACAGGTAATTTGCTACTTTATTGTTTTTCTTTTTTCTGTGGCTGGAAGTGGAGATGAGAAGTGCAGAACTATTTTAGCATTTCCTCTAAATTAATTTTCAACTGAGAGAAGTGCAGAATCTCTTCCATTGTAATTTTTCTCTGATCATCAAATTCTCAATGCGTCTCACCCTGTCATTTAACTTAGTTGAGAGAGCTTACATTCTTCACTTGTATCACCTATCCCCCTCATCGTAGTGTTCATATCATTTTGTTTTGAATTTTGCTTCTCACAGGATCTTCATGGTCGCCGCGTTAGGGTGAATTATGCAACTGAAAGGCCTCAGCGTACCTTTAACAATAATTATGGCAACTATGGCGGTGGAGGATACGGCGGCGGTGGGGGATACAGCGGCGGTGGAGGATACGGTGGCGGAGGATACAGCGGTGGCGGAGGATATGGCGGCGGTGGAGGATATGGCTCTAATGATGGTGGTAACTATGGTGGGACAAATGTTAGCTATGGTGATGACAAAACTAATTATGCTGGTCAAAACACTAATGACGGTGGTGCTGGGAATTATGGTGTTGCTGCTGGCGCTGGCAGCAGCGATGGCTATACCAACACCAGTGTTGATGGTGGGTATGATGGAAATGCTGGATTGGGTTATGGTGGCGGCAATCAGTTTGGTGCCAATGAGAGCAGTGGTGATGGTTTTAACCTAGATGATGCATTGGACAAAAACTCCAAGGAAGATGATGATGCTGGTGATTTTGCCAAAAGGGCATAACATAATGCTGTTTCTGGAGGAAGCTGTTGAAGTTGCTTATTAAAGTAAATTTTTTTTCCTCTCCCCTACCCTTCTTTGAACTTTGTTATATCACTTATTTCGGATTTGGTTATGTGAAGAGCATCACTTTGAAGTGTTTTCTTTAAGAAACAGAATTGATTAGAAAATAATTTCAGTTTCCCTCTACGGCTGCTCATTATTTGGCAACTTCATAAGCAGTATTGGTGAGTGGTGACTGAAAAATTGTCTGCTTCAAGTTGGTGGTTCTGTTTGCTACTGTTTTTTCAGAGGGATGGGTAAAACTAATATTAGCTTAGGTTTTGCTTGATAGATACGCGTATCTCAAAGCCACCCAACTTTTATATTGATGCTTTTTTTTTTTTCTTTTAACTGTTAGATGAGTTGATTTTCTTCAGTTTATCGATTATTTCCTTCTCTTCTCTACTTTTCTTTACAACTTTTAACCAAAATTCAACCATAGTAGGATGGCTAGCTCTTCAACTTCAAATGCATTTCGGGGGGCGCGGGACTTCGATTGCTTTCTGCAATTTCAAGGAGAAACTTCCTTCGACACTCGCCTCTTTTGTTAGCGTAGAGCTTTTAGGTAGCTTGGTATTTGTAATGTTTCTTCACTGCTGCTGTTGCAGATGAATCACTGTTGCTGTTTTGCATTGCATTTTCTTGCTTCTCTTGATAAATACTAAATTGCTTTTACTTTTCACTCCAATTCGCTGGAGTTCGATCTTTGCTTTTGTATGCATATGTTTTTCTTGCCGTATGTTTCACAAGTATATTCGCCCAATTAGCCTCAGGAAACGTAGCAAATGCACTTGTAGTCATGCTATCTGATATAATTTATTTTTGGGTTATTTTATAAATTTATTTTTTTAATAAAAAATAAAATAAAGACTGATATTTAGATAAAATCTAGCTGAGAGGATTTTACACGTAAAAAAAAAATGCAGTTGTAATTTTTGATGGATGGAATCAGAAGCATAATTGTATTTCATACCCAAAATTAAAAAAACAACGTAAATTCAAGGTCATATTATATGATTATAAGAATATAATTAGGTTTTTATTAAGCTAATTTGATTTGATCATGGTTCAAATTAAATGATTTAATTAAGTGTAAGGATTTAATTATACTTTAATCAAATTAGTTTTATTAGGTGTTTAATTAGTAAAAAATTAAGTTTGAAAGCTTAATTTGAGTTTAATTGAGAAAATTAAAATTTGAAAGATTAAATTTAATTTTTACCAAGTTAATTGCAAGAAAATCAAAGTTTTTGGGTCAATTAAGAGTTAAATTAAAGTATTCGTAGCCAAGGATTATTTTGCAAAACACATTGAACAATGGGGACTCAAGTCAGGAGAAATTAAAAGATGGAGGACCAAATTGAACTTTGGTAAAATTCCAAAATTGAAAAAATTTAAAAGTTTGATGGTTGAGGGTCAAATTGCATAAATTCAAGATGAATGATCAAAATGAAAAAAGGTGTTGAAATTTAGGGTTGACATTGAAGTTTGACAGAGGTAAAATTGTATAAAATTGAAAGTTTAGGTTAATTAGGGATGAAATTGAAAAAAAAGTAAAAGATGGAGGACCAAATTGAATTGTGGAAAAATTCCTAAATTAAAATCTTAAATCCCTAAAACGATGCTGTTTTGAAAACAATAATAATAAAAAAGAGCACACAACGCGTCATTTGGTGGCTGCTTATCTTCTTCATTTTGCTAGAAAAAGCTGCTCGAGTGTCTTCTTTCCAAGGCATTTAATGCTTCATCTCTCCACTAAATTTGACAAAACTTGCATGCAAACGATGACATGACATCTGACTACATCCTAGTGTGGTCCTTGTTGGCTGATTGATGCCACAACGGCCATGGCACCACCCTATAGTGGCCAACCCGGCCAACCCTTATGTAGCAACTTTGATAGTTCATGATGGCCACTTTGAACCAACAGTTGAGATCCTTCGGGGTTGACTCAAGGGCCACAATTTGACACCATTCAAGACAAAATGTCCATCTTCCACACCCTACAAATTAGGGTGGATTTCATGGCTTGAAGGAGAAAAAAACCGAGTGCAAAGTTAAAAAAAAACTAGCCTCCCCTTAGTTTTTTCTTCTCTTCACCGTCAATTCTCTCGTCTTTCTCTCTTTCCACCACCTATTTAGCCACCACAACCCTAGAACTATCATGAACAACTACCACACAACCTCCTCAAATCCATTCCCTTGCCAGCAACAGGAACCACCACGCCAACTTATCCTTTTTCCTCCCATAGCCAACACTAGTGATCAATTCCTCCATCAACACCACCACTAGCCTTATGTTGATCTCCCAAACCATCATCTAGGCTTCTTGACGCGAGGTGACCCCTTCCTTCCCTTTTGTTGCAGCCATAACCACTGTATACAAAACATTAATTCGTTCATGTAAAGGTTAAATTAATTAAGATGGTTGCTGGGTTGGGCCAACAACCATGCAGATTGGGGTCGGACCTGTTCCAGTTCACCTAAAAAAAAAACATAAGAAAAAGGGTCTGTTGGGCCGTCTTTTGACCCAACCTGACTGGGTCAGGCTGAATCTGTTTCTGCCTAGCCAATTTTTTTAATAATAATAATAATAATAATAATAATATAGAATTATATAATATTATATATAAAAAAAATTCCAAAAAATTTCCAAGGGTCATTTCAAAATATTTGTGATTTTCTCGCATGTTTTTTCAATAATTTTGCATAATATCAGGCTGTATATTTACACTGTAAAATACAAATCCAGTATTAAAATATCTAGTTTTCTCTGAAACTTTTCTTAAATTTTTTTAAAAATTCAAAAAAATTTTAAATTAATTTTCTCTTAAAAAAACTAAAAAAAAAACAAAATATTTTGTTTTCATGTATATGACCAAATCCTATAAGTTTTCTAAGCATACTTTTTATAAAAATAACAAAAATACATCTTTCTCATGTTTTGAAAATGCAAAGATTAATATCTGTTAGAGTTTGACTAAAATATAAAAAATCATTCACTAATCATTTTGTTCACTTTATATTTAAAGTGTTAGAGTTTATTTGTAGACTTTAATATTCAGGGTGTAAAATTACACAGTAGAGTACACCCTCAGGTATTAAAGATACATAATGCAAAATAAATGCGATACTAAAATTTAGATTTTAGGATAGTTAGGATTTAAACCGATAAGATAGGGACCTCCTCGCGAATGAAGATTTACTTTGAACCTTAGACGAGACCAACAAATAGAAACTTGACTTAGAATAACAATCAAACAATAATGCAACTTATCTCAGGTAGGGTTCACTAGGGGTGATGCGTCTTTCCCATACAAAACCAGTTCCTTACTCGAATTCTCACACACCATAGGTTTCTTAGTAACCTTGAAATTAGGTGACGACTGATATTTAATATATGGTTACTCCAAAACCATTTCCTTTCCCAATACCTCTTAGGAGGCTTAGCGCACTATTCAACACTGTCTCGCGATACTATCTATTTAGTAAAAATGAAGAGGTGGTGTTTTAACTATACATCACCTCACAAAATAGTATTTATTACAATAGGTTTTTTTTGTGCTTTTGATTCAACATTTGGTTTATTAGAGATTGTTTTTTATTTATTTATTTATTATTATTTGTTGTGATTTGCTTTCTATATGGTTTTCTAGTCCCGTGACTCGTGTTGCAAATTCAATATATTAACCTGATTGACTCAATTTCCCCCCCTTTATTTTAATGGGTATTTTTTTTTAATTTCACTATTCAACATTAGATTGATTAAGAGTTAGACTTCATGATTTATTTTAATTTATTTTTTATTAGGTTATCTCGGTTTCATGACTTGGATCATGAGTTTTGTGGGTTAACCTGAATTGATTTGGGAGGTTTTATTGTGTTCTTTGTTTAGATAGATTTTTTTTTCAATTTCAATATTCAACAATGGATTAATTTAGAATTGTGCTTCATAATTTATTTCAACTTGTTTTTTATGGGGTTATCCTAATTTAATGACCCGAGTTACATGTTTGGCAGGGTAACCTGGGTTCATCCTAGTTATTTTTTTAATCATTTTCAACTATTTTTTTTATGCAATTTCATGCTTCAACATCAGCTTGATTGGAAATTGAGCTTTACAATTTGCTTCAATTTACTTTTTATGGGGTTATTTTGGTTTCATGACTTAGACAATGGATTTGGCTGGTTAACTTGAGTTGACTCGATTCATTTTTTATCCCTTTTTAATTGATTTTTCTCAATTTCATCCTTCAACATTGAGTTGATTGAGAATTGTACTTTATAATTTGTATTGAATACTTTATAAGGGTTAATCTTAGTTTCATAACCCGAGTCACATGTTTGGCAAGGTAACTCGGGTTGAACTAGATCATTTTTTAGGTTTGATTTCTAGGAGGTTATTTCAATATCATAACCCAAATTATGAGTTTAGTTTGTTAACTCGGGTTGTTTCAGGTCATTTTTTTATTCTTTTTTAATTGATTTTTTGAGTTATATTCTTCAATATTTGTGTTAATTGAAAATTAAGCTTTATATTTTTTTTTCAATTTTTTTATGGGGTTATATTGGTCTTATGACTTAAGTTGTAGATTTGACAGGTTGACTCAAGTAATGTTTTTTTTTTTTTTTAAATATTTTTAATTGATTTCTTTTTAATTTTATCCTTAAATATTAAGTTGATTGAAAATTAAATTTCATAATTTATTTTGATTTGCTTTATATAAGGTTCTCATAATCTCATAATTTAGGTTATGAATTTAGCAGATTAACCCAGTTGATCCCGGTTACTTCAATATGTTTGTCTCAATATTTGTTTTAAAAAAATATTATCATATATTTTTAGTTAAATTATGTTTTTAGTGGTTGTTTGAGTTGTTTTTTAACCCGTTAAGTTAATTGAATCACATCACATTAATCCCTATATAATTTATTTTTTTTCTACTAAAAAAACATTTGTAATACTTGAATATTATTTTACATTAAAAAATAATAATAATTCAATCCACTGTGTAACATAGGCTAACGACGTAGTTTATCACTATAATATCTCATTATCCCACTATTTTGCTTTTACATTATTTAGCAGACATCGTAAATTTTGTTTTATTGGACTCGCACATGCAAGCATTAGTTATTCCTTTTTTTTTTTTTGAAATTTTTTGTTTTACTATTTTCTTTATTTCAACTCTTGTACTATATTGTTTTGATGGGCAATCCTGTTACTTGTTGAAACTAAGATCTCTTAGTAGGTATTGCTCCCTACTTGACAGCTTCATTATCGGTTGGAACTAGTTTCATGGATTTGCTTTACATAAACTAGTGCGTGCATCATTAGTGGTAGTTTTTGAATCAATAAAACAAAATATTTGTGTTTCTGGTATTTTAATTCTCTATGTTCTATATATATAGAAGTCTTTCATCAATCTTGAAGGGACTCCAAATTTCAAAATTACAGGTCGTGTAGGTGATCATCATGTTGGTTGCTTGATGGAGGTGGAAACTTTTCTAGAAATAGAAAAAATGAGATAAAAGATGCTGTGATAGCCAAACGTATGTCGTTATATAATGCAAAACTTTCTATTAATTGCATGTTTAATGTTCATTGTCATCCACTGAAAACAACAACCTTTGTGCATTTAGCACTACAGGAGAGCCTTTCTTGGTCTTCTCTACAATTTGCTTGATCAACTGCTTCTCCATCTCATCATCACAATCACTGTTTTCATCTTCACTTATCCTATCAGAAAGCAATTCCTCAATTCCTGCGCCATACTCTGCCGATGACTTTAATGGACCCGTGTGTAGATCGTTTGGTGTCCTTTCTTGATTATGTGAAGAAAGTGAAAAAGAACCATTTGCCCTGCCATTTTGATCCCATGACACCCTCTGGTCAAATAGATGCAAGCCCGCTTGATTGTCTTCAAAATCCCCTGACAGTGAATCTTCTTCCTCAGATTCATTCATCTTGTTTAGCTCTTCATATGCCTCATTGTACGCATCCAGGGCTTCCCTGGATAAATTCATAACTAGAGGCTGATCTATGCAACTGAAATCTCCTTCAACAACTGGACTTACTTCCCCAGAGGAGTATCTTAGCTCGGTGGTTGAAAACAACCTTTGAACATTCTTATGTTCTGATTCCAGGAGTTGCACCTTCCTCTGGCTGTTTTCAAGGGCTGTCTCAAGTTCCTTCACACGCTCTTGAAGTCTTGACTGAATAACCTCATGGAGATGCAAGCTCAATTCTCGTGGTGAAACTGCATAATTAGCAGAGCAAGTAGGGGAGGTGCCCCTTGCATCTCGATTTGATTCAGATTGAGCAGCAGCTTGCCCATTGACCATGTCAAGCCTCAGTTCTTCTCGAGAAAAATCTGCTGTAGAGTCTGGGTCAAGCTGGATGATTTTGAAATCTATTAGAACTTGTAAAATACATAGTACAATGAAGCCATGTACATCCCTAAGGAAAAACCATGAAAAGCTACACAATAAACAAGTAACAGTAAAGGTTCTTCCTATGGCATTGAGAAGATTGTATTATTATTTGTTTTTTTTTTTTTTTTTTCATCCTTTCCTATCGTGTGCTAACTTTGGCTTTCAAAAATGCTGCCCCTGTCAGCAAGCATGAATATAAAACATGGTCATAGTTATGTGACAGGTTTTGAATCACCAATATCCATGAAGGTCATAGCCATTCAATTCTATGCTGACAGGTGGTACGACACCATGAGCACCAGAGTAACCATATTTATGAAAGTGAGCCCAAATCTATTGCATTAAAAGTTCATATGAGACTGGTCCCAAAGAAAACAAGATTGAAAAAGAGAACAAAAAACAAAGAAAGACGGGCAACTCCAGAGGCTGACCAGAACATCATAGAGAACAGGGGGGGTGAGGAAAAGGCAACATTTAATGCAAGCAAACCCAGCAGATAGGCAGTGATGAGAGAGTGGTGCACGACAGCTTTGAGGGTTGTTATGAATCTGAGTTTCAGGGCTGTTTAAGGCTTGCTTAATGTGGGTTTCTGCTGGGATGTGAGGATGTGGGACAGATTTCTAGCAGCCACACCTATGGTAAGGAAAAATCTAAGCTTCACATCTAGGGTTCTTAGGAGGCACACCCAAGGGAGATTGAGTCACGCAATAAAAAATTGCTGGAAATTATTTGATAATATTGCATTTAAAATATTGAAAGACTGCAATGCTTATTTAAACAGCTTTAGTAGTCCAAGTCCAAGGCCATGAATTCCTAAACTTCCAGCATAACTATTCCTATTTAGAGTAGGAAAACCTAATAACTTAGGACTAATAAAATAAAATGCTAAACAGAAATAAGGCCTAGACTGTGATTTCCAGATTTTCAAGCAACCTGGAAATTCCTAAAATACCCTTAGAACTACTCAAGCTCCCATCATTAGTCATGTGCCAAATCAATGCTCGAGCAAGGATATCATTCTTAGAATGCCTTCTAAGGACTTTTGGAGACTGCTGCTAGTGTGCCCCAACCGAAAGCTCTGGACAATCTTGAATGGTTTAACTTTGCTGCTACAGGGAAACCATAATTAAACTAAATTTGCTCGCATAATTGTCAGACTTGGTACTTGGGGAGACTTCCCCAACAAAGATGAGAAATGCTGAGCTATGTAATGGCATCAAAAAATTATGAAAAACAATTTATGGTATTGCACAGAAAAAAATATTATGTGACAGTTAAACATAAAAGTCACGGACAATGAATAGGATTTGTTAAATTGAAATTGGATAACCATGACAATTTTCTGCTTTAATGATAGTGTATATGGAGTTGTATTATGATGCTTAGGAGATATAATAACAAACTAGGATAACATTTGATTAGTTTTTCTAAAATACTTGGAACCAAGTTTCACACTCGTGACCCAAGGGCACATAAAATTTGAAACCTTCACAATTGACAAGCTAAGGTCATGAGTGGCAAGCATTTGTTATAAAAGCGTAAAAACATTTATGCAGTCATAAAAGAAAGCATGTTGGCCATTATATTTCAACGTACCATCAAAGGTTGGTTTTCTTTTCCACCTCTCTATGTGATCTATTGTTGTGTGAATTTGAAACACATAACAATACTATTCAAGATATTTCTAGTAGATCTATCTATTTATTTACTAAAAGAAGATAATTTTATCAGAAAGGAAAGAAATAAGAATTACAGCAGGGTGTTTCTAGTAGATGATAACAAAGTAAAAGATCATGAACTAAGGAAATAGCCATGACACTTGGGTGACGCAGTAAAACATATTCGCTTACAATTGTTTCTACGCTGCTAAAGATTTCCAGTTAAACATGGAAACAATGAACGGATTATCACGGTAAAGGCACGATAACCAATAGATCTATAAACCAAACAAATGCTGACCAGAAGTTAGATACTCTAAATATTTATTTGATTATCTGAAAACTGGGCCTAAATGTTCTGAGAAGCAGAATTAATTGGTATGATGAATGATGAGAGGAAAAGTCATAATGCAGAACCTTGTCAATGAAGTCCACATACATGACTCCGAAACTGTCAGCCCCTTTTTACCCCTACACACTACAATAATTTTAATCCACTCTGAAAAATGGACATTCGAACTAGCCTTTCTTGATAAAATGGCAAAAAAAATCTGACATTCTAAGCAGCTCTAATACATTCTCACTCTAAAAAAGAAGGGTTAATAAATGATATATCATCTCACTTTCACCCCCCCCCCAAAAAAAAAAAAAAAAAAATATCATACTACTCGATCTCAAATACCTAAAATATATTTGCAAAAGGGAACAGATAAACTACCAATATAAATTTCCCGAACTACCATGTTTCAATAAAAAAAGGGAACAATTATCTGCATTTACAAAAAAATGCAAGCATGTAGACACAACTTATTGTCAGGACACTTAGATTCCTGAACTAGGCACCTTTCTAAACCACACTACAGCAATCACAGCCAGGCTTTGCACTGACAATTCCTGGGAGTCCTCAGCAAACTAGCAAATAATATCTCTATCCTATATTGATCTATAAAAGAATAAGAAGACAGCAGGATAAATTAATCATATAAGAGGAACTGAATGATGTTAAATTGACACGTGCATTACCTTCTAGTTAAAGAAATTATACAGAATCAAATAATACTTGTCAAGTTCTAAAACATACCTGCCAGTTATTTTCTTAGTAAATATTTGAAAATGGAAAAGCAATCACAAACAAAAGATGAGCCATTGAGCATGAATGCAACAAATTACATAATCTCACGCAATGAACATAGCCAATCAGAGTAAAACTAATTTTTCAAGCTCTCAAGAATGCTAAACAACTTACCTCAACAAGTTCAGACAATCTTCTCGGTGGACCAGATGGATTCATGTTTAGCCCCAACCTCTCAAGCTCGGCTTCAAGCTCGGCTTCAATTTTACTCATAGACTCTGGACTCTGCTCTGTGTTCTCATTGTATGATACTGCACCAATGTTGTTCATTGAATCATTCACATTCTGTATGAGGAGATGTGGATTCGATGCCCTATAGTGAAAGGAGTTATCACAGGTATCTTGTGATTCATTGTTCTCATTTGCCAGTTGCTTCACAGTCAATGAATCCTTCATCTCAAGTTCCTCTTGTAGATCTTGAACCAAGTTCTGAGCATGTTTCAAATCTTCTTTTAGCTGGTTTACTTCTCTTCCATTAGCCATAAGAGAAGAGATTATACCAATAGAAACACCCAAACAGAATAAAACTGTTACATCATGTGAACCTGATGAGAATAAAAGCATTAGGGTTGCAAATAACATATTATTTAAGAAATGAGTTAAGAGTTATTAGAAAAATGATTATGCACCTAAGTTATGGTTAAAGAAGATTTTATCTAATATGGAAAATCAAAACAAGTTATGCGATTCTTCATCAACAAAGAGATTTTCTAGTATAAGAATAGATAAGCTTCTTACTTTAAGGGTTTGAATTTCAGTCTTGGGTTATTTCGTAAGATGGGGAAGAAGAACCTGTAATTTCTGCATGTTCCAGAATCAGGGGTATTTAGTAATCTTCAGAATGACTTGAAAGTTCTTATTTAGGAATTTGGGGTCTGAGTCTTTAAAGTAATGTTTGGTTATTGGCTCTGCACAAAAGAGATGGACAACTAGGACAAAGGGGACAAGACGGAACAAAAGACAGAGACAAAGTTATGCTGGCAGGTGGTGTACAAGACAAAGTAAATGTCTTTGTATTCTATTTGGTTGAGGAGTGGCGAGACAAAACAAAAACATAAAAGTCTGTTTTGTCTTCGATATATTCTACCCATCAAACTTGCATTGTTTGGAACAATAAATAAAGATCATTATTTTCACTTTAGTTTATAAAGAACATTAATTTTTTTTTGAACTAACTTAAAATGATAATTTTTCCGTTCATCAAAACCAATTTAAAACAAAATTTATAATCATCATAAATAAGATAATTCATTGCTAAAAAGATAACGTAATTAAATTATGATTCACTCGGTCATTACATCATTTCTCCAAATATATTTAATAATAAAATAAATTATCAAACCAATCATATGTCAAATAAAATATTTGCACCAACATAGTTAAAAAACATAGTTGGAAATGCAAGATAATAATTTCACCACAAATGCATTTTTTTGTTATCATTCAACCCCTACCTTTTCATCATTTTTTATTAAAATCTAGCATATTTTTTTATGATTTTTGCTTTTATATTTTCTAGTTTTCAAATCTACTGGTGGAAATTAAGATAATTAAAACTAAAAGTAAGAATAGAGATTGAAATTATGAAATATTTAAAGGGGAATTTGTAAAAAAAAATAATAATAATAATTTAGCTGTCTCTATCCCCAATGTCCCTCTTTTTTGGAGGGACAAAAAATTGACTAAAAATTGTCCCTGGGACAAAGACACAAACTCATTTTTGTCTCCGTCTCTACATCCAGACTTGTTTTTGTCCTTTGTGTCTCTGTCTCTTTTGTCCTAGAACAACAACCAAAAGCTATTTAATAGTTTATTCTGTTTAGTTTCTTTCCTAACCAGGTAAGGATCAGTAACCATAGTCTTTTAAGGAGTACTAGTCTTTATAAATAGAGATGTTATGTTTTATTTTCAGTAGAGTTGAATTATAAACTAAAATTGAGTTTTGAGTAATTTTGGAGGCTTGGGGCCCAAGGTTTCTTCTCCTTTCCCTAGTTCTTCTATTTTCTCCTAATTTCACTTATTTTTTGCTTTTATATACTGCCTCTACAGTTCTGCAAGCCATGTTCACAGCCTAATTTCTCCTTATTTCTTCTATTCTACACTATTTCTGCAAATAACAAAACCTTCATACAGCACAAATCCCAAATCTGTCCTCCATCAAAACATGATCTTCAGCATGCCAGCTGAACTGACTAAACTAGAAAAGGGTCCACAAACTAACACACATGGTCTTGCCAGATATTTCTAGACACTAGTGGCTATATATGTCTATAATAAGCATTTATGAAATAATGAGCTACAGATGCCAGTGAGAGAAGGAAACAGATTGCTCTGAAACAATTTGGCATAAATAAAAAACCTAAAAAAACTGAATCCTACAGAAAATGAGTCAATTGCAATATTTGCATAAAATAAAGGTTCTCTATGTTTATGAGAATTGCACTGTGTTTGAACCTTTAAGGAGAAAATTACTGGTGCAGCTGAAATTTGAAATGCCACCTTGTCCTACTGACAGAAAAGGGGGAAATGATTATTTGTAAATTTTTGCAACTATCATTGGTTCAAGTGATTCATATATCATTTTAATTTTTGTTTCCTCTTCCATCAAAAGATCTCTTGGGCTTAGTGATGGCAACTAAATGGCATGTCAGCATGCACAACTTCCATACTGATGAAAAGAAACAACAAGTAGTCTTTCTAAAAATATGTACCTCCAGATTTCTATTGCTTTCAAGAAATAACACAGTAAGAAACGGAAAATTAAGTAAACGAAGATGGTGCACAGATTTTGGAGTAGCAGAACAGACTCATTCATTGCTTCTTAATGGAAAAATAAGTTCATTCTTGGATCCAAATCTGGAAACATCAACATTAATAAGCGAGAACAATAAATGGCTCAAACATTTTTCATCCAACTAGCATTTGTTTCACAAGATAAACAAGAGTTCACTATGAGAAGAATACCATTTGGTGACTGTAGGTGCTTTTGGGAACTGCTCGATCTTTCATTCTGCCCCTTTCCACTCTTAGATTTTATCTTCTTCAGGTGATCTGAAAATCCAATTTTTGGTAGTGGAGGGACTCCACAAACAACTTCCTCCTTGTGCCACCTATTATTATCACTTGCAATTTGTGCACTTAAAGAATCCCTATCCGCTCTGCTAATTATTTGCGTTCCATCAGTTATCAGCAATGGCTTCATAACAGTGGATGGTGACCGGAGAGCACTAAGCACATATTCTTCCATTCTAGCATGTTCCTTGTATAACTGAGCCATAAGACAGCTATCTAGTGAGCTAAAAGGTTTGACAACATGGCTGCCTGAATGTTTAGTTCTAAGAGAGTTCTTGCCAGAACAATGAAAAGAATCCAATTCACCTGTATAAGGGTTATCGGAATTATCATCCATATTATCATTCAGCCCATTTCCATCCTCATTTTCTTTTAAGTTTTCATTTACTGAGAATCCAGGTGGTAAGCTCGACATAGAAAGCACATTGCAATCATCATAAGTTCTCAATCTAACAATCCTTTCACCAAAACTACTAGTAGATGGTGCTTCAGTGTCTGAAGCACCGTCCAAATGGTACATATCTGAGAATCCTCCATCTGAAAAGTGTCTTCCATTTGTAAGAGTGTCTTCAGCTTGTTTCCTTCTAATCAATTTATGAAAGGGAGAACTTGAGGTTTCAGGTTTCTCGCAAGTGGAGGTTCCAGAAGACAACTCCAATGAACTAGCCCTATGTTTTGAAAGATTTTGCCAATATTTAGCTATATACCCGGCAGCAGCAGCGGCTCCAACAACCCATAAATCCATATCTGCTCTCCTTCCACGAAGAAGAAAAAGAGAGTAATACCTCCCTAATTCCAAGGCATCCTCATTGTTTCAATTTTCACCATTAAAATCCTGAAAACAACTACCATTAATTCAAAGAAAGAAAAAAGCCTTCCTAATCTCAAGCATTCAAAATTGTCGACCTGTTCAAACTAATAAAGAGTTTGAAAATGAAAGCCGCTTCCACAGAACGGAAACGCTAACAGAACAGCACGAAGCAAGTTTTTCTCTTTGTAACTATTGCCAGCACTTTCTCAATGATCTAAATCCAACAAACAAAATCCACAATATGAAGCAAGAATCAACTGCTATAAAGAATTACAAACAAATGAGTAGAATCCACTATTCCAAGTCTGAATAACAAATTTATATAAGCCAAAACTGAATATCACAACTCATTCACAGATTATTAATCTAAAATGTACTCACTTGACTTCCAACCCCATCAATCAAAACTCCTACAGAATCCATTAAAGGAACCCTCTTAGGGAAAAGGCAAGATATCCAAAAATTATACCCATTTGAAAGCAGCCTCTGAAGCGCAAAACCCATCAATGGAAACAACCCATTTTGACCAGAAAACCGGAAGTTTTAACCTTGGTGAGCGAAAGGTATTGGCTTTTGGAAAGCCTGGGACTTGTCGAAGCAAAAGAGAGCAGAGAACAATGCTTTTGTTGTGTTGGTGTTGTAATGAATCTTTCTGGTTATTGAGGAGGAGATTGTGGATTCCTTGGAAGAATAACACCCATAGCGACGTTATCTACACAAAACAACACAGGTTTTCTTCTTTCTTCTTTCTCTTTCTTTTTTCAACATTACAACGACAACACACCTACTTTTGTTTACATTATTAGTAGAGTAAAAATATGCGTCTTAAAAAGGTATTTTTATATATAAAAAATTAAATTAATATTTTTTAAATATTTTTTTAATAATTTTCATTTACTGATATTAAAAAAAAAAAATTTTATTTTAACATATTATTAAATAAAAATATTTTTGAAAATATACTATAATACTAAACGCAAACTAATAATTGATAAAACCAAGGCTGAAAAGCGTAAACCTGAAACTATTAAATTACAATATATATATACTGTAACTTATTTTCAAATATATTTATAACATTAATTCACTATAATTATGTTTTTTTTTCTCCATTCTGAAAATCCATAATTTGATAGTGTTCGGCAACCAATATATGTGTGCTAAAATCTTAAATTATTTTTATTTAAAATTATTTTTTTTTGTGTTTGGTAGTGTGTTTGTTGTATATTTATTAAAAAAATAATTTTTCTATATTTTTTAATATGTTAATATGAAAAATAAATTTTTTAAAATAAAAAATATTTTAAAAATTAATTACTACTAGTACGATAAACATTACCAAATAGATAGGGGATAAACACTCCTAGTTAGTTAGTAAATCTGCACTTATATGCATAACATTAATGTACTAAAATTATGTCTCTCTCTCTCTCTCTCTCTCTCTCTCCATAAATAGATTCCAAAAATGCGTAATAAGTAGGTAGAAAAGGGATAACCACCGGTGGCTAGTTAATACTTAAGCACTTAAAGCTTATGATTAACTAGGTTGAAGATGGTATTTGAAAGTGTGATTATGATTATTATTTAAAGTGTTTTTTATTTAAAAATATATTAAAATAATATTTTTTATTTTAAAAAAAATTATTTTTGATATCGGCGTATTAAAATAATCTGACAACACTAAAAACATATTAATCTTGTTTGATAAAACAAATTTAAAATCTAAGAAGACATGGTTCGTGCGACAATTTAAAATTTTTGTACCTAAACAGTAACTCTATCTCAGTGACTCCAATTTATTTTTTTTAATTATTATAGAATGAAATAAAAATAAAAATAAAATTATGAAACTCAATTCTTAATCAATCTAATGCTGAAGGAAAAAATTAAAAAAGAACACAAAAAACCACTTGAGTCAATATACCAAACTCATGACCCGAATTATGAAATTGAGATAACCTCATAAAATACAAACCAAAACAAATTATGAAATTTAATTCCTAATCAATGCAATATTTAAGGATGAAATTCAAAAAAGGAAGAAAATAATAATATGAGTCAACCGTCTTAACTCGCGACTTGGATCATAAGACCATGATAATCCTATAAAGAGAAAATCAAGAAAAAATCATGAAGCCATATTTCTAACCAACCTAATGTTGAAGGATGTAATTAAAAAAATCAATTAAAATAAGAACAAAAAAAATCCATGTCAACTTGGCTAAAGTGCAAAACTGGTGACCCGAGTCATGAAACCGTGATAACCCATAGCAAGCATATAAAAAAAATCACGAATCCCATTTCTCAATTAATTGTATATTGAAAGATGAGGTTGAGAAAAAAACAATAAAAAAGGGACCAAAAAATGACCTTGTTAACACAGCTATCTGCAAAACTCATGACTCAGGTTATAAGACCGATATATCTTCATAAAAAGCAAATCAAACTAAATTATGAAACTTAATATCTAATAAATCTAATGTTAAAGGATGAAATTGAAAAAAAAACTAAATTTGAATTTTTTTTTAAAAATCTAAAATGTTTTGAGGACTAAAGTGAAAAAAACCTTAATATTTAAATATTCATTGCTGTAGGGAAATGTCCAGACTTTTAAGTATATGTTAATGACCAAACCACCTAATTTTTAACATATTTTTAGATTTTAACTTTTATAGATCTAAAGTATATTATATTGTGCTCAATTATTATTGACTCTTTTTTAATTTCATCTTGAATATATTAAGTTAATTAGAAATTGAGTTTTATAATTTATTTTGATTTATTTTTTATGTATTTATTTTGGCCATATAACTTAAGTTATGGATTTTTTTGATTGACTTGAATAATTTTATTTTATTTAACTGGTTTTTTAAAATTTTATCTTTCAATATTGTATTTTTTAAGAATTGAATTTCATAATTTATTTGGATCTCATGATCCATGTCGTAAACTTGATAGGTTAATTTAAGCTGATCTGGTCGATTCAATATGTTTATGTTTTAATATATATATATATATATATATATATATTATTTTTTTATATAAAAAAATATTATTTTAAATTTTTTTAAGTCAAACTTCGTGTTTATTGAGTATTTGAGTTACTTTTAAAATTGTTAGGTTGATCTGTTCACATTAAATGAATTCATTATATGATTTAGTTTTTTTCCTACTAGAAAATATATTAGCAATGCTCGAACGTTTTTTTTACATTGCAAAAATAATATAATTTAACTTATAGTGTAACACGAGCTAATAGTTCATTTAATCTTCTAGTAACAAGTTAACTAACTTGTAAAACAAAGTTGACATGTTGTAAATAAAATAAAATTTAATTTTTTTTTATAGAAACTAATTAGCTTGTCAAACAAAGTGACATGTTGTAAATAAAATAATTTTTTTTTAAAAAGAAACTAATAAAACAAAATTGAAAAAAAAAATGTCATGTTATGAGAAGTAGACATTGTAATCTTAGAAAGGAAGATATTGAAAGGCGAAGCACAAGAAATGTAAGGGAGCTAAAAATCACGAGCTCCATATCACTATTCTTTGTCACTGGGCTAGAGGTTAAAATTATATATATATATATATATATATATATATATATATATAATTCTAGCAATGTCATAAATTTAATATAAATTTAACACTATTAAAATAAGAAAATCTAATTAGAAAAGAACGTGAAATAGACGAAAAGAACTAATTAAGTGGGTTTTTTAAACTAGAAAGATGATTTATTTTATAAAACTAAAAATACTAATTTATAATTACTCCGCAAGTCACGTGCCGAACATTGTATCTTTGTTTTTGTCAAGAGGGCGATCATATCTAAGGTCACTCTCTCTCAGAATATCCAAAGGCCAGAAACAAATAGAAGACTCCACGGCCACATCGATACCTCTCTTTCTTTCATGTTTCCAATATCCGTACACTCACTCGAGATTCAATAGATATTTCTCAATGGGCGTGTGGTGTAATTGTTGTCATTAGCTTTATTAATAAATTAAAAGAGTAAATTACCCCGAGTAATTTTTTTTGTTTTATTTATTTATTTTATAATTAAATTTTTAAATATTATATTTTGCAATTTAAAATTTAAAAGCGGATAACACTTTGTATTCTTGGAAGTTAATGTGAAAAAAATTAATAAAAATATATATTTATTTACAAAACTGTTATTATATTTAAAATATTAACTTTTCAAAACATACTCTCGTATAAAAAAATCAAAAAACCTATCCCCATTAATTTCCATCTTCTTTTCCTTTCTTTCTAATTCGGAAATCAACACTTTACTATTCTTTCTTGATGAAGAATTACTTTGGTAACCCATATTGGATACCCAATAATCCGGTTAATACATATTAGTTGTTAAATATTCTAGCATTCCTATTCGAAAGATAATAAGCCAATCAACATAAATGGGTTGCCAATCAACATCATATTTCCATTCGAAAGTTAATAAGTCGGTCAACCCATCTTGGTTGCCAATCAATATGGTATCTCTTAACGAATACCAATCAATCCTAACATCATGTATATCTTTCCTTCTTTGTCAATTAATTGTGTCATTATCCTCACTTTTATAAATCAACTAATTTACACAATAAAAGTAATGCAACTTTTAAAGAAGAGTTTATACAAGGTACCGAGTGTCTACGTACAACCTGATTATAAGTAGTTCCACTAGCACGCTGAATCACCCCAACGATCTTCCCTGCATCAACATGTTTTTCCATTAATTATCATTTTCGCTTAACAACACAGTCCTTATTCATCGTAACATTCATTATAGTTCTATTCAAGTTTTTCATCTATATTTTCAAATCATTTACTATACAAAAAAATCAACTTAATTACAAATAATTTCATGATTCCTTCAACTCTTATCAATTTTACACAATTTCATAAAATTTACAATTCTCTAAAATTTTGCAATTTCACCCTTTTAGGCCCAACTATTCAATTACTCAATATTTTATCTTTTCATTACTTTAACTCAATCAAAATCATTATTCATGTAATCACACACACATTTATAGCGTAATTAATGGACAATATCATAAATACATAGCTTCCCATTTAATTCTTTATATTATCATCCCCTATTGACTTTCTACATATCACTTTTCTTCATCATTCTTTCATGATTTCACTTCCTTAACAACTTACAATGGTTCTAGAAACTCAAGTTCCAAGAAATCTTCATTTCCCTCAATTTCATCTCAAGAACCCTAATTAAATTGTTTTGTCAATTTAGCTTAAAATCACTAAACTCTTATTCAAATTGATACAAAGAGGTTTTGAACACCTTACTCGATTAGTGAACAAAATTTGAAAGTTGACCCATCAAGACTTTCCAAAAAAAAAAAATTCTTTTTTTTTCTTTCTCCAATTCAATCTTCCTTCTCTTTGATATTTAGTGTGAAAATATTTTTCTCTATCAAAACCCTCTCCTTTCACTTCTAACAATCACTTTCTAGCCCTTTAAAGTGAAAGGAAGGAAGAAGAAATAAAAAAGCTATCTTCTCTTCTTTGGCTGCTCCCATCAATTTTAAGAAAATAGCGGCCAAAACAGTCTAAATATTTTTAGAAACATTTCAACCAATTCACTAAATTAGTTTAGCTGTTTTGAGAAACGGTTAGACTAGTTTTGCTACTAGAAAGATTTATATTTTTCAGCCATAAACCTTTTTTCTTTTATCCTTCTATCGCAATTTTTTTCCTTTCCTTTTCTTATTTCATTATTCCATGATTTTGATTATTTTTAATTTATCTCGAGGTTAACATTCTTCGCTCCTAACAAGAAATTTTATCATTCGAATTTAATTCGTACCTGTATCAGAAAATAACTCTGGGTATTTTTTCCTTATCTCAAACTTTCGTTCCCTTGTTATCTCTTCAATTTGAGAACTTTTCCAAAGTTTCTTTACCACGGGAATCCTTTTATTCTAGAGTTTCTTCTCACTTCTATCTAATATCTGGATTAGATGTACTTCTAAAGTCAAGTCCTCATTTATCTCTAATGGAACTTGTGGTAACACACAGTGAGATCTATCTCCACCTTTTATAGTAATAATACATGGAACACATCATATATATTTGGAAATGGCCATGGTAAAGATAATCTATATGCAACATGGCCTATCCTCTAAACTATCTAAAAAAGACTTATATATCTAGGAACAAATTTTCCTTTCATTTCAAACCGTATAATATGCTTCCACGGTGCAAGCATTAGGAACACTCAATCACCCACTTCAAACTTAAGGGGCCTTTATCTTCTATCTGCATAACTTTTTTGTCTATCAAAAGCTGCTTTCATTTTATCTTTTATGATCTTTACCTTCTTCGTGGTAATTTGTAGTCTGTCAATCAATTTCCTATCACCTACCTCTTCCCAACAGACTGAAGTTTGGCACCTTCTTCTATACAGAGCTTCATAAGGAGTCATGCCTATAGTAGCCTGATAGTTGTTATTATAGGTGAACTCCATCAATGGTACGTGATCCTCCCAATTCCCTCCAAACTTCAATACACATGACTTTAACAAACCTTTCAAGGTTTGAATGGTTCTTTCTGATTAACCATCTATTTAGGGATGAAATGTAGTACTCAATTCAACTTTGTCCCTAGAGCACATTGGATACTTTGCCATAATTGAGATGTAAACCTAAGGTCTCGATCAGACAATATGGATACTAGAATTCCAAGTAATCTAACTACTTCTCCCATATATAATTTTGCCACTTTATCAACTAAATCTATCATCTTCATAGGAAGGAATAAAACATATTTTGTTAATCGATCCACAATAACCCAAATTGTATCACTACCTCTCTTGCCTCTAGGTAATTTAAAGACAAAATTCATGGTGATGTCCTCTTATTTTCACTCAGGTATCACAAGTGGTTATAACTGTCCAACATGCTTTTGATAAACTAATCTCACTTGCTGACTCACACTTAGTCACATATTCTGCAATTTCTCTCTCTATTTTTGACCACTAATAAAACTCTTTTAAATCACAATACATCTTAGTACTACCAGGATGTACCATAAGTTTGGATTCATGAGCCTCGCCTATCAATTCACCCTTCAAGTCTTTATCATCAAGCAAATACAATTGTCTTCCCATTGCTACCATTCCATCATTCATAATCTGAAAAGGAACCTCAATCCCGTCCTTTATCTTTTTCACTCATGTATCCTTTAATTAAGCTTTCAATACCTTGTCTCTAAGCGCACACCATACTTTAAGTTGGGCCAACAACATGAAAATTTGAACTTGCATTCTATAGAAATAAAGTCTTTACACCCTCAATGCAAATACTACAACAAGTTCTAGATCATGAACTAAATAATTAACTTCATGATTTTTCAATTTTCTTGACGTATAAGCAATCACCTCATATGTTGCATCAAGACGCACCTGAGTCCTCTCCTAGACGCATTATTATAGACCATAAGACCTTTTGACCTTAATGGAAGTGTCAAAACATGGGCGATTGTAAGTTGCTTCTTTAACTCTTGAAAATTATTTTCATATGCTCCGATCCACTTAAACTTCACTTCATTTTGGATGAGTGGAGTCAAAGGAGTTGCAATCATGGAGAATCCTTCTATAAATCTCATGTAATACCTAGCTAAACGTAGACAAATTTTAATTTTTGTAATACTGGTAGCTCTTTTCCTTCTCATCATAACTTTCATTTTTTTAGGGTCTATGAAAATTCTCTTCGTTGTTATTACATGCCCCAAAAATATAACTTATTTTAATCAAAATTCATATTTACTTAACTTGGCATAGAATTGTTAATCCTTTAACATCTAATCTCAGTGAAATCCACAACATGGTTTATAAGTTTAATATGTTCACCCACCAAACCTTACGTGTGTTGCTTTTTTTTTTCTTTGCTTTAATTATTTTTTTTGATTTTATCCTTAAAAATAGACTTTATTATTTGTTTTAATATGCTTTTATAAGGGTTATCAGTCTCAAACAAGTTTCCTAATATTAAATTGATGCTCAATTTTATAAACTATTTTTTTATAATATAAATAATTAGTAATAGTTTTTTTTAAAAAAACAAAATTATTAAACTTAATAAAATTCACGATCTAAATAATATGATATAAATCAATTTAATCTATCATCATTTCAATATTTTTTATAAAAATATTTAATTATCCAAGTTGTCTTAGTCATCCAATTCAAATCTAGACAACTATAAAATAATTCAATTTAAGATTTAAACCAGGTAAAAAACCGAATAAAATTGACATGCTTGATCAAATTTAATAGCAATACTAGTAAACTCCCCACTACTTTGATATATTTTATTTTTTTTGTAAAAATTTTAATCCAACCTTTCCACCTAGTGTAGGCCAATGAGCTAGTTTAACCTAAAATAAAGTCCTTCAATTAATGATAAATGTCACCATTACAGTGGCAAAGGCTACCCAAGTTTTCAATTAGCAAACAATGTTCTATTCGCCAAATCTTGTTTTTCTTGTGCATTGTGGAGGGATCAAACAATGCCAAACAGGACTACAGTAAAATTTACAACAGTTCTCGGGTGTTCAAGCCAGAACCACATGATAAAGAGCTGAAAAAAAACCAAAAATAAAAAATAAACCGTTATCCATCATGGACTTTATTTTTAATTCCCAAGAACAGAAAACAATGCTGGGGGATTATTATAGTCGCTAAACAAAAACCTCAAAAGATAGCACCATGAAGTTCCAAGCCATTGATAATATCTTATTCGTCACTGTCTGCAAAACCAGAGGCATGATATCTTCAATTTTAACCCTCCAGTGCAGCTGCTCCGGATATAATCTCAGTCAACTCCGTTGTGATAGATGCTTGACGAGTTCTGATACAAAAATATCAAGCAAATTACAGAAATCAGTTGTCAAGAACAAATGAAAGAACAAAACAAGTTTGCTTGGCTCCAAATCATCATATGTAAAAGAAACAAACTCCCCACAACTACTTCCCGTACGATATAGAAAGTGGAGCACTATTTTAAACCAATCAACTCAGTTTTGCCAAGCCATTAACATGATTACAACCTTCTCAAAATTATGGTGTTTGGTACAGAGGCTACAAGTTGAGGTGATTCGTTCACGAGTAATTATTACAGAACTAATTCTTAAAGCCCTAAAGTTGTATTTAAAAATGTTTGGTGTATTGATGAAATGGAGAGATTATTAAACTACTGTTGGTGTGTGTGTGTGTGAGAGAGAGAGAGAGAGAGATTTGAGTATGGTTCCTTGAGAGAAAAAAATCTGGATGCCCCCCCCCCACCCTGCCGAGCCAAAAATTGTACCAAACACAACTATTACCCAGGCTGAATTTTCCATTCATTACTTCACTAAATATACTTTCAGGGTCAAAATAAGATTCCTAGCATGCATTTGTATCCAGAGAAAGTAACCTGTTATAAGTCAGTGTCAGGCGATCAAGCATATCTCCAGCATTTCTGCTTGAGCTGTCCATAGCAGACATTCTTGCACCTTGCTCACTGCAAGCATTCTCCATTACCGCATTGAACAGAACCTGAAGAAAATTTGAAAATTTACATGTAAATCCCAGACATACTATAAGGTTCTGTGGAAGAAACAGGCATCAAACTGAGTGCGTGTTCAGTATTGTGGTACAAGGTGCTTTTAAAAAATATTTTTCGTTTGAAAATACATTAAAATGAATTTTTTTCAGATTTGTTTTTATCATTTTTTATATCAACACATCAAAATCATCAAAAAACACTAAAAAAGAACATCAATTTAATGTTTTTTCAACACAAATGCGCTTTTGAAAAGCACCAAAAAAACAGAAGCTACTGCACTCAACTAGTCAACTAAAGAGGGTCCTAAAACAATAGACTGCAGTGGATTATCAAAGGTTACATGCGTCAAATGAAAGAAAAGAAATGGAGTTAAATAAGCATGAGGGTGAACACACCACTACTCAACTGATCAACTAAACTTGTACCAGTAATATAAAACCTACATGGTAGAATGAGCCCTAAATGGCATAACCATTAAACAGGGTTGAACTACTGCTTCTCAAGTTTCTAGTCTAAGTTTGCATGCATACATGCTTTGAGAATTGCACTCACATATTTTGAGAATTGGACTTGAATTGGACTCTGTCCCAAATACTACTCAGAAAATAAAGGGTTGTGGCAACGCTTACACAAGAAAACTGGAACTCGGCAAGATTCTGAAGTATTTCACCCTTTGTTTCACCACCTTCAATCTCATAGGAATCAAGATCACCAAGCTTCCCACCAGATTCAGCCTCTCTCTCCACAACCTATATCAACATTCAATCATACACCCACAATCTTTAACAAAAAAAACCAAGTGTATTAGCAGGTGCACCACTCTGAATCACCTCAGGAGATAATACAGTTGCCATAGTCGGAAGAAATGCGACCACTGACTGGAACTTGTTGTAGACAATCCTCAAAGCATCATATTCCACATTCTTTAAAATGTCATCAGCCAGAACAGAGACCTGAAACAAATAAATAAAATCAAATGGAATTGCGGGAGAATTTTTGTAAATTATTCTATAATAAGATTAGTAGCTTATATAATGTACAAGCTATTAATTGACTTCTACTCTTCGTTAGGAAGAGAGGAAAGAAAATGTGAGGAAGAGAAATTATGGAAAAAAGTTCTCTCTCTCTCTCTATCTTATTTTTAAGAGAGGGAAATACAAAAGAATATAGAGATATTCCTTATTGGATGTAAAATAAAATGAAATGTTAAGAAAATGTTGGTAGTAAAATTACTTTAATGTCTTCTATGTTCCTCATACCATAAGATTTTAAATTTTAAATCAAACATAAAAAGGTATTTTTATTATTTGAATCAACACCCCAACCAAACCCAAAAGCCCACATGCACTTCTCTTCGAATTGGAGAGATTAGCTTTTGTGGGCCCAAGGGAAACTTTCTCTCACTTTTCATTATAACAGATATCAGTGCAACCAGGGACTTGCTACCAGGTCCATTTAACAGCAAACAGTATTAGAATGATGGGTACAAAAAACAAGAGCTCAATCCATGATAAACTGGGCACAAGCAGCTTGCTGGCCATAGAAACTGATTTTTTCCCTCCTTTCTTCTTCATTAAAACAATTTGGGATTTAAAACTCTAAAAAAGTCTATACATGTGCATGTAGAGAGATGAGAAGGTTTTTTCTCGAGATACTTGGTCCAGGAAATATGACCAACTAACCTGGGTATAATTCAGAGGATTCTTCTGCAACTCTGTCATGCATATTGTAATGCTCTTTTTTGAATCACGTATCAACTGCACCTTTGCCTTTTCTCCCAAGATGACAAATTTAGTTTCTTTGTCAGGACCTAGGAAAGTATAAAAATATATTTAAGGTTTCAAAACAGCCAAACCCATTGCAAACAAGAAAAAAAAAATTAAAAAGAAAGAAAAGAAAAACACACCTGAAGTCAACCTGTTAATGGCCCTGCTGACCTTGACTGCTGTAGAGTTAATTCCACCACACAGACCTTTGTCCGAAGATACGGTGACAATCACATTCTTCTTTACATCAACACCTAGCAAACAAAATAACAGCAAAGCCAAAAAGAAAATAAAAGAAAATAAAAGAGGAAAAAAATGTATTCAGTGATAGAAAATAAACAGAGTAGAAGGGGATCTAGTACAATAGCAAGAGGGACATAGGTTGGGAAGGGGAAAACAATAGAAAACAGAAATCACAGTGAATATTGGATAAATTTGAAATTGGAACAAGATAAAACCTCTAGAATCTTAATAGATTGATAAAATAACAAAGAGCGTCTATAAAATAACCCTAGCAGTCTATTTATACAAGTAAAATCCTAATAATATCACATGCTAATCACATGGCAGCTAGAACTCCAAGGACTCCTAAATTAAACAAGAAAATCAAAACTTATAGGAAAATTATTAAAAAAAGCTCCTGCATCAAAGAGAAATTTTTGAAGTGCATAAACTTATATGTTGTGTGGGCAATTTAATGTTTTCAGAATCAGTATTCTAATCAAGAATTTGAAACAAATTCCTCCACCATTTTTTTCATTAATTGAGTTAAAAAGGGTGCTGGATTTTGAAATGTTGTACTGGTAATTTCTCACATTTCTTACATTCTTAATTCTCTGTTTTCAAGATAAAGTAAGGAGATCAATCTGAAGTTTCTTAGGAGGTTGCATCTTTTCAAGTTTGAACCAATCTTATTCCCGCAATACTGCAAGCTTCTAACTTCAGTAAAGAGAAGGACCCACTGAGGCTCTACTATTTGAAATATTCATAGGGTTTGCTCAAAACAAATTTTCATTCCATCAATTAATGATAGACCATATTAATAAATGCATCAAAATATACACTCAGATAATAATTAAACACATCTAAACAATGCATCCTTGAGAGTACAAAATATAAATCAACCACTGCATGCAAGCATTCAAAAATCTTAACCAAACTTTTGTGGGAGTTGCAGCATAATGACCAAAATAAACCAGAAAAACATGGTTAGAACTCAGAACATGCACTCAGCACAACATGAACTAATGAAATCAAATTATAGTTGTTTTTAAGACTAGAAAACACGATCCTTACTTTCAATAACTAATTAATTGGAAAGTTGAATATAATTGGAACAGATAAAATATCAAATAGATGCAAGTTAACAAAGCAGTGGCTAGATAAAAACTTCTCAGAACATACTAGGAGTATCTCCAAGAAGCGCAGTAAATGGTTGCCATAGGCCACGAGAATTTTCAGCTCTAGTTTGAATTAATCGCAACTTTGAGGCTGCAACCATCTTCATAGCCTTTGTAATTTTCTGAATGTTCTTGACACTTTTCATCCGATTCCGAACTGCATAAGATACATCACAATTAGTTGTCCACAGTTACAGGTTTCAGAGACTTAATTTAGTAAAGATGCAGCAAGAAATAAAGTCTTAAAAGTCAAATCAAAAGATCAAAGGATGCAACTATTGAACGGCAACATTCTTACCAACTTGAGTTGAAATGGAACGCACTCCAAGAGGGACATGCTCCCTGCAAATCCCGAGAAAATTATTTATCTTCCAATTAAAAAGTAGAGGAACTTTCTTAAAGCATCCAAAAGAAGCAATCAAGACAGGAAATCATGGAAGGTGATATATCCAAGCAAACATGCACAGCAAGTTATTCTCTCTCATACATAGATTTATTTTCTGAACATTCTACAAAATCATTTAGTTATACATACTCATACGATGTCTAAAATGCAGCTAGTTAAAAAATCTGATCAAAGAAGACAGATGAATCATGATTAACACTCAAGGGAAATACAACTTGACAAGTGATGTTCCCAAATATCGCTCAAACTCAGTTTAAAGATGGTAGACTTGTTTGTTACAACCATAAAAAAAATAAAAATTGTTATTTATTTCATTGTTCCTATGAGCCTGCATTTTTCTTCTTCAAAGTTTTTAAATGAAAATACAAATCTCCCATGTTTCCACCATCGTCACATTTTAGGTATCACAGAAATGCTCTCATCAGGGCAATTCCGCAACTGAAATGGAAGGCTGTTTTCAGCCACATTACTAATTGGATAGCTAAACAACAATTTATACAAAAGAAGAGAGCAAGCAAGAGTATTTATATTTATATTTATATTTATATTTATATTTATAAATAAAGCTAATTTGCCCTAAGAACTTCAATGGAACCATATTGGGTATTCATGAATTATACTGGAACTACTCACCGCACAAACAAATGGCTAATTGGCTGGTGTTAATGACACAGACCCATGAATAAGAAGCGATAAAACAGCCTCTTTAAAAACCCTTGTATTTTTTTTATCTTTCAATATATATTATAAAGAAACCCGTTAAATAAACATTTCAAAATCAATAACAATCCCAACAATTTTTTCTTTTTCTTTTTTTTTAATTTTTTTTATCTCATTTCGTAATCAGCCAAACAGAGAACAAACATACAGAAAGAGAAAATAGAGAAATGAAAAGAGAATAAATCTGATTGATTCATACTCGGGGATGAGAGCGGATCGGAAGGGGGTGATTGGTTGATGGGAAATGAGAGGGGAGGCAAATCTCCTTCCTTCGCGTCTCAAAGCAGCTGCCATCGCCATTGCTGTAAATGATTCTTCCGGCCAAACCCTAGACGCTGTTGTTTTTGTTGTTAGATCGAGAATTTATTATCGACTGCGAGTGAGCTCAGCCTCGGGTGTGTGGGTCTTTTTTTAAAACTTTATTTTCGCTTTTTTCGCTCTTGTTTTTGGAAAAGAAAACCATAGTTTCCGCCTCGTGTTTGTAAGAAAATATCAATTTGCACCATATATTACCGATTGATTTAATTCCAACCAATCTCTCTAAATTGTTTTTTTTTTCTACTTATTATTATACAAGCCATCAGCATAGATCTTTCATTCTATAAGCTTATAGCAATCACAAGATTTAGTAGTATAACTAGTTACATGATCCACGCGATGCCACATTTATTATTATTATTTTTTATATTAAAAAAAAGAAAAAACTAAAATCTAAAAGTATTAGGTCTTTCTGCAACGTTATATCTAAAAATCTTGGGTTTGACTATAATATAACCCAAAAGTAATATTTATAATATTAATAATAACATTAAACTTGTATGACCCAGTAGGTCTAGCTGTAATACTAGAGCTAATAGCCTTTGATGCGGGTTTGGCTGCAAGATCGTGTCATAAAAGAGTGATAATTAAATAAATTAATTAAAAAGAAAAAAAACCAATAGAAAGAAAAAAACTAATGAAGAAAAAGAAAAAAAATCTGAATTAACTAGGTTAACCCTTTAAACTAGGTTAACCTATCAAACCTTGAATTCGTGTCGTGAAAGTTTGATAACTTAATAGAAAAAAAAATTGACGGGTTAACCCAGAATTAACTGGGCTAACCTGTCAAACCAGGTTACTTGTCAAACTCGGGATCCGTGTCATGAAAGTTTAATAACTAAATAAAAAAAATTGAATATTAACAACCTAAATTAAATGAAAAAAATTAATTAAAAAGATAAAAACAAAAACAAACAAAAGACATATGCCTGTTACTAAAGAGGAAAAAGAAAAAGGAAAATCTAAATTAACTGAGTTAACCCGTCAAATCAGGTTAACCTGTCAAACCTGGGATTCGCGTCATGAAAGTTTGATAACTAAATAGAAAAAAAAAATCAACGGGTTAAACGAAAAACAATTAACAAACTAAACAAAAAAAAAAAATTGATTAAAAAGGAAAAAAGAAAAAAAAAAAAACTGAGTTAACTCGTGAAACCAGGTTAAGTCGTCAAACCCGAGAGCCGTGCCATGAAAGCCTGATAACTAAATAAATTTTTTTTTCACATTAACAAACTAAATTAAACAAAATAAAATTCATTAAAAGAAAAAAAAAACACAAAAAAAAATCATAAAGGCATGAAAAAAAAAGAGGAAAAAAAACGAAAAGAAAAAAAAAAAACAAAACAGTTGAAACAATACTGATATATAAAAGGCGTGGGGAAAGCTACAATACTTTCCCCATGCCTTTAGAGTATAACTTAATATTAACCTATTTTTCACAGCAGGTCAATATCAATTTTTTTAAAATTAAAAAAATATTAAGAGCCTATAAAATATTTTAAGCATCTTGGGTTTGACAGTCATGCTAGACCTAAAAGAATTTAAAAAAGCACAAGCAATCAATCACCAGCTACAATCTAACCAAGTAAACAACAAACAATGAGAGAACAATTATGCACTTTAGTTTTCAGGAGAGAGAAAAGAAAGAAAAAATACAAACAATCGATCATTGACGGCAATCCAACTATGGTATGTATACACACGCACTGTGTAGAAGAAGGGACGGTTGCACATCTAGTGAGACGACAAATGGCCAGATTTGATCATCGGGAAAGCCTTGCGATAAGATCAAGAACCTACTGTATGCAATTTGTATCAGTTTCCAAGTTGACTTTATTTTTCTTTTCTATTTTATTTATAACTCTTTTATTTTTTTTTAGCATTTTTTAGGATGTTTTACCTATTATAAATAAGTTATTTAGCTTGTATATAGGGTTTATATATATATAAACTTTGATTTTAGAAATTATTATTGTGTGCGTGACTCATACTTTTTGGTTTTTTATTGAATTACTCTGATTTATCAAAGAATTAACCAAGCTTCATGGTTTCTTCCATGCTTCTCATTCATGTCTCTTCATATGTATTGGGTGGAGGTTCGGTTTCAATAGTTTTGGTACCCAGTATAGGTTATTATTATGTCAAGCTCAATTATATATCTAAATTTAGTTTTCTTGAGAAAGGTCGATTTGATTGTAGGTTTTAAAATCTTTATATCCATGAGGTTCGTATCACAAGGTTAACAAATGAACAAACATTAGTATAACATGAGCTATATAAAAGTATTTATGTGATCAATAGAAGATTTATCACATTAGGTAAATAAAAAAAATATTTCATCTATTCTTAAATAATATTGTTTATGAAATTCTTATGTAAGGTGGAATGGAATTCAAAAAGAATTTCAACACTTATGTCCATTGATTATCACTTGTATTTCACCTCAAATTAGAACTCACCTTATACATGTGGTATTATAGAGTTACTCCATTACTCATGTTGTATAAGATTAAGAGGTTGAGTTACCCCGATAGTAATTTGAACAATATAGAAACATAAAAAAAAATCTTTAGGGATAGACCAGTTGAGTCAGACCTTACATGAGCTAGATCTTACCCATCAAGATTAACTCTTGATAAGACACAAATCATATCATATTCATTAGTGTTTATAATGACTTTACTATTTTTCCATCGATCCTTAAAGGAAGTGTAAGATGTCAAGACATATTGAGATTACCATTAAGGATATGAGGAGTTGGTCAGAAAAAGATCAATATGATGAGAGGAAATGCATAACAATAAAGTTTGAGTTTAAATTACCAAAGCAAGTCTATATTTAAATAAATTCATGTGAGAAAGTTCTTCAAATCTACTTCTAGGCAAGGCATTTATCAAGCAATTGTAAGAGTTATGAGAGTTATCAAGTCATCCAAAATTCCATCCTAAGACAAGGGAAAATAATTTTTGTTTAAGATGATTGTCACTTTAAACCAAATAGGAGTAAAATTGACTAACAAAAGTGAATTATCTTTCAAATTGAAGAAAAGGAGGCCAAAATAGATTACTCAACACTCATAGTCAAACCCTGTTGATCTTTAACACAATGAAGTTGATCTTTAACACAATGATTAATATTGTAAGGGGCAACAACTATTTTCCTAGCTAATTTTTGCTCAACAAAGAATTATATAACAACTAGTGCTAGTTCTTCTTATATAATAAGAGCGCTCTCTAATAGATTGTCTTCTATATCAATTGTACACCATGAATAGTGTAGGTCCATTCTTATTTTCATACTTCAGAGGGGTTATAACAACAATGGTATCTATATTTTCAGTTTCTCTTAAGGTAATTTCACTAACATAAACTCTTTAGACTTCTTCCTCCCTAGTTTTTTTTAAGTTAAAATCATTTGTCAAGAAAGATTTTCCTTCTAAGATCATGTCCAAATTAGTATAGGTATAATTAATGGTGAATGGAAACACTCTCATAGGCTCTTCATGGATTAGAGGTAGAGCAGTTGTAGTTTTGGGGATCCACTTAAATATAAAGATAAGGATTTAGCTTTCAACCTATATAAGAGTATTAGAAGTTACAGAAAGTGTGGTTTTAGGAAATGGTATTTGAGAAAAAAAAATTAAGAATGGGATAAGTTCAAATGTTATAAAAATACTTGCCTTTGATCTTTTGACCAATTCAGAAATGAGAGCATCACTATCTCTTTCTTTAACCACGATGGGTTATGAAGCCTTGGTAGGCTGAAAGAATTTTTATGAGAAGAAGCACTTGTAGATTATGAAGTTAAAGAAAAACATAAAGAATGTTAAAGTAACAATTATATAAAAGGATGTAATGAACTTCTGAAGATTAAAGTATACTTACTCAAGGGTTTTTGGCTCAATTTCTTGGCTAGGCTATTGGTTGGACTTTTGGTGGGCTTTCTCTTGCTAGTTTTTTGTTGAAGTTTCTTTATCAAAGAAACAAAATTCTTAACTATGACTTCTAAAAAAGCATTAAAGATGACATTCATAGCTTTCTTGTATAAAAAGAGAACCCTATTTGATGTCTCACTATCAATGTAAAGTCTCCCACTTTATCATGTTCAAAATGGTGTTGTACTGTTTGTGTCACATCTTTCACTTTCTCTAAACTTTAAAAATTACTCTACTTAGACTGGTTCTATTGGTGACATTGTATATTGAAAATAAGATGCACTATACAAACCCTAATTATCCTGCTACAAAGTGGAGACAAGAGGGCTTATAAAAACAATAGTTGTTCATTTATACCATATATATCACCAACCTAAAATGTAGATCCATATAAGTCAGGATACTTTTCCAAACTATAGTGTTCTCTTCTCTTTTAGCATTTGTCTCTTTATTTTGAGGAATCGACAATCATGTATGGCCTATTCTCCTTGATACGACTGATCACTCTTTTTTTCCATTACTATAAAGGTTTCTAAGTATCTTTTATAAGGAAAACTATGAAAAAGAGTTCTCATCAAACTCTTCCCTATATAAACTAATTAGGGGTCCAGAGTTGATTGTACAAAACTAAAACTATAACAATAAGTAGTTACAAATGCCTAAAACCCATCATAAAACACAATATAAGTATATTTTTATCATGAAATGGTGTTCACTTCTAATTAGCATTCCATAATGCCTTGTATATATGACTCATTATAAAAGATCTAAGGGCAATAGTCTTACCCTCAGCCAAAGCCAATACTATTTTCAAATAGGCCCTGGATGGTTTATTACAATTGAAACAAATTAAATACATATACACCTAGTGGAGAAAAAAAGCCATATGTTCTCTCTAGGATGGAAAGTTAGTTCCTTTATTCTCTTTTTTTAATAAAACATTGTACTTAGAAGTATTTGCCAATAGATCTTTAAATTGACCTGGGTCAATTCGTGTGGAGGGATAAAGCTTAGGCCTTTTATTATGGTCGAATAATATACATCTTATTTGAAACCAAATCATATGCAAAATTAAATTAAATTCTTAAGCAAATTTCAATTCAATTAATAACCTATTATAATTTACGTTTGGAATAAAATATTAAATCATATAATTCAATTCAATTATACTGTTTGGAATACTTGTAGAAATGAATTGAATTGACAGTCTTGACTCTTTTTCTTTTAATTCATAAATATTTCTTTTTGTTACAATGACCCTTATATTTATTTAAATTATTATAAAATATAGACATTTTAAAAATATATATATATAACTATTTCATATTAAATATTTATTGAAAAAAATCAATATATATATATATATGTATATTTTTTTTTATCAAATTAATATTTTCATTGGAATATTGAGAATAAGATTCTAGAAATATTCCAATAAAAATTTTAACATTTTACTCAAATAAGACTTAATAAAATTAATATCAAACCAACACAAGTCATATTACCAAATAAACAAGTAATTGACTAGCATAATTTTGATAATGTTAACAATTCATAAAGATACCATAAATATATATTCTTGAGCCAAAGCTTTTGTTAAAAAAGAAGAAATGAGAAAAAGAGTTGGTGTTTTGGCAGAGAATAAGAAGTTACTTTAAAGGGTTTTAGAATGAAAAAAGAAAGGGAGTATTTTTGAAAAATAATTTTTAATTTTAATTTGAATTGAATTACTACAACAAATCAGAGGGTCTCCTTTTTTATTTTCTTTTTCCTTTTATTTTAAAAAATTGAATTCAATTTAAAATTCAAACCAATACCCTTAAAAAGGTTCCAAATACAATAATTGATAGAACCTTGTGAATTGAAACCAACACCCTTAAAAAGATTCCAAACACTAGAATAGATTTAACCATATGAATTCAATTCAATTCATATGGTTCCAAACAACTTGATAGAGTTATGGTTTACAACTTATACCTGAATACAAAGACGTTGTTTGATTTCAAAAAAAAAAAAAAAGGATAAAGTTGCCGGCATCTTCTTCTTAGACTTGGTGGTAATCCTAGATAGTTGGATAGCATAAAAAATTTTCTACCATCTTCATTCTTCACTAAAATTTTGTTGCATTCTATCTAACTACTTGATGCAAGCTGAAGTGACAACAATAGGCTATGTTATGATGAATTTCTTCCATATGTTGATGTTCACATGATTATTATAGAGTGGAAGCCTCACTACATCTAAGGAAGCGTTTGTTTCTGCGTTTGTAACTGCGTTTTGGCAAATTTCAATTTTTTTTTTTTTTTTTTACTAAAATTGAGTTACGGTTGTATTTTTTAGATCGTTTTGATGTGCTGATGTCAAAAATAATTTTTAAAAAATAAAAAAACATCATTTGCATGTATTTCGGCACGAAAAGCTATTTGAAAAGCAACCGCTACCACACTGCCAAACACGCTCTAAGATGAACAAGTTATCTATTTTCTTAGGAATGTATTCTTAGTACGGATCAAAACATTCTTTAGATATGTTTTTTTAAACATTGCTGATGATAAACCATGGTACATTGGGGATATAATCTCCATAGTTTTGGAAATGAGAAATAAAAGAAGGTTTTTACTATATAGCGCTTAAACATTTATCTTTTTATGCAAATCTTTGGTATATGCTGAGAAGAATCGAGGGTTTTTTTGAAGAAGATGGAAGAACATGGTAGTTAATTGATTGAATTGATAAATTAATTGCAAGTCAACATAACTATTATTTTAATTCTAAGCATCACACTTAAAAGCTAGAAAACATTCTATTTTGAAATTGATTAATTAACTAACATGTTAGACAATGAAATATTGTCAATATTTTAGAAGAACAATGCTTGATTTATCGCATCATTCATAACAAATTTTTCAATCGATTGAAACATAAAAGGAAAATTGATATTCCTTCGTGTATCTTAAATAAATGAATATTGAGAGCATTGTTTATATATTTTGTACAAAGACATAGTATGTAATAGGAATAAAAAGCTTGGTCTAGTGAACATAGCCGCCAACTTGAGAACAATGTTTTTAAAAGCTGTAGGCTTTGTTAGAACCCACGCGGAAGAGTACAGCGAAAGGTGACGCCGAAGGAAGTAAAGTATTCCCTTTATCGTTAACATACATAATTATCTATATTGACTAGATTATAAGAAACAAAACTAGTGGTATAAAGTCCAGATTTTATTCCACTCGAGTGAGAGTATAGCTCATCTTGATATCTGCAAAACTATTCAATTATCGTAACTTTTAAAATATCATCAATTATAGTATTTATGATTTTCAAACCCGGCCTGTGGTCTGCCTGATCCAAAGCTTGAATTCTAGATTTTAATCAGATTATTTTTTTTTAAATTAAAACAACATGATTGCAACCGAGTTTTTAGCCAAGTCAGGATCACACCAGGTTTTTCTTTCAGGAACATGGTTGCAACCAAGTTTTTAACCAAGTCAACCGGATCACACCAGGTTTTTCTTTCAACCGGGTTCCAGATTGACCCACAAAACTAAGTTTCAAAAATATGATAATAATATAATTTTTCTTCATCATACTTATAATAACATGGTATAACATGTTTTAGTTTTGATTTATTATAGAAGATAATTTTGTATGTGAGTCGTAGAAAAATTACATAAAAAAGAACAAGATTAAAAGTTTTGGGGAGTGCCAGAGTGTGGAGAACATTAATAAATTACGGCTTTCCAGATCTAAATCTAGATGTACAAAACAGAGGAAATGGTACACAGATAGAGCAACAACCACAGAAATAACCACGTCCAAGAGGATTAGAAAGCCTATCATTTTGGCCAAGTAGAAAAGTAGAAACAAACAAAAACTTAGCTAACATGTCTTTTAGATAAACAAGAACAGAATCACATGCACACCCACTTATGCACATTGATATCCAGCATCGCCTGTTACCACCATACCCCACCACTGCGCCACAATCAGAGTCACAGCCTTGCACCTTCAACCGCACTAAAACATCAAGCTGGACGCCACAACGGTTATAAAGAATGAGAACAGGCCAGTGTTTTCAAGTCTGAATCCACCGTCAGTGATGTCTGTGTTTATTCCGGCTCCTGATGGACCTACACCGGTGCCAATCCCTCCTAGCACTCCAGTAGGTGTTGCAGTGTACGGAGTGGTGGTGGTAGATGGGGTTGCGGTCGAGGTTGTGGTGTTTGTTGGAGTTGTGGTGACCGGAGTTGGAGTTGTGCCGACCGGAGTTGGAGTTGCGCCGACTGGAGTTGGAGTTGTGCCGACTGGAGTTGGAGTTGTGCCGGTGCCCGCAGCGCTGGACAAAAAGAAGGTCAGCAGATAATTTTTGAATCCTGACAGTGATATCATCCCATAACAAAGAATACTCGACAAAGATGGGACTCTAACTTGAAGAGTTTTTAGCCCTTTTTTTTTCCCCTATTCTCTGCGTATTCTCTTAACAACAAAATCAGGCTGGCATTTTGTTTTAAAATGTTTCAACTTCCCACATAAAAATTCAGGAACTTGAAATACAGGCATAGCATTTTACCTGCCATGTTTTAGACTTTTGTTGGTCGATAGCAAATAGGAAGAAAAAGAACATTACATTAAGAATTAGAAACATTAGCATGTGATGACAGCAATATTTAACAAACAATTTGCAATAGAGCAACACAATTATTCTTGTCATCGACAAAATTATTTAATAAAACAACATATATTCTCTCAAAATCACCAGCACGGACTCTCAAATACAGGGAGCATCACAACGTTGGAATCAAGATTTTAAAATAATAACGTGGCATTCAGTAGTGGGTGGATCTTTATGACAATTGAACATGGAAGAAATTAATCTAAACATGCTCACGTTTCTAAGCTGTGCGTAACGTTCCCTCCAACAACAGGAGTTCAAGTTGTTAGTCTTGAAGATTTTTTCCCTTTTTCCTATCGTTTCTTGCTTCACTACTACATTCACTCATTGTATAATCAGGAAGGTATAAGTGAACGCATACAGCTCAACCACACTATTTTCTCCTGCTGTGTCTACCTATCATGAAAACCTAGGAGCAGTGCAAGAATTTGTGGTGGACTCAATTGATAATTGCTCGAAACAGCGACAAATATATTGCTCCGTATAGCTGGTTGTGACAGGAGCCACTCTAGAACTGTGGGGCACACATGCATACACATCTCTCAAGACATCCCAGAATTCAAAAGTTGGTTCACATCTCAAAAATATTATGTCCATCCCAAGGTTTTGATGCTGTTTTATATTTGAAAATCATAACCATTATGGCCCACCATAGAAATCATGTTGGGACACTTTCAATAGGAGAGGCAAGGAAATATCAAAAGATAAAAAAAAACTAATTATTTAGTCTTGAGAAATAAATACGAAAAATATTAATATTAAACTATTATTAAAATGATTTTTTTATATATATATTGGAATGAACACAAGGAAAAGAACGTATAAAACTATATTAATAATATAGCGCTCCTCTAGAACGTATATTTACACCATATAAAAAACTATACTGATAAGAGCTAAGAACATAAATTCATCAGAGCATTATAGACTATTATCTATTTAAGTTATTTTTTCAAAACTTAAACGATATGCCAGTTTATGAATTACATGGATGATGGCGAGCTTAGAAAAGTAATTAATGAGGTGGTGTGTTTTTAAGGTACATTATTGTCCTTGTAGAATGCATCTTTCACATTGTCCTCTTATCCATTACGCTCCCGTGACATTACAGCTTTATTAGAGGGCTTTAGATCTGAAATACTGCAGTGTCATCATCCTTTTATCAAAGCGAAAAGGGTAGCTTGAAAAATGATCAAAGGTGAGGCTTGCGAGAAAACAAAACAAGGGTTGTGAGGGGAGAGTGTTAATTTTTGTTCCTGAGTGTTTTTATTTTAAAAAATATTAAATTAATACTGTTTTTTTAAAGTTGCTTCGCATAATAAAAAAAACACCATTGCTAACAAAAAGCAACAGTTGAAAGAAAATATGGAGACGGCAAATTCTTTGGTAGAAGCTATTTTTCCTCGGCCAGCTATAAAGAAAAGGAGGATGCCTAGAAAACAGTTGATAGACACTCGAAATTCTAGCAAGCACCAAGCTTTTCTGGAGTACTGAAGGAAAAATACTCTCCCTCGAAGGAAAAACTCAAAAAATGCGTGTAAACATTTTTAGTAAAACAGCATAAACTAAAAGACGATAGCTTTCTCTAGATCATTCATTGCCTTCTTATTTCAACATTTTTAGCTCCTATTTTTCTCAAATAAACATTAGACTCAAATTTAAGCATTCGGTTCTGTTAAGCATCTTAAACTTTTTGAAACCCTAAAATATAATGCTCGCAGTCCAAGCTATGGGCACCAATGGATCACTAGCCTGAAATACGTCACACCTTATCTGACATCACATTTAATTGCTTTAAAAAAAATTAGAAGTTGGATAGCAAAACTTCTACGAGTTAATTAAAGCAGGAGTACCTGACACTGGAAGGGTAAGAGCAGCCGTTAATGCCTTCAATTACCCAAAAAAAAAACAAAAAACGGTGAAAGGTTATAAGTCCATATATATTACAATGAAACTATAAAATATATGTGAAGAGATTTGGGGAGTGGCTTACTAGGATCAGATGCAGAAACCATAGCAGCGCCTTTGAAATCACAAGCGCCTTGAGCCTGACCCTTTTTTTGGAAGTAGCTGTTGACAGCATAATTGCAATGAGCTCTGACAGTGTTGGGTAGGAAACAAGGACCATTTTGATGGATAGGGACACAGTCAGCCCCAGCTCCACAAGCATAGTCCAGAGTCTGCTGTAGAACTGAGGTGCCCATTTCCTTGCAAACGCACCATGTGCAGCCTAACAGAAGCAACATTTGAAGAAGAAGAAGAAGAAAAGGTTAGAAAAAGGAAACGATGAAAACAGCAGTATCACATCTAGTAAAATTAAAGAGGGTGACCTTTAGAAATAATAATAATAACAATAACCAGACCTTAGTCCATCACAAAGAAGGAAGAAAAGGAAAAGAAAGAGGAGATTCCATGGTTACAAACATAAAGAAAGCTGCATTGCTTAAAACCAACAAGAGTATACATGGGAAAACATAATGGACAAAAATAAACTTGCATTAAGTAAAAAAAAAAAAACCTTTTTTTTTTCAAAAAGAAAGTTATTAAGAAACAACCATTAAAAGATAAAAGGAAAAGAAGATATCCTTAGTCTATAATTGGATTAGTTTTATGGGCTGTGGCTTTGGCCGTCAGGAGGGAAAAAAAATACCGAAACAGGAAAAAAAAAAGAATATGAAGAAAAAGAAAAAGGATAATGCCATAACTCACTTGCTCGACCAGCCATGGCCATCATGAGTATTGCAAGCACTAAAACAGCCATTATTGATTGAACAATGGGGAAAGAGCTTCAGAGATATCAACGGCGGACAGAGAAAGGTTGCAGTTTACAGGGGGAGAGAGAGAGAGAGTACGGAGGAGAGAGTGATGCAAATGCAAATGCAAACGGGGTGGCTATCGATTGTAGACAAGAAAAAATAGACAGAAACAGTAGATTGTGGAGAGGAGGTGGCCCAGTTTGGTGTCGGCTTGTGAGTGCTTTTTTGTTCTTTTTTGTTCTTTCTACACCAATTTACTTTTCATTTCTCCATCATCTTTGCCTTTGCCCTTTAAAACAAAAAAAGTAAACAGTATCCTGGGAAGTCGAGAAAACTTGTTTATGCCTGGGAGGGGGCTGTGTGGTTGAATACAATATAATGATTTTAAAAAAATTATCAAATAGAAAAAACTATTTAGAAAAATAATATAATTTAATATACTATTTTAAAAAATATATCATATTTGTGACTTCGTGAGTCATAAATATTGTGTCACCTTTTTAAAAAAACAGACAGATTGTTTTTGCAATCTCTTAACCCCTCTGCTAAAAAAAAAAAAAAAACTAATCTAAAAATTTACAAATCCAAAATCAATATTATTTTCAATTCACAATTCATTAAAATTCATAATTTAATGCAATTACAATTCACATGATATTTTATTAAATTTAAATTAAATTCATAATTCTTATAACATTAAAATATGTAATATAACTGCATCTAAAACTTGTCTCATCTTGTGTATAGGCTTGGAGTGCTCGTGGATGTGTCTACACCACCCCAACTCGTAGACAAACCTATAGTGCTCATGGAGGGGTCAACACAAAAATCGCCTCATCTTGTAGACGAGCTCGGAACGCTTGTGAATGGGCACGAATCACTCGTAGATGGACTTGCCTCCCATTCTACACGTTCCTATTCATGAAAAGTGATCTCATCGTTGTTAATGCTGCTTTGAAACACTTAACCTCCATAACTTCAGCTTATTGTTTACCAAGGCACATCCTATCTCATCACCTCTTTTATGGAGCTCGGTTGTTGCTCTTCGAGCCTTCCATATTGAATAATACATCTAATAAATAAATAAATAAAATCAATACTCATCATCTATAATAATATCAACAAGATATTTAATAAATGTTATATAAAAAAAATATTACATACCAATTGATTATATCTTGGATAACGAGGCCTATAATGCATAGAATTACGTGAATGCTTCATAAAATGTGTGTAAGTATAATAAACTGACGTGTTATAAGAAAATACCATCTCACATACTTTTCTATATCAATTATCAAATGTCACTTCAAAAATATTCAATCTCTCCTAGCATGCTAAATATTTAGGCAAGCTACATCAATCATCACCAACCAATTCTTTTCTTGCTTACCTAAACGACTAATACCATGCAACTTGTTACTAGTATTAATATAATTTTGGATGTACTAAGACAATCCAATTTGTCGTATTATTTGATAGGAAAATGTATCTTAACGATATCAAAGTAATACAATAGAGACCTGTGTTAACTATAAATCATCTCCCTATCAGAATATCAGTAAATATGCTAATATCAAATCCTTATTGCAAGACAATTATCTATTAGAACACAATTCACTACTAAAAAAATAATGGCACAAATAACAAAAATAAAATAAAATTATACTCATATATAGTGAGGTTGTCATGCGTCTAATTTATTTCAATAAAACTAATAAACATGAGTAGGATTTAAAGTGAAATGTCTAGCCATACATCATCTAGCATGACAAGCCATAAAAGTAATAAAATTTTACATGTAATTTATATATGTAACATGTTTTTTCAAAATTTATTAAATTTTATTATTATTAAGCTCCCATGGAGAGTGACTTCTATGCAACATTGTCAAGAAAATTATTCTCCCAACTCTCTAGACGAGCGATATAGAGATGCTCTCATGATCAAGGCTTATGTATTTACATTGATAGCTCTAAGGTATTATTTAAAAAGAAATCAATATTAACAAATTAAATTATGGTCGAGTTTGATTTCAACCTCGATTTTTTTTCCATCAAGTTTTTCTTCAACTCATCTTATCAAAATGTCACAATCTGACTATTCTTCTAGCTTTTTGACATGTTATAGCTCAAAGGCTTATCTCCTTGTGTCTTAAAATATTTTTGGATTTTAATTTATTTGTTTTTTGGATTTTCTTGAAAAAATGTATTTTTTTTATAAAACAATTTTGTGGGATCCAAATTTGAGTTATGACACTAATTAGGGATATTTTTATCTTTTTAAAGTTTTTAGAATAATATAATTACTTTGATGCCCTTAAAAAAAATCCAACATAACTCTTGTTGTCTTTTTTTTTTATTGGTTTTATTGAAAATCCCAAAGATACTTAGTGATATTGTTGTAAATTACATTTATTAAGTATAATTAAAAAAAAGTTGCTAGCACATGTCATCATGTGGATGCCACCCCGCCGTTGTTTGGACAACACTTGAAGGGTTGTTCGACCACCAAACATCTCCTTCTAGAGCAAAGTTTGAAAGGTCTTGGCCACCAAAGACGGGAATGGGGCAGCGCATGCCCCTAACAAGCATTAGGTTTGACACCAATGATTGTTTTTTGTTTTTCTCTCTCCCTGCCTCACATTCCGCATGATCCCTTACAATTTGTTTCCCCTTCACATTTGGTTTTTGTCCTTTTGATTTTTTATTTTATTTTGAATAGGCCATGAAATTACAAATGTTTTTTTTTTAATTTCACTCCCTTGTATTTTTTTAATCTTTCAGATTTGGTCTCTTTTCTTTTGATTATATTTTTTTATATTTTCAATAAGCTTTAAAATTACACTTGTTTTTTAATTTCACCTCTTTTATTTTTTTTATCTATTAAATTTGATCTCCATTCTTTTTATTGTTATTTATTTTGTTTGGGATCATTTTTTAGGTTTTTTTTACAATTTCATCCTCTATGATCTCTATAGATTTTTGTTTTTCACGATTTCATCATTCAAAATTAGATTGGTTGGGAATTAAGCTTCTTGATTGAACCCGGTTCAAGAATTTAACAGATTGCGAGTTTTAGATATTAGATTGAGTTTAGAAGATTTTCCCGGGTTGTCTTGTTTTTTTTTCCTTTTTGGAAGATATTTTTGTACTTTTTTTTAGAGTTTTGCTTTATTATTTCTTATGGTTTTAGTTCTATGAGATTAGTCACAGGTTCTACTTTTAAATAATTAATTTATTTTAATTCTATCCTTCATTATTTAATTTATTTAAAATTGTTCTTCCATTTCCTTTCTAGTGGTTGTCTCAATCTTATACTCATAATCATGGGTTTTGCGGATTAACTAGGGTTAACTTAATTTTTTTTTTTTTCATTTTTATGGGTTAGTTCTTGGTTCATGACTAGAGTCATTAGTTTCAAAGGTTAACACGAATTGATTTTTTTTTTGTCCTTTTGTTAAATTGAATTATTTTAATTTCATCGTTTAACATTTGATTTATTGAAAATTAATTTTTGTGTTTTTTTTCTATTTCCTTTCTACTTGGTTATCTCGATCATTTTTTTTTTACAATTTCATCTTTCATGGTTTTTTTTTCCTATCAAATTTGATCCCATTTCTTCTTATTGCTATTTATTTTTCATTTGGAAAGTGTTTTAAATTTATATTTTTTTTTCATTATCTCATCATTTAAAATTAAATTGGTTGGGAATTAAACTTCTTGATTGAACTTGGTTCAAGAATTTCATAATTTCAATGGTCGTGGGGTTTGAGAGTTAACCCGAATAACTTATATTTCTTTCAATTTAGTTTTAAATTATTCTTTTATTTTCATCATTCAACATTATATTGTTCAATGATTAAACTTCATGATTTTATTTAATTTTATTTTGAACATGATCATCTTGGTATCATGATTGGGTCAGAGATTTTGTGTCTTGACCCAGGTAGGCTCGACCAAGTTTTTTAAACTTTTATTTAATTATATATTTTTTTCTTAGTTTTTGTCCTTCAACATTTTATTTTTTAGAGATTGAGTTTTATCTTTTTTATTTTTTTTGGAGTTATTATATGATAATTTAATTTATTAGGAATTAGTTTTAAAAAATATTTTGTATTCTTTTTATAAAATTATTTCAAATTTTATATTTATAATCACAAAGTTTGGGAGTTTAACCCTTTTAGGATTTTGCTTTGTTTGTTGGCCAAGACAAATAAACCAACGCTTATGACAGTCAAAAGTCAAGCCATGACCTTGAATGAATGGAACACCTACACACCTCCGGTGCTCAGAACTTAAATAAATAAACATTTTAGAATTATTCAACTGAACGAGAGAAAGAGCGTCGTAGAAATTGCCAAGAAATATAACTAATTCATCACATATTTTATTACCTTCACCAAACTCTTCACCTTCTTCTTTGGATCACTTTTCTCTCTTTTTTGCCTTGGATTTCATCTTCTCAAGAGGAAACATATCTGCACAACCAAACAAAGTAAATTTCTTTTCTTTCCCAATAAAATCTCTTGTTTTTTTTTTCTATTTTATTTTCTTGTTTCTATGTTTTTACGGGGTTGTAATTGATCAAGGGGTCCTCATAATTAGTCTTTGATCAGGCTTTTTAGTTAGTTGTGTGTTGTTGTTTTGTTTGATCTGGAACATCATTGAATTGAGAGTGGAATTCTTTCTTTTCTGCTTTCTTATTGTTGGCACTAGCTGTTGTATTTTTTGTTTAACAACGGGCCTACAGTTTGTAGGGTTCTTCTCTTAGGTTTTCTTAGCCGCTTGACTTTGCTTTTTTATCCATATTTATCTGCGGGGTGTTTATGTAGTTTGGAAAAATCTTCAATATACAGTGATTAGATCATGGCAAAGGGCATGGAAGGTTTTAACAGAAAGAAAATTGAGATTCTTATAAAACTTACCCTTTTTATTCTTTTGAGTTTTAGTAAGTTTAACTGACCCACTTCTGATTCTTATCCATAGTATATTTCTGATTGTCCAGTCCTTATTTTCAGTGGATTTTCTCATAGTTAAGGCTCTGCTTCTGTTGTTTTCTGCATTTTGATATCATTTATCACTGATCCTTCACCCCCTTTGTCCTCTCTATTATCTCGCTGGTATCTTTCATTGTTCAAACTTTGAGAAAAATCCTTGCTTCTGCAATACGTTTCTCGTTTTTTGTTGCATCAATTGGTTTTCACTGATATTTTTTTCATGAACAAACTTCGAGAATGAGAGGAGTCTGTTTCTTCTTCAGTTAATCCCTCCTTTTTAGTTGGATCACTTCTTCTTTCTTTAGTTTTCGTTCTGTATTGTAACTGGAGTTCCATTGAACCCGACTCATGATTTCTCTCCAACAGACCTTTTGTAATACTGAACATGGCTCTGGCAAGGACATGACATAGGTTTGGAGTTCATTTCAAGAAAGTTGGGATTTTGTTTGGGAGGTTATTCAAGGTGTACATTTTGTATTGCTACAATAATTTCTTATTTCATATTTCCTTCCGTGGTAATGCCTGGCTGTCAATCAATGACGACAACGACTTGCGAAGGGGAACAACATATCATTGCTGCAGCTCAGCATATTTTGAAGTTATTGGGAGAAAATAAGAACCTGACTGGTGACTTTAGACGAGCCCTCACAGAACTGGACTCCCATTTGTCTGCAATGACTATAATAAATGAAAGCAAGAGATGGAGATTTGCTGAGGTTGAGGAGCAGCTGAAATGTGCTGAGAGAGAGGTCATGCGTTGGGAGTCTAATCCATCTCTGATATGGGATTCTGGACCCACAGAGGCTTCTGAGTACATACAAGCCGTTAATGAAATTCACACGGTGATGGAAACTTTAGGTGGCTTGCCCATGAATGATCATGGGAGGCCGAAGGAACTTGCTTTCCGAGCTCAGTGTGTTCAGCAGATAGCAATGTCAAGGCTTGAGGAAGAGCTCTACCACATTCTTGTTCAACATAAGCAATCCCTTGAGCCGAAGAACATATATTTTCCCCCAAGTGTTGATTTTTTGTATGATGAGTCGTTTGTTTCGGTAGAGGATGAAATAGTCGAGGATACATCAGAGAGAGACAACAATGGAAGAGAATCTACTGAATATACAGTAGATTTGATTGATCCACTTGTGATTCCTGACATCAAGTCCATTGCTAGTGTTATGTTTGCATCTGGTTATGATAGGGAATTCTGTGAGGCTTTCATTGGCAACCGTAAAGAAGCATTGGATGAGCATTTGTCCAACCTTGAAATTCAGAAACTCAGCATCGATGATGTATTAAAACTAGAATGGGATACCTTGAGTTGCGAAATTAAGAAATGGGTGAGGGCTGTGAAAATCATCATTCGGGTCTATCTTGCTAGTGAGAAACGGTTTTGCAACCAGATATTAGGGGATTTTGGTTCCCTCGATTCATATTGCTTTGTTGAGATCTCAAGGGTTTCAGTTTTGTACCTATTGAGTTTTGGTGAAGCCATAGCAATGGGACCCTATAATCCTGAAAAGTTGTTTCGCTTTCTTGACATGTACGAGGTTCTGGCAGGTCTTCATCTTGATATGGAAGGTTTATTCTCTGAAGCGGCTAATTCTTTTGTCAAGAGCGAGTTCCATGACCTTCTTAGGAGATTGGGTGAATCTGCAAGTACCACTTTTTTTAAATTTGGGAATGCCATTGCACTGGATGCCTCCATACACCCTTTCCCCAGAGGTGAAATTCATCCCCTCACTAGGTATGTGATGAATTACATCAAGACCCTTACTGCATACTGTGATACTCTCAATTTGCTTCTCAAGGACCGAGATGTATATGATCCAAATCCTGTTCTTGAGACGGATAATGGGCAGGACATTTGTACTTCTACTTTTAGTCCCATGGGTTGCCACCTTCGGTCATTTACATCTACTCTAGAATCGAATCTTATTTGCAAATCCAAATTATACAAGGATGGTTCTTTAGGGCATATTTTCTTAATGAACAACATCCATTACATGGTCCAGAAGGTCAAGGGCTCTGAACTCAGGCGTTTCTTTGGAGATGAATGGATCAGAAAGCATAATTGGAAGTTTCAGCAGCATGCAACAAGCTATGAGAGAGCCACATGGAGTGTTGTTGTTTCTTTGCTTAGAGATGATGGAAGGACGTCTCTGAAAGAAAGGTGCAGGAGATTCAGTAATGCTTTCGACGATGTGTACAAAATTCAGACACAGTGGCGTGTTCCAGATCTTCATCTTCGGGATGATTTGCAAATTTCTACTTCACAGAAAGTAATCCCAGCTTATCGAGTTTTCCTTGGAATGAACGACAAAAATGGTAGCGACAAGTATATCAAGTACACTTCTGATGATATGGAGAAAATGCTTTTGGATCTTTTTGTAGGATCACCAAGGTCACTGCGCAATTCACACAGGTGGTGAAGCCTCAATGATTTGAGTTTCGGCTTTTCTTTTCTTTTTGTAACTTTCTTCCCCTGATTATACATACCATGATTGTCTTAGATGCATATGTAAATTATCACCTTCCCTGTCAATGGTTCTCGATCAAATCTTGGTCGAGTTTTGTATGTAACTTTCTTCAAAATCAGAGGTCATCCATATCTCCCAAGTGCTTGTGTGCGCGCAGCTGTTGCACTGTGGTTTTGTTTAAGCAAGATTTTCTAGGTGCTGTGCATGTGCAGCAGCTGCTTGCCCTGAAAGCAAGAATCCAGTATGTGAACTCTGTAACCATAGGACCAGATCCTTGGTTCCTGTACGTGCATGCATCCAGACATAATTAACGACCTTAAATTTGTGTGTACATTAATTGATTCATGTCCTCAAGGCAGGTCAGAATTGTACAGCACAGGACAACCTCTTAAAGGCCAGTGAAAAGGGCGACTTCTCATGTCACCCAGATGTTAGGGCTGACGGTTCTCTCTTCAATTAAAGATCATGCACCAGTTGGGTAGGGTGTCATAAGAGTGAAAGTGTTGATGATGGAGATGTTTATTCAATGCATATGAAAACAGTTGACTAAGAAAAAAAAAAGAAAAAAAAATCATTACTGCACAAAGGCCGGCTTCCAGATGTTAACGTTGACAAATTCTACGCGGTGTTCCTGTATGGTGAAGATGCCTCGGCTTGGCTGACCTGAAACAATTTGAAAAGCTCTGATTGGTGCTGGACAAAACTCTTGGATCAGGCTGGGCTTATCTAAGTCTTGATTACCTTTTCAGAGGCTGAGGCTTACAGAAAATCAGATTTGTCTACTGCACATTTGTCATTCCTGTCATCCATGGGAGGCGGGGAGGGATCTCAAACTCGAAACCTCCGGTGACTCCTCAACTTTCTTTATTAGTTAAGCCACCACTCAGTTGGTCTCGGTGACATCAATCATCGTTAGAGCCAAACAATGAATCTCCTGACTTACGTTTCAGAAACAAAACGAACATAATTTATTGTATTTTGGTTTTTGTTATTGACACATTGGAGGGAGCTTTGGTTTAAAACTGGGTTTAATAACATGTTTGTTTAGGTGTTCTCAAAGCAAATTAAAAATGAGTTAAAAATGAGTTTTTTAATTCATTTCAACCATTAGTAAAGGTTGAAATCTGGATTAGAAGATGACGAGTGTTTCAACTTTAAAAAATATATTCATTAAAAAGAAAAATTCTAGTTGCATATGGTCTAACCTAGTCTATTTTATTTTGAGTTAAGCACGGCTCATCATGGTAGACCTAAGCGTGCTTGGATTGTTTTTAAACAAACATTAGCCTTTTTGTTTTTTTCCCTTTTTTATTATTTTATAATAGAATAATCCTTAAATACATTTATTAAAATAATATTTAAATAACTATTCAATTACGCAATAATTTTCAAGAGAATTAAAGCTTTTTAAGGTAACATCAATAATAAAGGACACCAACCTTATCCATCAGAACTTCAAGAAAATCTCAATATTTTCTAGTGAAAAACACAAGGAAATAGAAAATTATATAGTTACTAATATAAGCAAGTTTTACAAATTTTTAGGTAGTGTTTAGTTTTTTACTCTAATAAGAAAAAAGAAAAGAAAAGAAGAAGAGATATAGAAACTCTACTTATGAAAATTGAGACAAAAATAGAATTTTGTCTATCTTAAAAAATAATTTTTTAAAATTCTAAAAAATACTTTTTAAAAATGAAATCATATTAAAAGTTTATTTTTTTTTATTTCATTAAATTAATATGGAAAAATTTTGAGTTTCTTAAAACACATAAACATAACAAAAACAATAATTTTAATTATTTTTAGAATCCTAAGGGCTGAGTAGACAATTTAAGATTATTTAGAGTTTGTATAAAATTTACTTAAAGATCATTTTTTTTCTAGGGTTTGATGAACTCTACGAGATCAGGTTATCATAAATTATAAGCCTTTTAATTGTTTAGTTTTTAACAGTAATCCACATTAGTCACTAAATAAAAAATCTTTTAAAATCCTTATAGGAGAGGAAGGGAGGGAGGGAGGGAGAGTTTTATTTCTTGAGTGTGAGCCTTTTATTTTCTTTACTCTACCTTTTTGTTAGGTGAATCTAATGGGAATAGTGTCTTTTTTAGCTTTAATCATTAAAAGAATAAGGTATAACATTATATTTATTTACAAAACATGATAATCATTTTACTGGAAAAATAACACTTTACACCCTAAAAATTATCACATATAATATTTCAAGATAATTAAAAATATATATATACAATCAAGTCCCTACTTTAATTTTTTAGGTTTAGAATTGCAATCTCCTTGTACAAATTACATTCTAATTCTTAATTTTTAAACATTATTTACAATTAAATTCCATTTAATTAATCATCCCAGATTAGTTTCTCGGCAATGATTCTTAATGTGTATTCGTTAGGTTCTTAATATATTGGTTCAAATATTAATCACAATCCTAAATAAAATAAGATTAAATAAATTAAACAATTGAACTTTTATTCAACAAGTTGATCGATTAATATTTGAATATCAAGTGCACTGTTTAACAAAGTACCATAATCTTTCAAATATTAGGAAGGTCATATATAATTTGATTTAAACTTTCAATGATTAGTTTCTCGATGTAACTGTTATCTTTTCATTAAGAATATTTTGATTTAAAAATTTAAACATGGAGTGTATTTACTCTATCAAATCATATTTATTCTCAACATCATAATAATTGATTCTTTAAATAAGATCTGAAATTATTTTCAAATCTCATTTCACCTTACCAAGGATTTCACAATCAATAATATGATCATATAGAACATATGGACTACTACCTTTACTGCCAACAATGATCTAGCTGTGAGTGCAACATAGCCAAACATGTTAGCAACATTGACATTACACTGCCGGTGGTGACTATCGCAGCCACTCTAAAATTATATTTTTAATTTTTACATATTCTAGCTAGGTAAGACCAGAACAGTAATCAAAATATGTCTTTGAAAAAAATCACGAGACAAAAACTTTAATTCTAAAAAACATGTCTTGCATATAAATTTAATTCATAATTAAATTCAATAATAATTAAAATATGCAATCAACAGCTCTAATTATATAACAATGACCCAATAATATATTTTTTAAAAAAACTCTTGGGAGTCCAAGGGATTCTGTTAGATAAGTCGTTTAAGGTTTGAGTAAAAATTATCTTAAGGTTGGGTTGTCTAAAATTACAAGTCATTCAATTGTCCAAACTCTAATAGTAATCCACATTAATAATCAAATTACAAATCTCCTAAAACCCTTTTAAGGGAGAGAATTTGATATGCCTTGAGTGCTAGCTCTTTTGTTTTGTGTTTTTAAGTATTTTTATACCATATATTCTATAACATGCTTCTATATTTCTCTCTTGAAAATATATGGCTTAACATTCTAAAAAATTGATAACCCTATTAATGATAAAATATCAATTTATCATCCGAAAAATATCACATATATTATTTCAAGATAGTTTTAGAAACTTATCCAATCAAGTACCTACTTGATTTTTCTAGGACCATAATTATAATTTTCTATATAAATTATATTATAGTCATTAATTTCTAAAATTTATTTACAACCAAGTCTCACTTGATTAATCATCCAAGTTTAGTTTCTCATCATCCATTCTTTAGGTTTCTAATATGTTAGCCCAAATATAAATCATAATTCTAAATAAAACAGGATTCAATAAATTAAATAATTTAATTTATTATCAATTTAACAATTGATTCATTTACATTAGAAGATCAAGTGCATCGTTTAACAACATGTTATAATCATCGACATATTAGAAAAGTCGTAAGTGATTTAATTTAATTTTTGAGTGATCAGTTTCTCAAAGTAATTATTATCTCTTCATCAATAATGTTCTGATCCTGACATTTGAGAATGAAGTGTGCATACTTTATTAAATCATGTTTGTTCTCAACACTATAGTCATTCATTATTTGGATAAGATTTTAAACTCTTTTCAAATCTAATTCACTATGCACAAGAGTCTTACAATCAATATTATATAGGAATAGGTAAAATATTTGTTCTAATTTATCTAGGGTAATTAATCCTCTCTTAATCATTTAAATATATTTATATAGTTCATGTTATACACAATATCTGATCATTTGTTACCCTTGATTAGGACAACATGTAATCAAAATCAAAAGATACATTTCCTATATAAGATACCTTAACGATCTCAATTCTAAGAATTACTTGTATAATTATCATGTGAGCCTTTTAAAAGACACATGTGATCTATATCTATAGAATTCTTGTGTGAATTAATTCAGTGTACATATCACCTGACAAACACCTATATGTTATTTTTAGATACCTCTTATAACTTAACTTATAAAAATAATTGTTTTTTTTCATAAAAGAAAGACACATAGTATGTACTAGTCTCAATAACTTTAATTAATGTTCAATCTTAATATAACATTGACCAAGAATATTTAGAAACAATACATTGATACAATAAGAATTCATAATTATAATCACTTTATAATTTTCTTTGTAAATCATTTTTATTTTATTGACTTTATCTTTATTCTAGATTCATTAATTAAACATAAACAAATATTAAAAATAAAGAAAGCCTTTATTAACAATAAATATATTTTTACATTGACAAATTGAGTTTCATGTGTAACTATTTTTTTATTATTATAGAACATATACATTAATACATAAATCTTATGAGTTCATTAAAAGTCTTTAAGACATGCAAAGTTCATAAGAAAAGTAGACTAGGGCTCCAAGGTAAGAATAAAAATTGTAAAGTGATTTGATGATTCCATGTTTTAAAGTGAATAAAAATACTCTTGAGGTTGAAAAAGTGTTAATAATGGTTGTGAGGACTTTTTAAAAGTGTTTATAGCTGAATATATTATCCAAAAATATTTTAGAAAAAAAAAATATTGTAGTGGTTGGAAACTTTCTAGTTTATAGATTTATGATAGATAAAAAGACTAGAAAGACATATCATCATTTTTTTTTTAATAAATTCTATACCAAGGCTGAACCTAGCACACTTAGTCTAGGTGTGCGCCGACTTAAGAGTCCACAAGCTTGGTTCACAACTTTTTTTCTTATATAAAAAAGAAAGATTATGGTTTTATTTTTATTTTAATTCTTTTATTTATATCATTATGATTATTTTTTTTTATATCAACAAGACTTGTTTGCCTTCAATTAAAACTTAAAATAAATTAAATATGATTTTTGATTTGCTAGAAACGCATTTTTATAGTCATATTAAATGTTTATTATAAATTATTTATTCATTATAAAATTATTTGTTTCTTTTGATCTCACACATCTTTCACGTTATATAAATAATTATTTGAAGTTTTTCTTTTAATTATGGAACCCAAAAAAATATGTTTAGGTTACTTCACCATTCAACCTATAATTTGATTAGAAAAATAAAAAAGTCAATGCATTTCAGCCATAATTTATTAATAAATTGTTTTTTTTATATCATAATCTGATTAAAATAAAAAAATAGATGCTACAAAATTAAAATTAATTTTTTGATAATTTTTTAGGTACAAAAAGGACCATCGTTTCATTATTTAATATTATAAATATCATATGCTTTTCGACCACTTTTTCAAGGTTGAACCTATTATTTTTGCAGAATTACATTCTATTAAAATTATTAAAAAATCTAACCAAATTATACAAATAGCCCTGCAGCAACATACAAGCACGTCTGCTAATTTATGCTAACAATTTTTTTTTGTTATTTATAAAATAAATTGTAGTTAAAAAGTAAAGATTGAATAGTGATATATAGATATATAAAAGATTGGGTATAAGTCTGGTTTTGCATAAACGGCAGCGTGCCAATTTCATGATCATGTCAAAAATTATTTGATGAAATTTAACAAAAGCACTTATAAAAATTTGAAAATTCATACACTTAAAATAAGTAAAAAGGCAAAAAGTAAAAATAGAGACATTTCAAGTTTTTGGCAAACAAATCAATAACAATATTTTTTTAGCTTCAAAATGTCTCAAGAACACTTTATTCTATGCATGTCGTCTCACCCAAGTAAAACAAGGATATAATAATTGCCTTTTTCTTTCTTTTTTATTTTGTCATTGATTGAGACTAGAGGTAATTTCTTAAGTGATTATAAGTACACTCCTTCACATCAACTTGATAGTTGATACATTCAAATAAATTTAATAAATTCCTCAAAATGATAGAAGAAATAATACAGCTTTAACTAATATCATGAAAATAACACCCAAAAAATAAAAATATCACAATCACAATCAAAATAGAATTATGTCAAGTAAAACTCACACAAAAACATTTATTTGAAATTTTATTATTCAATGCTTTATCTAAACAAAACTTAATATTACAGTTTTTTTAAGTTGCTTATATACTAAGAAAATATTCTAAACAAAGCTTGAAAAATAAAAGAAAAATTAAGTAAATACAAAAAAATAATTTTAAATCAATTAGAAAAATATTACATATTATAAAAAGTAATTTCTAAATCTTATTTTAAGATCTTTCTAATCTCAAATGGTTATGAAAACTTCTATTATCTCCTAGCAAAACTTCATACTAATAAAAAAAAAACAAATAAAAATTTATAGCTATTCACATAAAGCCAAGTGTTAAAATAAACTCTAATGTCAAACCACTAGTTTCTATTCAATAATGACAATATAGTTACATAAACATGTGAATTTACTTTAATACTTGTAAAGACTTGCGTTTCGAATATGATGTAATCATTAACATATGTTTGCTAATTCTTCCTTTGATTGAAATTGTTCCATTCCAAGCTTTTAAGCCTTTAATATTTATCAATGCAAGCTCCTCGCCTAACTACACTAACTAAAACCAAGTTAAAAAAAGCTGCCAAATTATGATATTATTTTTTTCTACATTACCGGTTAATGATGTTTGAATATGCTAAAATATAAAGATATTTAATGTTTGGATAATAGTGATTTCATGTTCATATCAATATTCCCTTCTCTATAACTCAAGAAGTAAATGGTTGGTTGTAGAAAGCTCAACACCAACAAAACAGTCTACTATGGTAGGGTTTAGGAACTCTCAAATGATAAAATCAGTGATTTTTTAATAAGGATTCAATAAATGAAAGAATGAGCTTCAAATTTCAAGAATAAGAGTTTTTGTATGATAAATACTTTGAGAAAAAAAGTATAAATATTTAGATAATAAAAATTATAAACATTTATCTAGGTGGTTTATGATATAGTTTTAAAACCCGGCTCAAAGGATCGACCTGGGACCCGGGGCTGGAACCAAGCCAGGTTGAAGAAAAAATAGGGAAAGGAAAAACCCAGTGTGACCAGGCGAGTTGACTCAGCGACTCGGAAAAATCCGATTGCAACCCGTTGACTTTTGTTTTGTTTTTTTTTTTTACTAAAACAACGTCATTTTGATTTTTTTAAAAATTAACTCGGTCAAAACCCGGAACCCGGACCTTAGACCAGACCGGGTCTTAAAACTATAATTCAGAGGGGTATTTATAGCCCATGAACCTTGTTGTTTTTGTTGGTATGAAGAGGCCGCATAGTTATTTTCACCTGATAGTATTAATACAAGACAAATATCTTTTATATAATATTAATATTGATAGAAATATTGTAGGTCTTTAGAAGACTTTCTTACACCTAGGGGTGTAAAAAAATGATTATATTTGACATTAACATTTTATGTTAAAAGTCATTAGAATAAATGAACGAAGCCTCATGGCCCAACATAGGATCTAATGATTGTCAGATCCATACCCACTTAGACATGGCACGATGCCAAGCTTAAGGATTATGGGTGTGGTAGCTTGCCAGACCCATGTTTGTTTGGGCTCAATGTGTAATTGAACTTAAGGATGTTGGGTTTGATAGCTCGTCAGACCCATATATACTTTGGTTTAATACGCAGCTGAACCTAGAGATACTAGGTCTGGTAGCTTGCCAGACTTATGTGTGCTTGGTCTCAGCGCATAGCTAAACCCAATGACATAGGGTCTCGCAACTCGCCAAACTCATGTGTGTTTGGGCTTAGTGCGCAACTGAACCTAATGATGATGGGCCTGGCAGTTTGCCAAACTCACGTGTGTTTAGGCTTAGCATATAGTTGAACCTAATGACTGTGGGTCTGGCAACTCACTGAACTTATATGTGATTGGACTTGATGTGCAGATAAACCCAAGGACAATGGGTCAGGCAACTCACCGGAACCATGTAAACTTGGGCTTAGCACGCAATGAACCTTAATTCACTGGATCTATATGTACTTGGGCTCAACATATAATTGAATCTAAGGATATTAAGACTGGTAGCTCACCTGAACCACATGTACTTTGAGCTCAACACACAGTTGTACCTAAGGATACTGGGTCTGACAACACATCGGACTCATGTGTACTTGGGCTCAGCGCATAGCTGAACCCAATGATGTTGGGTCTTGCAGCTCGTTGAATCCATGTATACTTGGACTCAGCATGCAGCTGAACCTAATGATGCTAAATCTTGCAACTCGTAGAACTCATGTGCACTTAGGCTCAATGCATAGTTAAACCTAAGAACCTTGCATCTCACAACTTGCCAAACTAATGCATGTTTGGGCTTAACATGCAAATGAACCCAATGACGCTAAGTTTAGCAGCTCGTCAAACTCATGTATGCTTAAACCCAGCATGTAACTAAACTTAAAGACATCGCTAGACTAATGTGTACTTGAGCTCGCTAAACCCATGTATACTTGGGATTGACATGTAGCTTAACCCAAGGATAATGCGTTAACAACTTACTAGACCCCTGTCTGCTTGGGTAGCTCACTAGACTCGTGTATGCTTGGGCTCGACATATAGCTAAACCCAAGGATGATGGGTCTGACAGCTCATTAGATCTATCTCTATTTGGGCTCAGCAAGTAGTTGAACCTAAGGACGTTGGATCTAATAGTTCACCAAACCCATGTTTGTCTAGACTCAGTATATAGTTGAACCTAAAGACATTTGTTTGACAACTCGTCAGACCCATATGTTTTTGGACTTAATATATAGTTGAACCCAATGATGTTGAGTCTGACAACTTGTTAGACCCATGTCTGCTCGGGCTCAGAACGTAGCTGAATCCAAGAATATTGAGTCTGACAGCTTGTTAGACCCATGTCTGCTTGGGCTCAGCACGCAGCTTGCCAGACCTGTGTTTACCTAGGCTCATCACATAGATGAATTCATGAATATTGGATCTAGAAGCAAGTCAGATCCATGTCATTTAGGCCTAACAGAGATGTTGGGTATGAACGTAAACCTCCCCTCCTATCATTGGGTCATCACCCATTCTTTGGCCCTTTAAAATTTGAGATTAGACTAAAATCTAAATTTAAAAAATAATAAAAAAGAAGTGTCTCAACTACAAAAGGCAAACGGATCCAAAAGTTCTATGCAAAATATCAAACCAAAATTTGAAAGAAACAAGAACATAAAAGTAAATAAAGAACATATATACAAGGACGAAGCTCAGGAAGGTTATGCACAATTGTATTCAAGTTATCTCAAATAATAACCAAATTTCATACTTAATAAATATATTTATGCATATAAAAAGAAAAAATAATATTCCCAGAAAGTTGAAAAAAGAGTTGATCACCGCTGCTAGAGCGCCAAAATATCAGCCGATAGTTTGAGTTGGCAAAGCATCTGAGGTATGAGGTATCTATCAAGCACAGAACAGTATGAACTTCATTTATTGCCTCCTCAAATGCAGCACTGCAAAGCAATATAGGAATGTCTCGCTAGAATGTCTTCTGTCTTTCAATTCCCAATCATATTTATATCTGTCATTCCATCTGTTCCACATTTTCGTGCCGTGCAATTGGTGCTATCCACTTATGGAGCATCTGACCACCTCACAATACTTCCCTTTTACCCTCCCTTGCTGTGATTTAGGACCAGAACCATTTTCCTTTTTTTTTTCAGTTTATTAACAGTGTCTGTTATTTTCATGGTTTAAGAAACATTCGAATTTTGAAAACCCATCCCCTTGAGCCAGGACAAACCTCAAATGGTAGATTCAAAGGCTTTGCAAGTCTCATGTTTCTACGATGTTTCCAATTCTCAAGGGAATGATGAATTCCAAACATGCAATTACATGGAAATATAAAATTAGTTGCAACAACAAATCAAGTTCCAAATAATGTATTTTCTATGGTGAAGTATCAAACTTCAATAACTTAATTATATTGCTAAAACATTACAAGGTTCAAAGAACATTGTACAACAAAAACTTCAAGTAATAGCCGAGTCAAGAAATAAAACAACACGCCTAGTGCAATTGACACCGGAAGAGCTGGCAAAGCTTTCTGATAAAACGCCAATAGCATCAGAGTAACTCCCAGACCTGCTATAATAGCAAGATAACATGCATATACAGTCATAAAGTCATACATGGCTGCTCTCCCAACTAAGACGCTGTAAAAGATAAAGTCCCCCAGCCCCAGTTTGATAGCACCAGTTGACCCCAACCCAATACCTTCTAGCAGCAAATTCTCCCTGGATGCAGAGTTTTCCTGTCCGTGCAACTGAACGCTCGTCCTATGATCAATTAATGGTGCAGAAAGCTCAGCCTCCCTTTCCAAAACTTGCCCTTGTTCAGCTCCAATCAATATTCTGTCATTGTGGTCACTACCAATTGAATTAACTGTGCCACGAGTCAAGTTAGAATCGACAACAGACTCAGAATCCAAACTGAGATTAGAATTAGTCCCAGAATTCAAATTCTCATCAGAACCATTTCTAACACTGCTCCTTTCTCTCCATACCCTCCTTCGAACCTCACCATCCCTTGAGCCTGAATCATGATTAGTCACGGGCCGAGCTTCATAAACTAACGCAGGGATATCTTCATCCCTAGAGATTGCAAGCTCTACCAGGATCCTTAATGGACCAACAGGCAATAAAACAGCAGCAAGATCATACAATGCCAAGGCAACCAATAGTACCCAAGTAGTCCATTCAGGCAAAAGAGTAAACCAATAAGCAACTAAAACCCCAATAACAACCAAATACCCTTGTGTCACAAATATAGCCATTTTTGACATGAACACAGCCAATACACCCACAAAAGCAAAATTGAACAAAATCACAAAAAAAGTGATAGAATCAATGGGAATATTAAAATCCCCGATTAAAAACAAAGCAATCTCACCACCCATAAATCCCAGAACTAAAAAGGAAGAGAAACCCATGTAGAGTTTCAAGAAACGAGTGCATCTGAGATAAAAGAGAATCACCAAAACAAAAGTAACAATAGTGATTATAGCCACAAAAATAAGGGAGTTGATAAGGGCACCTTTGAATTTGTCCCAAAAGGAGTCAGATGTTGTCTCATTGTAAGCTATGGTAGCTATGGTGTTAATTGATGAAGCTGAAGAGGAGTCGTCCGTATCGAGAATTGAAACCAGAACCACCACCATGAACATGCAGATTGAGACTGGTGTTATAATTCTGACTAGTTCTTCACCTAAAGAATCAAGAACACTTTTGGGTCTTCGGTTTTGAGCCATTGAATTTGAATTTGAATTTTTTTTAATAAAGTTCGGGTTTAGAGGTTTGTGATTTGATTTGAATTGGGATTTTTTCAATTTTGAAGGGTAGATCTCGAATTTTATTAGGTCATTTTGGTTCTTTGGGTGGGGAGTTTCCACATGATAGTGATCTTGGAGGAGAGCTATCGGCCGTTCATATTTTTGATGTACCTACGCATGACTGGTTGGATAGATTTTTATTTATTTATTTTTTGTTCACAAGCAGAGGGTCCCTTTCTTGTTCCACAAATAGTCCTCCAATAGCCATTTGTCCGTGTTTGGCCTGCGAATCAAATAATTTTTTTAATAAAAAAATTAAATATGTAAATTTTTTTGATATATTTTTTATAACAAATGAAAGAAAAAGTTTAAATAAAAAGTTAAAAATTAAAATATCTAATTGAAAAAAAAAATCTAATTAACCAGAATTAATCTATAAAATAAACAATTCAAGTTATACATCTCATTTAATTTAACATATTTTTATTTGTAAAATTATTTTTTATTTAACTATAAAAAAAATAAATTCATGAGATTTTTTTTATATCAAATAATAATTAAAAAAAATAGAGGCTATATGTGGGAATGAAATAAAAAACTAACCCTAACTTTTTAAAAGTTTTATAAAAATCTTAATGTGTTTTTTCAAGCCAAATAAAAAAAAAACATTGGAAAACAAACAAATGTGGGAATGAAATAAAAAACTAACCCTAACTTTTTAAAAGTTTTATAAATTTTTTTTTTCAAGCCAAATAAAAAAAAACATTGAAAGACAAACAAATAATGAAATGATATGTTTATTTTTAAAGGGTTAAAAATATATTAAATTAATTAAAAAGAAAAAGACTAGGTGCCATATACCTGCCCATAAAAGATCAAGCCCGCACATCAGGCCCATGAAATAAACAAACAAAGCGTTATCCTAAAAAGTTGGATGCTAGGTTTTTTTTGTTGCTTTTAAATGCAATTAAATTATTTTATTCTGCTACAAAAAAGTGAGAAGACTGATTTAACTCTAATGAGTTTGATAATACTAATTTAATCTTATAAAAAATCATTTTGCCCACGATGTTCACTCCATTGACTTTTACTGTGAAGAAAAAAAATACCATTTACATTGTTTGTAGCAATTCACGTTACAATGAATCTTGGTCCAGGGTACAACATTATTGCCTCTTTTATATATATATATATATAATGTTTGTAGCAATTCACGTGACATAAAAGGTCAAGATGTTTTTTCTATTTGACATGATTATTGTTGTTTTTTTTTTCTTTAAAAATATTTTTAAAAAAATTTATTTTTTTTAAATTAATATTTTTTTTGATATTTTGATGCGCTGATATTAAAAATATATTTTTTATTTTTTAAAAAAATATTTTGATATATTTTAAAGTGAAAAATATTTTAAAAAACAATAATAATTCTACTCTCAAACACGCTAGAAATCATAATTATTTACATGGTAATGAAAAAAAGTTATCAGATGAATGATGAATGCATTGCAAATCCCTATCACTAAAATTTTGTGCATGTCTTAGATTTTCAATTCAATTTATTATGAAATTCATGACTGGTCTATCTGATTTTTTCTTGGTTACATTTGTTGCTTCTATAGTTTTAGTTTGATCATTGTTGTTCTTATTGTATTTACAATTCATCATCATATTTACTCTTCTACTTTGAGCTTTTTGCTAGATAGGTCCTATTTATATCTTCCTTAGAATCTTTATATTTAACATCATTTTAAAAAAAATATAAAGATTCTTATAACAAAAAGAAATGTTTTCTTTCTTAACAAAAAGAAATTATGTCTAAATTAAAGACAAAATAGTTTAGATTGATAATTCAATCCATTTCTACAAGTATTTTAAACTAAATACTACATTTTATTCCAAACATTCCAATTGTAACATGTTATCAATGGAATTCAAATTTATTTATGAACTAAATTTAATTTTCCGAACAAGGAATAAAAAGGAGGTGCATTCGGATCTCATCAATTTTTATATGACGAGATTAACAATGCTATTTTATGCAATAACTTGGATGCACTGTTGTCGTCACCACCATCCTTGGAGGGAGGAGAAGTCCATTCCTGAAAATTATGGAGGCTGCCTGTGAAGTCTGTAAAGAGTCCATCAACTCGGATATTGTTTAACCAATAATCATATTCCTCATATGGGTCTTGGTGGAAGTCGAAGTGTAAGAATTTGTTCTCATTCCTGTAAGTGTAAGGGTGCACCTGAGTTCAAATCAAGAACACCGGTGAATGATTATGATTACGAGTATATGGAAGGAAAAAAAGAGGCTCAATATCATTGTCAGGGAAACAGTGAAACTGAAATGAACCAATGCACTTGATTTTGCTGTTGTGAATAATGAAGTTTGGCCATGCAAGCAAGTTATTTAAATCATGATGCAAGTAAAGTATAAAATATATAAAATGACAGCAGAAAATCAAATTGTATCCGTTACTCTGTTCTGTTGCAGCATTTGTTGTTGGCCATGTGTTTAAGTTGTGTTCTCATCCTAGATGTCTTCATTTGAATAAACTTTACAAACTGTGTTAGAAATTGCGGCTGGTCTAAGTGCAAGGCATGTTGCTTTCCAGTTTAAAAACTCTATCACCATATGGCCTACTTAATTTATCTAAGAAATTCCTTGCAATTATCGTTGCACATTTTTATATCACCATATCATCGCTACATGAAGATAAGAACAGAGGCGAGGTTTACCTGTAGATCATGGGAATGTGCTCTAGCAACAAGATTTGAGGGTATTTGCAAATAATTTTTCCCTACAGGAACTATCGTATCCTTCCAAGGTCCAATACCCACCACATAGTCCTTGATGTAGTCTAGATAAGCATCGGAAGTGATTTCCCAATATGACTGCAGATTGTCAAAAGCATCATTTTGCATTAGAACTTGAAAACTCGTAGTGTTTAAAATGAAAATTGAAATCATATTGCATCTATCAGGCAATTGAGATCATTGCATATAACAGGTCCAGTTTGTCACCACAAATGGGTCCAGTCTAGTACATCCTTCCTGTGGAATTTAAAGGATCAGGTGATAAAAATAATTTGTACAGAATTTCATGGAAACAATATACAATCACATGTCAATGTTCCTGTTCCATATATAAATTACAGTGTTTGTCAACATCCTTATGAATGAACCCCCATGGGGTAGAGTAATTCATATGATTCCACCCTAATGGCAATCTGTTGAAAACAACCAAGGTCCAAAAGTTCTAGTATTTTAGAAAACTGTTCTACAGGTATTCAATACAATAAATTATACTGTACGCAAAATGGAAACAAAATTAACTATGAAATTAGGGGGAGTTTGCACTAGAGGAAACACAAACCTGATTAGTGTCTTGAGTTGGAATGGTAACATCATCAATCAGGAAGATTTTGGGCGAGTCTGTCAGATTTGATACGTATACAAGTGAAGTTGGAGCGAAAGACTGGATAAACAATGGCTGTTTCAGCCAATTTTCAGACATATATGAACCCTTGTATCCGTACTTCTTAAGTATCCCCACAAACTTGTCCTCAAATTTCTTACCATCAGGCCATTTCACCTGTTGTATTGTTAAGAAATTAGACAATGTGCATGATACTCTAAAATAAGTATATCACAACATATGATACTATCAAACGTCAACACACCCCACATCCCATGACAAAAAAATTCTCACATAGTTGATGTCTCCACATGTTTTTCTAGTGTGGATTCATGCATCAGATATGATGCTGGCACAAAAAAAAAAAAAAAAAAAAACCTGTATGGGAGATGAGTGGCATCATAGGAATAGGAAAATAGCGTGATTCTAATTAATCTTAAATGCAATCATATAATTCTTATCTATTAGGCTGATATAGTGAGAAATTTCTTACATGCTGGTTTATGAGAATCGGATTCTTAATCTCTGGATATATTCCAACAACTCTTGGTGCATCCAGTGCAATTGATATGAATTCTTCGAAAGTGATAATAGGAAACATTCCTGAGGAACATACAACAAGAGAATGCAGTGAGTTATCTATGGTTATGTCATGTCCTAAGGGTAACACATTTCTGTAACTTTCATTGACAGAGCACACAATGTGACTTAACATAAATTTAAAATATAGCCTGTTACATGTTGCAGATTACTTCCAATAACATAAGCAAAGATCATTAAATTGTTGAGAGGTATGATATGAATTCATTACAGGTTTGGTTCCTCATTCCCTGAGGAACCATGACATGGTTTAAGAACTGTAACAAACTAACCATTATATTGTTGATCCCGGAAACTATACCTCTGCTTCACACGTAACAACTTCAGTTCTGTCAAAGTGAAATCAACTGCAAGTAATTGCAATAACTTCAGTTTTTTTCCCAATTAAATCCCATCTAAAAACAAGTTGGTAGAGAATTCAACAAGACAGGGAATAAAAGATAACACTTGGGCAAACTTGCTGATTTAATTTCTGCTGGGTGCTGATGCATAAGCTAACACAGTAACAACATATAACCAAAGGCAGAATGGATAAGAGTTACCGGTGAAGAAGCCAGTGGTGTTGACCCCTTGAACGTCATAGGTTCTTTTACGATTTGCAAACTCCTTATGATCTGCAATGTCAGTTGTGTCATCAAGGGTAACATCATGGAAGCATATAAGAACCCCATCTTTGGAGGACAGGATATCGGTTTCTATGAAATCAGCTCCCTCTTCAATGGCTCTCTGTAGAAACAGGTCATAATAAGGAACATAAGCTGGGAAAAACATGCTCGTCAAGCAAAACAAGCAAAAGTTTGGTAAATAAGTGCATCACAGCAAATGATTCATATAATATGGTTGTGCATAAACAACCTTTTTTTTGGTGGCTGAACGAGGCATGCCAAATCAATGCACATAACTGAATGCTTATTAATCTTGAGACAATAGATTTATTCCCAGCTCTCGACATGAAAATAAGTAGGTTCAAAAAATCGAACGTATGAAAGTACAAAGTAGATTAACTTGCACGCCTATACACACCATGTATGCAGCAGAAGTTTCTTCAGGAATCTCTCCATTTGATCCTCGATGAGCAATATTATACGGTCGCGAAGTCTGTATAGGCAGTCTATTACCATGGCTTACTTTACTAGGGAGAGGATAGATAGGCCTCGCAGCACATGCAACTACGAGTGACAGAAATAAGATTGGAGCAAAGCCAAAACCGAAGCCTGAGCCTGCCATTTCATTTGTTACAAAATAAACAATTTATGAATTATATCCATGCAAATAAATAATAATTACAGACATAAAGCATCAATGAACAATCAGTTCCTGCGGTCCCATTAATCAATTAACAAATCTACATCGATCAGTTGGTGTTACTACTCTCAAAACCAAGATCAAGATCCTCGCTCATCATATGCTGCTTCATTTAAGAAACCGAAACCAACCAATATATGAAAAAACAAAACAAACAAACTGAAAAAAGAAAACCCAGAAATGAATTGGAGATATAGTCTTGAAACTTACAAGTTGAAGGCATGTTTTTGGTCGCAGCTTCCTTCCAGTCAACTCCTATCTCCCTCTTTCTTCGCCAATAAAGACACTGATTTAATCTGTTCTTTATAACCACAAATAAAAAACACACGTAACACGTGTGTTTGATTTCGTGGTTAAGGTTATGATTGAAGTTGGGTATAATTTAATTATGATCCAATACACAAAAACTTCAATTTCAATCACAAAAACAATCACACTCAGGCATTGCGTTGTGTTTTTTCATGCTATGGGTCCTCTTCCTCTCTTCTTGGGAAGTCAAAACGATTCTGGTGATTTTGCCAGATCGATGCCGTGGATCTATACTGGAACCAAGAATATTCCTCGTAGAATTAGGTTGTCATTGCTAAATGATTGACTTCGTGATAAGGGAAGATTTTTTTCGTTTCCGGACACCTACGCAATTCCTTTTAAAAAAGTAAAAAAAAAAACTCTAATTCTACAAGTTCAAGGGGAGGGGTTTAGATTTCATACCTAATTCAGGAAATATGCTAATCTCTATTTATGGAATATTGATACCATTTTCCTAATTAAAGAGTTACTTTTTATTACTTCACTTATAACACTGATTACATTTGATATAATTTCATTATCTATATTTTTTTTAATAAAAATTTAGTCTATTTATTCTTACAATAACATGAAGTAATTTACAGTTTTACAATATGTGTGTGTAAATTTAATAATATCACATGTGATAAATATTTATAAAAAAATAAATATATATCAATTTTAAAATAAAACGTGAAAATAAAATCTAAAATGAAAATTGGACTTGAGAAAAAAAAATGGTTTTATATGTTGATGAATAAAATGTTTTAGAGTATGGTTGTGGTTGTTTTTTAAAGTATTTTTATTTAAAAATATATTAAAATAATATATATTTTTTTATTTTTAAAATATTATTTTTGACATTAAAATCATCTAAAAACATTAAAAAAAATTAATTTAAAATTAAAAAAATTAAAAAATAAATATATTTTTTAAAATATTTATAAAATCCAATAACAAACAATATCGAAGTAAAATTGAAAGGTAGATAGGGAGATAAAGAAGTTTGCTTTCCTAGAAAGTAATGTAAATGAAATTACTATTTTACCAACTAAATGTCTTTTTCTGTCATTTTCCGTCGAAGAAATAAGATGGAGCCTGGTTATCAAGTTATACAAGGCCCGTGCTTGCTCTCGACCATAAAATTGAAAAACATTGATAGAGTATTTCTTTGGAGTTTAGGAAAAAATCATGATGGTATTTTAATTGCTGACCGAGACCTTTCATAGGCAAGATGATTCTTGGGGATTGAATTTTCATCACATATTGATAGAATTTTTTAATGGAATGTCATAAATTATTTACATAAAAAAAATTATGTTTTATCGTTAATTTTTTATTAATAATCTCATTAGAGATTAACTTTAGATGGAATTTTTAGTTTTTGAGCCTGTTTAAGAGTGTGATAATAATTGTTTTTTAAGATATTTTTTATTTAAAAATATATCAAAATAATATATTTTTTAAAAAAATTATTTTTGATATTAACATATTAAAATAATATTAAAATAAAAAAATATTAATTTTAAAATTTTTTTTTTTAAAAAAACATTTTTATAACGCAAAAATAAACAAGGCTTTTTACTACGCCGCAAATTCTTAAATCTTATATAACTTTTTGATAAAATAAATGTGAAATTGCCTATGAAGGCGTTTTCACTATTTTTCTATCTTGAAAACCATTGAAGCCTAAATCCATAGGCTATGGTCTTGCCAACTGCTCTCTTTACAATCACTAGAAGAGCAAAACAAATTACTATTTTACCAACTAAATGTCTTTTTCTGTCATTTTCCGTTAAAGAAATAAGATGGAGCCTGATTATCAAGTTATACAAGGCCCATGCTTTTAAAAAATAATTGTTTTTTTAAAAAACATTTATTTAGAAATATATCAAAATAATATATTTTTTTAAAAAATTATTTTTGATATCAACACATTAAAATAATATAAAAAACAAAAAAAAATATTAATTTGAAGAAAAACAATTTTAAAAAAATAAATTTTTAAGCATAGGCTATGGTCTTGCCAACTGCTCTCTTTACAATCACTAGAAGAGCAAAACAAATTGACAAGCAATGCCAATCATTCTATAGAAAACACAGAGAAAAACAATGTATCAACCTCAGAACAAGCCAGCACCTCGATCGGCTGAACATAATGCTCTAAAAGTAAATCCTATTCAATTCTCTAATCTTCCAAGTTCTTTTGCTTGGGAATTGTATTTAAAGATGAATACATGGACAAGGTTAATAACGAAGCAAGATGCAATCTTGGCTTCTAGAAAAGTATTTTCTATCTCTATTATTTCTAAGAATTTTCATTTTCATATTCTTTTTATTTTCTATTATTTTCTTGAATTTTTTAAAATTTTCAAAGACTTTATTTTTAGTCTTAACAAGTAAAAATAGATAAAACAAGAACAATCATCAATAAAAATTATAAAATATCTTTTTCCACAACTTGTTAATATGACATTTATTTTACATATATTATAATGAACTAATTCAAGTATTCAGAATTTTTTATTTTTTAGAAAAAGGTTTTTATTGTCATCTTTGCTTGAATACATCACATTATTATTATTATTATCTTCCTCATATGAAATATAATCATGCTTACACATATATTTTAAATATCTAAAATTTAGATATTCTAATCTACCATGCCATATAAATAAAAAAGTAGATTCAACCATATAAACATAAATAATATTGATTTCATCAATACTAAACTTAAACATATCATTACAAGAATAACACTTTCCTACAAACATCTCACTCTTAGTTGTAATAACCTTATCGGGTTCTAAAACAATCTTGAATCTTTTTTTGCTTAAAAGATTAGAAAATACAAGGTTTTTTTTTTCTTCTAATCTCACGAACATGAAACATATTGACTAAGATAATTTTTGTTCAAAAATAAAATATAACTCAATAGTTCATTTTCCCAAAACTTTGGCAAAATTATGGTTCACCATCATCAAGGCCTTTTCATGTTTCTTCGATTCTTTATAAGTTTTGAACCATGTTGTGTTGTTGTAGGTATGATTTATTGAACTAGAATCCATCCATCAATCAGAAGTCTTCACAACACTAGTTGTCATATTTAATTAAGTAATCATTAAAATTTAAATGTTTGAAACCATGACAATCAACTTCGTCATTTTCAATCATATTCACTTTGAAAGAACCATTTTTTTTGTTGAAATATTTAAATATACACTCTTTTATGTAGCGTTCTTTATTTCCATAATGGAAACAAACCTTATTCTTTTTGTTAATATTTTATTTTTTCTTGAATTTATTTCATTTCTTTTGCACTTTCATATTATTTTGAGTCATTGTCATACCAGTTTCAGGAACCAAATTTATTTTAGAATATATTACTTGCAATTCATATATACTAACTCAATTTGCAAGTGTATTTGAAACTGTTTCAGGGTTATTTGTTGAATGCAACATTTTCTTCCTATGCTCATTTCAAGATAGAAAAAGTTTTGATAAACAACTCCCCATTTAAAGTGAATTAAAATTTTGATATCCAAATCACAAAGTTTTGATATTAACATTTGAATTTTATGGACTTGATCCATGATTGACTTGTTGTCAATAATCTCATTCTAAAAAAATTTAAAGCAAGAAAACGATCAAAACCTAATTTGTTTTCTACCTATAATCTTGAAGACTGCTTAAATTTCATTTGACGACTTTAATTTAAAGAAGATGTCATAAAGTTGACTAATCAGAGCATTCAAAATAAACCCTCAACAAAACACTTCATCTTCCTCATGTGCAAACAGATTTGAGTCAAGAATGTAACAAATCTTTAGTGAAGTAAGTAGAAGCACCATCTTGTCCATTCACTTTGTGTAATTCATATCATCAAAACAATCCAATTGAATTTATATTTGTCTCTATCAAATTAAACACCTTAAAATTGTTGAAAATATTATTTACGAATGAAAACAAATAAAGACAAATAAAGAGTTAGCTTCAAGATATGAAAACACTATCTTTAAAATATTTATTTATCTCATACAAAAATAACACTTCTAAAATACAATTAAACCCTCTAAATCTATATAAAAAAAAAATAGAAAGAGAAAACAAAGGAAAAATAATCACATTTGTTTTATACATTATATATCTAATCTTATCTTTGTATAGTAACTTGTTTATACAAAGGAAAAATAATCACATTTGTTTTATACATTATATATCTAATCTTATCTTTGTATAGTAACTTGTTTATACAAAGGAAAAATAATCACATTTGTTTTATACATTATATATCTAATCTTATCTTTGTATAGTAACTTGTTTATATGAACTTGAAACATTATAATGAAACATTTTACACTTATAAAAATATCAAATGTGTTAAATAAACCTATAAAAAAAATTTAGTTAGATGAACGAAAATAATTATTGTTGGATGGCCAATTTTATTTTATTTTATTTTTTCCGGAAATCTTGTAAATAAAAAGAGAGCACACGTAGCCAACACCCATTCAGTTTCCTAGTTAATGAAAGTAACTATTCAGCTTAAAAGACAAAATTAAGAAAAAATATTAATAAAAAATTTAAAACCTAGAAATAACTTTTCTTATTCCATGTATCTATTTTGAAAAAAAAATATAAAAATGAAAAATAAAATATTCGAAGTTAAACTCAGATTTTTAATTATCTCTCATTTTCTCTCTCGTGCTTATATTTCTCAGCTCATACAGAATAGGTATTGATAATCAGGAGTTAAGTGCAAAATCATCGAGGTTATTTGGTCAGCAATTTCAAAATCTTCCAAAGCTCCATATACCTTGTCATAACAAGTTATTAGTATGCATTAAGAACACAAGTACTAGCAAAACAAGTCATTTAAGTTAATTAACAACAGAAACTACCAGGAATCAATGAGATTGGCAAGTTGTGCACACAAAGACAAGTCATCTAGCATATATGTTTATTTTCCAGAGGAGAATGAAGAAACAGGTCCATATTCCAAAGTAAGAACACTAAACTACGGAAAATCTGAAAGTATTGCAAGAAAATCTGCCATTCACAGTATCCAAAGAGACCCATCCAACCTCATGAGCTCACAGTACTAATTTAGCCAGAAATAAGAGACTGCAGTATAGCAGCCCTTCATCAATCCTCATATTGCCATAAGATCACCATAATTCCGCATCAGAAAAATAGATCCAGCAAACAGTCCAACAGCTCGAAGCAGTTTCTGCAACAAGAAAAAAGTAGTTCCTTACTAGACAACAAATGAAATCAGCTACTAGTCGTACTCATGGAAATTGAACAAACTGTTAAGAAGAATAAAAGATGTGTAATATCAGCAGACAAAAGTTCTAAGAAAATAATGCTAGTGAAGCTAAAGTCTTTACTAGTAAAATCCTTACCAGTTGATGGAGCAAATGGTAACAGGAGCTGCATTATTCATCTAACTAAACAGCGGGAAGTCAGGCATTTTGTTAATTTCCACTATTGATTTTAGTTAATGCCTTGGCTGAGATTCATTATTAGCAGTGCTAAAAAATTCTAAAAATAAAAATAGCACTTTGAATACCGTTGAGATTCTCTTAGCAAGGATCTGCAACCAGGCTGTGCTTAAACATCTCTTTTAGTTACTTTAGGCAAAAAGACAAGAGCATTCCCCCATGCTTTTCCAAATGGCACAGAGGAGATCTCGCTCTTAAAAACAGCGAGCTTTTTGCATCAAAACCAAAACAAATCCATTTCTTTTAACTAAACCAAAGGCCTTAAACTTCATTCAACTAAATACAGAAAGCATTTTCTAAGGTCTTAAATTCCAGTCAACTGGACATAGGAGGCATTTACAGAAAAACCAAAACAAGGCCATCAACTTCAATCACTCAGGAAAGGAAGAGTCGCAAGGCTCCAGGACCAAGTAACCTATATGGTTTTCACTTGTTCATCTAAAAACCAGTGTTACAAACAGAGCTACTTCGTCAGGCACAAATTCATCAGAGTTTGTTTCTCCTAAAGTTGGCTGTTCCTGCGGGTTGCTGTCATCCATTAGAGTTGTTTTTGTCTCTCTGTTAATACATTATGTTCTTCTACCTCTATGTAATTATAACTTCGACTCACAAGTAAAATAGAACAAGTCAGACAAATTTGGGACCTCTGGGATTACTTAATAAAGGAATCATAGTACAATTTAAGGACCCAAATCTTAAACTAAATATAGTGAGACAGCATCACAGACTGTTATAACCGAATCTATCTTTCCTAGCTCCTCAGAACTTGAGGTAAAGGAGATTAAGTTCTAACATAAGTCCTCCCATAGCATCTCTCTAAATAACAAAATTTGATGCTTCAATTCAATTCACATTCCAAATCAACAAAACAAAAAGTTGATTAAAGGGAAGCAAGAACCAAGTCAAGGAATAAATTAGTAAATTTGTGTGTGTTTTAGAGAGAGGGAGAGAGAAGTACCATGTTGAGGGCCCATTTTTCCTCATCGTGAACTTGAGAGTGCCAGAAAGCTTTTAGCTTGTCAGTAGAAACTGATGAATCTGCCATTGGTGAACTTGTAAGATTGAGAGAGTTGTTTAGGGTTTTAGATTTTAGAGAGGCAGAAGAAAACAGGGTTTTTTCCACCGAAATTAGGGTTTTTATTTGATGCGGTGTGTTTAGAATTACAGAGGAAGCCTTGCTTGACTGCCTCTTGTGGCTTTAATATGCAGGGGCAAACATGTACGAAGATTTCTTTCTTGTTTTCCTTGCAAATTACTATACTGTTGAGCTATTTAAGTTATTATTGACTAACTTAAATTTAAGATTTTTGTAAGAAATTAAATTAAACTATTTCAAAAGGTCTTTTTTCATTGATAAAAAGGTTTTTGTTTAAATTAATAGAAATAATTGAAACACTACATATGATTTTTTTAATTATTAATTATGGCTGCCCCCCAGGATGTGAGTGGGCTGGGCTCATTTATTTTTTGGAGGAAAAATAGCAACCAATAAATAATATTTAGATGAAAAAAGTAGCCAAACATATACTGCCAGCTGGACACCCCGAGTGACAAAACCCAATCCATCGTCTCTCCTTTGCCTATCATTCATTCCATTCAGAGCTTTTCCAAAATCCAGAAGATGGAGGCCACAGCATTGTGTGGCAGCAGAGGACTTCCATTCAAGATGAAAGCAAGCAGCAGCTATATCGCATACTAAACCTCTTCTGATCAAATCCATGGCCTCCCAGAAGCCTTTGCCATCAGCTGCCAAGACTGTTAGCTCTAGAAAGGTCAGTTCTTCTCTGCTCTACCTCTCATCATCATCTTGCTATCAACTCTAATTCGTAGCAGCCATCATTTTCTTATTCTGCTATTGCTCTGTGACAATTAATACCAAGCCAGAGCTCAAATGTCTTCCCCCCTGGCGAGCAAGGCCCTAGAAGCCGCCCACTCGCAACCTCACCTCCGATTAAGCTACTGACAAGGGTGGAGCAACTTAAATTACTAACCAAAGCTGAGAAAGCAGGCTTACTTTCAGCAGCGGAGAAGTTTGGCCTCTCCTTGTCAACAATAGAGAAACTAGGGCTACTCTCGAAGGCAGAAGAATTGGGAGTCCTCTCAGCAGCCACAGACCCGGGAACCCCAGGGGCTCTGTTAAGCCTTAGCCTGGGACTGCTGCTTGTAGGACCCTCTTGTGCCTATCTTGTGCCCGAGGATTACCCTTGGGAGGTTGCTTTGCAGGTTGCAGTTGTTCTGCTTTGCGTAGCTGGTGGATCTGCAGCCTTTGCAGCTTCGAATTTTGTATCCAACTTGCAGAAATCAAATTGATTTTCATTTGTCAAATTTATATACCAGTTCAGATAATTTATCACTGCTGCTAGCAGTCCATCTATGATGCTTTGATGCCGCTAAAAACCAACATCAGCGTTCAAAATGAGAGACAAGCTCTGTGATAGTGTGTGTGTGGAAATCACTCAATACGATTAACGATATCAATTTCCCTTCCACATAAGCTGAGAACAGTTTCTTTTAATAAAAGAAAAGGACAGAGCGAGGGAGCTAAGAAATCATCACAACGTTAATCGATGATTGCAGCCACACCATTTCAATCTCATGTAAGCTTTTATGAAATGTCCCCCGAGCAAGGGGGGCATGAAAAAAAAAACAAAAGATTCAGTAATGTTCTTACGAGCAGTTGCAAATATAAAAATACACTAAAAAATAAAACCAAAACAAAATCTATTGTCATCATGCCCCTCATTTGTACTGTCAAAAAAATCATCTGTCAACTTTCCTTCCCTGTGCTCATGTAGAAAATGAACTGCTTTTTGTCCCACCTTGACGCCCTCCCCTTCTGCTTCCACTCTGATTACCTTGCTGATGATCCTCTCCAGCATATCCAGTTGAACCCCTAGGCCGCCCTGAAAACTCACCCTGGTTTTTGAATTCATTCCTGCCATGTCCCCGGCCACCAAAAAAGTTCCCACGGCTCTTAAAACTGTCACTCCGAAACCCACTTCTTCCTGAAGAATACCTCCCCCTCCCACTACTGCTTCCAACTGCAAGCACCAGCAAAATTTTACAATTTTATTTATGCCTGCAGGTGTCGATAGAAATTAAAAATGAAAAAAACACAAGGCAAATACACAACTGAACTGACAGCTCTCTTTTCCTTTCCCAAACTAAAGAGAGGGAGACTCCTATCCAGGTTCCATAACCTTCCTTTTACTAGCATATCAAAGTTCATTAGCTCATGCTACTCCCTCAAGGCATGGTTCTTTACCTCCACCACCTGCTAAGGGGTGGTATAGATCCTTGCTGCTCTCAAGGCATATCTGGAGATGCCTGTCTTTTATTTTGTATTTGGTTACAATAATGGTCTCCTACAGTAGCTTGAAGCTTGTCGTGACCAGACTCAAAAGGTTGGTTCGGACTGGTCTTGGTGGAGGTTGAACTTGGTAGATATTTGGATGGTTCAAGGAGATCTCGGTTTTAGTGGTTAAATGGTTCTTGCCTGTTCTGTCTAAGTTTGGATTTTACAGGATTTTACAGATATGTGGTGATGGTGCAAGCCTTGGGAGACGTTTTCTTGTCATTATATGCCCCTACTTAAGACTGATTCAGCTCTGAAACAGGTTTATGAGAGATGGTAAGTATGGGGTAGAGGTCTTCACTGGATCTAAGAGGCAGTGATGCCAAGGAATTGCTGCAGCCGCTTCAATCCCTCCATTTTTTTAGATTGTATTGTTTCTGCCATTTTATCATCAACCTTAAATCATTATGTAGCCAGGAATTGGCCTTAATGAAAACACAAGGAAGCAGATCTTATCAGGCTCTTTGGAACCCTTGGAATTGAATTCAATTCCAAGGGTTAAATCAATTCAAGTATTTAGAACTCTTTTGAGGGTGTTGATTTGAATTCCAAATGAAATTCAAATCATAAAAAATAAACAAAAGTAAATCAGAGGGGAGATCCTTTGATTTGCAAAAAACTTCAACAAAAACTTCTCTTCACTTTAAATTGTTCATCTATGCTACCTTCTCCTAACTAATAATATGATTTTCCAGAGACCTTAGTGACGTGGGCTTGGCACAATGAACTTAGAGAGTGTTTGAAAGTATGATAATAGTTGCTTTCAAAGTGCTTTTCGTTAAAAAATACATAAATTTTTTTATTTTATTTTAATACGGTCATTGCCCTTCTTAAAACCCACTAAATTAAGCAATACTGGTTTTTACATCTTCCCTAAGATTAAATGTCCATTAATGATCAATAATGGCCTCTATTATAATATCCATTTCCATGCTTTTATTCCCAAAACATACCAAAGTAATGGCTTCTTTGCATGCATTTGCATCTTAACTAACATTTTGAATTTTCATGCTTGTTAATCCAAATTATTATGATAGAAGGTAGTCATTTTCCAACGATATATAAAAACTTGAAGAGGTCATTACTTGTAATACTTGTCACAAAGTCAAATTATTCACCGAGAAGTTGTACCATGCAATTCTGAATTAAGAATAAAATAGTTAAGATTGTTAATTCTATTCAATTCCATAGTATTTTATTCTAAGCACAGGAATTATAATAGGTTATCAATTGAATTCAAATCGCATGTGGAATTGAATTCAAATCGCATGTGGAATTGAATTCAATTTCATATGTGATTTGATTCCAAACAGGATGTAATTGTTTTGTGCCTCTCATGAAGGTGGCACGTGCCAAGCAAAGGCTTTATAAAGAAGTCTGTAGCCTTTGCACATCCTCTTCTGGAATCTTATAGCCCACAATGGGCTTCGTTTTGAGGTAAAAAAGTGTCTACAATATTGTTAGATCATCTGTCTCTAGAAAAACTATGATGCAACAACCTAGGGATTTAGCTTTGACTTTAGGCAAATATTTAAGCAAGGAACAACCGAAGAAAATATTCAAACCCCAAGAGTTAATTCTGTGGGATGAGGATTCTTTTGGGAGTTGGTTAAAGGTTTTCCAGGTTGTTTTCAGTCTCCGCAAAGGCGGCCTTCCATTTAGTAGTCATGCTATTCTGTATTTTATAGATTGCTGGAAGTTTCAGCAGGACATACATTTTTTTTTAGTATTTAAACAATTGACTTGTTTAGGTTTCTTGTTTAGGAATTCTTATATATTTCTCAGTTAAAAGTCCCAAGTTCATTAGAGCAAGAATAAAGTCCAAGCACCGTTTATTTAATATGTTTGTAGTAGTCTTTCAATTTCAATGAGAGAATTTATTAGGAATAAAGTGCTTAACATTTTGAGTGGGATTCTTTCATTAAGGAGTGATTCCTTGATTTTACTAGTGTTAGGCTAGTAGTTTCTATTTTGGTTTTACATTAATTTATCATATTCAACATATATTTTCAATTTCTAAATCCCCAAAACACAATATTCTACATCCTGGTCCTGAAACCAACCATCTAAAACTTGTCTTTAATAGGACCGAACCATGAACTTCTAGTCTTTTGGACCATTTGAACCCTAGCTAGTTTCTATCTAGGCCTGGATGTAGGTTTTAGCCCTCTTTAAATGCAATCCCATCTGTGATGGTTGGTAAGGATGACAATTTTACCCGAACCCGATAGGTACCCACTCTACCCGATCTGAATAGGTAGGAGTGTTTTTTACCCAATCAGGTTTCGAGTCGGGTAAAGCCTGAAGGAAAAATTCAGGTTTCGGGTCAGGTTCAGATATTGCTCTACCTACCCGGACCCAACCCGAAATACATTAATAACCTTAAGGTTTGATGAAATTACACTTATACCCAGCTATGTATATATTAATAGAAAATTACGGTTTTTCACTTCTCCTTTCAGCTTCCAGCCGTCACTTCACTTCCTCTCACTCTCTTCTCCATCCAGTGGCGGCAACAGCGGATCTAGCAGCAGTGGCAGCCTAGTTGTGGCCCTCTATGGAGTTGTTTGTTTTTCAACTGATTTCTGTGTGTTTTAATATACTGTTGATCTCAAAATTTGTTTTGTAAAAGGGACCAAGCCTTTGATCTCTTTTGATTTGACATTCCTTTGATTTGTTGCAAGAAAAAGAAAGGTCATCATCGTCTCCTTTGCTTAGCAATCTCACAAGGAATGTTTCAAGTTTAGATAAGTTTAATTGTTGCTGGAAAATAAGGTTGAAGATACTGGTTTTCATGTCTTTTCAATTTCTCAGCAGCTAGGCAAAAAGATTTGATCTCATTTTTTTTACTCAGCTAAACATGCCCAGCAACCATGAAAGAAAGAGATGCAAAAAATCATAATTTTCTCGGGTATGGATAGCCGAAACCCAGTTGGTTTTGGGTTTGGATATCAAAAATACATACCCATCAGGTTTCGAGTTGGGCATGGATAGTAATTTTGGGTTGGGGTTAGGGTTCGGGTTCAAGTATGTATAGTTTCAAACCCAACCCATAGATACCCATTGCCATCCCCAGTGGTTGGGATTCAAATCACAGCACCAATTCAAGGACATATATAGCTTACCTCGGGTATTTGTTCTCTTTTCCTCGACAATAGCTTGATGATCCCCGATATTGATAGGTGAAGCCTGGAATTTGTTTTAGCAATTGTTAAATTAGTATAAGAGACAAGATACTTGGCATAAGCTTGCACAGTTGGAAAAAGGAGTGAAAACACTAAACATGGCATTGACACTCGTAGCTCAAATCAATATCACCTTTTAAGAGATAAGAGAAAAGTTAAAATATTATTAAGACTGAGAACAGCTGCTTGTGGCTGTGTGCAAGCATGCAAGTGTGTGTGTGTGTGTGTAGAGAGAGAGAGTTCTGCTCAAGATCAGAAAAACTTGAGTGACCTTTAGCTTTGTTTTTCTTTCATATACATGCAATGTTGGTCACGTAAAAGGCACCTCAAGAGCATCTAAGTGAAGGCACCTCGGCTGAGAACCTACAAGCACAATGGCCCAAGGACCCACACCTTCATAAAAAAACTCTGATCTCTTGATCCAATTAGTGGAAAAACCTAAGTGCCATCAATCAGTACAAAACATGTATAACCTTTCTCCAAATGTACAGGAACAGAGATTAAGAATTGAAGAGAGAAACAGGAACCAATCCAGGTATGTTGCTGGATGAGCTTAAATTACCATAGGATCATCATTTTTTTTTGTACTTCATAATCCACATGGTAAATCACTACAAGAGAAAACTTACAAAAAAATGAAAAAGTAAGGTATTTATTATAAATTACCTCGAGAGCACCCTGCATGGAACTCATAGTTTCAAATTCAACAAAGCCAAAACAGAATCCTTGCTGCAGATCATCAGGGATAACCATAAGCATTACACAAATAATTGTTTGGTTGGGATGGAATGCAAAAATGTCATGCAAACCAGACCTTACTACTCCTGACTTGAATGCCACCACGCTTGATTGGCCCAAAATGTTTAAATGCCTCTTCAAGCTGTCCAACCGTTGCGTCAAAAGGTAAATTTTTAACAAATATAGAGTGACCTTCAGCTGCAATAAAGCAAAGTAAACAATATACGATCAGGAAAATAGAACAAAAACCAACAGAACATCCACCAGACTACTACACGAAAGTCAGATATAAAAAATACTGATCCTGCTGCATCCAATATAGATAACATTATGAGGCAGGCTCCTCGCCTAACCCATCAATAAAGGTACCTACCCTTCTAAAGTGGGGGATATTGCCATCAGGGTATCCACTTGGCAAAAGAGATTCAATCACTCCACTCACACCACAAGCATCTTTATTTTAGAATAATACATGTGGATTGATAATTAGAGAATATGTACATACGAGAAAAAATATCAAGGTATGACAATCTATCAACTCAAAAGGCAAACAATACCTTCTTCATGAACATCGCTACTTTCACCAGCACTGCTACCAGCTGAAGCCAAAGCCTCTGGTGCAGCTGACTTTGCAGAGTTAGCTGACTGTTGTTCAATGCTTATTGGTGCAGCTCTCATTTTAGTCATAGAAAAATGGACTGGATGAGGTGTATTACCTTTCATCAATTTTAACTATACAAGATTAAAGTTAAAAAATTGTCAGAAGGGGTTAAAATAGTACTAAAATGTACAATAAGATAATTATGAGCATCAACTCACAATTGAAGCATATGATATCTTTGGAGCATCCTCCAAGGAAGCAGGAGCTGCATTAATAGTTGCAAGAATTTCATTCTGAGTTGAATCAGTTACAGGTTCAACCACCTCTACGTCAATCACTGAACCATCCTCCTTATCAGAATGATCACAAACTTCAGAACCATTATTTAGATCTTCCTCTTCAAAGGAAGTAGCAGGATCCACCGTAAGATGATCAGTAACCTGAGTGGGGTCTGGAGAGATTTTTAATTGCAAGTTCAGTATTTGTATTCCTAATGAATATACCGAGGATAATGACAAATATAAAAAAGGGGAGAAAAAAAGAAAAGAAGTGAGAGCCAGAATATTATGCCAACCTGGTTCTACCACATCATCCCAACCTGATTCTGCTGTCAAGGCAGGTGGAGCATTTTCAACGATGCCATTAGCCAAAGCAGAAGTGTTTGGCATTGGTTCGTTCTCTCCAACAAACCTAAATACATCATTCAATACAAAGTACCCTTTTTCTTGAGGAGCAAGAAAGAATGTTTGTGTGAATTTCTTTTTCACATCATCCTTTCCAGTTAAGCACCCAGTTACAAGAACAATCACTCCTTTCGCATGCGACTCTTGAGCATCTGCTGTTTTTATCTCAGCTGTGTAATCTTCATAATTCAATGAAAGGATCTTGTCATTGATTGCCTGCTCCAAGACAAAGAACAATAAAAACCACCCATCAACCTATGCCAGACTATAATAAGAATTTAAGACTCTCATTCAAGCCAGTTATCAGTACAGAATATCCATGTTTCCTGAACAAATACGAGAGGTAAATCTCATAATGAATACCAGTCTGAAGAAAATTTTCTTGAAAATTTTATTCTGTGTGAGCTATATTGAGGACTAAATGCAAGTCAGAAAATGTGAATTGGCAAACCTTTGGAGTTGAAGTGATTGTGCTGATTCTGAAAGTGCGTCAATTACCATTAAGAAAAATACCCATACTTAATAGTGGGACGACAAGCTTTTCTACCTGAAGTTTTATTGCAGTAATTCTGAGCTATCTAAACTTGATCATAGAGATTCCCAAAGCAATATAAGCAGATTAGACAATGGTGCACAGAACAATTCATTTACATAAAAAGGGTAATGAAAATAGATCATTCAGCAAACTTTTTTATTCCCCTTTTTTAAATTATTAAAAAAAAATTGTCTCATCTAATGCACTCATCAGCAATTATCACAGAGCATGTCCTAAATCACAGTAATTGAATGAGCTTGTTAGCCTCACATTTATTAACTAGAGAAAGCAAGCAATATGCTTTACTTGGTGAACAGATTAACAAAAATAGTACACTGCACATTTGCTGCAAGAGAAAAGTCACCATATTTCATCATATTAACACACGCAGTGCATTTGCACTGAAAGTCTCCATATAAACATACTTGCATGGTAGTAACTGTTGTCATAAAACCATCGGTATTTGGTCGGCTTAGCGAGCTTGAATCTTGATAAAATCTATGTACCAATTCTGGTGATTCGTGCAGAATGTGATAGTATTGCTCCACGAAGGCATTGCCAACAACTTGAGCACTGGGACCAGAAGCAGGAGCTGTTTCCTGCGTTGCCATCTGCACATGAAATTCAATAAGCCAATTCAATGGAGGAAGCATACCAATGAAACCAATTGGATAAGCTAATAAGACAATGACTTTTATCCAAAAAAATAAAGGAACCAATATAGTTAAGCATAACCCTGGAGAGGGGGAAAATGTATGAAAATAAACAAATGGGGCACTATCTAAACAAGCAGAGAAAACCATCAACAAATATGTCCACACAGGATTCAAACCCATGAATAAGCAAAGAATTGACTAACTAAAATAGAAATACTCAGCGAGCTGATCCAACCACACAAGACCAAACGCTCAACAGACAGGCATGCTAAAAGCTCGTCCTTGGCATGGTAAAGCTTATTGATGCCCAAATTCCGATTCAACAGCTTGTGAAAAGGGGTGGTCTTTGATGGGAATAAAAGAGAAACAGTAATAGCAATACAGCGGTCAGAGCGAATGCAAAAGTAGCAGTAGCAATGACAAGAATGCCAAAGAATCAGCGACAAAGTCCACTCCAATACTAGTCAAATAGCATGGCAAGATCCAGAATTGAAAATCCGAAGCACAAAGCCCAATTTAACTTTAAACCCGAAAAGAAAAGGACAAAAAAGAGAGATGCAGACAGCGATGGAAAGGAGCAAAAAAGAGGGGGGAATTCAAGAAAGTTAAAATAAAATAGAGAAAAATACTCAAAGAAGATAAATAAGATTAAACAAGCATAAATAGATGGATCAACAAGAAATTACAGTACAAAGACGATAACAGATCAAAGGTACCTGATTGGATTGGATTCTGATTTGGGGCTTGGAGAAACAGCGAAAGAGATCTGTAACTAAAGAGCGAAGAGAAGATCAGAAAGGAAGCTAAGGAATCGCAAGAGATTTGTGGAGTGTTTGATAGTGTTGTTGGGAGCTTGAGATCATAAACAAAAACCTGTGAGTGATTATTTTTTTCAAGACAGTAATAAAAGTTAATTACACCGAGCAAATTATAAATTAGTCTCTCTAATTTTATAAAATAATGAAATAATCCCTTTATTTTCTTAAAATATTAGTAGTTAGCTCTTTTCATCTATTTATTTATTTATTTTAGAAAATAAAAAAGAAAGAAAAATAACATGAAAAAATTGACAAAAAAGAAGATATTTTATAGAACAAAGTAATTAGACTGAGTTAACACTAATCAAATGACTATTTAATGAATTTTTTCAAATTAAATGAATTAAATTCTTTTAATTCATTTTGTAAAACTAAAGAAATAATTTATAATTTATTCCGCTAAAGACTTTTGAATTGTTGTTGTGATAATTGCTTTACGCGTTTCCTTTTTTTAATATTTTATTAAAGATAATCTTTTTAATTTAAAAAATATTTTATATTTTTCATATGAGTACTTTTATAAAAATTGGTTTGACATTGATTAACTTTTTTTTTTTTATCAATAATGTCAGCATCTAGATTAATTTGTATATACCTTAATTAATTTTATAAAACCTAAAATTAATAATATTTTTTTTTATTAGGCTTCTTGTGACAATAATTTACAAAATTGATTTTTAAACCAAATATGTTTTTTTTTTCTATTTTAGTTGAGAGAATTAATTACATAATGTATAGTTTTTTTTTTAATTTTTTATCCAAGTGTTTTATACTCATTTATTTTCTATTAAAATGTTTGTATTGTCAAATTATGATTGATTTAGTATCTTTATTAGGATTTTTTCTCACTTATCCTCATTTTTTTTAATAGATTCTCTTGTTTATGACAACATTAATAATTAATAATTAACACAAAAACTAAATGAGCATGCATTTTTGTTGTGTTGGGGCATTGCTTTTCTCTCAATTGCATAATGATGGATCGACCTTGACATTTTTTTAGGCATGCTCTAGGGTTTTTAGGAAGGTTTTGTCTTATTTACCCTTTCTTTGTTTTTTTTTGTTAGCGGTGAGCAAAAAACCAAAAAATTAATTAAACCGGAAAAAAATAACCGAAAAAATCAAACCATGAAAAAAAATCGATTAAAATTTTGAAAAAACCGACTGGTTCAGTTCGGTTTCGGTTTATAAGCCTGAAACCAAAACAACAAAACCAAACGCAAACAAAAAAACCGAGCTAAACCGGGGAAAACCGAGCAAAACCGGTTTTTGTACAAAAAATCTAACCGAACTGAACCGAAACCGGTTTCGATTTGGTTTTTTTTTTTTTTTAAATTCAGTTTGGTTACTTTTTTTGATAAAAAACCGAACCAAACCGAAAATGACCACCCCTACTTTTTGTTATGGTGCCATTTGTAGCATAATTATTGAACCCGGTCCGAGGTTGACTTGGCCAAAGGGCCAGATCTCAGGTTTAATGGGTCAACCCAGGTTAACTCAGGTTACTTCGAATCAACTCGGAAAAATATTAAAAAAAAATGAAAGTTTTAATATTTTATATGAAAAATTAAGAAAAAATCCATGTAAATATAGGCTATAAATATTGTAAATAATGAAGTTTAAAGAAATATTTTAAAAAGTTTTTTGTCCCTTTTTAAAAAGATATTATGTTAACTTTTTAGGTTGAAGTATTAAACCCAAACAGGCCCGGCGGGTCGACTCGGGGGCTGGACCGGTCCAGGTTTGCCAAAAGATCAGCCGATACAACGACCCAGCCAAATCGGTCGACCCGGCAGGTCAACCCATGATCCGGGCGAAACCTAGTGTTTTTTTTTTTTCAAATGTGGGATTTGAAACCTATTGATATATATATTCTATGTTCCAAAAAAAAAATTATGTTTTTTCAATGTAGGATAAAAAACCTTTTGATTTAAATACTTCAACTTAAAAGGATAACATAATATCTTTTTAATGTGGGATTTGAAACCCATTAGTATATATACTTTATGTTCCCAAGAAAAAAGTTATGTTTTTTCAATATGAGATTTGAAACCTATTAATATATATACTCTATATTCCCAAGAAAAAATCTACCTTTTTTATTGTGGGATTTGAAACTCATTAGTATATATACTCTATGTTCCCAAGAAAAAATCTATATTTTTTCATTATGGGATTTGAAACTCATTAGTATATATACTCTATGTTCCCAAGAAAAAATCTATATTTTTTCATTATGGGATTTGAAACCCATTAGTATATATATACTCTATGTTCCCAAGAAAAAAAGTTATGTTTTTTCAATGTAGAATATTTTTTTTTTTACATTTTTATCTTTAATTTGTTCATATTATGGGTTTTTAAGGGGTTATTTTTGGTTTTTCGCACTTTCATAAATTAAATTAACACTAACTCATTAAATGTGTATTATCCTAGAGTTCTTTTTTATTATTAACGTGGGTGTTTGGGCCAGCTTGCATGCATCTCAACTAATCTCACCGGCCCTGAAGTTAACGATCATGTAAGCCTCTAGTGGCCCTGAGGTTTGTAAGACTCGAACTGGTGATCTCTAGGGAGCAAACCTATAACAGTCCGGCCCAACTTGCCATATATTGTCCGCTTTGGGCTTTACTGGCCTCACAGTTTTGTTCCTGATGACGCGAGCCCATCTCTGAGCCTGACGTTCCAAAACGCATATGACAAGTCAACAACCATCACTACTAATAAAGCCATCAACCAACTCCTCACCGCCAATGTGGGATATTACAATCCTACCCCTTTAAGGAGCATGACAACCCCATTGGCATAACTGGACAATCAGTGAGGCCGATTCTGATACAAAATGTAATAGCCCAGCCCAACCTGCCATATATTATCCGCTTTAAGCCTTACCACCCTCACGGTTTTGTTCCTGGTAACGCGAGCTCATCTTTAAGCTTGACACCCCAAAAACGCGTATGACAAGTCAGCAACCAGCACTACTAATAAAGCCAGCAACCAACTCCTCACCTGCAGATATGGGATATTACAAAACCTATGATCCGACCAGTTAAGTTATACACTTGCGTTATTGGGGTCAGACAAGGCAAAGGGTTTTTCTTCCTTTTTGCATTGATTCATGAATCCTTACTTATCATTAATACATTATTGTTCGCTTAATTGTTTTGTTCTTCAATTAGCCTTGTTTTTTTTTTCTTTTTTTATTTAAATAATTTTCGCTTCTTTTTTTAGCTATTATGGTGTCATGTTGCTTATATGACAATTGTTGCGTGCCATGTTGAGTTCTTCTCCTTTTTTTTTTTAGTTTGATTGTTATTTGTTGTTGAGCTTTGCTAGTTCCATCCCTTTTTTTTCCTTACTTTTTCTATTTTATTGATATATATGATTAATTAGTTTTTGTTCTTGCTTTAAATATTTCTTTAAAGTTCTTATCATTTGCCAAAGTTCTGATGTTCTTTTTTTGTTATGTCATCTGTTGTAGCTTTTGAACCATGTTTTAGACAAGCTCATTCTTGTTAGCTTATAATTAAGAAAGATGTGAATTTGTGGTCGTTACAAGTTTGATACTATTAATATATATGCGCTTTAGTTAATCATTTAGTTATATATGATATTAATTTTGTTCATGTATATATATTTCATTTATTAATAAAATTTAATTTATCTTTAATATTCATCAAATATTTTATTAATGAATAAAATATTTGATGAATAAGTCTAGAGTAAAGATAAAGTTCTAGGGATAAAAATGATTTGCAAAGAAAATTATAAAGTTCTTATAATTATGAGATTCCTATTACATTAAAGCATTCTTCCTAAATATTTTTTATCAATGCTCTATTAAAATTAGATATTAATTAGAACTATTGGGAGTAATATATATTATGTTCTTTTTTTTATGAAAGGAAACAATTGTTCTTATAAACTAAGGTATGAGAGATATTTAGAACTAATATGTAAGTTCTTTGTGAGATGACATGTATATTGAATTGACCCGCATGAGAATTCCATATATAGAGGTCACATATGTCTATAGAAAGACTCACATGATGATTGTGTAAGTAATCCTTAAACTTGATATCACTAAGTTATTTTATATAGGGAGTGTTATATTTTGATTCTACTACACGTTATCCTAATCAAGGATATCAAATGGGTAGATATTGAGTATAACATGAACTATATAAAAGTATTTAAGTAATCAAAAAAGGATTCATCATCCTTAGTGAATTATAAAAAATATTTTATCTATTCTCAAATAATATTAATTGTAAATCTTATTGTAAGGTGGAATAAGAATTCAAAAGAGTTTCAAATCTTATTTGAAGAATCAATGACTATGGTGTTGAAAACAAATATAATTTAACATATACACACACTACATGCTATAATGTATAAATCAGAACATTATTGATGAAGGAATAATAATTACACTAAGAAGCTGGTCACGGAAATGTTAAATCGAATCACTTATGAATTCCCTAATATTTGGGGGATCATGATAGATTATTAGACATTGTACTTGATCTTCAAATATAAATCAATCAATTGTTAAATTGATAATAAATTAATTTGTTTAATCCTATTTTATTTAGGATTGTGATTTATATTTGGGATAACTAATTAGGGAACCTGATGGGTCATACATATAAAAATCATTGGTTAGAAATTAAATTAGATAATTAATCAAGTATGACTTGATTGTAAATAAACTTTAGAAATTGAGGACTAGAATGTAATTACTATAAAGGATTACAATTCTAGAACTATAAATAATCAAGTTAGGACTTGATTGGATAAATTTCTAAAATTAACCTAAAATAATACATATGATATTATTTAAGGGAAAAATTGATATTTTATCATTTACAAGGTTTTTAGGTTTTCCTATATTATGCCTTTTCTTTTTTTTTTAGTAGTGATGATGTAAGGGTGAGTAAAGTATAGAACAGTTCATAAATACCTAAAATATAAAAGAAAAGAGCTAGCACTTTAAAGTATAACAATTCTTTTATCTTAAAAGGGTTTAAAAGATTTCTCATTAGTGGTTTGTGTGGATTATCATTAGAGGTAAAAAATTGGATGACTTGTGGTTTGAAACAACCCAGTCTTTAAAGCAAATATTTAAAGTCGTAAACAACATCTAATCTTCAGGTAACATTCACTTAAAGCCCTAAAACAACTTTTGTTCTATCTAGCTTAATCTTTGAGATTCCTAAAAAAATTCTAAATTTACCATTTTTACCACGTCTATATGTTTTAGGAAACCCAATAGTGGTATCACAACCATTGTTAGACAATTAGGGTTGTTGATTGTATATTTTAATTCTTATTGGCATTAATTTCAAATTAGTTTTATATGCACAAATTATTTTTCTAGAATTAATTTTTCTCTTATGTATTTTTTCTCAAAAAAAAAAATTTGAATATCTACTGTACCAGCCAAATTTGGCTGGATTATTCGAATCTGGCAAAATCTAGTATTCTGGATGAATTTGGAAAAATTCTAAAACAATAGGGTGGCTATAATTGGTGCTGCTTACAGCAACACCTCCCCAACTGCTGTTAAGGCACACCAGTAGTGCTTGGCTATGTTGGCATCACTAGCCTTCTGCCTTACGGTGGCGGCTGCTTAGCGTAAGGGGCTGTCCATCGTGCTATTGGCTGGCATCGACAGTGATGACTTCTACTGCACTAGTTGCTGGCAGTGGATAGAGAGTCCACTACCGCAGTAAAGAAGAAGAAGGGAGAAAGGCAAAATTATGATTCTACCCTTGGTGTCTTTTTAGGGTTTTTGGGGGTATAAATACCATTATATCCATAACACTTGTAATTAATTATAATACGATTTTAGAGTATACTTTACTAATTTACCCTTGTCATTTATTCTTTTTTTACAATATGGGATATGCGATATAATTACAATTCTACCCCTTTAGATATAAAATGTTGATTTTGTATTTTAAAATTAAGACTCTAAATTAAATTAATTTTCCTAACAAGATTAGAATTGAATTAAAATGTTTAATTAAAAATTTTTGAATTTTATAATATCCTTGTATGATTAGGATTTAATTAAAAAAATTTTGAAATATTTTTTTTTATTTAAGAGATTTTTTAAGAAATAAAATTTTATTTATTTGATCGGATGTTAATAAGAATTTTAATATGATTAATTTTCTTATTAAAGTTTGAAAATTTTCTTTTATTAGATTAAATTTGTTATGTTTGGAAAATTATCAAATTAGATTTGATTTTATATTTCTAAATGTTAGAAATATTATTTTAAAAATTGCACAAAAGCCTATAATTAGAATTAAAACATGAAATAATTTTATTATGCATATTAATATGTTATTATGCATGATGGATGATTATAGACATTAAAGACCAATGTCATTGTGTTTTTATAGTTGAATGATTGTAATAATATATAGGGCATGCATATTTTGTCTTTTCTCTATTTTTCTTATGTGTTGTAAAGTTCTTTTTTCATCTAATTCACCTCGAATATATTTCAAGGTTTCTTATACAATTATGTAAATGTTATGTGATTTAGAAATGTTGGAATTCAAATAGGAAAATTTATTTTGTAATCTAATACAAAGAAAGAAGGGCAAAAAAGACTACAACCATTGTGCTCGCAAAAGACTTATGAAGATTTGCAACAACTACCTAGGTGTTGACCATATAATTCCCTTCGATGGCTTGAGGGAATTAGTTTATATATGTCCATAATCATATAATTATAATGGCATGTTAAGAGTGTATGTTTATACATAATTATTATGTATGATATATAATTAATGCTATGGAGTGAGATTTAATTAAAATAATAAATCTCTCATGAATATATTAAGTACATGTGTAAGAACATGATTTATTGCCTTTTGATTTTATATATATAAAACTAGAGTTTTATTCATAGATAATTTGTTGAGTTACTCAAGATTACCGTTAATCGAATATTTTAATGCTATAAAATTGAGTACTACTTAACTAACTTACATGATTTGTATGAGTTACTCATGATCATATAAGATTAAAGGCAATAGTTAGGCGAAACATATATGATATATTTAAATAAAAAGATGTCACCTAACTGATCTAGAAGTCACATAAAGATGTGATTGATAAGCTATGTTATTTACCTAATTTAATTTGTTTTGATCTGTTGAGTTACTTAAGGTCATATAAATTAAATGGGATCCTACCCACTAGAAGATCTAAGCAAGATTTCTTTAACTAATAGTGAGGGCTATTAATTTGTAGGAAAATAATGGGAAACCAAATTATGATTAAAGATTTTTATCTAAATCTAGTTATAAATATTTATGCATGAAACCAATACTCACTATCTTTATATGAATAGGTTGATAGGTTACTATCAGTAAAATAAACCAACTTCATTGGTTTTTGAGACTTTGAAAACAAGCCCAACATTAGCTTTTGCTCATTGCGAAAGAAATTCAACTTCATTGGTTTTTGAGACTTTGGAAACAATCTCAATATTGGCTTTCGCTCATTGCAAAAGAGACTTTAATATGCATGCATGATTTAGCATAAAAGGGTTCTTCCCCATCACCAATTTCAGGTCTGGCTGAAGGCTTTATAGCCTTTTTTTAGTCGTTTTGTTCTTTAATTTTTCTAACACATTATCAAGCCTTTTTCATCCCTCTTTCACGATCTATCTTTACCTTTCATCTTCCCAAAAAATTTCCTCAAGAACCCCAATCTAAGAGCTAATATTTTTGCATAAAACTTACCTAAAGTACTATAAGTTTGTCTAAGAGGATGTTAGGTTTGTTCCTAGCTGCGTTTTATGCCTCTTCAAACTCTTTCTCCCTTAAATCTTTTGGTCTCTCTACTGTCTTCTGCCACCACCAGCCCCTTTCTCCTTTTCTTTCTAAGTTTGTTTGGTTTTGGGTGTTTAATCTTCACTTAACTCTTTATTTTCTCGCATGGATCTGATGGTATATGTTCCCTCTACTTTTTTTTTTTTTATTATATATATATATATATATATATATATGAGGTGTTTAAAGAGAGAAAAATGGCTTATTCCTTCCCACTCTTCTCTTTAGCTGTTAGCCCCCTTCTTTTCCTGGGACTGACGGGTTTTCCTCTCTTTTTTTTTGTTCTTGTTCCTCACTTGTTCATACCTTTTCAATTTAGTCTCCTCATCCTTTTATCCTTCCCAAACTATGCCCTAATTTCTCCTTACCCACTTATGTGTGTTTTAATACTTTATATTAAAGTCTTTTTATGTTTTACCAAATGGGTTTTTCTCTATTTACTTAACCTCGTGTATTCATGTTTTAGGGATTTATAGTGAGAAACAACTATGTGTTCAACAATAACACTTTGGATTGGAACAATGTATTTTCTTTAATCTTGCATAGAGTTGTCTCTTGGACTAGATATACCTTTATATGTTTTTGGCAGGCCAATTTGAATCTCGATGAGAAGAGAGAAAAAATAAGAAGAAGAAAAAAAGAAGTTGTTGGAGCCTCACCATCACACCTTTATAACTATGTGTCGGGCCATCAAGAAAAGTTCTCACCATCACACCTCTATAACCATATGTCGAGCCATTAAGAAACGCTTGGCGCACTACTTCCAACTTCATCTTGGAAGGCGGCGTTTGGCTGCTAAAGGAAGCCACACGTGTTGCTGGAATATAGTGGGCTTCCCTTACCAGTTGGTGAGTGTGTCACACGTGCCACTTAACTTTCATTTCTTGTTTGTCCCCGTCCCCATATTTGTTTTAGTTTTAGTTTTAATCTCTTAACATTTATTTGTTCTAAATTAGTCAAATTTTATTTTATTTTGCAAAACTAAGCATTGGCAAATACCACAAATCTTTATCGATATTGCGAGATCTTTGTATCAAGGCAACCAAAACAAACTACCAAGTAAAATTTTAAATAAAATCAATGTGGAGAGATTAAATTGAAAAAGAAAAAAGTCAAAGGATCAAAATTAAAAAAAAGAAAAAGACATGACCTTCCTTCATAACCATGCAAATAAATCCCTAATGTTGGCAAAAAAAGGAACCAAATATTTATTTAGGCTTCAAATTCGGTCTATGAAACTCTAATTATTTTAAATAAAATTGGATTTTTTTTAGATTAACGTGAGTGTTCGGACCAGCTTGCACGCACCTCGAATAATTATATGGCTTTGAATTTAACGATCATATAAGCCTTTAGTAGCTTTAAGGTTTGTGAGATTCAAACTAGTGACCTCTGAGGAGTAAACTTACAGTTTAACCCAGTGTTATTAAACCCGGCTTGGCTCGGCAGGTCGACCCGGGGCCTGGACCGGTCTAGGCAACACAAAAGACCGGTGCAAGGAAAAAACCGACCAGACTCGGGCTGACCTGGGTGACCCAGTCGGACCCGGATGACCCGGCCTAACCCGAGTGAGACTCGGAATATATATACTAACTCACCTGTCGGGAAATTTGGGAAAGCAAAAAAGGAAAGCTAAAATTTTACCCTAATTTCTTTCTTTGTAGTTCGAACAATCAAATTTTATTCTTCTGCTAATCTCTTTCTAGCCCCTTACTGGATCTTGTCAAACTTTACAATCTACAGATTCTGCACCAGTGAAGAGAAGCTCGATTCCACTGCTATAAGTCAGGTGCTTCCTTTTTCTGCTTCACAGTGTTTAATTTTTCCTTTCCTTGCCACTCGTTGTTTGGTTCCTAAGAATTTTCTTTTAATTATTTTTTTGTTAGTGTCTTGCCGATTATTCAGTGAAAAAATTAGCTCAAGTTTGTTGATTTTTATTGAAATAAATACTTAAATAATGTCATTTGTCTTGTTGTTGTAATACTTGAAAGTTTTAAGTAGCCAAAAAGAGCATTTAGGGTCTCCTAATCAAATTAATGATGTACAATTATGTGCAGATTCTAGCTTTTATTAGTGAAACTTGATTCAATCTTCAAAATAAAGCTCACGTCATTTAATTTCCTTTTGGATTTCTAATTGGTAAATAACATTGTACACGTTAATGTAAATTATTTCTCAAGCTTAATAAATTCAAGCTTGGCGGGGCAATTGGTTTTCGTTTCTGTTTTCTTCTTTCATTTTCCACTCTGCTGCTGTTCATTGACTTTCCACTGCATTTTTGTTAGAAATGGAGTTTCGATTCATTAAGCTGTGATTTCTTTTTCATTTTTTATAAATGTCAAAGGGGGGAGTGTATGATTTAAAAACTCAACAGCTTCATGCCATGATTCCATTTTTCATGCCAGCTTCAAGTGGTGATTTCAGTAGTAGTTCCATAGGATGAGCTTCACCAACCATGGATGAACAGATGAGAAGCTGCTCCTCATATCTTGTTGAGGCCTCTCAGGATTGAATCATGAACTGATAGAGGGTGACTATCAGGTTTGAACTTTGATGGGTATTGATAATTTTGTAAATGTAACTAATAGTGAACCTTCTATAGTTGAGTTTTTCGATCAAGTCCATGCAGTAGTTATGGCAAGGGAATCTTATATGACACCACCACATAACCTTGTTGCAATAATCCATAGTAGGCAAATAAGCATTCTGGCAGCAGACTAGAAGAAACATGTATATCCATAGATTAATTGTTCTGGAACTTCCACGCTACCTTTCTTTTTAAATATGCTGTCACATTACTAATTCAAGTTTTTTCATATGCATTGCATACTGCAAGTACCACTTCCAACACATGCAACCTTTTTATTCATCATGTTAGTTTGATTTGATTTACTATAGGTTTGTAAAATGGCTTCTCAACATCGTAGCACTTCAAATAGCACTCCTTCAACTAGTCCATCATCTGAACCTTCAATTTCCATATCAACATCAAGTGGTATAAGAGGAAAAACAGATTTGGCATAGGGTCATTGCAGAGAAGCTCCTGAACTTAGTGTGGGATGTAAGAAAACCAAATCAGTATGCTTATATTGTGCCAAAGTTTTTGCGGGTGGAGGCATTAATTAATTCAAGCAACATTTAGCTGAAACTAAAGGAGAAGTGGAACAATGCCGTAAATGTCCTCCGAATGTTCGTCATCAAATGCTTCTGAATCTTTAGGGGAATGTTGAAAAGAAAAGGAGAGCTAGAGAAATAGAAGCAGATTTCAATCCATATAGCACTAAACAAAGATAGCATGAGGAGAGGATGATTAGACAATTAGAGGATGATTGTAAAGGCGATGATGATGATAATGACGATGCTGATGGTAAGAAGCTAATGTTACCACCGAAGGTTGCCAACAAAGAAAAGAGTAAAATCACTAGTGCTGTTAAACAATCATCTGCAAGTTGTGGAAAACAGAAAGAAAATATAACATTAGAGGCATATTTTATTCCAAAAACAAATCATGGTGCTTAAAAGTCTCTCCAAAGTTGTTGGAAAAACAAAGAAGCTATCGAACGATGTGATCTTGCTATAGCAAAATGGATGATTGATGCATGTGTGCCATTCAATGCTGCAAACTCTGTTTACTATCAGCATGCTATAGATGGTATAACAGCCATGGGTCTTGGTTATAAAGGACCAAATTTCCATGCTCTTCGTGGTTATTACCTAGCAAAGACGGTTGATGAAGTAAAGATTTTTGTTGAGAGTTATCGAGAAACTTGGAAGAAGACCGGTTGCACATTAATGGCTAATGGATGGACAGATCAAAAGAGGAGAACTTTAATTAATTTCTTAGTATATTGCCCTAAAGGAACTGTTTTTTAAAAACAGTAGATGCATCAGAGGCCTCAAAGACTGCTGTGTTGTTGCATAAATTGTTTAGAGAGGTTGTTTTATTTGTTGGGCCTGAAAATATTGTGCATATGGTGACTGATAATGCTTCTAATTATGTTGCTGCTTGCAAGTTGTTGGTGGAAGAATTTCCTTCAATATTTTGGTCTTCATGTGCTGCTCATTGCATCAACCTCATACTCCAAGATGTTGGTAAGCTACAATCAGTTTGTTCTGTTGTTGATCATGCTTCTAGTATTACAAAGTATATTTATAATCATTGTTATCCATTATATTTGATGAGGAAGTTCACTGGAGGGAAAGAAATACTTCGACCTGCTCCTACTCGCTTTGCTACTAATTTCATAACTTTGCAAAGCATTTTAGTACACAAAGATAATTTGAGAGCTATGGTGACATCTAGAGAATGGGTCTCCTCTGCTTATGCTAAAGATAGCAAAGGAAAAAGGTTTGTTGATAATGTATTGAACTCTATGTTTTGGGAAGAATGTGCATCAATTGTACGAATGACCGAACCATTGGTTCGAGTTCTACGAATTGTTGATAGTGATGATAGACCTGCTATGGGATATTTATATGAGGCTATCCATTCTGCAAAGGAAGAAATGTTGAGGAGATTTCAAAAGAAAAGAACTAAGGTGCAACCTTTCATAGACATCATTAACAATAGATGGGATGGACAATTGTATAGGAAGCTTTATGCAGCGGGATTTTGGTTGAATCCTCGATTTCAGTATGATGTCAATCTAATGGATAGATATATAAACACCATTTCCGGACTTCTAGATGTTGTTGAGAAGTATGCAAATGGAAATGCAATTCTGCTAAGCAAGCTTACAAGTGAAATGAAGTTGTTTAGGAATGCAGAACATGACTTTGGTAGAGTGTCTGCGAAAAATGATCGCACCCTTTTACCTCCAGGTATATTATTATTTTCATATTCTAAGTAATTTAAAAATATTATCTTGATATAATCTAACTTATTAATTTTGTATATAGATGAATGGTGGGTGTTGTATGGAACTTGTGCTCCAAATCTCCAAAAGCTAGCTATACGAGTTTTAAGTCAAACTTGTAGTTCTTCAGGATGCGAGAGGAATTGGAGTATTTTTTAGCACATCCACTCTAAGAAGAGAAATCGATTGGAGCATCACAGACTTAATGACCTAGTTTATGTCCACTATAATCTGAGATTAAAACAAAAGTATTTTCTTTTCTCTAATTCTTCAAAAGTTATTTATATTATTACATAGCATCATTGATACTTATATTGTGTACCTTAACTTTGATTTTGTAGAAATTATTGGAAAGGACGGAATTATGATCCAATTAATTTTGAGGCATTTTCTGACACTGAAAATTGGATAGTAGAAGATGATCCATCATCTTTAACAACTGAAGAAGTAGAGATCTTTCGTCGTGATTTATCAACCATGACTATTCAAGATACTTTAAATGAAGGTAATGGAAGATTTGATCTTTCACTTTGTGTCATGATTCTAATGTTTATTGATTAAGTATGTTTCAATTGTAGATTTGATAAATATAAATGAGATTGAAGATGACTGTGATGATGAAGATACACAAGAGCATGATGATGTTTCAATAGGCATTAATGAGTTTGGCTCAATTCCATTGGTATTTGATTCAAATTTTGCTCCTATGGACACTGAAGAAGTCAATGCCTATATTCAACCAAAGTTAAGATGTTGTGTGGAAAAAATATGGTTATTCCAATGAGGTCTTGTACTTTACTATTCTTTTTTTTTTTTAATTATATTAGTGTTACGTGTTCAACATATTCTAAAATCTTTTGTTTTCTTTATGCAGCTGAAGATGTTGATTTATGGATTCTAATGCAAACTAGAGTTTGAATGTTGTCACTTTATATCTATTATGTTGAATTATATATGTTTAGAACAACTTGATTATCCTTATCTTTAAATTATGTTAAATGTTTGTTTATTTGAAGCTAAATGCACTTTCTAATCTATTGATGCTAATTAATTATGCTAGTACATGTATTAATGTGATATTTTCTTGTTAATTATGCTAGTATATATATTAATGTGATATTTGATGTCAAAAAACCATATTAATGTGTGTTTTTTTCTTGACCTGGGTCGACCCGGGTCAACCCACAAGACCTGTGACCCAGTCATTTTACCGGATCAACTACCAGGTCAGGTCTGATAACTATGATTTAACTAGTTGAGCTCAGGGTTAAATCGAGCATTAACCGAGTACCGTAACATTTCCTTAACACTTCAAGATCCCCTTATACTGGCATAAAAAACAAATTACTAAGACCAATTGCAGATGGAAGCCATGTTAATAGACTAAATAAGAAGAAAAAAAGAGGAACCAAAACATTAAAAATATCAGGGACAAAAAAAAAAAAAAACATTTGAATGAACAATACTTATCCTCACATGCTAGTGTTTCACTTATACCTTTTTTTTCTTTAGATATTATCTCATCAGACGTTTGTAGAGATAATATCATTTGAATACTTCACATAGAACTCATCAGATAACGAATTTCAATCCAATTAGTTACATACACACATACATGTTCTTCGAGTGAGCTGTGAGAATCATTAGACATTACGAGGGGTTGCAGTTCACCGAACCTCCCTTCCCTTCCCTTTTGTATTATTGACAGACGCCGCATTTATGCTTGCTTCGATAGAAGATATTTCTACGGTTTGGCACGCGGCGTCGTTTTCAAGACATTATTAAGTGTTTGAGCACAGAAAGGGACATAAAGATGAAGAGAGAGAGAGAGAGAGCGATTCCTTTAGAGTTTTCTTATTATTTTTAATTTTTATTTTCAAATATGCACGCTGTGATTCTTTCATCATTTCTTACTCCCATATGTGCGGGCATCTACATATATGACAATAAGAATCTCAGTGATCTCTATCTCTATTTCTCGTGGATACAATAAATAGGTGGTGTCTTTATTTATAATTTTGATATTCTAGAAATTTATAATGAAGCTAATATTGGACCCCTCCCTATGTTAGTGTTGTTAGTTAACTAATCGGTTGGATATAAATGATATTGGTTTTTTTCTTATAAATATATTTAATTTATAAATAAAAATTTATTTATTTTTAATATTCATTAAATATTTAATTAATGAATCCAATATTTGATTAATAAATCTAGAGTACTAAAGATAGAGTTTTTGAGATAAAAATACTTTACAAAAAAAATAATAAAGTTTTTATAATTATAACATTCCTATTACATCAGAACATTATTCAAAAAAAGATAATAATTACATTGAGAAACTAGTTACTGAAAGGTTAAGTCAAACCATTTATGTTTTTTCTAATATTTAGGGGGTTATGATAGATTGCTAGACATTGTACCTGATTTTCAAATATAAACCAATTAATTTTTAAATTAATAATAACTTAATTTATTTAATCCTATTTTATTTAGGATTGTGATTTATATTTGAGCCAACTTATTAGGGAATATAATGAGTTGTACACATAAGAACTATTTGTCAAAAATTAAAATAGAATGATTAATCAAGTGTGACTTGATTGTAAATAAGTTTTAGAAATTGAGGACTACAGTGTAATTTATACATGGAATTACAGTTCTAGACCTAAAAATAATCAAGTATTGATTCATTTGACAAGAAAATCAAGATTATGACTAAATCTTATGAGATTCCTATTCATAATTATCATAAATTTGTTTATGAGTTTCTTACCACTTTTAGTCTCAATAGCGCAATTGTACGTGGAGATTATACTGAAATTCAACGTTTCTTGCACAGAGAGTCATGTATTGATTCATTTGACATTTCCTTATATTTTACACATAATATCACTAAATTTATAAAATTTCCTCCCTCAAATTATTATTTTTACTTGGTCAGCGAATTTTCATGATTTATCATTAACTAATATTTCACATATTATTTTATTACTTTAGCTTCTTTAAATTTTAAATTAATCCCCCGGATATGTTCATCTCAATTCATAATATTTTCTCCTTAATTTATTAGTTTTCAATTAATAGTTACCTTATTTAACCTAATCTTATCTATTTTTGACCGGGGATTTATAACTATTCAATTTTTTTTTTGAATTCTTATTGTTGAATATCAAAATTAAAACAATTACAAATAGATATTGTTTTAGATTTAACTTTAGCAGATGTATAGAACACCTACATGAGATCTAAGCTTAAGTTGTTGTTGAATGGATCCTGTGACCTCTCTTGCATCAATGGAAGTTCTATATCATATCAAGTCAAGTGTAATGTTATGAATTTTAATTAAATTTTCAATCCAATTTCATGATACGTACATACCAATTTTTTCTATATTTAATCATCTTCCATTTAAATACTTTTCAGCACATATCCATATTTAGAATTTTCATGAATTCATCTTAAAAATTATATATATAAAAAAATTTAAATTAATTTAAGCATAACTTTGAAATTGTCTCTCCTTTCCCTAATCTTTCTCTTTTATCTGAACCTAGGAATACTAGAAGAAAATATTGTGTTTCTTTAATTATATGTTTAGTCACACCGTCTTTCATTTTATATACACAACATGCATATATATCAATTTAACTTATCGAATTTTATCTGGATAAAAATCTTTATTTGTCACATGGTTCATTTATAAGTAACTTATCTCAATTTCTCATTTCTTCTCTTTTTTTTTGTTTTTTCCATCTTATTCACACCATTTATTCATTACTTCTTCCCTAAGTCCTTCCACTAAGACTATTATATGTATGATATGAATAAATATTAGGTAAATAATTCTTTTCCCTTTATTTTACCCTTTGGTAGACACATTTTAAACAAAAATTCCTAAACTTCCATTCATTAATGAATCATTTATTTTCAAATCCACACACTTCACATAATATTATATTTCCTTTACACTTAAAATCTTAAGACTTTCAAGAGTGGTTGGCCGAAACTTCTATCCAAGGTAAGAGTGGATTCCTTATCAATGGTTCTTACATTTAACTTATTAATACCTTTGAAATACTTCAATGTATGCATTCAAGCATGGAAATAATTCTAACTTCTCTATTAAAACATGGTTAATTCTCATAATGAATAATAGGAGGTCCTTTTTTTTTTAATTCAAATATGACATTAATGTCTACATTTCATTCTTCTATCAAATACCCTTACCTATTCTATTTCCACAATAACTTCATCAAACAATCCACCTCCCTATATTTTTTTTTTTCCTTTAGCTGAAACTAGTACCTATGAGGAATGAGATTTCTTCTTCAATTATTTCAATGTTTTTGTTCCAAAATCATACTAATATATTGTTGTAATTCAATTTTTAATAGGACCTAAGCAAGTCACATTCAAACAATTCATCCCTCATCTAGTAATAGTCTTGGTCGAAGCTTAAGGTATAATTCCCTCCTTAGTTTTCTTCAATTATTTAGTATGATTTACAACAATCCACCTCCCTATGTTTTATTCTCCATCATAGCTCAATCATAAGCACCCAAAACTTACAATTTTATTGTTGGAAGGATTTCCCATGTTCAAGAGGGTCTCTCTCTTTATTTCGTTCTTTTTTTTCTTTTTTTGCAATTATTCGGTATGAACCGCATTTGAGTTAAATGGTAAGCTAAATTACAATTACACTTTTATCATTTTAATTTTTATATTTTACCCCTACACTGATGTATTTATTTCAGGAACTTCCCGATCTCTAATCATCATGAAAATTTAACTTAAAATAAATCAATTTGTCTGATAACCCTTTATTAAATTTCAATCCAATCTAACAGTTGAATTAAAAGGATACGCTCAAAATCATACAACTGTATTGTTAGTGCGTGTTGTAAAAAAAAAGAGTTTTGTATCTCATTAATTTATTTGGATTGTTGTGATGTTTGACTATACTGATCATCAACCTTTTTTCCTCAATCTCTATTTTTTTCACAAATAAATATTTTAATTAATGTAAGAAATTCAGGGGTTTACAAGTTAAATCGAAGGAGTTACCCTAGCTAGTCCAGACAACAATTAAAGTTTTGGTTTTGGCCTTCGGGCTAGATATTAAATAGATACGAACGATGAAGTTCTTGTTTTGACCACTAATACCAGGTAGAGGTTAGAACACGTCTATTTCCCAAATAATAATAATAATAAAAAACCACCAGCGGCCGTAAAGAACACGTAGGGTATTAATACGGTTTTTAACTAACCTTTAACTTAATTACTTGTAGACTTGTAGTATTGGGTTAGGCAAGCAATTGTAATATACTGGAATTGGAATTTTTTAAATTTATGTTTATGATTTATGGGTTATTTGATGTATAATAACCAATATATGATATTTTAAATTATAAAATCAGTGGCGAATATAGTAAAATCTTTACAGACTACGTGTATGGAAAAGAGGCGGAATAGCCCAACACCCTCAACTTGCACTCCATATGTTCGACTAAATGACTGTCAGAGAAAGAAACCCTTTCTATCTTTATTCTTTCTGGCCGCCATGGTCTTCCATAAACCACCATAGCTTTCAACCCACAACCAGTTATTGCTTCACCCTTTGAATCCTAGTCTTCAGAACCACCACACAAACCTTATACTCATCTTTCAACTTTCTAGTTTATCCCTTCATCCTCTTCTAAAATAATGCCTAATTAACGCTCTAAATCACCTCACCCCTTAACCTCCAGTATAAGCAACGTCTACAAAACCCACACATAGTTCCCAGATTCTACTTTGAACGATTCCGAACATGGTTGACATATAGAGAATTGAAGAAGGAATCTCATAAACATGGACAAGTAATTACCCTTTTTCTCTCCAGAAGGAAAACAGAGTTTGGAAGACAGTTTGGATTTATTACAATACGATCCTATCAATCATATGATAGTCTCATTGCAAAGCTAAATCAAATCTAGTTTGACACCTTTAAACTTAGGGCTAATGTGGTGTGATTCAGTAAATCTTCTCCAAACGTTCCAAGATTGGCATGAGGAAGGGTCATTTGACAGAACTACCTAAGATGAATCAAACCCTGCTGCAACTCAGGGATGAGCGGACTTCTATAGATATGGTTAGAACGCCAAACTCATGTATGAAACTTAGGATGAAGACGTTGAGTGGTTGTAGAGAAGTATTATGGGTGTTATTTCTTTGATGTTGATTATGCTGCTCTTCAGACAGAATTGGTGCGAAGTGGATTGGGGTTGGTTGGATTTAGATTTTTAGGAGCTACCCAAGCAACTCAAACGTTCAACACTTATGATTATACAATGGAAGCATTTGAGTCAAATGTCTTTGAATGAGGATTGTTTTTTTACTGAAATCAAGCCATGGATGCGATCGAATATGGCTTTTAATAGATTTAAATGGGTTAATGTCTCAGGATTACCTTTGGCGATGTGGAACAAGGATTTCATTTCCAATATTTTAGCAGCACAAGGGAAGCTCATTGGATATGACTTAAATAATGTTGGTCACAACTACATCTCTGGAGTACGTGTCTTGCTTGCTATATCATCCACTGACTCTTTGCATGATAGACTTCATCTGGCTTTAGACAGGAAGAAATTTTAGATAACAATTATAGAGATTGGACCTTTTTCCGGTCCAAAAGTACTCTCATCAATTCAACACGTTGTAGATCACACACCTGAATCAGAATCTGAGGATGAAGATGACACTATGTCACTTCATAACAGTGGTAAGGTTGACAAAGATGAACTTTTAGTTTGCAGGAGACCGTAATTGGATGATGTTGATATCATTTATCACCAATGTATAGCAAGGCTGGCAGTGAACAGTACTTTATCTCAAGCTGCCGACATGAATAAATCATTAGATTTGTTTATGTAGATTATAGAGTTTAAAGGGAAAGGAGAATCACCTACGGGTTTCACATACATTCAGCGAAAACATTTGATTCAGAACCGAAATTCTCTTATTTGGAGCATGATGTTTCATCAATGAGCCAAACAGAAGTACAAACCAAAACACTACTGGTACTCTGGGTGTTAAGGAAATGAATCAGGAGTTAGCAACTTCAGCAATCTAGCTGCTGGTACTATGAGCCTTTCTCATGGGTGCAAACATCTCATGGTTCTGCAGAGTAGAAAATATAAGATTAACTACATCTCACTCAAAGGTAGCCTTATGACAATAGACATAGATCAGATTGGTGACTTTATAAACTCATGTATACGTGTAGTAAACTCTAGAATCTAGTCATCTCTGCCATGCCAGAACACTTTTCAGCTTAATGCCGAGAATGAAATAGAGAGAATTATGCAAGTGGGTAAGTTGACTAAATGCTCTGACTCACTAGTTAGAAGTTTGTGGGATAAATCGAATATAAAGTGGTCTTACATAAGTGCTTTGGAAAAATCATGAGGCATTCTAATCATGTGGAATGAAGAAGCTTTCTTAGTTAGTTTAGTAGAATATCCTGATAGATGGATAAGTAATTTTAGGTTTTATACAGAGAATAATTTTGAATATGTAGTTGTGTGTGTATATGGTGATTGATAGAAAGATTATATGGCATGAACTTACTAAGCTGCAATATACTTTTCCTCCAATTACATGGTTTATAGTATGTGACTTTAATGAAATTCTTTGCTTGAATGATAAAAATAATGGTTACTTAGACACAATGGAGGCTTATGGATGACAGCCTTTCAAGGGACTAGGTTGCTAGTTCTCTAAGCCAAAATTCATTTTCATATTAAATGATTTTTGGAAAGAGGTGAGTGATATGCTTCTAGTTAGATTTAAGTTTATTCAAAAGACCAATGCCCTTAAAGCAAAGTTAAAAGTTTGGAACAAGTAATCTTTTAGAAACCAGGATACGATTTTATTAGACATGGAGACTATATTGGACAGCTAGAAAACCAAGCAGAATTCATGGGGCTTATGGAAGATGATAAAATAGCATGGAGCAAGCTCGTTGTTAAAAGATGGCTTAGAATTTTTTATGTGGTTTTAGAATTTTTTACAAGTGGGAAGCCTTTAAATGTATAAACATTTTTTTCATCTTTTGGATTCCAAAGAAGAAAGAAAACTTAGCTTCAGCGATTTCAAACCTATCAACTTGATAAATGGTTTGTATAAGATGATATCCAAGTTCCTTACAAATCGTCTAAGAGACGTTATTGATAGGGTTATAAGTAGAACTTAGTTAGCTTTTATTAATGATTAATATATCTTAAACTCAATAATGATTGCTAATGAGGTGATTGACTTTATAAAGAAAAAAGGGCTTCAAATGTTTTTTTTCAAAGTAGATTTTCATAAAGCTTTTGATTCCATTTTATAGGAATATTTGGATAAGATAATGAAATATATGAGCTTTAAAGTCTTTTGGCTCAAATGAATTTAGAAATGCATTTGTATCCCACTTGTTAGTATTGATTAATGGCTCTCCATCATTAGAGTCTAGAGTTACATGTGGTCCAAGATAAGGTGATCCATTATCTCCATTGCTTTTTGTTAGAGAATAATATAAATAATATATTTGGGCCTCATCTAATAGTTATTATTGGGTTGAGATGGTTCTTTGATATGATATTAGAGCTTTGATGACCAAAAGATCATGAATTCGAATCTCACCATCCTCATTCTCTCTTCTAATTAATATCTAATTAATAGCACACGTAGTATGAGTCTATGCAAGCTTCAAGTTTAAAGAACTTTCTCTTAAACGAGTGTGTTTGAGAATAATATAAATCATATATTGAGACATTGTCTTATATTATAGAAAGTACATTGCTAGATTATAAGATACAAATATAGGAATTTATATTTACCTTGTATAACTTATAGCTCACATCATGTGTAGGGTGTTACACTGTTAATATTTTACATAACCTTAATTGTATAAATAGAGAGGATGAATTATACAATTGTTAAGCCTCCAAACACTTCTTATATCATAACTTTATATTAGAGACTTCTTCTCTCTAATATTGCTATATATGGATACTAATCAAGATATACAACTACTATTGATCCTGGTTTTGATCCCTTTAAGACTGTTCTTGTTTTTAATCCCTCTGTTGTTGTTGGACAAACCATTTCTGTTATGTCAGCTTTCTACATTATTTTGCCACCTGGTTCTTCTTCCTTTCCTTTTACAAAAGGCCTTCATTTAGTGCAAACAACGTTAATGAATTCTTTAGTTGTACAAATGTTTTATTCCTCTTTTAATTCTGTTGATCAAGCCTCTACTGCTGATGTTGATTTCAATTCCTCCTTATATGCTAGTTTCTCATTGCAATAATATGGTTTCCTTATCTGTCATATAACAAGTGATTTCTTTGAAATTTTCTCATACGAACTACTTATATTAAAGGATACACATGAAGCCTTATCTACTACTAGGCTAGGGGTTTTATTCTTTTATTGATGGTTTTTTCCCATGCAATCCTTTTCATATTATATCACCAACCATGGCTATTCTAATAACTAATCCAACATTTATGTCATGTAAACAACAAGACCATTTAATTATGAATGCTTTTTTTTTCCTCTTTATCTATTAAAATTTTAAACTTGGTTGTTGACTGTCAAACATCATATAATATATGGAAGACTCTTGAACAAGTTCTTGAATCTCCATCGAACTCACGAATTATGCAGCTCTAAAAGTCCTTCCATGAACTCAGATAAGGAGATGATATTGTTATTGCCTACTTATAGAAAGCCAAGTCCTTTTTTGATGAGCATGCTACAACTAGAAGACCAATTATGTTAGAGGACTTCAATTTTTATGTGTTAAAGGGTTTATGAGGAGAATTTAAAGTCTTGGTCACTAGCCTTTTAACCAAAGTAGAACCACTCAATTACATTAACTTGCATAGTCATTTTCTCACTCATGAATACCTTCATAAAAGTTCTCTTAAGCATATTGTTGGATGCTACATAACGACAACATTACTGCATATACCATTTAGCTTTTCTTCAACCATTTTTGTTTAATGCTAGCCACATCAATCTCATAGTCAGTTTGCTCCTATAACATCAATTCTAGGGGTCGATTTTATGGTGGATGGAGGATTAACACCTGCAACAATTACAATAATTGTTGATGTGATCCATCCATCAAAGAATCCATTGGAGGTTCCAGTTGGTCCAGTTATTAGGCTTAGGGCTAAGAAGTTCAAATAAGCTTTCAATGGACTTCTTCAAGATACATGGGCTAAGGTAGACTTCAAGAAGATTTGTAATAATAAAGAGCAAGCTTTGATTAGTTTGATTTATGTTCAAGAGGAGCTTGTTGGTGGAACCAAGACCAATATATAAGGAATGGGAGAAGAAGACTAGATTCGGATAGTTGACCTTTCGTTACTCGTTTGGTCGTAAATGACGCTACAAATCGAATTTTTATGTGATTCTAGTTAGGATGGAAACTAGAATTCCATACCTTCCCAACGGTATATGGAACGCCTTCTAATTCATTAAGATGAGAGAGAAACATTCGTTTTAAGTTAGGCTTTTGCTGCTGCCAGATAGAATGCAAAAATAACGATCTTGTCTTATTTAATTAGTTGAGCTATCAAACTTTATTTATTTTGAGAGGAGACATTTTATTTGGGTCTTAGGGTCTTAGACTTGTTTATTTTAATTTTTAGCTTGGGTTGATTATTATTTAAATTAGGCTTATGTGAGAGCCATTATGGAAACTAGGGTTTTGGCTTGGAGTTTTCTTCAGGAATAATTTTAGGAGAGACTTTTGATGATATTTTCATCATTGTAGCTGTTTTTTTGGTTGCTCAATCTTGGTTCTTAATTGAATTTTCAACTCTTTAAAGAATTGACCATTCTTTGTTGTGAATTTATACTTCTTTTGCTCATCTTCAAGTGTAGGCATTATGATCGAGTTGGTTTATAATCTTATTGTCTTAGAGCAAGTCTCCCATTGTAATAATAAGCTCATTCAAATCTCAATAAACTTGGATTAAATTGATCTTGGGGTCGCGAATTCCATTAAATTCCGTTAGGTTTCACATCAATTATTTTTGTAGCAATGGTGATACTTTTTGTGGCAAATATGTTCTCAAATAATATTTATTGTGAAATTCTTAGTCAAAGTGGAATGAGTCTTGAAAAGTGTTTCAAAATCTTATTCAAAGAATTAATGACTATAATGGTGAGAACTAAAATGATTTAATAAACAAACATACTCCATGATATAATATTTAAATTAGAACATTCATGAATAAGAGATAATAATTACATCGAGAAACTAGTCACTAAAAGGTTAAGTTAAACCATTTATGACTTTTCTAATAAAAAGAAGCTAAATACTGGGAAATAAATACATAAATGGTGAACATTGAATGAATAATTATAAATAATAAAAGTGTTTCAAAAGTTAACCTAAGGATGTTAACATTTTAAGCATAAAACAATACAAAAACATGGGGGAATAAACCCAATAGTGCAAATATTAGCCCCATCGAAGCCTGCAATGAACCACAAGTGCCAAGCTATAATTAAGCCTAGCCGAGTCATGTAAGCAGATTCTCCAAGCTGTTTAGCGAAGCCTCTAGCTGAGTTGAGTCATGCTACCAGGCAAGCTATTAATCCGTCAGTTAGAAAATATTCCTGGAATATTCCCGGTCCAACCCTAACAAACTAGCTTTGTTCCAAAATTAGTTTTTTTTTACTAGTTCAATCCATTTCTGACCCAGCTAGAAAATAACTTGGGTTCAAGTTAGAATGGGTAACATGATAATTGATTTTCCTCCTTAAATCAATGGTCCAATAATAAACCTATAAAATGTGAGTTATGTTATGGATTGGGTCATTTTGCGCCACAAAGTCTATAATTACAATATCACATAGTGAAAACGAATGCTAACTTAGCATTCAATAATAATCATAATGATATCTAGCTATTTGGTTTTCTAATATGGGTGCTAATCTTTATGTGACACCTAACCTTTTGAATATGAAGAATTTAGAACTGTATTTGGGCAATGATCATCTACATATTGGAAATGGTAAAGGATTTGCGATATCAAGTGTTTCTCACTGTACAATCCACACACGTAAACATATTTTTACCTTATTAAATGTCCTACATGTTCCCTATATTAAAAGGTCTTTATTATCTATTCTGAAATTATGTCTTGAAAATAATATATTTTTTTAATTTCACTCATTTGTGTTTTATGCTAAAAAATACTAAGGAAGTGCTTCTTTATGGTCAAAGTAGGGATGATCTTTATATTATCTTTGAGTCTTTTGCAACATCTTTACCTCAGGCTTTATTATCTACAATTGTGTCTACCTCTTTTGCCATCTGAATGGGTTTATATTGCTTGACATGTTAAATTTCATTAAAATATTTTTCTTTTGAGACTTCTGAATAGATATAATCATCATCTTTTCCATTAGCCAGTATATTTTTACTATTTTTGACATCACTAGACCCTATAACTTTCATTCTTCCATATTCTCATACTCCACACCTGCTAATCTCCAACTCTCCTACACCATATTTGATATGTTATAGTCTTAATATTTTATCTCCATATGTCACCTTTTTTATTGATAATTGTTCAGGTATAGTTTCAGTCTCCTTTGGTGAAAATGTTTATCCTGTTATTCTAGGCACTACACAATCTATTTTAGTTTTAGACTACTCATCGAAGTCCACTAATGTTCTAGGCACTCCACTGTCTACTCCAGTTTCAGACCACTCATCATAGTCCATTGTTGTTGTGTCACCACTTAGAGATTGAACTTGTCACCACAACATGATAAATTTCAGTTTCAGACCACTCATCGAAGTTTTTGCTTCCACTAGTTTTTGTTTGTAATAATCCTTTTCATGTTCATGTATCATGGCAATACCACATGGTTCTTTGCCCTAGACAATATAAGACAACACATTTTACTATCTCATGTTCTTCATGTTTGTCTTCTCTTTTTAACCATAAACCCTTTATTTTTCAAGAAGACAACAAATATATCATTTAGCTAAAATGGTACATTGTAACTAGTTATTCCTTATCCCTCCATGAATGTTGTTGGGTATACAAAATTAAAAGGCAAGTTGATGGTGGTGTTAAGCGTTATAAAACTTGTCTGGTTGCTAGAGGTTTTACTCAGTAAGTGAGTATTAATTATTCAGAAACATTTATTCATGTGGTTAAACCAACTATAATTTGGTTAATACTTATAATTATTGTTTCTTGAGGTTAGAAGATCAATCAACTAGATGTTTATAATGTCTTCTTGAATGAGATACTTTAATAAGAGGTTTATATAGAGCAACCACCTGACTTTACTCATCTTACTTCCAGCATCTCATGTGTACCACCTGCATAAATTGTTATATGGTTTGAAATAAGTCACTAGGGCTCGGTATAATCATTTGAATGACTATCTGTTATCCTTTGGATCTTATGCCTCTAAAGTTGACATGTCTTTATTTATCTTTTTTGTGGCTTGTGATATTGTCTGCCGATTTATGTATGTTGATGACACTTTGCTTACAAGAAGTAACTCGAGTTTACTTACCAAATTGATTTTATTACTAAGCTAAAAGTTCAAACTTTAGGACCTTCACTTTGTCTATTATTTATTGGGCATTGAGGTTAAACCTATATCTATAAGACTTATGCTTACCCAATAGAAATATGCTTTTGATATTCTTCATATAACATGTATGTCTTCCTATAAACCTGTTGATACTCTGGTATCTATCTCTTCTTCTAAGTTAGCAATGATATCTGGTGATTTGTACTTTGACTCAACACGCTATATAAAAAATTATTGGTGTTCTTTAATATCTTACCTTCATAAGGTCTGATTTATGCTATATTATAAATAAAGTGTGTCAGTTTATTCATGCCCCCACTAAAGCTCATTAGGCTGCAGTTAAGCTTATTCTATGCTATTTAAAGGCCATGATTTTATTCTTATGGCCTACATATCACTCATAGTTTATCTATGAGTCCGTTTGGGTATGCGGCTGCGGCTGCGTTTTAAATAAAACGCAGCGCGCAGCCGTTTGGTTAAGGAAAAAAGCATTTCACTGTTCATGGGTCCCACTTTAATTCTGCGTTTCTAACGCGAGAAATGAGAAGCAGCTAATTCACGCTTTTTCTCTACTGTTCATGTGTAATTGCACTGTTCAATGAACAGTGCAATTACATGAACAGCATTCGTGTACACTGTTGATGTGAACAGTGCTGGAGAATTGCACTGTTCACTTAAAGAATAGTAAACAGTGCAATTCTCTTGCACTGTTCACTTGCCTGCGTTGGTTGTTTGTTTTTTTTTTTTTAGTGTGTTAGTTTTTTAATATATATTTTTTTTAAAAATAGTTTAGAGTTAATTTTATACCTGATAATATTTTATCTAAATTTATTACATGCTCAAAATATTATGAAAACTGTAATTTTTGTTGGATGAATCTCGTACGTAATAGAATTATAAATGGTTTCATGAAATAATAAAAATTATATTTATATAAAGTATGATTTATTTCATGATATAATAGCAATAGTTAAATCTACAATATTTAAATTAAAAATCATAAGTACTAATATATATTTTTAAAATTATTTTATAACCTCAATTTTAAAAATATTCTTAACCAAACACATTAAATTATTTTTTCTTCAACTTCAATTTCAACCACAGTTTTAACCAAACACCTATTTTATCAAACCAAACTCAACTAAAAGCACTTTTTATAAAACAACTTTTTTTAAACCACAACCACAACAGCTACCACAATACCAAACGAACTCTATATCCTTTCATGTTTTCACTGATGTTGATTGGTCTGGTAGTGTTGATGATCTAAAATCTATAGACGAGTATTTTGTGTTTCTTAATACCAGCCCTATCTTGTGGAAACCATGGTAACAAAAGACTATTGCTTGTTCTTCTATTAAAGCGTAATACAAGGCTGTAGCTGATGTTATTGCTAAAATCTTATGGATTTGCTCTCTGTTTTTATACTTTTGATTTTTTAGTGTTTCTACAACTACATTATGATGTGATAACTTGGGTGCTACTTATCTATCAATCAATTCTATTTTTCATGATCTCTCTAAGCATATCAAGGCATATTATCACTTAATTTCTTATAAGGATCAGCTTGCTAATGTTTATACCAAACCTCTTTTTTCTATGATTTGTTTTTGGTCCAAGCTTTATGTTGAAGGTGAACCTTCAGTTTCAGGAGGTGTATTATAGTATACAAGTATAGGAAATTATATTTACTTTCTATAAATTATAGCTCAAATCATGTTTAAGGTGTTATACTGTTAATATTATATACAACCTTAATTATATAAATAAAGAAGATGATTAATACAATTGTTAAGCCTTCAAACACTTCTTATATCTTAACTCTCTTTAACTTGGTAGCTAAAGGCCTTTATATGTTAATTATTAGAGTTACAAAAGGTGGTATGTTTTCAGGTATCAAAATTGGAAGCGATTTTTAGGTAAGTCATTCGCAATCTGTCGATGATACCATGATATTTATTCATAATGAAACTAAAAGTCTACCAAATGTTATAAAGACTATAAGGTGGTTTAGTAATTATTTTGGGTTGAAAATAAATTATTATAAAAGCTCCTTGATATAAATAAATGTTAATGAACTAGATCAAGAGATTAGCAATTGCTACTGACTTTCTCTACTAGCTTGTCAAATCTCTTATACTGAAACTTTGATTCATTGCTGGTTACAAACTTGGTCTCACCTTTAAGTGCTAATCATAATAAATTAAATTTCTACATGGAAACTAATTATTTCAAAGATTAGAATGAGAATTCAATCCTAGAAGGGTAAAGTGCTCTCACTAACAAGTTGAGTTTGTTTGATTAAGAGTATAATCGCCTTTCTCCTTATCTATTATATGTCCTTGTTTCAAATGCCAAAGGGATTAACGAAGCTTATTATTGCTATGAAGTGCAGGTTCTTCTAGTCAAGAAATTTTGATAAGCAAAAAGTTTATAAAATGACATGAAATATGGTGGTGAGAAAGAAAAAAGAGGGTTAGGAATAGGATTAATTACTGAAAAAAATAAATCCCTCCTATTTAAATGGCTTTGGTGATGCAACCGTATTATTTTATAGTTTTACTCATATTTACCAAGTATTTTGCCTATTTTTTATATATAAAATGCCTTGATATTCTTTGTTTTATGTTTTGAAGGTACTTTTAGATGTAAGATTAAAAAATAAGTAAATTGGAGATAATTGGCAGATTTGATCTTCGATCGATGTTTTATACAGAACTTGAGCTCTAGAGGTCGAAACAAAGTGATTCTAGTGGCATTAGAAAGCTAACATCGATACCTTTCTATACATATATGAAAAGAAAAAATAAAGAGCATGAAAATCACAATCTTCAAAGTCAAATCTCACATTCTGCTAGTTTTGACCTTTGGCCATTCCAACTTGAATACCTTGAGCTACAGAAATCCATTTGATGCTAACTCAATTTTATTGGATTTTTAACTTGAAGATCTATCAACTTACCAAATATCAGCAGAAAACGAGCTTATATAAGAGAGATATGATTTTTCTAAGATGACATATGAATTTTATCAGCAGATACGTTTTGTGAAGAAACAAGTCCAAATTACATTCCAAAGCATCCAAAACGACATCAAAGTCTTTATTTCAACAATTTAGCTCCTCTAAGTCAAAAGTCAAGCATGAAGATTTTATGCAAGGCTATTTCTTATTTTTAGGAAAATAATGATGCGAACCTTGTGATCACGTGGTCACGCAACCCACAATCAAGATTGAGATCTGATCCCGGAAAGCCGAAATAGGTCTGATAGGAGTGTGACACAATGAAAACTTGCCCCAAGGCACCAACACTATTGGAATGAGTAGAATGACATCACGAAGCCAGTTAATCCTCGAGAAGTCAGATTCAGTTCGTTCAAGAACTGAAGAATGCAAGAATCACTCTCACACGTTAAAACTGAAAAATTCAGAATAATATTCATTAAAGCTGCCAAAATTTTAGCTTACATGAGATGAGATGAGGTCCACTCAAAATTAGCCCAAAACCCTAAACTGAAAAGCCCATAACCTGATCCAAACAAGCCTTGGATCCTAGCTCAAAACAAAGTTTTAATTAAGCCCAAACATGAAAGAAAATAATAAAAATAACTAATATGTCATTAAATACCACCAGCCCTTCTTTCCTTGTGTAGCTAGGATGAATAAGGAATCCTTATAAGAAAAGGATTCCGAAACATTAATGAATTACTGCCACACTTGTAGATTATATTGCAGCTCATTAAAGATCCTTGTGGAACTAGGAAATTCCCAAAACCAGCTGCCACATTCTTCTAGAAAAAGAATCCTAACCAAATAGGAAGTCCACAAGTCAAATGGAAGTAAATAACAAAATTCGTATAACCTCCGTTGACCAGTATTGCGGTTCCTTCCCGAGCTCCGATTGACCTGAAGTTTTAACCCAGGGTAGTAAGATATGTCTGGAGTGTCCACATAAAATATTAACCCGATCCAACGGTCGGATTGAGAATTATGACTATTGTCATAAACATGGACTGTTGCACTTTTTACTCCAAAATCCAAATCTGACCTTACTTGGGTCGTATCACAGGGCTGAACCGTATCAAATAGTTATTGAAATACTTAAATGTAAATTGTCTACTTAGAAAAGGATTATTTTTGTAGAAAAGGGATTATGGTTTCCTAAGATATAAAAAGAAAGAGAGAGAGGAAAGGGTGGCGGCCAACCAATAGAGAAAAACACACCTTCCTTTAAGAAACCCAAAACTATACATTTTTCTTTCTTTTTTATTAGTTATTCAATAGATATGCAAGGCTAAACTCTTTTTCTTGGCTACAAGGACACGTAAACCTTCAGACCTTCGGATTTCAAGAACTATGAGATTTATTTTACCTTTTCTTTTCAGTTTATATGATGAATGAATATGTTTGTTTTCCTATGCTTATTTCTTAGGATTGTTTATTTTAATTGCTAAAGCGGACTCTAAGTTATTATTGTGAGCAATCTATTGCTAAGTTTGCTATCAAAACTGGAGTTGTGGTATATAAAATTATAAAGAAACTAAGTTTAATAATTATGGCAAATCTACGTTATTAATCTTAAGGGGAACATTTGAAAAAATCAAACATGAACGGCGGACAATTATGTTGTTTAGATTAATCAATTTATCTAGTTCTTAAAGCTACCATTGAATAAAATTATTAGTGCAGACATTGTGGTTGTTTGATGGTTATGATTAGTTATACAGTGGATCTGCTAACTAATCAATGTAAGAAAATATAAATATTCAGAGTATAAATTAACATTTTGTTTCCATGATGTATTTTGATTTCTGTAGTTGGACGTTTACTTACGATTAAGGTTTGTTTTCTTGATAAATTTCATTTTTCTTTGATTTAGCATTGCTTGTTTCTTTTTGTTTGCTATAGCATAACATAGATAACTTCACAATCCCCCCAGTTGTATATTATATAGCATAGAAATCTAAACTAAACATTTCTCGTGGGATCAACCTCTTACTTGCTCTATACTATCTTATTTATTTAAGTTAGGGCAATTAATTTATGCGATCATGACATCGCAATATTTGATAATTAAGGTCAGGAAACAAATAAGGCTGGGAAGATTTCATCAACAACAAGTATAAGCCATAAGTTTAAAATGGTGTGCCTTTGTTTTCAAAACATCTATATATTATTTTATCAAGTATTTTCTCAACTATTAACTTTAGTGATCAATCTTCTTTTGTTTTGAAATATAGCTTTAGATTTTAAGTTGAGATGAGTAATAGATTTTTTATTTGAGATGATATTTAGGTTGGTGACAAGTCTTTTTCTAACTTTATCCTTAGTTATATCAAATGTCAGCTCAACAACTTAGTACTATCAATAGTATAAGGTTTTGAGATTATGATTGCTGGTATTGGAATCTAAAATGAAATTAATGCATTAGAAACAATAATACATATCAACTTCATAGTATGATGAATACTATTAATGACATTGACCTTCACAAACATAAAAATATAAGGTTAAGTTGTGTTTTATTATCCTTGATATTCTTATTTACCTAGGTTTGAAGACATATAATACAATCATTTGGAATGTGTTCTCCTTAAAAAAATTGAGATACTATTATAAGTATCGATGCATAACAAGTTATACACTTGGTTATTTTTTGTTAAAAAAAATTATCATGATGCTGTAAAATATAAGTCCATTTTGTAATTCTAGGTTAGAAACTCCAAATTATTCCATGGAAGAATCATTGCCACATCTTTCTCGAAAACTTTCTATTAATCAATCCTTGCCATTGTTGAAACAAATCATCCAAGGAATGAGGAATCCATGGAATAATTTGGCATATTTGGCATACTAGGAACAATTTCATATATGGAGTTATCATTCTAGATTTGAAAATGTTCTCCTTCTACTCTTTTACAAGGCTGCATAGGATTTGTTTTTATAAATGCTTTATCTCAATTAGTTTCCCGAAATAATCTTGAATATCTCCACACCACCAAATCTTTTTAGTTTCCTGTAGTCTTGCTGTGATGTCTTTTCTTGGGTTTTTAAATTTAAGGACCTAGTTCACAATATTCTCCCTAATCAATCTGGATAATTAATTATGTCCTTAACGTTATTTAACATTTTCAATGTCACTCTTCCTCCAGAGTCTGCTACAAACAATTACCAAGATCATCAAATGTATGACGTGACATGCAAATTAGTGTTTTATTAAGCAAGGGAAATAGAGGAAAATGTACAACTAATTGTTTGATATTAGGATGAAATTGCATATTTTAGATTGTTTTCCCTTCAATTTGTAGACTTAACAAAACAAGGTGCTGCACATGAGTTATTTGACAGTTTTGTTTACTATTTGTAAGAGAGATGGGGTGGAAGGGCGACAGTGGAAACATCAGGTTACTTTAAGGAAGAATTTGATTGCTGCTCGAATTAATGAAGGGTATTAACTTTAGGGCAATTTTGCAACTAACCTTAAATTTTACGACTCCATAAAACAATGTCATCTTTACCATTAAACTATTAGGTGGAAGCTTGATACACCTATCACACAGAAAATCTTATTAGGGTTAATCACTTGATGAACAAACTAACAACAGTGGCTGTCTTTTTATCCTGATGGGGACCATAAACTTTGCAGTCTAGGGTGGGAATCAGAACAATGAAACTGTTTCTCGTGATGCCCACATAATTTTCTGCTTGTTCTCAGAGAGTAAGAGACGTATCTCTCTCTCTTCCTACAAGAAATTAACAGAACCCTAAGACATCAATGCAATAATTCACCACAGCCTTGTTACTGCTTCGTAAAATAAGGAAATATGTTTTCTCCGTACGCTTACCTCCAATTGTGTTCGTATCAATTGAACTTGTAAGTTCATGGATACTTATCATTCTCAGTGGCCTAGCTGAAACATAAATGATGAACTTGTTTTTAATTTGCTTGGTATCAAAAATGGGGTAGCTAGCCTTTTGCTTTATATATTAATTACCGGCTGTTGAGCTGTTCTTGAAAGCAGAAGAAGGCAAGTTTGATTTCAGGGTTATTATATATTTAGGGTTCATACTGTTAGGGTTTCTTGTTTCGATACGATAATGATATAAAGTAGAGCTCAGCTTTTGACTGGTGCAACAGAAGTAGTCCATTAGAGCTCAATAATTTCGGTGAAGGTGACATTTTCTAGATTGTTAAGGTACGCAGCTGATCGGAATGAAGAGAAGATGCAACTCTCTGGTGTCTATATAATATCCATATGCATGTTGATAAGTTTGAGTTTTGATTTTTGGGAGTTATTGTGCAAGCCAAGAAGTATAATTAAGAGAGTAACATAAAATTAATTACTCCAACATTTATTATATATCGATTCATCCTACCGATATTTTTTTCTACCAAACCCTAGAACTAATTAAATTAGACTTTTAATTTGAGGCTGTTAATTTAGATAGTTAATGGCTGCTCAAATAACTAAACAGTCTTCCATTTTGGTGGCCCAAGGTGGACATGCCCTTGTTGCTGGTTTCTCTTCATTATTCAGGAATATCCATCAGTATTGCAGGATCACACGCGTACATAACAGGCAATCCATGTTGATTTAATTTTTTTAGGTTAAGCTAATTGAAATTAAATTAACTTCTTGAGTACTCACTGTGTAACTTCAACTTGGATCTGCAGTGCATATCTCTCTGCCGTGTGGTCCTTCATTGCTACTGCATGGGTGTAGATGCTTTAAAGAACCTACATTGGTCCCTCCTCTAAGGGCAGATAGCTAGCTATGCACCACCTAATCCAGCTGATGAAACTTCAGTAGCACACACCACAACTTTTTAAGCCCCATGACTATGACTTATCTAATAGTAACTCTTATCGTAACCTAATTAATTAAAAAAAATCACTTTGGATTTAAATCTAATAATGAACTATGGCAGGAGAATAATATGAAATTATAGCGGGAACTTATATCTAACAATTTAAGTTTTATATTGAAATGGTTACCTTTTCTTTCATGCATTGTTGACGGGTGAAGTTGTTTGACATAGTGTTAAAGTTTTGATAATTAAATGATTACGAGTTTAAATTTTAATATCTCAATTATTTCTCATTAAAAAAATAAATAAAAAAGCATAAGATAATAATAACTATATTAAATTCAAATCTAAAAGAGTTTTTATTTTAGAAAGTGATATATAAAGTCATTTTAAAACTTCATTCAACAATTTAAGTTTTTTTATTAAGATGTTTTTTTAACGACTTAAGTTTTTTAAATAAAAGATTACTCCATAAATATCATAAGATTAGCGATGTTAAATTAAAATTAAATAGTGTTATTTAGCTTAAACATTCACTCTCCGCAAAATTGTTTCTATTTGAATTAAAATATTCAACTTATCATTAAATATATAACCCAAAATTGGAAATATATACTGATTTGTCAAAAAATGATAACAATACAGTAAATTAATGTAAAAAAATAATGGTTCAATAGCGTGCTTTCTTTTTATTCAGCTAGGCATGCATTAAAAAGCTAGCTATTTGTAGTTGTGAATAAAGCATAAGCCCTCTTTTTCTATTTTGTGTTGGATGGTCCCCATGAAAATTAACTCATAAACTTTAACTAATTCTTTTTTCCATATATGACTAATTAAGTCTAATAAAATTGCTATATTAAACTTCAAGGCGTTGACCTCATGGTTAAGGAATTTTTTTTTTAATTTAAATTTTGGGGCTAAAATCTATAAAATTTGATTAAATTCTTCTGAATACAACAGGTGGACAATGCGTTTTTAAGATAATTTGAAGAATAACTTAATCTTCAGTACTGATATGCAAAATAGTTCAAGAACATCCTAACCATTCAACTAAAAAACATTTTGACACTACATGGACATCACATGCCCACAAATGTGCCCATATACACCTTTTTATCCCTAATATACATTCCATAAAGCATGGCTTAGTAACATTCCAGCATCTTTGTAGTTCTTTCTCAAAATTAGGAGTTTATGCAAATAAGGTAGATATATATTCTTGACAAATTAATCGCAAAATAAATAAATTTGATGCAAGTTTAATAGAACCTCCCCCACACAAGCTAGGTCTTTAAATTAAAGAAGGGACTCTCAAATGGTGCTGTGTTGTCTTCTCTGATTGCCGCTTCTCTTCCTCCCTAGCCAAGGTGAACAGATATATATATATGGAAGCCTACAGTTCCCTGCTTGATGTAAGTTAAACTCTCGTATATTCCTAAATTAGGCGATATATTCATGGTAAACTTTTCCAAAAATATGTTTGTTATTTCCATATAATTCTTGCTCTCTTTTGCTTGATTTCATCTCCATATATGAAGGACAGTAGATATTGTATAAATATAAAATTTAGATTTCCATCGTCTCCATATTCAACTCAACCCTAGATTCAATTCAGCTACTACTTCAGAGAATCCTTATACATGATAGTTCTCAAGTTTTTCTTGAATTTCAAATAACATACCCAAAAAGAGAAAAAAGAAAAAGGTTTTCGATGCACTAAATTCTTTCCTGCAATTGCATATAATAGTACTGTTAATGTCTGAGAAACGTCTTTCATCTTTGTATTGATAAAGAAAAATATTTCTTCTTTATGGATTGTGAAAATAATTAGTTTTCCAGAATAACTGATTATGTTAATGTACTACTGATTGATCAGACGTAGATGCAACCTTGCATAAGCACTACATACTCAATAATGTGATCCAGAATCAAGGTAAGATGATTTCAAATTCAAGAGATATGGATTTGCAAGGAAAACAAGCAGGCGGCGGCGGCGGCGGCAGTGAGGCCGGCAAGACTTCCAAGGCAACATCATCCACTTCATCAAGACAATGGTCAGCATTTAGAAATCCAAGGATTGTTCGCGTCTCCCGGTCTTTTGGTGGAAAAGATAGGCATAGCAAGGTTTGCACGGTAAGGGGACTGAGGGACCGGCGAATTAGGCTTTCTGTACCCACAGCCATTCAGCTGTATGATCTTCAAGATAGGCTTGGCCTTAGTCAGCCTAGCAAGGTAATAGATTGGTTGCTTGATGTCACTAAAACTGATATCGACAAGTTGCCTCCACTTCAGATGCCTCCAGGGTTTGGTCAGTTCCACCAGCCAATGCTATTTTCTCATCAATCAAATATTGCATCTCCCTTCTTTGATCCCAATTCTACGTTCATCAAGGACGTTGGATTTCACTCATTAGGGATAAAGATCGGTACTAGTACTGCTGATCTTGATGCGCAGGTGCAAAACAGTAGTGCTACTATGCCAAAATCAAGCTACAGCAGGGATATAGAAGCTTCAATAAGAGCAAAAAGCAAGCAAGTTGACACTATTGCTGAGAAAGGAAAGTGGATCAGAACAAATGAAGATGGAGAAAATGGAAGTTACAGTACTACTGGACAGGTCCCCGCTCAAAATTTCTTTCCCTTAGCCACTCATTCTTCCTTACCAAGCTTGCTATACAATCCCACTGTTCCCTTCAACTCCTATCATTGGGATGCTTCGAATTTATCTCTATCTACACAATTTGGAAGCCATGGATTTCTCTCCCAGACAGAAAATTCCTTGGACACCCCGTCATCACTGCCTCTCTCTTCTGGCTCGCAATTATTTTTCTGCCCACCTCCGCCAACGCCACCACTCTTTCCATCCTATCCTCCTTGTGTTACCACTCCGTTAGAGAATGAGTCGAGAGATATGAACCATTTCCAATTATTGAGCTCAAGTTCGTCACAGCATATCTTACCGATTTCTCTGACAATGAGCTCAGCAACAAAACCTTTTTCCTTGAATCTAAATCCGGGGCTTCTTCGTTTGCAAAATAATAACGAAAGCAATCCTGATGAAGATAATACAGAATCATAAATATCACCCTGCATGGCTGGTTTTTTCTTTACTTGGTTCAAGGATGGATGTTGAAAGCAGACTATATAAACATGTACCGCAGCAGGTGGTCAAGTTATCAGAGTACAGTATGAGAGTTTAAAGTTCATCGAGCTATCACATTGTTATGTTCTCTTGTGTTACCGGCCTCTAAACATCTTGGAGACACATGCAATCAAACGTTGTAAGATGCTACCTTGCAACATGAATTGTTTCCTATCCGTACGCGGATTCAAGCTATATATGACGATACAAGTAAGACACTAGACACTTCTATCTTTCTGTAGTTTTATATACAAGTATTTATTTTGCAGACAGTACTTTTGTCCATATATATAAACTAAGTTATTTTAAGTTTATGTAAAAGTTACTACTTAAACGAAAACCAAGTATGATGTGCTTTGAGTTACAACCTTTGGATTTTACATATCTGAGTTGCAGAAACATTATAGCATATTGCTCCTGTATTTTTGCTCTTAGGATCAATTTTTACATCTTTTCTTCAAGGCCTCTTTCCTTAGCTAGAGCCAATTTTGCATCATTTATCTTAGGGTGCGACGAGCTACCACTTGGAAGTGCATGGCTGAGTGTTTAGCCCTTATATTGATAGTTTTTTTTGAAAGAAGCTGTTATTATTAAGTAATGCAAAATTGTGCAATGCAATCATTACACAGAGAAAAAGTTTGCTGAATTAGCTAGCAAACCTATATAACATAAACCCTACAAACTCAATAAAAACGTTCCACCATCTGTTCCCTGCATAGGAGCCAAAAGAATGCCCCAATCAACATAATCTGCATTGGATTAAACAAAGTACCGATAAATTATCTATGAGGGTCATAGCCAAGCCACAAAATCAGATATTCTGTGCACTCCTTGTTTAGCGAGATGATCTGCCATGTGATTGCTTTCCCGGTAAGAATGAGAGTAGGTGATTGAATCAAAACATGAAGCTAGCCTCTGAGCTGAAGAGAAGAGTTTATGATGAATCCAAGGCCTATTATAAGAATTATTCATCCAGCTAATGACATTGGCAGAATCAGATTCGATAATAATATGTTTATGATGTAAGAAGCAGTTAGAGGCTGACAATTCGATAGCTTTGACTACTGCTCTCAGCTCAGCTACATTAGAGTCCAAGATCCCAATCGGCATAGAAAAAATACCTAAAAGTATTCCATGATGATTCCGCAAAACACCACCTATTCCGGAGGGGCCAGGTTTTCCGATAGAGGATCCATCAACATTCCATTTGAATCTATTCGTCATAGGGGGAGACCACATAATACCAATCCTCAACTTTTGAGAATTAGTCCACCGAACCAGACCTTCAGCAGATCGAAGCAAATCTGAGGAGGAGTAGGGAAAATCCGGTTCTATAGCCTTTAACCATAAGCAAAGCCGAGTAACAATAAGGAAGAACAAAGTATCATAATCTGGGATCTTCTGCTTAAATATTACATCATTGCAAAGAAGCCACATAGACCATGTCGCAGAAAAGAACAACATCACCCATACTTTTTTCTGAAATTTGCCATAAACCAAAGAGTCCCACTGAGAGAAGAGATTTGCCAAGTTCCTTGGACAACACCAAGCTAAGCCCCACCAATGGATGATTTTGGACCAAATGAGCCAGTGCTTGTAGCAATGAATAAAAAGGCATGGTCCGATGGCTAATTAAAGACTTATTCTGAGGCCCTGAGTTGGAGTACAGCTCATTTTTTAAATCATCACCCCACTTCCAAGTATCACACAAAAGGAGTCATGTCTTCTGATCCAGTAGCCAATGCCGTCAATGGCGAATATTTCTTTTTATTTTTTTTGTCTCAATAATCAGCTAAAATAATTAGATTCAGTAAAAGAGGATTACTATATTAATTATTCGTACGAGCATAAATTGTGTTTAGAAAATAAATTGTGTAAGACATTTTTCTAAGAAAATGAAGTGCTTTTATGATGTTTGGTCTAGTACAACAAGTTGGGTTTTTCAAAATACATACATACAATAAAAACAATAAATTTAAAATTTTTTAGGGAGTCCAAGGATCTTGTTAAACAAATTTAGAGTTGTTTAGGGTTTATGCAAAAATTACCTGAAAATCAGATGTTCTTTTCAGCTTTGAATATTTGCTTCAAGGTTGGTTTGTCACAAATTACAAGTTGTTCAATTATCAATTCTCTAACAATAATCCACACGAACCACAAGTAAAAAATCTCTTAAACCATTTTAGAAAATAGAGATTTCTATACCTTAGAGTGCTAGCTCTTTTCTTTTGTGTTTTAAGTGTTTCTATATTGTACTCTACCTAACATAGCACCTGTGAAAATAAGAGGCATATTATTCTATTTATAGGAAAACCTAAAACCCTATAAATGATAAAATATCATTTTTCCCATTAAATAATATCACATATATTATTTTAGGCTATTTTTAAAAATTTATCTAATCAAGTCCTTGATTGTTTCTGAGTTAAGAATTGTAATCCTCTATATTAATTATATTTCAGTCCTTAATTTTTAAAATTTATTTGCAATCAAGTCACACCTTATTAACTATCTCATTTTAATTTCTGACCAAATGTTCTTATATGTGTGACCCATTATGTTCCCTAATAAGTTGATCCAAATATAAATCACAATTTAAAATAAAATAGGATTAAATAAATTAGAAAAATTAATTTATTATCAATTCAACAATTGATTGATTTATATTTAAAGATCAAGTACAATGTCTAGCAACCTGTCATAATTCCTAAATATTAAAAAAGTCATAAGTTGTTTGACTTAACCTTTTAGTGACTAGTTTCTTAGTGTAATTATTATCCCTTCATCAATAATGTTTCAATTTAGATATTATAGCATGGAGTGTGTCTACTATGTCAAATCATGTTTGTTCTCAACACCATAGTCATTGATTATTTGAATAAGATTTGAAACTGTTTTCAAATCTCATTCCACCTTGTACAAGGATTTACAATCAATACTATTTGAGAACAAATGAAATATTTTTTCTAATTCACCAAGGGTAATGAATCCTCTCTTGATTACTTAAATGTCTTCATATAGTTCATGCTATACCCAATATCTACCCATTTGTTACCCTTGATTAGAACATGTAGTAGGATCAAAATATAACACTCTCTATATAAGATAACTCAGTGATCTCATGTTTAAAAATAACTTACACAACTGTCATATGAGCCTTTTCATGGAGCAAAGGTGATCCCTCCATATGGAATTCTCATGCGAGTCAATTCAGTGTACATATCATCTGACAAGCTTCTACATATTAGTTATAGGTATTTCTCATACCTTAGTTTATGAGAACAATTGCTTCCTTTCATAGAAGAAAGAACATAATATGTATTAATCTCAATAACTCTAATTAATATCTAGTTTTAATAGAGCATTAATCAGGAACAATGCTTTGATACAATAAGAATCTCATAATTATAACAACTTTATAATTTTCTTTGCAAAGTATTTTAGTTTCATGAACTTTATCGTTACTCTAGATTCATTAATCAAATAGTTAATGAATATTATAGATAAATAAACATTTATTAATATAATAAATATATATACATAAACAAAGTTAATATCATGTGTAACCAACTGGTTGACTTCAATGTGCATACACCAACACAACCTATATATGTAAAAAATGTTTGTTATAATGAAAAGAAACTCTTTGCTTTTATGATATTAAAAAATCAACTTGCTTGTACCCCTCACTGTATCCGACCAACTAATCATATGGTTTGCGTTCATAAATTAAAATGAAGTTTTCTAATGAAACAACAATATGAGCCCACTTAAGCTAAAGGTCATTTAATAAAATGCATTAACAATAATTAAGATTTATTTGTCAATTATACTTTATAAAATAAAGATTATCTCCCCTTAACAAAAAAATTTCATGTACAAAATAAAAATTATCCAAGATTTTATTTGGCGAACAAACATAAAAAATATATAAAAATAAGTTTCATTTATAATTTCATCCAAATCTCACATGAACCTTAAAACCACTCCATGGAGATCAATATAGATCTAGCAGACGAGAAACAGCGCCACTGCATCTTCTCTTGCACGGAACCCTTGAGGAAAAAGGCTACAACAAAAGAGGTGCCCTAAATTTTATTAAATCACTTCTTTTGAGAAACGCAGCAGCTCTTTTTGCCAGTCCATCTATTAATTTGGAGCAAAAAGCCAGCTGCCCAGAATGCGTTTCCATATGATCAGCACAGGCCTCATTTTACAACTCAGGCATGCATGGAAGCATCGACAACAAGAAAAAGAATAGTAGAATCTGCAATTCTTCTGATTTTTGAAAAGGAAACGAATAATAAACCTGTCGCTGGATCCAAGAAAACATTAAAGGACATGCAATTATGCAGTATAAGTGGTCCAGTACTTGTGTAGATCGATATAAAGAAAAACTTTTGGCAAGAAGCTACACTGAGAGATTAATGAGTCTGATGAGCGCGTGGGGAGGCTTTATGCCTGTCAATATTGTAGCATGCATACGGGTCTCGCTCGCGCTGCAGGCGTGCTTCTAAATCGATTGGTACTGCTGAGATTTGTACAGCAGAATTTTCACTCAGAAGATCAAAGGGCAGAAAAGACATCAGCTCTTCAAAATAAAAATAAAAACTTCTTTACGAGAAATGTGAATTTTGATAGTTAGCATGTTTTCTTAGGTTAGCAGCTACTAGTTTATTGCTTTCCAGGGTTTGACAAAAAAAAATTAATGAAACAAAATATTTAACAAGATTATTTGTTTAACTCGAATTTTAAATTAAATTATCTTGATGTCGTCTTGTCGGCTGAGCAAGTCCAAAGAAAAAAAAAAGGAAACAAGTCAAGTTAACATTAGTCAAATTATCAAGCTCGCGATCCAGGTTATAAACTTCGTTAGGTCAAATTAATTTTTTATTTAACTATATTATAAAAAACTACAAAAATTGATTCACCTTCAACTCAATATTAAATGATAATATTAAATAAAAATCATATATTAAAAGATAAAATTTTAAAAAAAAAAGTTTAGAAAACCCAAAGAAAATAAAAACCTCATATTAAAAGATATAATTAAAAAAAAGCCAAATTTTTTTTATTATATAATAAAAAATACAATAATTGATTTACCAATAAACCCAATACTGAAGGATAAATTAAATGAAAACATTATATTAAATGATAGAATTAAAAAGAAAAAAAACCATAAGATAGGTCATGTGCATGGTCATGAGAGAGGCCCATGGGCCTAGGCTAGTTTTTTTTTTCTTATTATAAAGAGTGGATGATAGGTCATCCACTCATTTTTTTTTTTGAAAAAAAAAAAATAATTTGCAATTTGTCTCCTAAAAATAAATTTTGCATCCTCCCACCTCTCATTTCAAACTCGTGACCTCGTGTATACTTGGCATATGTTAACCAATTTAACTATGACACAAACTTAATTGTTATAAAACAATTAAAGAAATATATTAATAGAGTTTACTATTCATATGAACAATTAAACTGACCATACATTTTTTTAGTTGTATTGATAATATATATTTTATTGTTATATAGGTAGGTATTTTTATTGATGTTATATTTATTCAAATCTCAATTGGATACTTACATTTAAGCTATATAAGAACCAAAGAGATCTACTGACTCAATAAATATCCTAGAATTAAACCTACTCAACAAAACCATAATATAGAAAAAATAAATAAATAAAAGGGAGTGTTAGAGAAATTCATCTCACATCGAACAGTTAAACAAAATAAAAATAAATATAAAGAGAAATGACCACCCATTTTAAGACTTAAATCTTTTGGATGAAACCTCATTACAACTATCTAATTTTATATGAAATAAGAGTTTCACAGATCCACTGACTCAACAAAGATCCTAAAGCTCAAGTCATTTGATAACACCAAAAGATGAGTTGCAACTAAGAAAGATTGTTAGACACAAACACACACATATATAAGCAATGTTATATATAAAGTAGAAAGTAAGAATACCACACTCATATTGTGAAGATGCTTACAATATAAGGGGAGTTGTGTTTGATATGATTGAGGGGCTCACATGTCAAAGTTTTTTTTTTATACAAAAATAGATATTTTTTATTTTTATTTTTATTTTCCATTATTTATTATGATGTTTGTCACACCTAACATTGCAATGATTCCATAAAAAAAAAACTTAATTTATTTTTGGAAAATAGGGTAAAAATAGAAAAAAAAAAGTCGTTATCTAGTATTATATTCACCCCCACACAAGACTTAAATCTTTTACATGAAACTCAAAACTAACCATCAAATTTAATAAAACTATCTAATTTACTATAGTATTTATTGAGTTTCATATATAAGTGACACGTCGATGAAGAATTAGAAGTGGGGAGGTTATATACAAAAATAGACTCATAACCTAATAGTCTAAGCTTTTAGATTGAAGTAATATCCACAACATATTTAAGCCCTCTCGTGTAGGCCAATGATGGGCTTCCAAGTGACTTATTAATGAATATCTCCAAAGTGGTATCGATGTTAATGGTTCGACTAGGATGAATATAGTATGGTTAATTAAGTTCCCATTATACTTGTCCATTGATTAAGCAAGTTTGCACTCTCATGTTTTACTCCACCAAACATTTGTTAAGTAAGAAAGTAATAATACCAAACTTATATGTGAAGATGTTTACGATGCAAGAGGAGTCGTGTTTGATATGAATTCTATTTTATTAATCTTTTGGAATCTTTTCTATTTCATCATTGATCCTATTCAATTAGACCCTTGGACTTCAGCACACATTATGAAATTGACCTTGGTCTCTAGGTTTTCTGATTTAACCACTAATTAACCCTTTACCTTCAACTTCTTTTCTAATTTTTCCTCTCAACTTTCAGCGTCTATTACACTTTTGTCCCTAAACTATTAAGAAACATAAACCCAATACAACTCAGGAGTGCCATAAAAATTCTAAAAAAAGTGTGTAAGGAAATTAAACAAATAAATTATGAAAATTGAGGATTTGATGTTTGCAACAAGGGAAGGGATATGGACCTTTAAAACTAAAAAAATTGGTTAGTGAATGAATAATTAAATATAGAAGTGCGAAAAATGACCCAAAATAAAAAAGGTTTAAAATGTGAACTAAATTTTAATGGAATTAATTTATAAGGAAAGAAAGGTACTGGAGTATAAATTAATGAATTTCAATATCTCCCATTGAAAATACACTAAAAACATATCGAAATGGAGGAAATAATACCCGATAACTATAAAAGTTAATATGTGAAGGGACATAGTGGGAATTTGATAATATTTGCCTATAATAGGCTTAGGTGCAACCAACCATGGGGTAATTGAGAGGGAAGAGAGGGAAAAACTCCATTTTGCTTTAAAAACCCTTGAGAAACCTGGAGAAAAATCAGGAAAAGAAGAGAATTAGTGATACTAAAGGATTTAGACAACAAAATCAATTAGCTTTAGAGTGTTCTTGAAAGAAGAATTTAGGGATAGAGTGAGAAGGAAGGGGAGGCACCAGCAAACAAGGAAGAAGAGGTGAGAATCATTGATTTGTTAGCACTTGGAACCTAGATTACTCCTTGGTAAGGTGTCCCAACCTCTATTTAACATGTTTACAATATTTGTCAACTCTCCATTGATTTTTTTATCAAATTGAGGTGAGGGTTCATGATGCATTTTGAGGGGAAATAAAAAATTGAATTAAATTGATGTTTATTACATATACGGTTGAAATGAGTTGAAATGGCATGTAATTTTGAAAGGAAATTTGTAGTTCCTTTCTAAGTGTGCTTATTTAGCCGGCCATTAATGTAGGAAGAAAATGTGTTTATTTGAATATTTGACTTGGTGATGTGTGATTATATGTATTAAAATGATTAGAAATGCATGAAAGAATAGCAATAAAGGTGTTATAGAGGGTTGAGAAGAATGTTGATTGACTAGTTAATGAAAATGGACAAAACAATTTAGAAGGTGTTTTTTAACATCATTATATTGTATATAACATGGCAAGGAATTGGTTTGAAAGAGGATAAGTTAAATTGGTAATGTGTGAATGTTTACGGAATTGTTGATGAAATTGGACAGTTTTGTCTTTTGGTCTTGCAAAGGGAATTTGAGCATGTAAATGAGGGAATTTGGACTAGGTCTCTTCTTAGAAATTATAGATTTGGATGTTAGATATCCAAGGGAGTTGACGTTGCTAATTTGGTGTTATAAAACTCTAGTTATGGGTTAATAACTAAGAGGGAGTCAAGACAGACCCTACTTGATAGTTGACCATCTTCTCAACAACGGGTAGTTTTGAGGGCTTTAGGAGCATAACAAGGTTCTTCTCCCTTCAGTAGACTATAGCCTTGTATCTTATCTTTCCAAAGAATTAAGCCCCGCCTTAAACCAAACTATATAATGTTAGTTATGGATAAAACACAAAATAGTGTTCGAATGAAGAATTATGCCAATTGTAATGTTGATTGCATTTTTGTTAAAGAACTTAAGGAAAAAAGACTTAATGAGAACATGAGATGTAAATTTAAAGAAATAGGGGTAAAAACGAATGAGATGATTAAAGGAATTGTATAGATTTTTTATTTTAAGGAATAAATGCTCGTGAGTAATGACATGGTATGCGTGTTAATGCATGGAGAGCTACAAGACCCAAACAACAGTCGGGGACTACCAGTCAAGCTTTTATAGCAGTTAGGTGCCCCACACTTAACAATTTCTTTTATTTACTACCCTTTTAAATTTTCTAGATATATAAGTGATTTGAACTTGGTGACACACACACACACACACAATAGTAGTCTGTGTTTATGTGATCGATATAAATAAAATGTTGTGATGACATTGATTAGCTATCTTGGAAATTGGGGTAGCTAATGGTATCAATGGGGTTCCATTGGTACCGACATTCCTTAAATTGATTAGTCGATCCTAGGTAATTGGATAACTAATGATGTTAGTAAAGATTCTAACATCGATATGGTACTCCTAGTTAAGGAAGAGATAAATTGATTAATTTTTCATATCAAAAATAGTTAATGATATCAATGGGTCGTATTGGTATCGGCAACCATTTTTTGTATGATTAGTCATTTCGAGTAAAGAGGCTAATGATGTCAAGGGTTCTTAACATCGGCAACTTAGATGGTAAACTAGATATGTGTAAGAATTGATTAACTATTCCAGGTTAGGAATAGTTAATGATATTAATCGATTATATTGATATCGGCACTTGAATGTATTTGATTAGTCTAACCCAGTAATGAGAGACTAATGATACTAATGAGATTCATTAGTATTGGCAATTAACTTCCAAAGAATGGGAGGTGAAGTGTTAATTAGTTATTATGAAAGAACAAAATAAGCTAATGATACCAAGAAAAGAATATATGGTATCAAAAAAAGTTTGGTCCATAAAGAGATGGCATTAAAATCATTTTAGTTATGTTGTGATTTCTAAGATGAAATTTCTCTCGATAATTGATTAGGGTATTAGATGGAAAATACATATTGTAAAGAAGTCTATGTTTAAATTTTATGTGTTAGAAGAAATGCCATGACAATTATTACCGATTGTTGTTATTATTATTGTTATTACTTTGTTATATTTATATGTACATGTTATTTGTTATTTTCAGGTCCATTAGGGTCACGTCAACAATGAACTTAGTTTAACTATTTTTTCCTATGTAATTTTATTGTAATTCAAGACATTTATCTCCTAAACTTAAAAATGTAGTATTGACTCGTAAATTTGGATGTAATTTTTAAGTACCTATTTAAACCATGCATGTTTATAATTGTAAGTTGATCCTTCACACTTGAATTTCATTATATGGAATTATTATGCATGATATACTTTATGTAATGATAATATGTAGCAATTGAATTATGCATTGTTTCCTTTTATAAAATATGATTTTGTAATATTATTGAATAAGATGTGTTGTGTTGATGATGACGAGTTTGGTTGAGATCCATGATGATTAGATCGGGTTATGAATGATATAAGAAGTATAAAATTTCCTGAAATTTCCAATTAGTTATTGTGTGTTGTCCTAGAAATTGGGACTATTACACAGATGATCTAGAGAAATTGATTGCCCTAGAGGAAAGAAAGAGGGTAATTAAAGGAAACAATATGTATGATCTTGTAAAGGCTGTTAAGATGTGTTTAATGCCTAATGTGGTCATTCCTAAGAAGTTCAGAGTGCCAGAGTTTGTCAAATATACTAGAACTCAGTGCCTAATAATTCATATTAAGGCATATTGCAATAAAATAGTTAAGGTAGTTCGTGATGAGAAATTGTTGATTCACTTCTTTCAAGATAGTTTGAGTGATGCTGCTCTTACTTTGTATATATGTTTGGATAATACCAAGATAAAAGGATGGAATGACTTAGTTGATGGCATTATTAGGCAATATAAGTTCAATATTGACGTGGCCCCAAATAAATCAAACTTACAAGCTATGGAGAAGGGCAACAAAAAGTTTGTAAGGGAATACACCCCAAAGGTGGTATGAATTAGCTACACGGGTTAATCCTCCATTTCTGGAAAGTGAGATTAATGGTTCATTTTCCAACACTTTCAAAGCCCTATACTTTGAATACTTGGTAAGAAGCGATGCATAGAGTTTTTCTGACTTGGTTGTTATAGCTGAAAGAATCAAACAGGTCATTCAAATGGGTAGGATCACAAACCCTAGTGAGAAAAAGGGTTTTGTTAGACAAAGAAAGGAAGTTGAAATTCACAATGTTGAAGGAAGAGGTAAAGGAAAGAATAAAACCCACCAAGGCAACTATAGATTCAAAACATTTGCACGTACTCCTAACATATCAAATATAAATTTCACCTCATCTTTTCTTGGAAACCAAACAAACACACAAACCAACCTAACAAATAACTAGACTAACAACACCTCTCAACCATGAAGAAATACAACCAAAGGTTGCTTAGTATCGACCAGGTTGTGCATGTTCCTTTAACACCTTTACAACCATCATTCCCTCATTGGTACAAACCTAACCAAAAATGTGAATATCATGCTAGTACCACCGATCATATTATTGATGGATATATTGCATTCAAAAGAAAAACCCTTCAACTCATCAAGGCCGGGTGGATTTCCTTCGATGAATCTCCAAATATGAATTCGAACCCACTACCAAACTATGCTTCTAGAAGTGGAGGGGTTCATACCTTGGAAATAGGAAGGGAAGGTAAAGTGATTTTGACAGTAATAATGGAGAGATTGCATAGGATGTTAAGACAAGCTATGTATCTCAAAACACCAGTCAAAACACAAGCTATAGGAGATGCAAATGAATACTATAAGTATCACCAGCACTTTGGGCATGATATAGACTCTTGTGAAGAGTTTCATTCTAAGGTGGAAGACATGATGACAATGGGAGTTTTGATATTGGTTGCACCCAAGAAAAATAACCTAGTAGGAATGGTTACTGGTTTTAACAAAAAGGTTGAAGTTTGTAGATATCAGCCAACTTAGGGGAGAACCCCAAAAATAATTCTGACTAAGCTTGAGAGCACAACTAGTGAAAGCTATAAGACCCAACCTCATAATTATGGTTATTCTTTTCACATAGCCCTTGTTTTTCATGCTAAAATAAAAGGGTTAACTCGGAGTGGGAGATGCTTCATGTAACAACCTGGCTTTCAAAAGAACTTGAATTTTTTTATTTATTTATTTAATACACATGGTGCCGATAATCAAAGAACTTGAATCCTCACATCATCAAAATACAATCCATACAATCAACATTTCATTTAAAAGTGAATCTTACACAAACACATAATATTAAGGTTGCATGATTTGAAGTTCATATTAAAAATATATACATAGACATGAGTTTGCATTCTTATCCTACTAATAGCCATCACAATCTTAAACAAAAAGGATCTAATAAAAGTTATACATTCAGTACATTGATCCATACAAAATACATTGTGATTTAGAATGCATCTACTTAATTCCTTGTAAAAGTAGGTTCCCATGTATCGGGTATTCTATACATCTCGTTGGTGTGACGTCCCTACAGCAGTACAAAATATTTAAGAGAATGCAAATACTTAATAATAATAATGATGGTAACTAACGATCTGGCAATTACATAAGCATTAACATTTATAATTTCTTCATGTATTTGATGTAACAGCTAGTAGTACATATAGATATACAAGTTTTCGGATGCCATTTGCCAAAACTAGTCATTCATTTGTCCCGGTCATTCATTCGGATTCCATAGCGATAGCTGCTTCGCTGCCGATCCAAAATCATCAGCAGAAACTGCATTGCTGCCGATCAAGGAATCGGCAGCGAAAACTGGGTCGCTACCGATTTCTGTATCGGCAGCGAATACTGCGTCGCTGTCGATCCAGAATCGGCAGCGGAAACTACGTCATTGCTGATTTCTGTATCGACAGCGAAAACTGGGTCGATGTCGATTTCTATATCGGCAGCGAATACTGCGTCACTGCCGATCTAGAATCGGCAGCGGAAACTGCGCTGCTGCCGATTTCTGCATCGGCAGCGAAATCATTCCTTTATCTCGGCCATCCATTCGGACGCCATTAGCCAAAGCTAATCACTCTTTATCCCAGCCATCCGTTCGGATGCCATTAGCCGAAGCTAATCACTCTTTATCCCGGCCATCCGTTCGGATGCCATTAGCCGAAGCTAATCACTCATTTGTCCCGGCCATCCATTCGGATGCCATTAGCCGAAGCTAATCAACATTTAAGCGTTTGACAATTTGATATCGGTTCTAACAATATGGTAGTACTCAAGTTAAAATATTTCAAGATTCAACGTATGAAAAAGAAAGGTGCAAGTCACCTACCTGCTCCACCTGTGGGTCGTTCCTGTCTTGATGATGGTCCAATCTCGACCGCACCACCTAAGACATCAATGGTCACAAATCAGCACAGTTGTATTTATTTTATGTTTGAATTATATTCATCATCACACTTATTTCAAGAGTTGATATGTTCACATTCAAGTGTTCCATATTTTACACCATCATATCATGAAATTGTTACTAGCATTTAAGTCATTCCTGCCTAGGAGGCTTATTGTAGAAATCGGCAGCGAGAACTGGTTCGCTGCGGGCTACCCAATTCGGCAGCGAAAACTGGTTCGCTGCAGGCTGCCAGTTCGGCAGCAACAACTGTTTCGCTGTCGGCAGCCAGTTCCGCAGCGAAAACTGCATCGCTGTTGGTGCCACAGTTTCGCTGCACAACACACAAATCGGCAACGAATATCAATTCGTTGCAGGAGGTTCAATGCACAATACATAAATTGGCAGCAAATATCGATTCGTTGCAGGAGGTTCGGTTTCGACAGCGAAACAGAATTTCACTGCGCAACACACAAATCGGCAGCGAATATCAATTCACTGCAGGAGGTTCAGTTGCGGCAGCGAAACAGAATTTCGCTGCACAATACACAAATCAGCAGCGAATATCAATTCGCTGCAGGAGGTTCAGTTGCGGCAGCGAAACAGAATTTCGCTGCACACTACACAAATCGGCAGCGAATATCAATTCGCTGCAGGAGGTTCAGTTGCGGCAGCGAAACAGAATTTCGCTGCACAATACACAAATCGACAGCGAATATTAATTCGCTGCAGAAGGTTCCGTTACGGCAGCGAAACAGAATTTCGCTGCACAATACACAAATTGGAACCATCAATTTCAGCACATAATTCTTCAACAAAATTCCAGCAGAATACACACATGGAAAACCATCAATTACAACATATTACCTTTCAATAAATTCCAGCAGAACACATTAATTCCAGCAACAACATCACAGCAGAACACATTAAATTTCAGCAACAACATCACAGCAGAACACATTATACCCCAGCAGAACACACACACACATGCATGCTGGCCTACCCTATAGTTAAAGCCAGCCCTCTACCATGATTTGTTAGATGTTCTGAAATTGACTTTATTTCACTTCTGTTTGCTAGTTCTCCTAGTTAATTTCAGTTTCCTTCATAGCTGGCTTAGGTCTTATATCAATTTTTCTTAGGGTTTTTCTTCTTCATTTTCGTTTTTGATCTTAAGGGGGAGAGGAAAGGGACTTTCATGACCCATACCTTCTGAATTTAACTAAGTTTGAGGAAGGTTTGACAGGTTTGACACTATTCTTTTCTCTTCAGCTGCTGGTTCTCCTCCTTCTTCTTCCTCTCGCGTTTTCCAGCTCTCTTTTTCCTCTCCTCTATGCAACTGCCCACTCCTCTCTCAAGGTCTCATCTCTCCCTCACAAGCTCACAAGGCAATCTCTACTGGTTTGATTCACATTTCTGTTGTGAAAGGGGAAGGGAAGAATGGCATGCAGCTGCTGGTTTGGGAAGAAGATGGGTCATTCTCTCTCCCCTCTTTGTATTTATACTACCTAGAAATCAGCAGCAAAAACTGTGTCGCTGCCGATCAAGAAATGGGCAGTGAAAAACTGTGTCGCTGTTGATTTCTGTATCGGTAGGGAAGGAATCCAGAATCAGTAGCGAAAACTGCATTGCTGCCGATTTCTGTATCGGCAACGAAAACTGCATCGCTGCCGATTTGTGCATCGGCAACGAAAACTGCATTCATCATCGTCTCTCTCTCTCTTCTCTCTCCCCTCTTTGTATTTATACTACCTAGAAATCAGCAGCAAAAACTGTGTCGCTGCCGATCAAGAAATGGGCAGTGAAAAACTGTGTCGCTGTTGATTTCTGTATCGGTAGGGAAGGAATCCAGAATCAGTAGCGAAAACTGCATTGCTGCCGATTTCTGTATCGGCAACGAAAACTGCATCGCTGCCGATTTGTGCATCGGCAACGAAAACTGCATTCATCATCGTCTCTCTCTCTCTCTCTCTCTCTCTCTCTCTATATATATATATATATATATATATATATATATATATATATATATTCATTTGGGTGTTTACACTTCACTCCTTAAGAGCAGGAAGATCATAGAAAGGCCAAAGGTAGGGATGATCATTTTTTGTTCGATTTGTTTTTTTATCAAAAAAATTAACCAAACCGGTTTAAAAATATATATGTTATCAGTTTAAAAAGGCAAAAATCGCCATCGACATTGCGCGAGGGACATGCAGCAATAACCATGGATGATGGATGGAAACTTGTTAGAAATATTCCCCTTTTAGGTATGTATGTTCTTTTCTTTTGGTTAATCATAAGACAAAGTTCCCTGGTGATGCATGCTTTCACTTTTTAAATTTCAATCATGATTTTCCTTTATGTGTTATTGGTTGATGATGTGCATGGACCTCCTTGTGTTTTTGTGTAAAGAGAAGGCCATACAGCAGTTCCTATTTCTTCTTGCATGCGTTGCCTCTCTCGGTTTTATTCCCCAGGGTTTTTTTAACAAGAAAATCTGCATGCACCTTCCCTTTGCTTGTGCTTGCTTACTATGGTATCGAACATGCTCGTTGAGATTGTAGAGACAGTATACCAAAGCATGAGAAAGAGGTTGTCCCTTTTTGTTATGGTATGTTCTCACAAAGCCTGCAGCAAAGAAAAAGAAGTGAAGTCTGTTTAGTTTTAGTATGGGTCATGGCTTTGCTTCGGCTTTGGTTTCTCTTTGTCAAAGAACCAATTCAACCCAATAGCTTAATCTGTTAGGTGAGGCTCCAAGATATAATTTATATTATTCTCTAACACACCCCCTCAAGTGAAAGCCTTTTGGACTTGAAACTTGCACAAGCCCATATTACCTTGTGCTTAATTTTATCAGATAAATGGGGATGGTGAGATTCGAACTCATGACCGCTTGGTCATTAAAGCTCTAATACTATGTCAAAGAACCAATTCAACCCAATAGCTTAATCTGTTAGGTGAGGCTCCAAGATATAATTTATATTATTCTCTAACACTTTTCAAGTCTTGAGGACCCAACAACATTGTTTTCTCTTACATTTTGTGTTTTTTTTTTTTTTTGGAATTTTACAAGCATGGGCTTGTTAAGTTTATTTGTGGTTTAATTAGTTAATATAAGCATGTTGGTTTCTAGCCTAAAAAAATACCAAAAAGTTATTATTCTTTTTTTCTTTTTCATTTGGTCAAAGCTTCTCATGCATCAAAAAATTAAGAAAATATATCATTTCATCCATTTTGAGATTTATACATTCCTTGATAATTATTGATGTGCTTTTAGATTTTTAACGTTGGCATTTATTAAAAAAAATTAAAAATATTTTTCATATAACATACATCTATTTTTAAGCTTTATAATTTATTTGTAAAATCTATTGAGGGTTCGGATCGTATTAAAAAGCCTAAAAAAAATGACATGTTAAAATCCATTTAAAAAAAATCTCTTTTAAAATCACATTAAAAATAAATATTTATTATTCACTCGTAGTATTTTAGCTAGATAAATAAATTCATATCTAACTATTATCCTGAAAATTAATGAGGAATAACACTTATGTTTCCTTGGTTTTTGAAAAATATATTCTTTTCAAGCCTTTCTAATTAATATGGACACCTCCTAATATATACTGGTTTGCCCTCGCCGCAACTGGAAAACTTGAAACTCTGATGTATCTAACCTAATGTATTAGATCCCATAAAAACATCAAAGTTAAACAGGTCCCATAAAAGCTTCAAAGTTAAACGTGCTTAAACTAGGGAGGAGAACATTTAAAAGCACAAACCAAAAGTTGGATTTATTTGTTCTTATTAATGTGGTGACATAATCTGAAAAGTTAATTTCTTTACAATCCAGCATATAATTGCAGTGCTTAGCCACAAATTATTTGCTTTAAACAACGGGAAAAATATAGATATATATGTAACTCACAATGAGAAACGAGAGGAGAACATTAAAGGGAAACTAAAAGAATAATTAGAAGACTATTTTGCAGATCGCTAGCTAGTTACTTCCCAAACAGCTGCCGACGGCTTCTTCCAGGTTTGGTTCGTATACCAGCTGCCTCACCAATCACAATCTCATCAACTAAATCCTTGAAGACCAAACGCTCAACATCTAACACTACGCCAGAAGTCTCACTATGAAAATCTATCCAACTCTCTGACCGATGCATCACATCATACCACAAAATGCTTTTCAAACCATCCTCCTCCTCCAAGCTGCATTCTGAGTTCTTGACTAGAAGTTGCTCCATCTCTGAACATAATTCTTTCAGAAGCTTTTGAGCACTGAGGGTCTTCTTTGCTAGCTTATCAGACTTCAACCATGGCTCAGGAGAGGGCCCCACCAATGCCAACTTTTTGACAAGAATTTCATTAACAGCATCAAATATGAGCTTCCGATGAAACTTCTCTGGGTTTGGCTTTGAATGGAAGGACTTTCCAGGGCTGCATTCTTCCTTTGAAACCAAATTGCTGGCCTTGGTTTGCTCCAATACAAAGAATAACTCAGGGTTAATGGGGTGACCTGATGGGTGGAGTTGAAATGTTGACAGGCCAGAACTAAGGTCTCTAAGTAGAAGGCCGGACGCTAACAAAATCTCTGAAATGTATCTGTGGTCAGGATTTGTGTTCTCACAAAGTGATGCTATGTAATCTGTGCTGGATTCATCGTGAGTGGAGTTCAATTGTCTAAGCTTTTGTACCAAATTCTCAATTTTTTGTAATTTCTTGCGATTGATATCTGAGGAGAGGCCAGATGCCACACTGTTAGACAACAAGTTATCTGCAGGATTCCACTGATCTTCACTCTGTTGGTAATGGAAATCTTTGGGGACATCTCCTGCAATGATAAATAGAAAATAAGTAAGTTGTAACAAAAGGTTTCATTGTTTTATGTTCTGTTCTATACCTGTAGCTACCACATACTCCATATATATTATAACACAAAGTTGGCCCTAGGCCAGGTATCGAAACCCAGAATCATACTATAACGATGACCCATGGATCAAACATAACTCTCCAGTTACAACTAATATATCCAACCTATTCTAAACAAACAAGATTAAACAGAATATGTAGCAATGGCAAAACATTCTTTTTGTAGAAGAACTTCTCTCAGATTCTGTTGACCAGTTGTTGGGATAAAGCAGAATGAAAGTAATGACAAGTACAATGACAACTTGAACATGATGATGAGGAAACTGTTTGTCTTTTTTTTTCTTCTTTGCAACATCGTAGTTTCTTTTTTATTAATAACAGGTCCAATGAATACTTTTTAACGACACTGTTCAACTGTCTGAAAATCTCAAAAACTTCAACCATTGACTGTATATAAATATGAGCAGCTATTCCCTCACTGCCTGATAAATTTCCTGAATATGTTGCAAAGAATATAGACACAGATGCTACATGGGTTTTTTAGAAGCCAATAGCGAAACCAAAAAACTTGAGGCCAAATAAAAACTACATGTAGCAAGTTGAGAATCTATCCCCACAAATACATGGTTTCAACGTTACTAGACCAGATAAATATGTGGTTAAATTGAGGGGGGGTGCTTAATTCCTACATAAAGGTTGTTATAGATGAAGTTGTTTAATCTGAGCAATATATGATCATTTTTTGCCACATCCAGCTATAAGTTTTTTAGGCATAGCAAAATTTTACCTTTGATCATATTTGGCATCTGCTTTACAGGAGACAATGCATCATCTCTATATACAGATGCATCAAGTACAGAGACAGGACTAGGATGCTCAGGGGCAACAAGAGCAAGCTCTGCTGATGTCCCATCCTCTTCAAACATCAAAGTTGATTTCTGAGACAAGGAAAACGAAGTGTCAACTATATAATCAGAATAGTTGCGTGACTAGAGAAGTTCAAAAGCACCTACTTTCTGTAATGAGCCAGAAACTAAGCTCCTGGCAGCATTCAGGGTTGGACTCTGGCCACTGTAGTTGTCAGTAGATCGTTCAGTACTAGTGACTTCAATATCTGTCTTCAAGTCAAAAGTTGTGCCATCAGACTGCAAAGAGGTGTCATCTCCTTGGTGACTCGAAGTTCTTGATTCATTACTTATCTGACTTAACTGGTCATCACTCGGTGGCACTTTGGGATATTTTACCCTGTGTTTTCCACCAGGTGAACCTATTTCTGTTGGCTGCCTGTTGGATTGCGTTCTTGGTTTGCTTGTATAAGATGGAGGAGTAGGTGGACAAGATCGCTTCTCTAGCTCAAGTTTCTTCTGTGAAAGTCTTGGGCTCACAGATCCTGAACTCCTTGCTGAACTCAGGTTGCTTTCTTTTGGCACTTGTTGGGATCTTGTCAACGATTGTGTTGATTTTGTATTCTTCTTGACAACGGTTCTCTTATCACTGGAGCTGGCTAAAGAATCTCTCTGGCTGTTTCTTGGAGATTGATCTTTAGCTGTTCGGCTATTATTGGATCCCTTTTTACTATCTGCTTGTCCACCAGTGGGAATTCTATGAAAGCTGGAAAGGTCATCGATAGGAATTACCGAGGAAGCAGGAATACCAGATTTCTCAACTAGTTTGGCTGTTTTAATGATCACAATTGGGGATTCACAAGTCCTCAAAGAATCAAAACCCCTGGTTGTGGGAACACCAGCATGATTTTTCTGTTGGTTTTGTTGACCTAGCAACCTTGGCTTTTGACTGGGACTGCTACATTTTGGTTCATGATCTCTCAGGGGTACAGAATTTGAAGCTTGTTCTTCTTTTCTATTCTCCAAGAACCCCTTAGCCTGCATTGCTTCCAGAATCTGTTTAAGAGCTCTTAGATCCTTTCCAGATTGTTTGAACTCGAGATCCTTCAATCTCTTCTCAATCTCACTGTAAACTGAAGGGAACAAATTTGGTGTCTTCCCAGGAACTTTTTCAGGCTTGAAAGGTTGTTTCAAAGAACATCGACTTCCATCCAGCTGCTTCCATGGTGCTGGTTCAATTGGCAGCCTTGAAATGGGTTTCATGACCAAATCTGGATTCTTCCACCGGGGTGATATTGGATCTTTCACCGAGTTTCTCTGAGACTTCAGAATATGGATTGGTCGGTTTGGATCGTTTGTTTTCAATGATCTCGAGAAGGAATCATCATGTTCCACCAATGAGTTCTTGATCAAACCTGGCTGACTATGACTGGTGAACGCAGAATCTGGCAATCCTTCCAAGCCCATCAGCTTGGCTACCACACTAGGAGGCCGTTTCTGAGTTTTCAGTGATTGCTGCAGAGTAAAGATCTTTTCATTTGAGTTGCTGCTACTTTCTAGATCTTTTGAAAGGTAATTTGATCTAGAATCAATGTTGGATCCACTCATTGAAATTACTCTACTATCCAGTGAAAGTCTTGGAAGCTCTTTTAGTTTTGGGGTGGACTTGATGGTATCTCGAGATTCAAATGACAAATGATTGATCCCCACCCATCACAGGAAAACCGAGGAGCATCTTTTGGAATTGTATGCCAAGATCCATCTTTTGCTTCATATGATGATCTTGGACGCTCTTTATTTTCATTATAATACCAAGGTGCTTCATGAAGTTTAGCAAGAACTTTAAGAGACTCCTTGAGATCGACAGGAGGAGCATTTTTCTTTCCTTTGTTACCAACTCTATAAGATCCATCTGCAGATTTGGAGGCCTGTAATGCCCTTGGGGAATCTTTATGCTTCACTATATGGCTCATTGCTTCTTCTTTAGCTGTAGTTTTGACTGATAACCCTCTGGCCTCTCTATACATAGAATCCTTGACAACATCTCGAAGATCAAGAGAATGCCGCCCTAAATGTGCAGAGGTTGGCTGAGTTGTAACTGGGTTCCTTGAGGGAGTTTCAGGAAAGATAATTCTGTCAAAGGAAGATGCTTCTGGTTGAGCTGTTTTATTGCAGTCCAGAGAGGGGGACATGGAAGATGAGCAAGAGGATGAGAAAGATGCTCTTGATGATTCTGTAGAAATTCTTTGCTTCTCATTCAAATTCTTGTTTAAATCAATGTCCTGCAATCAATAGTTCATATTCACTCTGATATGCAAAGACAGGCTAGAATATAGCACAGAAAAAGTTGAGGTAGAAAAAGCAACACTGTGAGGACAAAATCAAATTAACAATGACATTTGTAGGCAAAAAAAAATATAAAGTAAGAAGACTTAAGAGCAACACATAGTACACGTTATTCAACAATCAATCAGATCACAATTCTACACTGGTTCAGGCATTAGCTTGACTGAATCTTTTCCAATTACTTTGGAGAATTAATGAAATTTCCAGGAAATAAGAATGCTTACAACTGTTGTGTTCTGATTGTATGCATTAAAACATTCCCTTTCTGAGCTGCCACTTTTGAAGTGGGAATCACCTACATTGTCACAGAAACATCAGCGACAGATTGAATGATTAAGTTCACAACCAAAACAAAAAAAAATATAGGAATAATAATAGTCAATTCGTTGTTATCAACCTGGAATTGGAAAAACTACTTAAGGATACGCAAACAGCAGATGTGCAATTAATTTTCTTTGGTTACATACAAAGATGATTTATCAAGTTAGAACTGGTCTATATATAAAAGTTTGGTAAGTTTATGAGAAAGAGTTGGCTCTGCAGATGAAGTGATGATTGCTACAAGAATTCACCAGCAAAAATGAATGCATGTCGAAAAAACAGTTGGAAACAACACATTGGCCATGCATTCAAGAAAACATGTACAAATACATGTCTTTATCTATTCACATTCACCCCAAATAATAATAGGCAATAATTTGAAAATATAGGTTAGAATGAAAGATCTCTAAGAAATTTACATCCAAAAGACAAACTTTTATTATCAGAAGCATAAACTATTCAGATACACGAGTCATGTTCTTTTCTATTCTTTTCGTTTCTGTTTCTTTTTTTATTTTCTCCATATAGAATATCAATATTAGCTCATTTGATGAGTAGAATTAAGAACATATTTTTTTACCAGGTAATAAAGTAATCAGTTTCGTTTTTCTTTTTCCTCATCACATGCCATTAGAGATGATAAAGGATTCAGGATGGGTCCAGCAATAGATATTAACCAAGTAAATGAGGACTCTTGATTAATGAAATGAATGCTACAAAGTTAAGCTACACTTGATAATGAGAATTACCTGGAGGAAGCCTCTTCTGGTTGAGGCGCCTACCGGTAAGGACTTGGTGACGATCAAATATTTGAAAAACCCCAGTCATGCATCCTATTTGCTTTTGCAATTCTGGATTATCATCTGCTAAAGAATGTAAAAGTTTTGCAGCCATCTCCTCTTCTTCTCAACTATCCTAGTTCAGTCCTTCCACCTTGTAAATCCGATCTTCCTCTATCCAAACCACAAAATTACAACATTGCAAGCCTCTATCTCCCCCAAACTCTGAATCTATGGATTGGAACCAGTGCTTGAAAAGCATATACTTATGAGATATCTGAGCAATTCTATAGTAAACCAATCAATAAAATATGATATCTAGAGTCTCCCTTTATTCAATTTGTTTGCTTCCTCTGTGCAAAATCTAAAACACAAACTACGCTTTTATTAACACTAGAAACCAAAAGAGAATGGAGCACTTTCCATATTTATATATGTAAATCCAAATAATGAATTTCCAAAAACAGAAGTTTAGCAACATATCAGATAAAATCCTTCAGCTTATCTGCCATGTACTAGGCACCTTAAAATCTCTTACAAAATCAGTGATTTCCAGCTAGTAACAGCTCAAGAACGAAAAGGCTTGCCATTTATGTGCACCCACAAGATAAAAAGGTAGCCTTTACCACCAGAATCACAACCCCAAGAATTTTCCTCTTACAACATGATTGCCCATTTTGGATTTTCCATGAAATCCTACAAAGTCCAAAGCTTTTGCGGCAATAAAGGAAAAGTAGAAAGAAAAAGAAAAATCCCAGGAAATCAAAATCAAATCAAATCAAATCAAATATTACATGGAATTGATAGATACCTTATTCAGAGTGAGGACCGACCAGAATGGCTTGTAAATTGAATAGAACCAGAAGAAAAGGGTAAGGTAAGGGACTCAATATGTAGCACTATTACATCCGACAACACAAGAATGTGCCAATTAGAGTTATGATCAACAACATCACTTCTAATTCCAGTTGCCTGGCTATAAGAAACTAATTCCAATGCAAAAGGAAAAGGAATTAATCTCTCCAGATCGAAGAAGAAAAATAGACATGTAGACAAGAAAAGTAAATGCTCTTCAGTTCAGAGAACATATGGAAAGACAGCCAGGAGTGATGAGAAGGTTTGTCATATATCATAAATATGATGATTTAACTAATCTGGCCTGGCCTGGGAAAATAATACAGATGGCATTTTCTGTTTTTTATTTATTTATTTTTTGAGAGAGAGATTGAGATTGAATGTGGGGCAGTTGTCTACTAGCTCCATCTCACACATCCATGTGTTGAGTGGGTCTCAAGCTGTCTTCGTGGACATGTGATTTTGTCAGAAATGAGGGCATGTCTGTGACTGTCAGTGCAGCAAAAATTGCTTTTCAATATAGTTTTTATTTTAATAGTATTAAAATTATATTTTTATTTTATTTTTTAAATTTATTTTTAATATCACCCTATTAAAATAATTTATAAAATAAAAAAACAAGAAAGAAAGAAGCATTCCAACCTTCCTTCAAAGTCCAAGTGACCTTTGGCCAACGGCACGTTCGCATAGAAGCAAGGTAGTTGTTTATAAAAGATTTACCTTGTATTAAATTTAATGGACACTTGCCCAAGTGGGGCGTCATCAAGAGTATTTAAAGATAAAAGAAATGAATATAAGTGTATAGCTTAACAAATTAAATTTTAAATTTATTTCTAAAAAAATTATTATTTTGAATTATATAAATCTTAGAATTATTAAAGATTTATATAATTATTAATTTTAAAATTTATGAGGTTAGTCACAACACATTCATAATAAAAAAAAGTGTATGAAATATTAAATTTTGTTGATCTCTACTTCATTGTTTTATTATAACTTGTCCGTTTCTCAAATAATACATACATGAGAAATTCTTATTCTCTGTCTGTCAGAACACACAGTTTTATTATTACTATTATTATTTAATCAGCTGCTGAACAAAATGTCAAGCAGAAATTTGTTGAGTGAAAAAAAAAATGGAGGGGCCATGAAAACCTCGAGATGGAATTTCAACGAGTGTGACTAGTTATGAGTTTTACATGACGTAGCAACAACTTTATACTGCTCATTTCACCTTTAAAATAACAAGAAAATTGACAAGGACAAGTGTGTCTCGTAAAAGTTAAGCAATCATTTTAAGAAAAAAAAACTTGGAAAGACTTGTAATTGTTATAAAATATATAATTATAAATATTAAATGCCCTTTAGAATATATTGGATTTCATGATTATTGGGTTTAATTTCTTGGTTCTTCATGATATTTAGGTTTTTTAATATTTTTTAATGTTTTTTATTTTTCACTCATTAAGAGACTACTTTTCTTGTATTCTCAATTCTTAGTATTGAAAAGATATATAATAAAAGGTGTGAAATTTTCTTTTAAGTTTTTATTATGAATATGTATGGCCTTGCTTGTTTTTTTTAATTTTTTAACATGTTATCAGCAAAATCAATCTAATGTATATCAATCTTAGCATGCATTGACTTTTATGTTATGTAGCTTGTATCAATTTTAATATTTTTTTTTTTTCATTATTGTTTATATTTTATGGAATATATTTGGTTCTGTAACTTATTTTGACAATTTTTCTTTCCATTTATTCATCAAAATTTAAAGTTCCTGAATAATCAAATAAATTAAATATAGTTCTTGAAGAACTAGTATTTCAAAAAAGAAATACTAAATAAATAGTAGTCTTAAAGACTAATTTTTCCCCTTTTATATTCATGATTTTATTTAATAAGTTATTTTTTTATTTTATATAGATAATATCAAATCTGATGAAAGTTGAATTTACCGCTCTTAAAACTTGGAATAATTATTTGTCATGGATTCTTGATGCTGAGATTCATCTAGAGGCTATGAATCTGAGAGAGACACCATCAAAGAAGAACATAACATGTTCTTACAAGATCGCGCAAAAGCAAAAGTAATGAATTTCATTCGCCACCATCTCCAAGAAGGATTAAAAGTTGAATATCTTACAACAAAAGATCATCTTGTTCTATGGAAAACTCTAAATGAAATATATAACCACCAAAAATTTATCATACGTCCTCAATCTTGTCATGATTGGTTGCACCTCAAGTTGCAAGATTTTAAATTAGTTAATGGATAATTTTTCTCTTTTTAAAATTACCTCATAGTTGAAATTATATAGTAAATATATAAAATCAAATCAAATCTTAGTGCAAACATTCTCTACTTTTCAATCCTCAAATATTATCTTGCAGCAACAATATTGAAAACATAATTTCAAAAGGTGCTCAGAACTAATTTTATGTCTTCTTGTGACTGAACAAAATAATAAGCTTTTCATGAAAAATTATCAATCATATCCTGTAAGTTCTAAATCATTCCCTAAAATGAATGGATCCTTTGTCCAAAAGACAAGAAAGAACAAAGGGTATATATATGAAAAAAATAAATGAAAAGAAGAAGAAGAGATAATCCTTCAAAAGATAACCTATCATACCACTAGAAGTGTAGACACAATGAACCCAAAATAAAACAAAATAAAAAAATGCAAGAAAACCTATAGATAAGTGTCATAGGTGTGGTATGCATGGTTATTGGTCTACCACTTGTCGCACGCCAAAACAACTTCTAGATTTATATCAAATTTCTTTGAAATAAAATACATTTGAGACTAATTTTATTCATAAATAGGATTTTAAATATCATGATGCTTATCTTGATTAAATGTATTCTTTAAAGAACTTGAAGATTATTTTACCAAGTGAAAATTCATATACTACATGTTCTTAATATAAATTAATTACCAAACCATCTTCATTAAAGGTTGTTATATAATCATCATCTTTTTCTTGAAAGAATTTAAGGAGATATATATATGAACCTATTCATCCACCATGTGGACCTGAAAATATGTTATGGTATTGATTGATGCATAATGTAAATGGTCACATGTTTGTTTACTTTCTAATCAAAATGTTGTATTTGCTAGATTAATAACACGAATTATCAAATTATAAGCGTAATTTCCTAATTATCCAATCAAGAAAATTTGATTGGATAATGTGGGTAAGTTTACTTCTCAAATATTTGATAATTTTTGCACTTTTATTAGAATTGATGTTGAATATCATATTGCTCATGTACATGCTCAAAATAATCTAGTAGATTATAAAACGACTTCAATTAATTGTTAGACCATTACTTACTAAATAAAAAATGCTTATATTTGTTTGAGGACATGCTATATTATATGTTGCATCATTAGTTAGAACTAAACCAGATGTTTACCATAAATATCTTCCTTTGCAAATTATTTTTGGTATATCACCAAATTTATCTAATCTATGAACTTTTAATTGTGTGGTATATGTGCCTATAACACGACAAAGGACTAAAATAGATCTACAATGTAAAATAAAAATTTATATTGGTTTTGATTCTCCATCTATTATTAGATTCTTTGAACCTTTGACTGGTAATGTTTATACGAGGTGTTTTAAAGACTGTCATTTTTATGAGAATATTTTCTTGTCATTGGTGAAAGAAAATTTAGTGCCCGAAGCATGAAAATAAATTACTTAGAATAACTCATAGTTATCTCATTTTGATTCAAGAACAAATTAATATGAACTTGAAGTTCAAAAGATGATTCATTTACAAAATATTACGAATCAATTACCAGATGTCTTTACCAATAGTGAAAAGGTGGTTAAATACCACATTTCAATTGCATATGCTCCATTTAGAATTGAAATCCCTGAAGGGAAAAAATAAAAACAACATATCATTAAATGAATCTATACCACGCCTAAAACGCGGAAGACCTATTGGCGCTAAAAACAAAAATCCTAGAAAATAAAAATGACAACAAATAGATGATGGTACTTCTTAAGAGTCCTCTTATCTACAAAACAGATGATAAATATTGTGTCCAAACCATCCTCAAATATTGATCCTACTGAAGAGAGACCATTTAAAGAGACATCTCCTAAAGAGATCAATGTGCTTGAAAATAATGAGATCTCTATAAACTATGTTCATATAGGAGAGATTTTGATTCAAAATAAAATTGTCATAAATAATATATTTACATTTAAGGTTGATTTTGACATCACCAGAAGTGATGATGAAACTAAACCATAAATTATCGAAGAATATCGACATAGAAATGATTGGCTAATTTGGAAAGAAGCAATCCAAACAAAGTTAAACTCACTTGCAAAACATGGAGTATTTGGACATGTAGTTCATACACCTAAAGGTGTTATGTTTATTGGATATAAGCAAGTTTCCATTAGAAAATAAGAAAACTTATTCTCCAAGTATGGATGCGATCACTTTCAAATTTTTGATTGGTTTAGTAATCTTATAAACTCTAGATATGCATTTAATGGATGTAGTTACAATATATCTATATGGATCATTAGATAAAGATATACATATGAAAATCCCCAAAGGATTCAAAATGCGTGAAGTCGTTTATGATAAACTCGGGAGTGTTTATTCTATTAAACTACAAAAATATTTATATGGGTTGAAGCAATCTGGTTGAATGTGATATAATTGTCTTATTGAATACCTCCTAGCAAAAGGGTTTGACAATAATGAGATTTTTCCATGTATTTTTATTAAGAAAACCACATCCAAATTTGTTATTGTTATAGTGTATATTGATTATTTAAATCTTGTTGTTACTTTGAAGAGATCATTAAAACTACAACCTATTTGAAAGATTAATTTAAGATGAAAGATCTTGAAGAAAGAAATTTTTTTCTTGGTTTATAGATTGAATATCTTTCAAATAGAATAATTGTCCGTCTATTGATGTATACAAAAAGGGTCATGAAGCACTTTTACATAGACAATGCTTATTATTTGAGTACATTTATGGTTATTTGATCATTTGATATGAAGAAAGACCATTTTTGACTGCTATAAGAGGATGAAGAAATTCTTGGTCCAGAAGTACCATATCTTGTGTTAATGAAGCACTCATGTATCTTACAAATTATACAAGACCAGATATAGTTTTGTAGTCAATTTATTGGTAAGATACAATTTCATTCCCATAAAAAAAATACACTAGAATAGGGTCAAACATATACTTTACTATTTCTACGGAACAATTAAAATGAGGTTATTTTATAGTGGATCAAAATCATAATTGATTGGATATGGAGATGCATGTTATCTCTCTAATACCTATATAAAAAAAAAAGATCACAAACAAGTTATTTATTTACCTATGGAGGTATTGTAATTTCTTGTAGATCTGTCAAAAAAACATTAGGCTACTTCATCAAATCATTCAGAAATTATTGCAATCTATAAAAAAATTCGAGAATGTATATGGCTAGGGTCAAATATCCATCACATAAAAAAATATATGGATTGACAACCATTGAAAATAGTCTCACAATATTGTTTGAAGATAACGCTGCTTGCATTAGTTAACTTAAAGGAGACTTTATTAAAAGAGACAAAACAAAGCATATCTCACCAAAGTTCTTCTATACTCACGAGCTTCAATAGACAAGAAAAATTGATATCAAACAAATCAGGTGAAGTGATAAATTAACAGACTTATTTACAAAGTTTTTTCAAACCCTAGCTTTTAATAAGTTTGTCCATAATATTGGAATGCGTCATCTTAAATATTTATCGTAAAATAGAATAATATAGGATCTCGTTAGACATATCTAGAGTTATTTAAGAATTTATTACCTGAAGATCTGATCTTTTTCGGCTTTGGATAATTCTTTAAAGGTTAGGATGTCACAAACTAGAAAGTCATCTAATTGTGTAGCTTCCAACGGTAATCCACACAAACCATCTGTGAGAAATCTTTTAAATACTTATTTAGAATACAGAGATACCTATGCCTTGAGTGCTAGCTTTAATTCTATGTTTTCATAGTTTTTCTATCTAACAAACAATAACTCTCTCTTAAAAATAAAAAGCATAACTTACTATTTACAACAAATCTAAAAAACCATATAAATTAGCAAAATATCAATTTTCCCTTGGATGATATCTATATATTTATTCAGGATAATTTTAGAAATTAACTTAATAAAGTCCTTACTTGATTTTTTCAAGTCTAGAAATATAATCCATGTATTAATTATATTTTAATTCTTAATTTCTAACATATATTTTAACAAAGTCCTACTTAATTAAATCATCCGATTTAATTTCTGACTAATAATTCTTAATCGATACCAGAATGCCTAAACTTTCTAGCTCATCGTATCTCCTACAATAAGGGAAAATAAACATATAAATGAATCATAAAGATTATAAAAACAAACAATAAAATAGTTTATAGTAATTGTACACATACTGAAACAAAAACATACTTTGATTTTAGATTTCCACCACTCGTCAGTTGCTGAAATTGTTTCAAATTCAGTGCTCCAGCTTACTCTGGTTTCGAAAATCAATTTTTTTATATATTCTCCAATCCTTTTTTTATTTCATCCCACTTATTCTTTAATTGTGCTTTCATTAATGCATGGCTAGTCTACTCTTTATAGAAATTCAAAACATATTTCCATTCAGCTTTGTCGAAATGTGTGTTCGGTCGCATACCTTTCTCAATTGGTTTGATACAAATGTCACAAAATATGTTCAACATCTACCTAGTCCAATAAGTCTTATATTGTGATTAAGAATCTTTTATGTTCTCAATTAAAATGTTTTTTCTAACATACAATTAATAGGTAATTTTCTAGAGGCAATGTAATAAAAGATGTTGACAACACAGAAATTTGTTGTGATAATGAGTATTAATTTTGGTATGTGAAAGCAGCATGACTAATGGCTACTTAACAACATAAGGTGTTTGATACAGTTGATGAAATAAATTTAGCATTAATAACAAATAAAGTGATATTATAGCAATCAATGTAACAAAAAAAAAAACAGACATGGACTGAACAAAGTTTCTTAAAACAATAATTAAAAGAAACCATGTAAGTTAAGAAAAGAGAGTTACAAAATAAGAAAACCAAATCATTAAGCATATAATTAAGTTTAGTTATTTATAAGATGTTGATTGATCCCACATAAAGCAGCACACAATTCATAATATTACAAACAAAAAAATCTAAATCTTAAAACATATAACTTAGAAAATGCAAATATTGACATATACAATGGCAGTGCATGCATAAGGACATGTCTTCAATTGTTTCCCAGTTATATCTAAACCTTAAAACATATAACTTAAAAAAAATAAAACAAAGACTGATATTATAGCACACAATGCAACAAAGATATAACAGACATGCACTAAATCAAGTTTCTAAAAACAACAATCAAAAGAAACCCATGCAAGTTTAGAAAAGAGAGTTACAGAATAAGAAAACCAAATCATAAAGCATATAATCAAGTTCATTTATTCATAAGATGTTGATTGATCCTATATAAAGCAGCACACAATTCATAATATTACCCAAAAAAAAAAAACCTTAAAACATGTAACTTAGAAAATGCAAATATTGACATATATAGCGGCAGTACATTAAGAAATACATAAGGATATGGCTTCAATTTTTTCATGATTAGACCTAAACATTAAAATATATAACTAAAAAAACAAAAAGATACTGAGTCTGGTAAAGTAGGATGTACCCAAACAGAGATCGGGTGTTTGTTGTGCTTTCTAGGAGACATATTTTTAAGCTTTCTTTGGTTCCTTACAGAAAATAGAATGCTAAAAATTTGTAATAGAAAGAAGATGAGAATGATAATTGCAGATATTGGGAATTTGAGTTACATGAAGATGTTGAAATATATTCTCAAGAACATTAAATTGAACATCATCATCAATTTCAGTGTGTCCTGTAATGTTGGATGTACCTCAATACAGATCAGGAATTTGTTGTTCTTTCCAAGAGATAAAGATGTTAATCTTTGGATCCTAAATCAAAACAGAACGAAAAAAAATTAGAAAAAAAGAAAGAAGAAGGTTATGATTATTGTAGATATTAGGAATTTGAGTTTCATGAAGTTTTTTAAATAAATTCTCAAGAAAAAATATCTTGAAAATCCTAATAATTTTAGCATGTCTTCAACCATTTCTGGGTTATTAAGAAGCACCATCACTGCAAAAAGGCTTGAAGAAGGCAGTAGATCTAGTGTATGGTTTGAGTTTAGGACAGGGATTTGGGTTAGAAATAAGTAGTTTCTTTTGGCCCGAATGATTTATTGACAAACAATAGTACATTCCTAAAGGTTTTTGGATCTCTAATCGGCTATACAAAAAAAAAAAAAAAAGTGAGTGTGTGAGGTATATGAGAGATTGGAATGAGAAGGAAGAACAATAGAGAGAGCAAAGAAAGAACGATGAGAGGAGAAGACCAAAACAAGGTTATTTTTTAACTGCAATGCCAAAGTCTTGTGTTCAGCTACCTAAAGCAAGTTTGAGCTGCTTTTGCATAACCTATGATTGGAACACAGGTTATTATGGATCACATCAATTAAAAAATATGGTTTGTAGCTAACTAAATAGCTAAAAAATATGATTTAATTTGAACATGAAAGCTACCATGTAAACAAATACTTTTTTAATTGACTCCCCTATGTCTTGGACAATCCTAGCTAAGTTAGCCAATGTTACCTTTAGTTTTTTTTTTTTTAGAAATGCTTATAGAAGCGAGTCTCCATTTCTTTCTAATTATTGATGGAGTTAGGTGGCGGTGTAGACAGCCAGAGAAAAACTATTTTGTTCAATAAAGAACCAAACAATTTTAGCTTTATAAAGGGTTTTATTGCACCATCATCATATATATTTATGAATTTGAAGATGTGTTATATCATTGATTGGTTGTCCTTACTAGAGAATTATTTAAAATCTGCAATCTTTATTCCTTTAGGAATTAGGAGCAATTTGTCAACCCATTTGGAATATGAAGGATTATATATAGGTTTTGTTGTTCATCTAATTTTTAACTTTATCTCACTTACATAGCAGTTAATTCAACCATATATATCCTTCTCCTTGCTTGTTGATTGATAGTAAGGACTTGTTGTGCTAGTGGATTGAGGTTTCTTTACTGTAAAATAACTTGTGAGGGTATCAAACTGCCTAGTAAAGGGTTGTCGTGTAGGATAATATGTGTTATGGGGCTGTATGATTGGCATGTGGTTTCTAATATGTCTACAGGGAAATTTATGTATCTGAGGCCATCATGCCCAAGTTAAGCTGTTATTGTTGTTTCTGATACGTTGACATATGTCCCACTACATGAATCATAATAGTTTTAAACTCCCTGCTAGAGTATTTGTTGTTGTAAAATTTCATAAGATTTTCTCCTTAGGTGCATATGCCCACAGAATTTTAAACATGGTTTGTTATAGTTAATTTTGTATCTCATTTAACTAATTAGATATGGTGTGTATGATTCTATTAACTTCCGTAACATTATGGCGGTAAGTTGTGTTTTCTACATTCTTCATCTTAATTTAGATGACCCTCGTATCAACATTAGAAAGGTTTAAAGACTAATAGAAACATGTTATTTCATGATCATCCATGACTAGCTGGTTGGTACTTGTCATGGATGGTGGTGATCATTATCTTGATTTGAAAAAATTGATATTATATGAACTTTATTCTCTAATTTGGCATTAGAAAGTTAGAGAATGAAGTTCATTATCTTGTCATGTGTAGAATTTTTGGTGATGAAGGAATATCATGTTCTTTATATCAAATATAAAAATCACCAATAAAACAAGATGTAATATTAAGAAACTTAGCCAACATCATTCAAACACAAATATCAATCTAATAAAAATTACTCAATCCAAAAAACCTCATAAAAAAATCAAAATCAATAATAAAATAAGATAATTATTTAAAATATATTTAGGGCTTGAAATAGACCTTATAAAAGTGGCTAAGGTGGACCAAAAGTTGTTGGAATAGTGGTGGCAATGGTATAACAATGGCGATGCATTTCTAACGCGTGCTTGGAGGGGTTATGATGATTTGCACAACATTGCACGTGTCACCAACATCTAATCAGTGGGTGGATAGCTCTGCTTAAAGTGTTGCTCCATGGTCTTCCTTCTAGTATTGATAATTTCATTCACCGCTATTAGTGGAGAAAGATCCAAAGAGTTGAAGGTGATGGTATTTTCTCTCTCTACTTGTTAATTTTGTAACTTTTATATCTACACACACTAAGGTTATTAGGTTATATGGTTATGTAGTTATCATCAAATGGAGAATAATGGTGGTGGTCTCATTTTATTTGGAGGTCGAAAGAGAGAGAAATTAAAGAGAGAAGTTTCAGAGGGTTGTTCTCTCTCTCTCTCCTCAATAGACAATGATGCTAGGGTTGTTGTCTTTAATTGATAGAGTGGTCTTGTATATGTTTTTGATATAAAAAAGAATGGTAGTGGTCTTATTAGAAATGAAGGTTAAATGTGAGAGAAATCAATGAAATAAGTTTCAATTTAGAGGGAGAAAGATGAGGTTACAATTTTTATAGAACAAAGGTAAGAGAAGATAAATAGTGTTTTCTAAGGTTTATTTCTCAATTTTTCAACTTGTATTCTAAAAATAAAGTTATGGTGACTCTTTCCTATAGAGATTATGGTTCTTGGTTAGGGTTTTGGGAAAATGTAGAGGTAAAAAATTATGAATAATTTTGTATCTCTCTCTCTCTCTCTCTCTCTCTCTTTGATGTTAGAAAGAGATAAGGTTAGGCTTTTTACGTGACGGCTCCTATATTTTCTCAACAATTCACTCATAAACTTATAGTTATAAATCTTGTCACTTTCTTTTTAGTTATTTGGTCCCCAAGTGACTTAGTTTCACTTTGGTCCCTCTTTTTCTTGGTTTGCACTTTATCCCTTAATTCATTTTGCTTTCTATTTTAATTTTTAATTCTCATTCTTTGTATTTTGTTTCTTAAAAAAAACAATAACAATGTCAAGTCGATAAGAAAAGTAAGCAAGAATAATGAAATGGACGCATTAATGGTCAAAATGTATTGAAAGTATATTTATGAATTTAAATTTTTAAAAAGACATTGAAAATAACAAATGGGTGTAAATGCGATTTTTTTTTAATTTTTCAAGAAGATACATGAGAAAAATAGTCAAAATTTATTATATATAAAAAAAAAGTGAAGGGATGAAGTGCATTGAAAACATATTTTTTGAAAATGTCTTTTTATTTTTTAGAAAAAGTTTTGAAACCGAGGTGAAAAACTGGGTTATGAAAAAATTATTCTTTTTTTTTCTTTAACCACTTTAATTGTCTTTTTCAGTTTGCTACTAGGTTTAATAGCTTCTCTAGGCTTCTTAAATTTCAAGATCTTAAATTGACTCCCTTCTTTTATATATATGAATAGTAAGAGTTATTGTTAGACTTCTTAAAACTCCTAATCTGATTCTAAATCAATCAAGGAATATGTGTTCACAATATTATTTGAATAACCAACTAGGTATATTCCTATAAGTACTTGGTTTCTCCTATGCTTATTTTCTAACATCTTGTCATAATAAGTAGCTTCATCTATCAAAGTATAGATATCTATATTTTTAGTTCTTACAAACTGCTCCCTTATGTCCCACTCTTAATTGATTCCTGTAGATCTTGGATGATCCTCACTAAGTCAACCAATGTTACCTTTAGTTTTGTTTTATAGAAGTGCTCATGAAAGCGACGTGCCATTTCTTTCTAATTATTGATGAAGGCTTTATAAAGGGTTTCGCTACACCATCGTCGTATTCATTTATAAATTTGAAGAAGTGTTCTTATAGAGAGAGATATATTGATTGCTGAGTGTCCATTGATGCTTCTAGATCTCAATTAAACCATATGTTCTTCGTCTCTTCCTTGGGAAAACAAGGAGAGATTACTTCTAGGAATTTATTAATCCTGGATGAAGAGACGTAGCGGCCTCCTAAAAACCCATCCAAATGAATTGCCATTGCCATTGCCAGGTCATGTGGAATCCATCAAACCACATCTATTGCACATGCAAAATGGACGAGTGACCAGCCATTTTCTCTAGTGATTTGGTTAGCTCAACGACCTTCCTTATTTAAGTTGCTTTTCAGAAGTTGTGGACCAGCATTAAGTGCTGGTGGGCCCAAGAGATGCAGACGATCATAACCACTGACCGCCCTCTAGAATAGGTCATCCACCACATGGGACGGGGCATTATTATCTTAGCTGGTGACTCCACTCCTAGGCGTGCCGTCAGATCACGAGGAGGCCACACGAGATCTCCACCTCCACCATCAATGCCAGTCATCTGCAGGGCAAGGATTTTATTTTCTTTTTATTCATCAAAGACCTGGTTTGTTGAAAAAACATCACCATCAGGCTGCGAGAGTCTAAACCTATTGGCTTAGCGTGGATTAATACACACAAAAATGTCCTTGAAAATACATTGAAGTGTCCTGTTCGTCTCAAGGCTGAAGCCAACCTGAGGCAAAAGATATTCTACACCAGCCTTCAGAAGCAGCTCAGGCACAAGCATTCCGGGTCAAAAATCATCATGGGAAGCATTTCTTCGTGGTCATGGCTGACAGGTGACGGAGGTGCTGGCAACATTCTGGGATTGACATGAGTCGGCACTGGCAATCCTGCTATAGAAACCCCAGGATGGATCCGATTCTGTAATAGCTCGTTGACCAAATGGATGTTGTGCAACATATTCTTGGACGTTTTCAGCCTCAGCTAATCGCTCCAGATATACCCGAAGATCACCTTCTGGTCCTGTTCAGAACCATGTGGAGAAACAACCATTAGAAAACATGAACAGGAAAGGAACATTACTGCATTAGTCTCGTATTTTCTTTAAATAAAATAGGCCTCTCAGAGGGATAATTACACCAAAGAAAGCACAGGATGATCGCAGCTGCATTCAGAATAGGAATTAAAACTGGCGTAATCACGGTTCAGAAACTAAAAGCACGGCAAATAGAGATTAGGAGGTGCTAACTCAAAATAAGATCCAAAAGTGAGGAGTGGTTAATATTGTTTTCATTTTAATGGCACCTAAAATTAATGCATCTCCTGTACAAAAAATATAGATCTTCTTGGTTATAGAGGAGAAAACATGGGATTTGAAACCCTGAATATAAACATGGGTCATGCAAACTTGCGAGGTATATTGATTGCTCAGTGTTCATTCATAGGCTCAAACTTTGGCCTGCCATACCTGGGCAAGAGCATTCAGATGTTTATAGCAAAGTGGCTTCCTGTATACCTTAAATTTTCCAAAAGAGAGAGAAGCCTCCATCTAAATTTCAAGTGTCTTACCTAATGAAGAATCTGCTAAGTCCCTGTACCCATATGAAGGAGGAAATATAGCAGTGTGCACCTAAACAACAAAACATTGACATAAAATTAGATAAAGAATGGTGTCAAGATGTCACCCAACGCAAAACCAGTTACACACCCACAAGGAGAGAAATTAGAGAGAACTATAAAACATACTGGATTGCATAGAGCCTTGTATGGTGAATCATCCAGCAATAACGTATTTGATTCATCATATTCTCCTTTATTCAATTGAAGAGTAGACTCAAGATACTCCCATATTTTTTTTAGTTCCTTCAAAAACAGGGGTTTGCTCCTATTCTCGACTGTGGTGAATCCTGTATCAGTGCAGTGAGATTGATCCTGTATGAAAAAAATCATCAGAAGTTAAACATTGTTAAGCTATAAAAAAAAAAAAAAAGATAAAGAAAAGCTACAGCAGCAATAACACAACAGCCAAGAGATGTGATCTTTAAGTGGCTGCATCTTTCAACAACAACACCACACCAATAAAGTCGCCTGAATTGAATTTTTTACAAAATCCTAAGAGATCTTGAAGCGATTAACCGAAGCACTTCAGAAGTTCTTCAAACTACAACCAAAATACATAGATAACAGAAGTTCAGGTGCCATGTATCAGTAGATAGTTTTGACACCTAAACTATTATTGAAAGAAAATAATTATTCTACAGCAATCAAATTGAGTTGTGATCCTGCCAAAAACACCTAGATGTAATTCCGAAAAAGAACTGGTTAAACTTAAAATGATCAAACCTGCAACCAATGCTCAAATCAGGCATTGTTGCCAGTGCCAAGATAACTTTTTCAGTGCAAATCCATGCTCGTAAAATTTAAAACTTTTTTATTGATGTTACAAGCAGGAAAAAAAATTATCTAATCCAGCAAAGAACAGAAGTAACAAAAGAGACAGTGAGCAAACTCTACGGCACTACTTTCACTAGGAAAAACTCCCCATATGAACCAGTAACATTGAGTCCAATTACCTGCTCAAAAGGATGGAAAGTTGTCCATCAAACACCCTTTTGTTCTGTTCCATTCATGCCCACCAAAATACAGTGAATGGGATGTAACCCAGAGCTCCCTTAGTTATTGACATGCACAAAAGAAGAGAACATTAAATTTGAAAGGCATACTTACCCAACAGAAAAGCAACTTATGCCTTGAATCACCAAAGAGAAAATCAATCAGCGGGTTCACATTTCTCCTGCAATTAACGAGAATACAGTTAAGATACAATGAGGGCCACCAAAACAAACACTAATTTGCAAACAGATATAGAGAGCATTGATGTTAATGTTAAATAATACGAAAAAACTTTTAAGAAATGGAGTATAAGACTATCACAGGTATGAACTAAGAACAATACTTGGTTCTTGATGACCAAACACCAACATCAAATTTCTCAAAGCAAAACCTCAGAAAATCATCACAGAAGGGCCTTTTGAAAACTGAAAAGAGACAAGTGGAGATGAAATTAGAATTTAACAATTAAATGAGAAAGGAGAACATTTGAAAATTCTAGCTATAAAAAGACGTTTTACACAGCAATATTCACCTGACTTCCCAGAGACTACTATGTTAGCCTGATATCCAGCAGAAACATATGAAACAATATCAGCTAGAAGTCCATTAACATCAAGGATAAGGAGCTTTTTAGTGACACGTCCAATGTCAGGTCGTTCCAGTGCACAGGCTTGTGGAATCTTCACCTCCTTGACAGAAGCTTCCACATCAACACTGTTCCTTATCTCAGTGATCTTACTTTCCTCACATGCAAAGTCACCCGGTGAACAGTCAGAGGACATCTCAACCAAAACATTTGCCGCAACCTGCACTGGTGCAGCATGCTCAACAACTTGTACTCTTTCTACGTTATTTTCCATGACATGGAAGGAGCGAACTTCATTTGACTGATCCAACGAAGTTTGACCTGCCACCACCATGGTTTCCACACAATGTTGTGAGGAATCATGTGACTCTATCATCTTCCTGTGATATACAAAGGATGAACTTTTCTTTCTCCTATTTCTTGAATATTTCAGTAGCACATTACATTTGCGCTTTGTGAGAACCGAATGAAAAGTATTATTTACGATTGATGTATCTTTAAGTAAGGATGAAGTTTTCTTAGCCCTCTTCCTCTTCTTTCTTGAATATTTCAATATGGCCTTTGCGAGAACTGAATGCAAAGCAATGTTCTTAATCGGAAGCGCCCCCTCTTGCTCGGAGAAAACTGCTTCAGAAGCATTGTTGTTGATTGTATCCTCTAAGCATTTATCTCTCTCTACATTCATCAAATGATCTCCCTCAGCAGAATCATGATCGAGCGCCATACTCGAACTATCTCATCCTACCACAAATTTACTTGTGCATTTCACAAAGAACAAAAGAAATCGATCGAATATAAAACCGTGTTAATTTTTATTATTATTTTTTTTTACCTGCGACCAACAATCTAGGCTTAAGAATGTTATGGTTATTATTCAGGATTCTATGAATCAATAAAACTTACAAGTAAACAAAACAATATGATCCAATAACACTAACCAATACAAAAAATGACATTATCTAAGAGAGTGAGCTTGTTTTTATCCTTTTCTTTTTAATTTTCCAAATTTGCAAAATGAAAATATTGATTAATTTAAAGAACGCAGCCAATATTTACAGGTAATTGCAAGTTGTAAATAAGCTTATTGTTATTACTAGCATAAACCAATTTTTAAACTGAATCTAAAAGAAGGACACCTAATCTTCTCTCTTATCGTATTTTCAAAAAAAAAAAAAACAGAGAGAGACACGAGGTTTATCAAAGCAATATAAAAATCAAATGAAACAGATAACAGTTACTTTCAAAGGAAAATAAAATAAAATCAAAGAGAAGAGAAGAGAAGAGAGAGAACCTGAGAGAAATTGCCGCGATTTGAAAGTAGAGTGTAAAATTGGTGAAGAATTGTTTAAGAAGGGAGGAGGAGGAAAGATACAAAGTAAATCAAAAGGAAGGTGAGAACTGAGAAGTCTTTTCGATTTTATTTTTTTTTTCCTTGCAGGGATACCGTTTAAGATGTCTTAGTGTGTGCGGAAGGACACTGCTCCAGAAGACCGGCTGCTGACAGACAAGTTACAATTCCGTCCCTTATTTATACTCTTCTTTATAACCCAGTCCTCAAGCTACCCAGTTATATATATATATTGCACGGTTTCCAGAGTATAATAAACTAGATCTGCTACTTCTTGTTTGTTTGTTTTTTTTTTTTTTTTTTTTTTTTTCTCTAACAAACTTAGTGCTTGATGGAACAAAACAATTCATGCTAAACGCCTGTGAATCTAACACTTTTTCGGGACTCAACCCCTTCTGAGCCAAGTCGTTTTTTCGTAAACAAGTGCTTAAGTGTGCATATAGGGTCATTATCTCTCTATTCCTTTAACAGGTCAAAAAAATCCTTTAAATGTCGTCCTTGAGTCAAATTAATATTAATGTTATATAAAGAATAGTATATAAAAATATTTTAAGAATCATTATATTTTTATCCATATTAATATATATATTAGGGATATTTTTTTTTTCATACTATTAATATAATATTATACTTTATTCTTTTATCTCCATAAAAAACTCATGGGCTATAAATTAATTATAAATCCTTTAAACAAAAGTTTAGAATCTTCATTTTCTATTATATATTTATTTATATAGCATTTTTCTATAATATTATTGTATGTTCTATTAAAAAATCATTGATTTATTTATCGAAAAGTTCTCAAATTTACCAAAGAAATTTTTTTACAGATATCAGACACTAGCCACCAACTATCTTGAGCAGGGAGAGTGGAACAAATTTTCAAAATCAAGAGATTAACTAATTATTCTAGATATAAGTTTTGCTTCAAGTTACTTGGATTTTTTGAAACATCATCAATTGACATTGTTTGAACCTATTTTGGGATCTCCAATCAACTAAATATGATTATCATCACAATATATATTTTTTTCCTTAAAGACTTCAAGTACATTCCCCTCAATTAATTATATACAAGCTCTCCTGTTAAGCCTATAGTATTTGATTTAGCAATATATTTTTTTAGTTTATACAATTAATAAAAATAATTTTATTCAACAATAAGTGTTTATTAATATTATATCTATGAAGTATATATCTAAGTTTACCATTATACATCCTATTTCCTCTTAAATTTTGTCAAAAACAATAAACTGTAATTTCATCATGGATCTTACATATATATATTTATTGAGAGGATTTCTAAGGCATGACTACTCCTTCAAGCAAGAAAATATATCTATTAGTGAATTTTAAATTCTTGATGTCAATCATTAAAGTTGCACTATTATAATCCCAAGTATCGTCAAGTATCCAATATAGTATAGTTTATAATCCAAAGTGTATCTTTTATAATCTAAAATGTATCTCAAATATTTAAATATTTTATTTATTAATTTTCAATAATCCACACTTGGAATATTGGTAAATCTTACTAGGCTTATTATCTAATTAGGCAATATTTGGTTTTGTACATTTTGTAAAATACGTTAAAATTTCAATTATTTTAGAATTTTCTAATTTATATATTCCTTCACTTTTATTTTTAAATATTTGTACACTTGTATTTATTGATGTTTTGTCAATTTTATTGTAATATTTTTTAAATTTATTGAGAATTTTTTTAATATAATGTTCTGCAATAAAATAAAGAGACAATTATTATTATTATTATTTGGGTAGCCTAAGGGTTTGTTCACTAACATAAAACTATTTTTCTTTTTTCTTTTTAGTTTTCTTTTTCTTTTCTAATAAAAAAATCTGAAAAAAATGAAGATGGATTTTTTTTGTCAAACAAAATAAAAAGTGCACCAAGATTACAATTATTTTTCATAAAAAATCAAAATCAAATTTATTATAATCATCTTAATATTCTATATTTGTAATAATCTAATTCTAAAATATTGATTTTATTTAACTTAAACTAGAAATTATCATGAAACAATTATATTGTTAACTCAAAAAACATATTTATTTTATATTTATAATAAACATTAAATTTATGACACTAAATAAATATTAAAAAAATAATTTTAATTTTTATATTGCTAAAAAAAATTACTTGTATATAAAAAAAGAAAAATTGTATTGTTAATGTATTTTTTTTCATTTGGAAAACCGTTTTTTGAGTTTAAAGAAAAACTATAAAGAAATTCTCAAAAGTGTTTTTCAAATTTAGTATAAATTTTAAAAGTTCTTAAAATTTTAAAAAATTTCTGACTAAACAAAATATTGCATTTGAATAGAAGTTCTGTTTTTTTTCTAACCCTACTTTTTCATAAAATTACAGTATTACTCTCTTTTTTAATACCACATCACTTTTATTTTTTACAAAATTTAGCTGAAAGGATTATATTTTAAAAATTTTATTAGATTTTTTTATTAATATAGATACTTGGCTTATAGACACTTAAACTAATTCTATAAATTTTAAAATTAATAATTATGTAAATTTTAGTAATTTTAAGAGAGAATTTATTAGTTTTTATTGAATGTACCCTTATAAAAATCAATTCTTTAAAGTCATTTAAAAAAAGATTTTAATTTTGATGGAATATCAGCAGACCTAAAAACACCCTTTTTATTGGGGAAAAAAAATTCACACTATTGTCAAACGCAAATTTGTCTCCTTCCTATTATTCAGCATCGTCAATTTAAAGCAACCCCCTAGGCTTACAGTCCCTCGAGCGAGATAGAGCACTCGAGCCTCAGATCAGATTTAAGAAGAAAAATATCACCGACAGGTAAGTCATCTCTCTCTCTCTCTCTCTCTCTCCTTACCAATGCCATTTTCTGATGTCTGTTTGTTTCTCGAGAAAATGCTGGAAAACTAGATCAAACAAACTGTTTTAATTTAAGGTTTTCTCGGCAACCATACAGATGGGATCATCATAATCTTGTCCAGTAAGACATAGATTTCCGTTTCTGATATGTTAACGAATATCTCCTCTCTTGGGTTTCTCATATAACAGTTGGATCGAGATAATGGGACGTGGAGTGAGCAGCGGCGGAGGACAGAGTTCTTTGGGCTACCTTTTTGGAGGTGGAGAGGCTCCTGCTCCTCCAGTTCCAAAGCCCACCAATACCAATGCTGAGACTCCTCAGAGCAGCCGCCTCCCTGTAGCCAATGAGCCTGCAGAGGTCAGCAAACAGATTCCAGCTGGTGTTCCTGCAAAACCCAACACCACTAATAACTATTTCCGTGCTGATGGGCAGAACTGTGGCAACTTTCTCACGGTATGCTGATAAAATACTCAGACTGGATCTTATCTAGAGTGGATAATTAACATTTTTTAGTTATAAATCTCCGACACTAACCTAACATTTTAGCTAGCATTTTGGATGTGAAATAGAAACCTTGGGATTATCAAGAGATTTATTATTATTATTCACTCGGTGATTCAGTTTATCCTACCTGTGAAGGTTGATTGTTAGTTTTATTACCACATTTGTTATGCAAGTCTGTCATCCTCGTTAAAAAGGGATGTGTTCTGGTTAAGCTTTATAATTGAACACTCGATTGGAAAATGAATGCGTGTGTCATGGTAAATTATTGCTCCTCCATTTCGAGAATTCCATGGGATTCGATATCATAGTTGCTGCTCCATAGAGATCAAGATTCCTCATTTTCTGGCCTTTAACTTTGCTTATTGACACTATGCATCACATTCGCCCCACAATTTAAAACTCCAGAATATCAGTTATACCATTATGCATGTGATGGACATTATTGTATTTTCTTCTGAAGCGCGGATGGGTGGGATTGGTAAACAGAAATAGGCTTATGTGACCGGCGCCAGAGGTTTAACAGTGCCTCGCCAAAAGACATGGATTGAACTAGGGAAGTAACCTCCTCTACTGGCCTTGTAACAGCCTGTAACGCTGTCATTTATGCCTGTAAAAGCCATCTGGCTTTGTGTTCTATCTAGCATTGGATAATACCTGAAGATCTTTCTGTTTCCCTTTGTTTCCAGTGACGTTTCAAAATTTTGAACTCTTTCTTGAAGCTTCATCCTCACAGTAACAAGTGCAAGCTTGTTGATAGTTTATAATTGTTATTTTACGTTTGGCACCAGTATATGGGTTTAGGTGGTGGTGGTTGTAGGTGATTCATGTGACCGAAAAGTGCAGTTTTCTGATAGATTGTTATTCCTGCTTTAGAGTTTTTGGCATTCGGTATCTTTTATTTGGTGTACTGGTGCGTATACATGCATTTTTTGCTGATATTCCAAGGCAACTAGTCAAAAAAAAACAAAAACATACAATTTCCTCCTTTTTGTACCTCGTTACAAAAGGCAATGTTCTTTCTAAAGTGATTTTCTGGAAATTCTCTGCTCAGGACCGCCCAACAACAAAGGTGCATGCAGCTCCTGGCGGCGGATCTTCACTGGACTTCCTGTTTGGTGGTGGTGGTGCAGGTGCAGGTGCAGGTGCTGGTGGTGCTGGTGGTGGGAAATGAGGCATCATGACATAGATGGTGGAGCCATTGGTCACCGTTGTTCTATGACCTTTTGAATTTCAAGGAAAACAGTATATCTCTATGTATTATGTCTGGAGTAGAAGACTTTACTACTAAATTTCGCACTTGTTTGCATGTATGGTACATTTCTAGGTGGGCTTCACGGAGCAGACATCCGTGCTTGTCCGCATTTGAATTTGATGAAAAAAAATTGAATTTGTAGGGAGTGATCCTCAAGATTCAATGGCACCAATTAAATGTCCTTTACTCATGCAAGTTCTCTTACCATTTTCTAATGTTGGCCTAGGCTCTCTGGTTCTTCTACTATATATTTTATGACTGGTAAAACCGTGACGGTGGGGGATTGATGCATGTTTTAAAAAGTTGCTGATTTTCTCTTGCTATATAATAACAGAGAGCCCGTGATAACATGAACTCACTCGTTCACCTTCAAACATAATAGATCTACACTTCATTTGTTAATTTTATTTGTTGTTAGAAGATTTCAAGGTCAAGTCGTGTCTAGGGTTTGATGATTTTGATGGATGAAGGATGGCCAGCAGGAACAATTTGTGGTGCTGGAGTTTTAGCATGTTTGGGAATGAGTTTTAGCAAGAATAATATTTTTTTATTTTAAAAAAATTATTTTTAATATTAATGTATTAAAATTAAAATGATTTAAAAATATAAAAATATATTAATTAAAAAAATAAAAAATATATTTTTAAAAATACTTTTCAAGCTTCAAAACAAATTAAAAATTTTGTTTGGAATTGTGGTGTAAACAGGGTCGGTGAAATTTATATTTTTTAATATTTTCAAATAATTTTAAAATATTTGTCTCAAAAATAATTTTTAAAAAAAATAAAAAATACATATTACTTTATATATTTTCAAACAAAATATATTTTTTAAAAAATTACCATACTTATAAATATCCTTTTAAAAAAAAAACTCTTAACAAGTTTGGGGTGTTAAAAACATTATTATTTACCCTGTTGAAGTTATAAGATTATGGCAAGATCTTGTCCGATAATATCAAACCAAATATCAAAAAAGTCTGCACCCTACAATAATTGTCTCCAATAAAGTAGCTTAGTCATTGATGGTTTCAAAAAGTTCAATTTTCTATATATTTATTTGCTTCTAATGAAGCACGACTTGTTTCACTTTTTTTTTTTCTTATAATATAGTTTTTTTAAAAATTTATTCGTTACGCTTTTTCTTTGATATTCAAAACTAAATAGAAAAATTAAAAACCCTCAATCGAAAGGGTAAAATTGAGTTTTCATGTTTTGATATTTTTAATTTATTATTATTATTATTATTATAAATAAAAAGTGGAAGAAAATATGATTTTAACTCAGCCGATATAATATGTGACATTCCTTTCAGGAAGGCACCTCAACTTCACCAGTCTTGGGACTTCAATATTAATGAACATAGCATAAACTATATAAATAATAATAATAATAATAATAATAATAAAAAGAAAATCAACTAATTATCAACATGTTCAATGGCGATGGTCTCAGTCTTTGCTAATCCCATCTTATATCAAAAACATTGTGATTTTGAGGCTCATTATTTACTAGAAAAATAAAGGAGAAACCTCGATTTGGTCCTATTATATTACCTTATTATCAATTGAATCTCAAACTTGTTTTTTTCATTTTCCCTAAAAATAAGAAATATTAGACATTATCACCCCTAGAGTCATTCACTATTAGTGATTGTTAAATATTTCATCTAATTTGCAAGTGTTCATAAAGTTTTTCTTATTAAAAATAAAAAAAACAACTCTAATAATTAATTTTCGTGTCAAATCATTATAAATCTTCCTTTTATTTGATAATAAATTTTTTTAAGGCATATTAAGGATTATTCCGATACCTATAATAGAAGTGCATACTTGATGAATTGTTTAAGTGAATAGCTTAATTAATGTTTGGAAGTGTAGTTACAATTACTTTTTAAAATGTTTTTTGTGTCGAAATACATTAAAATAATATTTTGTTTTTTTAAAAATAATTTTTAAGATCAGCACATTAAAACGATTTAAAACATATAAAAAACATTTAATTTTTAGCCAAAAAAATGAATTTTTATATAATATGATTTGCACCGCGTTCCCAAACGATTATATCTTCTAATATCTTTTATTACATTTGAGATAAAATTAAAAGGTTTGGAACTCAATTAAAATGAAAATAAAAGGATTTTAATTTTCTTTTTATTACATTTGTTTTTATTCTTTAATACCCTTCTCTGTCAGTTACAGTTCTGTTTAACCTTGATGTGCTTATAAGTTAAGTAACAATTATTGTTGTAGGCAAGAGGGTTGAGAATTAAAGTTGTGTCAATAAATTAAAGTCAATGGATATTTGATTATGATTGTTTTTATTTTGTTATGGAGTTTAAAAACAAGCAATGAGTGTTTGGTTAAACCTATATTAAAAAGTGTTATTGAAAATATAAATGATTTTTTTGGTCTATTGAAGTGAATATGAAAAAAAACCAAATTGACAACTAAAATTAAATAAAAAATAATGGTTATTTAATCAAAACATCCCAATTAATAAAAATAAAAAAGAATTATATATATAGTTTTTCAAAAAATAAAATAAAAAACAGCTATGTTTAAATGATTGTTAGTATTTGTGTTAGTGAAACAAATGGATTTTGTGTATATAAAATAATATGAAAGTAAAAAGGTTGAGGGATAGTTTTGTTACTTAGGAATAAAAATTAAGAATAGCTAATTCGTCTTGGGAAATCACTATAGCTTCAAATTTATTTATACTGTTTATTGGAATAGTATAATAATATTTTTTCTCCTTCACTTAAAAAACTTATCACGTTTTTAAAGTTATTAAAGTCTTTTTACATGACTTATTTGTATTTATCATTTATAAATAAAGAGATAAAAAATAAATATTTTTTTTATCTTGATTGTATAATGAAACGATTAGAATATTTTTTAAAGAAAAAAATTAAACTTGATGTTAAGGAATATTTTTTTATTTTTCACATTGATTTTTTTGTTATTATAATTTAATACGAGGGACAATTTTATATTTGCACAAATATAAAAATAATTAAAATTAAAATGCACGTTAAAAAGATAAAAATACCGTTAAAGTTAAAAACAAAAATAGCCTGAGATCAAAGGGTATTTTTGATTTTTCATAATGGTTTTTTTATATATAATTAAAAAGTCATCTCAAGGGGAATTTTGTATTTGACTAAATAAAAAAACAAACAAAAAGATGGGTGTATATGTGGGGCACACCCGGGGACATGTGGAAGGTGTCTACGCCCTTCAAGCGGTGCTTATAGCGCCTCCTGACATCCAAAAATATTTTTTTGTTGTGTCGAAAGTGCAGTCATGTTCTTTTCATATTGGTATGATGCATGTCACTGGTAGTGATCTGGTTTGGTGATGACAAGTCTTTTTTTTTTTTTTTTACTCTCCCTTCTCCCCTGAAAATTACAGCTTGACTCTTTTGGTTGTTGGTATTTCAACATCAATTCTTTTTTTTTTCTTGGCTCTTTTTAAAAGTTTTATTTGTTTTCAGTTTCATCCTCCAATCTTAAATTTTTTTCCTTGATCCCTTTGTAAAAGTTGTTATTATTTTTAATTTCACCATTTAATTATAATATTGTTTTTATTTTTTATGTCAATTTTAATCATCATTCTTTTTAATTAATTTTTTTGTCTTTTTACTAATTTGATTTTTTTTCAATTTCATCCTTCATTTAAATATAAATTTTATTATTTATATTAATTTTGATTCTTATTCTTTTGATTGTTATTTTTTAAAATTCTTTTGTATAATTGAAAAAAATTTCAATTTCATCATTCAATATTTAATTAATTGAGAATTAAACTTCAAATTTAGCCCTAATTATCATTATTAGAAATTTATCATGACTGATTTTTTAAGTTTTTTTTTTATCACTTTTCAATACCTAAATATTATTTTTTACACCAAAAAAATATTCTGCCCCAGGACAAATCGCATAAACATAAACCGATGCTAGTTAATTGCTAATTGTGACAGCAGATCCAACTTCTTAAAAAAGCAACTAATTCTATTTTGTTAAAATTAATGGTCGTGCACACTACACATGGGAATTTCAATATAAATGAACTAACTCAATAGAAAAATACCTTTCAAGTACAAAACATATAATTGTTTCCTAAAATAGACTTAAAACTTTTAAAGGACCAAAAAAATTTAAAAGAATGAGGATCAAATTAAAAAAAAAATAATATATCATAAATTTGGATTTAATGATGAAATTGAAAACCAATAAAAATTTAACAAAAATGCCAAGAAAAAATTGAAGGGTAAAATTGAAAAGAAAAATAACTTTAACAAAAGGACAACTAACTTCCAAAAGAATGAGGATCAAATTGAAAAAAATAATATACTATGAATTTGGATTGAAAGATAAAATTGAAAACCAAAAGTCTTACAAAAGTACCAATAAAAAAATTTAGAAATAAAAAAAATAAGAGCCAAATTAAAAAAAAATAGTATATGATAAATTGGGATTGAATGATAAAATTAAAAACAAATAAAACTTTCAAAAAGGTTCAAGAACACAAATAAAAATTTAAAATAATAAAGATTGAAGTTGAACTATCAACAATAAAAAAGATTAACCTATAATTTTTTAGAAAAAAAGAGAGAAAAAAGAATAATAATTAAAAAAAACCTCCAACGGTGATAAATCACATCACCACTATAAACACACATCACACTAAGGCCCCGTTTGTTTGCTGGAAAGTAGTTTTCTTTTGGAAAGTGAATTCCGAGAAATTATTTTCCGATGTTTGGTAGTGTAATGGAAAATAAGCTGGAAAACACTTTCCAGTGTTTGGTTGTGTAATGGCAAATGAGCTGGAAAATAACTTATTAACATTTTATTTTTCTCAAGTTTATTAAAATAATAAGAAACAAATCTTACAAATTAAAAAAGTTGAATAAGAATGAAATTGAAAAAAATATGTAATTTCATAAATTATCTCAAATAAAATAAATAATAATTAAAATAATAGAGATCAAATCTAAAAAATTAAAAAAATAAAAGATGAAGAAATTAAAATAATAATAATCTACATTTCATAAATTATTTTAAATAAAATAAGTAACAATCAAAAGAATGAGGACCAAATTTGATAGATAAAAAATTTCAATAAACAAATAATAAGGAAAAAGCAAATAGCAATTATAAAAATAAGAACCAAAGTTAATATAAAAATAAAATTTTAAGAGATGAAATTGAAAATAAATATTCAAAACAAAATATATATAGCGATCAAAAGTTTGAGGATTAAATTTGATATAATCAGCAAATAATGATATTTCGAAATTTTTCACAATTTCCGAAAAGTGTTTTCCCCCCAAATTTTTCAGGAAATCACTTTCCTGGAAACCAAACTAAATTTTCCTTTTACTGGAAAGTGTTTTCCATTGACTAACTTTCCTAATAGCAAACAAACACAAGAAAGTTTGGAAAGTGATTTCCCGGAAACCACTTTCCGGAAAACAAACACAGCTAAAGGGAAAACATTTTCCTGAAAACCAAATCAAATTTTTCTTTGATTAAAATTGACTGGAAAATATTTTTCATTGACCGGAAAGCGTTTTCCATTAACTAGAAAGTGTTTTCCATTGACCGGAAAGTGTTTTCCGTTAACTAACTTTTCTAATGATATACAAACATTTCCAGAAAACAATCATGGCAAGCGAAAAAAAAAACGTGGTAGATGAAGACATTTTCTACCACCAAGAAACATGGCACACATCTCTCATAGTGTATAGGCACCCTCACATGCCATTAGTCTTTTTAATTAAAATATTAATTAATCTTTATTAAAAAAATTAAATTACTCTCGATAAAAACCTGTAATAATAATAAAAAAAATTAAAGTGAAAAGATCAAAAAGACATAAACACCCATGTGCTAGTTTTAAAAAACTTTGACGAGGTCATTTTACAATGTTTAGAAAATTGAAAAAGATTCTTCTATCCTAATTAATTTTTAATGACTAATATATCGCGTAAAAATATTAAAATATCTCAATACAAACACATTTAATTATTATTATTTTTTTAGAATGACAAAAAGGTAGTAATACTGACATGGTGAAGAGAAATAAAGTGTCGATAGCCGCAATAAATTTACCTTGTAATTTAGCTTTTTGGTGACGTGCACTAGAATTCAAAAGGCAAATAATTTAGCCAGCACGATTCCACTTGGTAGCAAAAATGATGGGCCACAGTTTAACTTGTTTTATTGAAACAATTCCATGTGAGAAAACTTTTTCAGAGCATCTTCAGACAAAGAGTCCCTCAGTTTCACTTTGTTCAAAGTGAACACGCGTGGATCGAAGGGGATGAAAAGTAGGCATTAAGCACCTTGGAGAAGCCGTTCGTGTTTTTTCTCTGATCTTTTAAAAAGCAAACCTTTGTTCTTTTTGTTTTGATTGTTTCAATTTCAATCTTTATTTTTTTTACTTTTTTTAATTTCATCCTTCAATTACAATCTATCATATATTATCCTTTCTAATTTCATCCTTATTCTTTTAATTTCTAATTTTTCTCTTGGCCATTTTGTTAAAGTTAATTGATTTTCAATTTCATTCTTCAATCAAAATTTATGATATATTATTTTAACTAGTTTGGTCCTTATTTTTTTAGTTTTTTTCTTTTGTTAAAGATTTTTTTTTCAACTTAAAAAGCTGTAGTAAGAACTAAGAAGATGGAACTTTAAGTAGTAACTAATCAAGATATTAATGTAGGTAAATAAAAACCACATGTAACTAGAGTGAATCAGGATAAATAGTACTTGATAAATAAAGGAAAAGGTAAGTACTGGTAGGTGGTAGATTACACCGGTCGGAGAGCAGATTCTGTAGATCACCAGTCCAATACATCTACGACCACCTTCAAGTCATAATGTACAGAGGCAGCTGGTCTGTATCAAGTCAATCCAAAGGGTTAACAAATTGATATCCATGGATCATTTATACTTCAGCACTTGGTGTCTGTCTGGCCACCTGTCAACAGCAATTAGTTCACGTTAAAAACTCCACAAAGCACATGACAAAAAAGAGTTCTGCATGGAGGACTCATCAAGTTAAAAACAATCTTGGATTGAGGTATTGATCGTGTCAGGATCATACAAGATTGAATTTGGAAGCAATTGTCAATATAGCAAAGGCATTTCATCAAGTGGGTGATTTGAAATGCAATTCCAAGAGGAAAACAAATTGCAGATTTAAGGTTGCATACATTGGAATGAGGATAGAGGTACTGTTTTTTCAAAAAGGTCTGAATCAACTAACTCATTTATCTTGATGGTTGGTGAATAGAAACCCTAACACAACACTCAACACAAAATGTTTGTAGACTCCTAATACAACAGACAAGCTGAAGATAATCGTAACAAATTTTATTTTATTTTTTCTCATAAAAGAAAATAAAATTGTAATAATCTAAGTAAATCAGAGCTCATATTTACACAAACCATAGCTTACTATTTTATAGCAAAAAAACTGACAACATTTAAAAAGGCACTAGTAATGGCTTATTTTAAGTGAGATTCTAAACATCTCCATCCTGTCAGATTTCAGTACCAAATAAGAAAGTCATTTTGGTTTCATTTGTTGCATAAATTGCCACCCATGATAAAATTCTTAGAATTTTGAATGAGGTTTTATCTTTATCAAATATATGCACAGTACAGGTCAGAAACAATTATAACTTCATGGTTCAACCCCTAAACCCTTAAGCCAACTCAACGACAAATGGATTTCAATTTTCTAATTGTAACCCAATCTAGAAATATAATGTGATAAGCCAGGGAAGGATTCAGCTTTGCCAACCTCAATAGGCTATAAAATTAAATGCTTCCTAGATTTCATACCTTGGTTCAGCAACCAAGTCGTGGAGTCCTCTCCCAGGGTAGACTTCTCTTTTAAAAATTCTGTATCAGAGTTTGGTGCATCAGAGATCATATCATCATTCAAATTCAGGGTAGGGGCCACTGGTGGTTCTGCATTTTGAGGAGCCTGTAGAAAATCCAGGAAAAAAAAAATTATGGTGAATTCACATTTAGACTAGTGAACATGAAGAACTGGTTATGCACTCGACATTTGAATGAATGTTATGATAATGTACGTCTGGACAATCTCATGATAAAAATTGGTATACAAGCAAAAGCTCTTTGAAGCTCCAGAGCACAAGGAGATGCATGATTAAACCAGACATCCCATGATTTTTAGCTAACAGAGCTGGCTATTACAATGCATATGAGAATGGTTTTAAGTAACACCTGTTATTTAACAGTATCGGAGGACCCATTACTGTTATTCAGTATTGTGGTGCCATTAACAGTGTTCACAACAATAATGACTATAATGCCATTATATAGCATTATTGGCTGTTATTGAGAATATAAAAGTGCACGCAAACACACAAACACATAGATATGTGTGCTAGTGTATTTACATTAAGCAAATTATCAATAAAATTTCATTAATGTAAAGAGTCCAACTTTGTTAACCATTCATTTAATAAGAAAAACAAGCTACGAATATTATTCCACACTTCATTCACAATCGCTCCATCAATCTTGTGCAATGTTTATCACAAAAAAAAAAAAAAACTCTGCAAATTCAATACAGGGCACCATGCTTGAACCTATGCAATTCTGAGCATAGCATTTGAAGCAGGCACTAGCCTAAAAAGAACAAATTTCAGAGTACTCAATGAACAGGCAGGATACTGAACAAAGAAAAAAGGCAAATAGGTATCAACCTCATGGGACTGATGAACATTAGACGAAGCCAGATTCTTCAAATCAGGGACAGCAGCAGCTTCTGTCTTGGGTTCCTGTGCTGTGGACTCCTTCTCATGAGCATTGTCTGGCTGCATGTTTTCTACTGCATCCTGCTTGAGGGTTTTAGAAGTTTTTGGTTTGCTGTTGTAGCCACCATTTAATACCACACCAATTTCTGCACTTGCCCTTTTCCTGATATGGGCATGTAGCGAAAATAAGCACAAGTTTCATGGGAAATGCAGTGATAGCAATAACTGCCAATTAAGCAAATACAAAAACACCATATTCTCACCTGCTGTTATTGTGGTTAACTATTTGGGGAGAACTTGGCTTGTTGGAAAATAATATTCCACGTAGAGGCTTTCCATCTACAGTGGTCTCGATGGTATATCCATGTGGAAGGCTTTCAGTAACTTTGGCTTGAAATGTCTTCTTCCCTTGATGAAGTTGTCTTTGATTCAATGGGAAATTTTCTCTGCCTGCAAATAAAAGCTCGAATTTGTTAAGTATTCAACTAGCATGCCCTTTTAAAGAACAGTTCATACCATGACCATTAACATCATCATGAAACCTTGGCCACACTGGCCCAAGTGCTAGTCTTATCATGTTACCATCAAGGTAAGTCAGAATTGGCTTCTCTTTGTTTTCAGCTGATATAACATCATTATTGAGGTCTTAAACAACATACTGTCACGCTAATAAAAAGAATTAGTAACCAGGAAAAGGTTCACACCTAACTTAATTTGCATGCTTAAAGAAGTTAAATCACGAACAGAATGACTCAAAAAGCATCAGTATACTGATCGCCAGGAAAGTAAATAATAAAGTTGCAATAAAGGGAATCATGCAGAAATATAAATGTTGGAAATTGGAAGCATTTATAAATTTCAATGCACAAAATTCCTTTTTTTCCACTGTTGGAATATTATGTGGTAATTCCGGAAACCACTATCTAGAACTTTTCAAGATCCAGGAAAGATGCCAAAGCTTTTTTCCATAATTTAACAATGCAGTATTGCGCAGATTATTCTTGAAAGTTTAGCAACTCTGGAAAATTACAGGATATAAATTTCTCACCTTTTTCCCTGACTTTTCAATCAAATTAAAATTCATTTCAGATCTACAACTAGTTTGCAAAAGCTCCCCTTTTCTTAAGAAGCATATTAAGTGTACAAATCCCCAAACAAATTTCAATCAGTCTGAACATTTTTGTTGATGCCAAAAGACTCCAATCTCAGGTCATGTAACTGCAGCCTGATTGTTTTGTTGATGCCAAAAAACTATAAGATACCAGAGAACACAATGGCATTCAGGGACCTTATATGCTTGTAGCTGTCCAAAAATGTCACTAACTTGTTCTGAATAATCCCTGCCATCAAATGCCTTTGACTTGTACACAGTTTAACCCCAATCAATAACATGCCCTAAACCTTTCTTCACTGCAACAAGACAAAGTCATCAGAATTCCTTGATTAACCAGCCAAGCAACAGTAGACATTCTTTATCTGTACATTACCAAACCTTAGGTTGACTATATCTCAACAACCTTCCAAATCAAGACAAATAAACTTGTTCTTCATTCTCATTTGGCCACAGGGGATGAGAGCTACCGGTTAGAAATTGTCCTAGCCTCCTAGGGCAATGGCATTATAACTGATTTCACTTTCATAAAACTCTTCCTTGCCAATACCGTGAATCTTAAAGCATTATAACCCCTCTTAAGTGCTTTAAGTTTAGCCCACCATGAACATACTACTTAAACGGTCAGTGCAGCCCAATACATAATGATAAGAAAAAATTTATCACGTCATATTACAGAACAGCAGTCTCTGAGTAACTGGGCATGCTTAAATACTAGGCGATGGATACGAAAAATGGTTACAATGAGCCCTTCGTCCTGGTCCATCCCCAAATTGATAAGAGCATATTTCATAACTTACATTTCCTGCAGGAAGATTATTTCATCTTATCCCCAACCACTTTCACATAAAAAGAAACAGAATCTTGTTATCCCCAATTGTGCTTTTGAGCTTGTCCCCACTCCATTTCACAAAAGAAAAGGAAACATATCATCCATTTGCATGGTGAATAAATCCTCAATTGTGCTTTTGGACATTATGCCAGAAGTAAATATTGATAGAAGAAATTGCACATTCTGACCCAACAAAGAACATCCACTGAACTTCTAGGATAATAGACATTGCATTCCAAGGAACAATATAGAATATTTTCCGCATACGCAGATAGATGCCTAGAAGACCACTAATTCCAGATAGAGAATTTACCATTTTCCTGAAGAAAAAACTGCCACTGAAAGATGTTTTGACGAGCCTCCAAACCAAAAGCTACTCGTACAAAAACTCATTGTAGACTGATATAAACTCATTGTAGATTGATAAAAACAAATCTATTTGTGATATGAAATAATTGTCAAATTAGTGACACTACCAAGGCACTCTCAAGTCAATATTTAGTGATATTGCATAAGGCAACCTCAATTCTCCCTGGTTCAGATATGAAAAACTACCGGATTGATTTCATGAAAGGAAACTGTGATGAATAATACAAAGGGAGAAAATAATCCACTTCTTACCTGGTTGGGCATAACTCGGCAAGGTGTGGTGAATGTCAGCATTTGTGTCAATTTGGACTAAAACTTTATCACGCACAGAAGAATTAAGATTTTGTTCTTGGCATTTTAGTTTCAGTTGCTTCTTCAGAGATAACTTTTCTAGACGCCATTCATCTTGCACTCTTGTATGTCCTGCAATGAAAAAAATGGATGAGATTACCAAAACAAGCAGTGATCTAGACAAATATAAGGGTTTACAGAGTAAGAAAATTGCAACTCAAAAGCATGCAAGAAATTTTAGTTAAGAAAACATTTAAAACTGTACCAAACCTGTGTGTAAGTAGTACATGTCTTCCAGCGCCTCAAGACTCTTATTGCAGCCACCAATGAAGACAAGCACACCACCCTTCAGTGGATCCAAGCAGTCCCCAGCCACAGAGAATCTTGCAGAAGGTCCATCTCCAGTTGTCATCACCTTAGTCCAAACACCAGTTTCTGCCCCGATAACAAATGTGGATGTTTAGAACTACAAATAAAGATAACTATAACAAGTTTATGTATAATCTGCTCACACTTTCAAAGCCACAGGTCAGACAAGTAAATTATTGAAAATTGGGTGGATTTACAGGGAGAGGGGAGTACATTTTCCTATGCAACTAAAATTTTATCAACAATAGCATGATACTTTCCTACATCAAGCATATAAAAATCATCACATAGATTTTGGGCATCTGTAAATCCACCAAAACAAATAAATTCTTGCCAAAAGCAACAATGGAATGACCAGCTCGAGGTGGCAACTGCCCTGATAACAAATGTGGATGTTTAGATCTACAAGTAACGATAACTATAACAAGTTGATGTATAATACACTCAGACTTTCAAAGCTACAGAAAAGACAAGAAAATTATTGAAATTTGGTGGATTTACAGGGAGAGGGGAGTGTATTTTTCTATGCAACTAAAATTTTATCAACAATAGCATGATACTTACCAACATCAAGCATATAAAAATCATCATATAGATTTTGGGCATCTGTAAATCCACCAAAAACAAATAAATTCTTGCCAAAAGCAACAGTGGAATGACCAGCTCGAGGTGGCAACTTCTGACCCAATGTGTTCAGCTCCTTCCAAACAAGAGTTTCTAACAAAACACAAGAAAGCTAAATATTAGGCAACACATTCTTGCATGAATTAAAAATTCAAATTATAATTGAAATTAATCATGTGCATGTGTTTGAAAGCAAATACATGACAAATACACACACACAAACACATGTGGTGTAAGTGCATGCAAATGTATAATATGTAAAATAATGAGCAAAACCTGTATCTAGGATGTGGACATCTGACAAATAATAATCATGCCCATCTTCACCACCAATCACAATGATTTTGTCCCTCCAAGATGAGCAAGTATGGCTATCACGGGCAGAAGGTGGAGTACCTGTTGTTATTGCTTGTTTCCATACAAAAGTCTCTACAAAAGTAGAACATCAATGACATAATGTCTTCAACTTGCTGCAGCGCATAACAAATTGCAAGAAAATGATAATTGACTAAAATAGTGGAAGACTTGTCTTCTTTCAAAGGCCACCCCCAAAGAGTCTATGAAAAGTTAACACATTAGAAAAATTGATTCAGCCCCCCTTAACCCCGCATCCACAACCCCCACCACTTGCACACGCGCACACAAAAAAAAAATCCTCTAGCCTAGTTAACCTAGGGTGGTACTGCAGAGCATAACAAATTGCAAGAAATTGATAATCGACTAGAATAATGGAAAACTTGTCCACTTTCAAAGACCATCCCAACGAGTCTATGAAAAGTTAGCACATATTAGAAAAACCAATTCAGCCCTCCTTAACCCCACATCCACAACCCCCACCACGCACACACACAAAAAAACCCTTTAGCCCAGTTAGCCCAGGGTGGTAGTCCTGTATAGCATAGGAAATTGATATATGCATAAATTGTAAACTAAACTAGAGCATGATCATAACCAATACTTGCTGATGGAGAAAGTTACCTGTATTCAAGATGTAAAGATCCTCATAATAGACTTCGTGATAATTATCTGAAGATTTCCCACATCCACCATATATAAAAAGTCGTTTGCCAACTAGGGCAGCACCATGACCCTCCCGTGCCTCTGGCCCATCACCTCTCACATTTGGAGTTATCCATGTATGAGATGCTATAATATGATAACCAATGAAGGAAGTGTAAGTCATATGATTCAATACAAACCAACATAAACATACATGTTAAATCTCATTTCTTAGATACTCTTTCATGATCAGCATAAAAAATATTGCTTTCTGACACTTAAGCTATGTAAATCAACGGCCACGTAAAAGACTATGGCATGACATACAGGGAAAATCAAATGGAAAAGAAATTAAGGACAGGATCACTCACAAGTATCTAAGATATGCAGATCATTGAGAGGGTTCTTCCCATCAGTACCTCCAAACACATACAGATTGTCACCAACAGTTGTACAAGTGTGGCTATCTCTCGGAACTGGGGGCGTGCCATTTAACACTGGCTGGCTCCAGGTCTGGTTAACTACAAGTCAGCAACCCAAAATGAGAGCATAAAAACATTTAGAGGAAACGAAACTGCAGGTGAAAATTCAATAACTCAGAAGGCAACCCATAAATGAATCTCAAGTGAAGAAAACATTGAAAAAATTATCCTAAAAGAAACCACGAGAACCACAGCAAGAGAAGATGAAATCTCACAAGTAGCAAAAGCAACTTGCACTATAGAGTACGATATGATCAAATCCCATTAGGTGGGATAGAAACTTTCATGGTCCCATATAGTACATTGACTCTAAAATAGGACATTAATCAACTTTCAAGTTATTTCAAATACCAAACAAGTCTAACAACACTCCAATAAAAAAGCAAATCAACAAGATACAGGAAAAAAAAGAGAGTGAAATAACTCCAATAATCACACTTCCTCTCAGCACCAAACATTAACTGACAAAATTAATGCCAAAAAACACAAAAAAAAACATCCACAAAATCCCCAAAAAACAATTTTAATGACTTCCCATTATAACAAAAATAAAAATAAAAAGAAAAAAAATCGAACTTTGTATAAGCACCAAACAAAACCACCCAAAATTGCAAAAGATTATAAAAGAAAGAGACCCAACAACTAAAGACAACAGAAGAAGAAGAAGAAGTGAAGACCCACCAGTATCAAAGACATGAACTTGGTTGGTCTGGCAGTTATCTTTGCCATAGCCACCAAAAACATATAGAAATCTTCCTCCTTTAATTGAATTACAAGTGTGTCCCCACCTCTTCCCTGGCCCATTTAACTCTTCTATTTGAACTCCTTGCTGCTGCTGCAGCACCCTTTCCCATCTCATTTTTCTTTTCGTTTTTTTTCTGGGAAAATTTTCCCTTCGTGAGGAAAGCGTAGGAAAATTAAAATATAAAGATGAGGTTATTATGTCTCACACCAGAGAGAATGAAAATCAAAATGTATAAAAATAAAAGGAGCAGGGATAATTAGTACTGTAGATTATATCAGAGTTTGTTGTTGTTTTATTTTTAGTTTTCATGCAGAACACAAGGAAAAGCCTAAGGGTGTCTCTATTTTTCCAAGAAAAATATAAAAATGCATTATTTTTACAAATTAGAGAAAATAAAAAAAGACCTTTTCATTTTCCCTTATAAAGCTTGGTTTGGAAAACATCATCTAAAGATGTTCCCCAAATTTTTCCACCCACTGTAAGCATATGGAAAAGGTGCTTCTCCATCTATTTTCCAGGTAAATGATTGTTGTTTACAACAATAACCTTGTTATTTTCTTATAATGACATTTGTATTTTACGCGCACACACACATCTTATCCCTTCCCTAAAACCCTCGTAATCTTGTCATTATCATGAGTATGGTTAGGACTGTATAATTATTGTTTTTAAAAATTATTTTTGATATTAGTATATTAAAATGATTTGAAATTAATTTGAAGTAAAGAAAAAAATAATTTTTTTTTAAATATACTTTTAAAAACCAAAACAGATAGGTTTTAAAAAGTCTCTTTATATATATGCATGCTTTAAAAGCTCCATGAATTTCTCACACTTTGTGAGTAAAGTTCCAATTTTTTTTCACAGCTCAACCCTTTTGTATTAGCTTATGTTAATCTTTGTGTTTTTTTATTCAGGTTTTGATTTGTTTTGGGTTTTATGTTAGATGTGTTATAACTTCACCATCTTAGACTTCAATTAAGGTAAAAGTAATCGATTTGTTATATCTTCTCCATCTCAAATTTCAATCTTTTCTTTAAGTAAAGTGTTAAGATGATCTACAAAATATAAATTAAATAAATATCAAACAATAATAAATCGGTGCAATTAATTATTTTTTTTAATAAATAGTTTAAAAAATACATGGATAACATGTTGTTTATCAAACTTGCTTCGATAAAACGCAAACACATGTGCTTAATTATTTTCAAAAAATAGTCCAACAACACCACCTAACATTAAAAACATGTTAGTTTAATTGTATTTTTTGAAGTTTCAAGAACACAATATAAATATATATAATTGTAAAATAACATTGCAATAGCTGTATTTTAGTGGGAGATGAAGTGTAACTTTCATAATTTGGATTGTCATATTTGGCAATCTCAATATCTGGAGCCTACCCTCATGGAGATGTTTTCACGACCATAAATGTTATAAATAAAAATGTTTCATTAATTTTATTATGCATAAAACATTCAAATTTAAATAATTATATAGATTTTTTTTTATTTATACTTATAGAAGTAGCAAACATCCTTCGACATGTTTGACCCTTTTTATGCATGCAAGACATAGATAATTGTACAAGAATGTCAATACAGTAGATCCCCAATTATATATGGGGATGCCATTGAAATTCCTCAGAAGCATCAGATAAAACAAAGAAACATATCTCTCTATGAGATCAGTAAATAATACATTACTAAACAAATAAAATATATATGCTCTGATATCTCTATAAATAAATTAAAATCATCATAATAATTAACATAATTATAACAAATAATCAACATATTTAAATCATAATTAATTTTGTATCTCCATAAAACCTTCTCATCACCATCATCTATTAGTGTCGAAAATGTCTCCTCAATCGACTTAAAACGTATGCTACCCCCCTTTAATTCAGAAGAAGGGGGTGTTAATCCAAATGTTAGCTCGTATAACACAATTTTATTATGAACACCAGTAGATGTGATTGACATTCCATCAATAGGCAATCCAAGCAAAATCATTGCGTCCTGTAGTGTTGGTGTCATCTCTCCATGCCTAAGATGGAACATGTGTGTCTCACGTTTTCATTGCTCAATCAATGCATGGATCAAGCTTGATGTGATAAAAACAATTGACATATAAAAAACTAGCTTGGACCACATATGATTGGACTCGCTCATGTAGTCAAATCTGTTTATGTGTATGCCAACAAATAGTGGTCTCATCATGCATAACAGTTTAAATTATAATTATTGAAAATATAAAAGTTAATGATAATTAAATTAAACATAAATTGAAAATTTATTGAAGTTAAATATTTTTACAATGCCATCAAATATGTCCTTCAATCGTTGTCGATCCTGCAATCACAGGGCATAAGTGTAGACAGGTCCAATAGGCATATATTGACTCATGCTCAACATACTCATGCTTAACATGAATATCATAGGCATGGTATCCATGCTCATAGTAATGTTCACCTTAATCATAATCCAAATATGGAAGCTCAACATGAACAGATGATCTACCACTTCGAGTGCATTACATCCTATGTAATAATACATGTGATTGATACAAAATTATATAAGTTTAATATGCTTAAAAAAATATTGTAATTTATCATAACATGACCTAACAAATTGTTATACATACATTATCGATTACGACATTTTTTTCTATTATGCCATGTGTCATTGCACATGCTATACCTATAATGTATATGACCTTCTTATGCATCCATCTTGTTGTGGTAGTTGAGTTTTTAAATTTATAACTGAAGTTGCTAACAAAATGTTTGGCACAATACTGATGGCATCCTAAAGGTTAATGTCAAATTTTTGCTACTTCATTTTTTATGCCTGCATATCTATTTGATATTATACATATACCGATTCTACCATCAATAACATATCTTTGTAAGTAAAGCAAAAATCATCTCCGAGTTCGATTGTTGGACTTGGTACTCAACCGACTGTGCAATGTGCCACTACTTAACAATATTAGCCAATTTATTTTTACTACTAAATGTTTAGCCAACCTACAAATTAGATCCTCTCGACATATGTCTATGGCTAAGTGCCCAATCATATGAAACAACAAAACTAGACCCCAAAACATCTCCAAATTCAGGAACATGATGAATAATCTCATCATCAACATCATTATCATTATCAACATGATGATCAACATCATCTTCATTGTCACTAGACTCAGAATAGTCAATTCTATGTTGATCAGCAAAAGAATTGTCAAACATAAAATCATTTAACTTTGTAGCAAATTATCCAACAATAAGCTATTTTTACCTCTACAACTGAATTTCAAGGACCATGAGAAATTGGGATACACATAGATTTTGATCGACTACTCACATATAATATTATCATGTTCAAACCATTTTGAATGAAAGAAGTAATCACTGTCTTATAACTACCATCACACAGAATTGGTACAAGATAATATTGTTGTTCATTAACTTGACACCTCTAAATTATTTTAACATCAATATCATTATAGTTCCATACAAGTTCATGACAAATTATTTCTTTCATTTCTACATATAACATGTCTAAATTACCAATTAATAACAAATTGCTCCTGCCATTATTCATAGCAAATTCAATCAAATTCTTAAAATTTAACGTTAAAACAAACTTAATAAAAAACTAAACATAATTCATGATACATTATTAGTTGATATTTTCATGATCAATTTCATTAAATCAAACACAAATTCATAGAAAATTAATAGAATACAAGAAAATACTAAATCCATCAACTTATCAACAATTCAATGGAGCATGTAATTCATTATAATTCAACCGGATTTATGTTCTATTGCATGAATGCGTGTGCTTACTTAACTACATATTAGCTAATTTCAACAATATACACAAACTCTCTAATTCGATAACTTAATCTAAATTAAATGTAGCACATAATTAGTTAAAATAATTAATTCATAATTAACTTAACTTATTTTTATGTTAAACTATATCTAGTAAACTCTAACCGATTGTATTCATGACTAATTTATCTTTAACTCAACAAACTCAGGATTCACTATAAACTCTAAATTCAACCTAAATAATTATTTGATATCAACCAAATCAAATGCAAATTAATAACAATGTAGTATTTTTACCCTGCTTATAGGATTATAAAAAAGGCTGGGGCAGTGGCGGCAACAACAAAGGGAACAATGAATTTTTAACACAAAAATATCAAAAGGATACTTAGAGACTAAGATGAGTTTGATTTTTAGTTGTTTTAAGAGCAAAATCAAAGTGATTAATGAGTTTTTTAGGAGATAAATACCTATGTCGGTGGTTTTATTTATTTATTTATTTATGAGAGAGACAACATCTATATGTTTTGCTGGTGTTTGATTTTTTTAAATTTTTATTAATGTCGTGTTTACCTACGTCAATGGTTTTTTATAAGAGAGATAATGTTTGTGTATTTTACTGATATTTAATTTGTTTAAATTTTAATTAATATCATACTTCTAAAATACAAGATTTTAAATTATCACGCTTGAAAAGAGCTATAAATAATTTCCCTTGAGAATTGCGATATACACTAAATGTCCCCGTCATATGTTTTAGTTTATTGTCCTAATTTTTTTTTTTTTAAAAAAACCCAAATTTCATTCCACCTATCACAAACATATTTTATTGCAGAAAGTAAGAGGCAATTTGTTTTTTTTACTGCAACGATGGAGATTCTTATGCACAGAGACAGATACCTCACAAGTTTATCTCTCCAGCAACGCTTAATAAAACTACTTTACCCTTCATAAAGGACAGAAATTCCAAGCAACAAGCCTAATTCACTTTTGTCGGCAATGCATAGTTAAAGAGCTTTTGTGAGCAGTGAAAACAGCTCTGTGTAAAAGAAGAACCTGTTGTGCTTTTGTCTAATCAATAGTTGACACGCACACTACTTCTGAGCCAGAGCTACTGCTAGTGCCTTTCCTCTCTCACAAGTTACATCAAACAAGAATCTACTATGAACACAACCCACACTACAAGTAATCCAAAACGATTAAATGTTAAGAAATCAAGCTTTCTCTCGAGTTCCTTACGTTTTCTCAAAAACCAAACAGAAGCAACCTCAAAGAATTAACAAACTACCAGCCAAGGCTACCTCTCTCAAACCGACGTATAAAGAAGCCAACTTTGCATTCTGTGAGACTTTTGGTTGAAACCCTGAAATGGGTGTTTGATAAAATGGACAAAAACTGCTCGGAGAGAAACCCATGAAGAATTTTGGGTGAAAAATTCTGGTTATGAGTGGCACGGTGAGTGGATTGTTAGAGAGGAGCTTAAAATATGGTTTTGGTAATGGTGGGTTGGTTTTGTGGAGGTTTTACAGGGTTGAGATGGGAGAAGTGAAGGGTTGTTTGGAAACTTTTGTTAGGAAATAATATAAATTATTTTTTGAAATATTATCTAATAATTTAAGTTATTGGATTGTGATGATTTTTTGACGTAATATCAGAGCCTTGATAACTAAACGGTTACGAGCTCGAATCTTACCATCCCTATTTATTTAATAAAAATTAAACACAAAGTAATGTGAATCTGTGTAAGTTTCAAGTCTAAATAATTTTTATTTGAGGAGGTATTTTAAAAAATAATATAAATAATTTCTTGAGACCTCACCTAACAATTTAAATTATTGAGTTGAGATAGTTTTTTGATTTTTTTTAAAAAGGTTTGATGAAATATTTGTAAGAAAGAGAGAAGTCTACATTTCCTTCTTGACGCTTTCTTCCTCTCTTCTTTTTTTTCGGTTTTTTCTTGAGATAGTTTTGTAATCAAGGACAATTCCTTGCTTTTAAATTGAAAAAAAAAAAAAACATGACATCAAAAGCTCATCAATACACAATCTTGGTTTTAAATTAAAAAATAACACCGAGAAACTGACATTAATCTTCCAATTACCATGATGTTCCAGAGACAACGAGCTTTTGCTTCCCAATTATCAGCGAAGATCAAATTTTATTTTCAAAATCATTTTAAATACACACTCTATATTATTATGATAAATAAACGATGATAATTTTGTAAGACTTCCAGAATATAAAGAAAATAAAGAGACTTCGGTACCTGCCACACTGTCGTTAGTTTTAAATGCCGCCTTTACTTTTTAACTAAACTTTCATATTTAAAAATATAACTACATTATTTTTTAAAATATTTTTTATATTAAAATATTTTAAAATAAATTTTTTTATTTTTTAAATTACTACATCTAAACAATCCAAAACATATAAAAAATATACTTTTATATTCTTTATGGTCATAAAACCGGAGCTATGGGTCAATCTAATGCATGTCCACTTATATTGATAAAATTTATTTTTTTAAAAAATTTAAAATATTATTATTATAATTTTTATTGAAATTACCAAATTAAATTTTAACCGGATCATGAAATAACAGCTAAACAACTGAGTTAAATTAAATCAATTTCAAATTGCTTTTTTTACATCTGGCTAATAGACAAGTTATCCAGGTTGCGAGTCTAAATTTAGTAACAGTGGCGTTGTGTGGTTTTATATTTAAAAATTATTATTATTTAATTATTATAAAATATTATTTTTATCTTACACTTAATCACAACATATACTAAAATGACTGGGTCTATAGCAATCCATGTAATCATAGTTTTTTATTTTTCAATCTTTATCTTTGAAACTTTTTTCAATTACAATTTTTTATGTTCAAATTAATGATTAATTTAAAATTTATTAAGAAGAGATAAAATTAAAAAAATAAAATCAAAGTGTAAAATAAAAAAATACATTTTGGTCTGCCTATTGTTTATCCTATAATTTTGGAATTTTAGCTTTAATTTAAAAGTTTATTTAATTTATTTTTCAGTAAGGAATATGAGAGAAAAAAAAGAAAGAGAAATGGATAATGGTGAAAGAAAAAGAATATGATTGGTGGACACATCCTATGTTTTGACCGACCAAAATACCGAAACCTGTTTGGTAAATTTTTTGACATGTGGTTTGGCAATGAACCCCCAATAAAAATAGAGTTCAAAACTGTACTTTTTGCTAGCAAATTATAGTTTTAAAAAGTAGCAAATTATAGCTTTTCCAAGATGAGAAATCTGTTTCTCATTACCGTTATAGCCCACTCAAAAATTTGACAAAAATGCATTTTATTGTAGATAATAAAGTTTGAGTAATTATTTCAAAAATTTTTATTTTATATTGAAAATATATTATTTTTTTTTAAGTTGAGGTATTTAAAGTAAAAAGATTTTTTTTATTACATTAAAAAAACACAATTTTCTTCATGTATACTAAAGGCTTTGTCGCATGGGTGCTAAAGACGAGTAGGGGATCAAAGGATTCGCCACCTAGTTATTTAGTTCAGAGTCGTTAGGGAACTCGGGTGTACTGATCTTATTAGAGATTCAAGGATAAAAGACTGGTTGTGATTAGAAAATGTATTAACATGAAAGCTGTTTTTGTGTGGTTTGGAGGTTTAGGATTGAGATTTACTCATATGAATAAATCCAATGTTTAAAAATTTATTATGGACTTGTGTACTCAAATAAATTCTTAGAAAAAAATTCATCATAATTTGTATATTATGATGAAAAATACTCATAATTAAAATTGGTGAATAATTAGGATAACTCTGAGAATTTTCTGGTCAACTCTTGACATTCCAAATACCAGCCTTAGTTGTAGGTCCAGTGTTCTATACAAGAATTTTTAATCATTAATTCTCATAAATTTAAAAAAAGATGATTTATTGAAATGTTGGTCAAATTTTCATGGATTTAATAAATTGATTATTACATCCTAAAATGCACGCCATAACACTTTTTTTTTTTGTTTTCATATGAAAATACTAAACGATATATTTTTGAGAGATTTGACCGTATGCAACAAAAAAAAAAATATTTGTAGTTTTCTCGAGAATAAAAAGAAAATCCCAAGAGGTTTAAACGGAATTTTCCTAAACACATCTTAAAACCCAAAAAAACTAAAAAGAGCAAAAGCAAAAGTTGATTTTATGATTTTTATTAATATTATTTTTTTTATTTTAACCTAGTCAACCGAAATGGGTTGACCCGGTCTAGCAAACTTGACCGGGTTGAAATTGTTGGGTTGACTAATCAAGTCAACTTAAAAACAAACTGAAAAAAAAAAAACAGAATCGAAACGTATTAAAAGTGGCAAAATAACAAAAACTTTTCAATCAAAATAGATCAAAATTTCTATACAAAAAACTCAATAAGTTCTAGAATAACTAAAAAAAACAGAGCAAACAAATGTTGGAAGGAAGGTAAAAGATGTATTGTTTAGTGTAGTATAACATCTCCTTTTCAATCCTTTTTTATATTGATTTCAGGTAATTATTAAAATTAAGTCTCATTGTTTAGCTTTAATTATCTGGTATAAAAAAGATAACTTTATATTTATTTTTTTGCCTTAAAAACTATCATTTTTTCTTTGAAAGAAAATTATTCAAGAAGAAGTGAAACGTTACTGTTAAAAATATTTATTCATGGGCTAGCTAAACAAACTAGGTTGACAAAACATAATTTTGTATGGGCCTAAAAAATATATTACACCAAATCTAAGTCCAAGCCCATTATTTATAAACTAAAAAATTATTTTATAATGAAACTGGTTCGACCTCAAAGTCAATACCCTAGCCGAGCTGAGTGAGGATTAACCTCAAAGCCTAGTTCACCTATTTCCTCTTCTCTTTAAATTTTTTAGTTTTCTAAGAGTAAATTTTTAACTTTTTATTATATACGATTTAAGAAAATATTGTATCCTTTCAATACAAGATAAAGAGTTTTAGGGTTTATAAAAACATAACAATCAATGATTCTTTAATATTATTTTTTAATTAACTTGTAATTTGTTTTAATTAAGTTAATATTTTATATTAGAGAACTTTTGTTCGAGAATAATTTCAATAAAGTCTTAATTTTAAAAATAAATATACCCTACTTTTAATTTAACAAAAAATATGCGTAATTAACCAATTTTTAAAAAATAATTTTGTGACAGCTAGAAGCTGTGAAGGAAGGAAATTCAAGTTATTTTAGAAGTTGATTTTTAGGTGATCATGGCAGACTCGTGCATGCAACTATCCTCTTGCAGTTATCAACCAACATGTACTCGGAGTTTCATATTGAGTTTGGATTATTAGGATTTTGACATCTCTACATAACAGGCAATGATCACTATGGTAAGTGAAGAACAACAGCTACAACAAGGTAAATTTCAAGAAATCGGATTATGGTATGAAAACTAGCCCTTTTTTTTATATATATAGTCTCAATTCTCAAGCAGGTTCAAGTTTCATTGCTTTACTTTTTTTGAAAGAGCTGTGGATCTGCATGGCTTGGTTATGAGCTTTCACTCTGCAAATATGGGGACATAATGTCAATACCTCAACTGTGGGAGCCTAACATTTGTTGATGTCTTGTATTAACCATAAAGACTATGATTACTATAGAAAAACAATTCCAAGATGTCCACTGTTAGACGAGGACACATGATTTTCTCTAATAATTTTGATGAATCAGCATGCTAATCCAAATGCCCGAATAGGCAAAAATGAAATGCCAGCCATGGATTATCTTGGCAAATCAACTCCTCTCAGTTCTCCCTACTCAATATTATAGGAAACGATAATGACTTGGTCATAAGATGTTAGAAAGATTTCCTCTTCTAATTGTGTAACTGAAGATCAGAGAGAAATTTTCTTTTCTCAATCAAAACTGATTGAGGTTCGAAGATTAGTTTTGATTCTTAATAATTATAGTCTTTACTGTTACTTATAATTCATGTAACTGTCAAACAAATCTTCCATTGTAAACAGAAGTAATAAGGAAAATAATTTTCTACATGGTATCAACCTAAACCTACGATCCTCACCTGTCTCTCTTCCTTTAGCATCTCTTTCCCCCCCTTTTCTTTTCCATGACTACCATCCCTTCTTCCACTGCTCTATCTCAAAATACTTCTCAATTCACCATACTTACTAAAACCAATTACCTTACCTGCCTTCGACAAATCAAACCTTACCATTTAATTTGATTACTGCCACTTACACTCAACCAACATGATCCATTCCTAATCCTGACCATGGTGCCTAGTTCATCGTTGACCAACAAATCATTAGCATTTTCACCATCATTTTAACAGAAAACATCACACAGCTTACCATTGGTTTCGATACATCAAAGGTAATTTGGGATTGCTTTGAATGTCACTTTTTCCATAAGTTTGTAGCTAGTGCAACCAATCTCAAAATGCATGATCTCAATAAAGACACTCAATCTGTTGATGCCTATCTTCATCATACTAAATCAATTGTTGATGCTTTGATCTCTATTAACAAGCCTGTTTCTGACGAGGACTTAGTCATCACCACTCTTCATGGTCTTGGCCCTGATTACCTTATGCTCCGTACTGTCCTCACTCAAAATCCTTTACTCCTTGATTTCATTAAACTTTGGGCTCAAATTCTCTCCTTTGATGCCTAACAATCTCGTCTAGTTGATTCCCCTACAGTCATCGTCCTTTTCAATCATAGCCAAACTCCTTCTACCCGTCGTGATAACCGCCCTAATACAGGCCACCAATTTCCCACCAGTGGTCGTCCCAGCAATGGCCGCTTTAGACGTGATCGTTAGAGAGACGGTGTTAGAGAGATTTCCTCATCTGATTGTGTAACTGAAGATTAAAGAGAGATTTTCTTTTCTCGATCAAAACTGATTGAGTAACCGAACAATTTTGATTCTTAATAATAATAGTCTTTATTGCTACTTATAATTCATGTAACAGTCAAACAAATATTCCCATACATAGCTGTACATTATAAACAGAAATAATAAGAAAAATCATTTTCTACATAAGATATCCTCGTTTTGATGTGATCTGATATTTTAACATGTTCTTCTGATATATCAACTATAGAGATTCGTAGCTTCACTTTCACCACCACGTTCATGGTTCGTATTTTAGGGTTTTGAACTACACTTCTGTTTTGGGTCCTTGTAGTTGTCTCTTCACTAGTGCAGTGTAGACCCCATCCTTGCTAAGGAGCTCTTCATGATTGCCCCTCTCCACTATCTGACCATCAGAAACAACTGCCACAATGTCCGCACTTTGGACAGTTGATAACCTGTGGGCTATAACTAGAACAGTCCTTCCCTTCATTAGAAAATCCATGGCACCCTGCAAAATTTCCACCATGAGATCATAACTTGTAAAAAGTTTGTGGGCAATAAATGGCATCAAGATTTTGGAAAACAAAATCTAGGAAACTAAAACGAAGACTGTTTAGGTTGTCATGCAAACTAACCTGCACTAGATATTCACTTTCAGCATCCAAAGCACTAGTCGCTTCATCAAGGAGGAGGATCCTTGGGTTCATCAGTATGGCTCTAGCAATTGCTACTCTCTGTTTTTGACCACCTGAAAGTCTTAGCCCACGTTCTCCTACGAAAGTTTGATATTTATCTGGGAATTTTGATATGAAATCATGTGCATTGGCCATTTTCTACAATATCGACGTTACGTTAGCTAAAGTTGAAAGTTAAAGTTAGAGGAAATGTGTGGCAAGTTAGAAGAGGTAGAAAACTTACCGCTGCATTTTCTATATCCATGCTACTGACTTTACCCTCACACCCATAGGCTATATTCTGCTCTATAGAGCAGTTGAAAAGAACGGGCTCCTGGCTCACTATACTGATCTGTACAAATACAATAAAGGACTGTGTTTATTATGGATAGAAAATCTCTAGATCATAAAAGAACCAAGTTATGAAACAAAAAACTAATCAAGCATATCTCATGTCAGGGAGAAACAAAGTATATCACTTTTGTTTTTCCTATCTGACATGGAAGGGAAAATGAAAATTACCTTGCTGTGTAGATGTTCGTGTGATATTTCGACTAGAGGAACTCCATTTAAGAGAACCTTTCCCTTGATTGGGTCATAAAACCTTTCAATCAAGTTTGCTATTGTGGTCTGAAACAGGCAAAATAATATAAGCATAAGAGGGATGTGACATTAAACTTTATGTTTCAAACCTCAAACTTGGTCTATAAGCACTCCAATTGGAATTTTCTGTATAAATACTGAAGCAGCATAAGAACTCAGTTTATTTCTTAAAAGAATAGAAAGAAAAGGAAAGGAATGGTACTTTTCCTCCACCACTCGGGCCAACAAGAGCAACTTTTGAGCCAGGCTGCAGTTTCAATGTTATTCCCTGTAATTGAAAGAATGTATCCAATTTTATCATCAGGATATGGCATGAACACATAGTAACATCTAAGAGGTAGTTAAGGGAAGCTAATTTACCTGGAGAACCATATCGTTTGGACGGGATGGATAGGCAAACCATACATCATCTAATTCCACATCACCAACTTGTTCACTATAATAGAAGGAAAACCAATTATCACTTGAGAAATTCCTTCTCGTTTTCAAGTCACAACATGCACGGATTTTATAATTTTTGTTTTCTTCATGTGATATTTGTTTTTTTCACACAAACCAGCAAGATGAGGAGGATCTTGATTGAGAAACTATAGCCATGATCCGGAATAAAGAGTTAAAAAGAATATACTTGATTAGATGATGATTAAGCAATTTCATGGTAACTCCTGAAATTCATAATTTCATATTCTTCCCAAAAAGCAAGAATGATTGATGGGCAAAATGATTGGCACTCTCAAAACAGGATTGCTGTTCAGCGTAGTTGTACACCAATATCACCTATTTTATATCTTATTCTCAATTGTTAACTCATGGAATATTCATTCACGGGCATATCAGAGGAACGAGAATCTCATGACTAACCTTAAAGGACACTTATTTCCTGACTTCGGCATGTAAGAAACACGATCTAGAAGCTGGAAAACCCTCCTGCTGGCTCCCGCAGCTTTCATTGTTATGGTGTATAATCCTGACAAGCCGGATATAGAGCCACCAACTGCAAGTAAAATTAGACCATTAAACTGGAGCTCAGAGATTCGATATTGATAATGTGAAACCATCAAAACCAATTGCCCAAATTAGGTAATAGTTACCTGTGAGGCTGTAGAGAATGAAGGATGTAAGAGCACCAGTGGTCATATATCCTGTGATTGTCAAGTTAGCTCCATATATCACTACTATGATCACTGAGAGGGTTGATGCTGCATTTAGACCTCCAAAGAAGAGCCCAACCAGTTTCTGTACCAGTAAGCAGGTAGATCAGAAGCTCCATGTAAACAAGGACATGATGATCTATTTATTATTATTATTATTTTGTTTGTTGAATGGGGGTGTGTAGAGTGTAAAGGAGCTTACAGCTTGCTTAAGTCCAAGCTTCAATGTCTCATCAACTTTCTCAGAATAGCGTGAACTCTCATAACCTTCTTGTGCAAAAGATCTGACTGTTCGTATAGCGCCGAAAGATTCCTAAGAACCAATGATACAGTTCACATGTGATTTCCAACAGGATGCCAGATATAATATGTAACTTATAGCACAAAAACCACATACTGAGAGGATATATATCATCCTTGCTCAAGATTTCACAGTAGACAGTTTCTAGTAGCATTATGTGACCTAATCTTCCTTCAAGATCTTAGCATTCACTCCCACTATGAATGAATTTTTAGCCTAATTTTACATCAATTTACATGTTCAACATTTGCATGGAAAAGAATTTAACTGGTCATTGCACGGCATTGCATCGGGATCACAGTATCAGATTTGCAGAGTACTTACACATGTAGGTACCACTAATGTAAAAAATTTATAAGAAAAGGTATTTCAGCAGTGAAAAAGACTATGTCACCATGTTCATACCATCTCACTCATCATTTTGCAATTCTTAAATCTTATGAAAATCCAGACTATCGCTTGAAGAAATATTGATCTATGGATTACGTAATCCCTCATCAATTTCAATGTTCAACAGGTGATAATCACAATTTTAATTGAAAAAATATACCTCAGCAATTGAAGCAGAGGCAGCAGCTGCAGCTTGAGTCTTGTGAGAAATTTCACGAAGGAAGCGGCCAAATTGACTCACAGCAACAGAAATAGGCGGCACAACCACCAAAGCCAACACTAGGAGTAAATGAATAAAAAAAGCACGTGATGAGCACCATGGAATCTTGAAAAGTGACGTTCGCATACTACCAGTCCAATAATTAAATGCTTACAAGTCAACTTCCACGATGTCGCAAGCATGAAGCCAAGACCAATAAATGCAGTTGATACATTTCTTAGGGCCTCAGAAAGATTTGAGGTTGCAGCATTTTTTATGATCTGTGTATCTTCAGATAACCTGCTCAGTAGCTCTCCTGTTCTAGTCACATCAAAGAAGGCTATCTCCTGCAAAACTCACCGACCATTAATTGTAGCCAGTAGAGCATGGTGAGTTAGAGAGAACACTGTAAAGAACTTCCACCGTAGTAATCTCTTACCTGGTTAATAAGGTGATTAAATAAATTCTTTCTCAACCGAGCAACAACCCTTTCACTAGTGGAAGAAATCAACCATGTTCTGAGTGCTGTGCAAACCGAACTAGATGAAGAAACAGTCGATTGAGATTAATAAACCCCTTGAAAATCCACAAAAATCATCATGAATTCTATCACTTAACAGATGAAACAATTAGAGCCAGACCACCAATGCATTAAGACAATATCTGTCTATAATATGACAAGGAAGCAGAATTAAGCAGGTTGTCTATCTGGGAAGCAACCGGATGAGGTAAGCCTTTTACTATTATAAAGCAAAAGAATAAAAAAGCCAAGGATAACACCACCAGCCATACCCAACTATGACAACGAGAAAGATTTCTAGTATGGTGCTGTTGACAGCACGTAAACCTTCAGCTTTCTGTTCAGGTGTTTCTGTATCTCCTGACACAATGTCTATTATCTTCCCACTAAATTTAGGCTACATAAATAACAACCCAAAGGTTAGAATAACCCAACAAACAATTACGCCTGAATAAAGAATCTAGAATCGCAGATGATACGCACAATCAGTATATTTGATGTGGATGCAATCAGGAGAGCTAGCGTAGCAATTATCAGCTTTCCTGCATCAGGCTTGGCCTAAATGACAAGACAAGCTTATCAAGATCAACAACATTTGTATAGCCATAATATTATTCTTCCAGCCAGAAACACCACGTTAGCACTTACAAGTGAAAATACGCGACCAAATCCCACGTTTGCAGCCTGAAGATTCAATAAATAGAGTTGGCAGCTTGTTAGCAATCAACCACTAGGGCATGAATTCAAAGAACCTAACAGGAAATGCACTTACTGGCACTGCATCCCCATGCTCAAGGTCTGGGAACTGATTGTTTTCAGATGCACTGTCATTCCCCTTTCTTCCTCCCTTCAATTATAAAGCATAAGAATTCAAGGGGGGAAAAAAAAAACAGCTACGAAATGCGAGTAAGCTATGGAAATATTTAAATTCTGAACAATTTCTTGGAAACAAACAGCTAATTAAAGAGGGAAAGTGAAGAAAACTGAAACAAAAAATTACAAACACTTGTTGTTAAGCAGAAGAAATGACCCAGATACAGTTTTTGTTAGGTTATATGGAAACATGATCAAAACAATGAGCAGAAATGGTATCATGTACTCCGTAGCTGAAGATTGCATACAAAAACAAAACACAAAATAAAGGAAGCCTACTCCTTGGCCAAGAAGAGGTGTTCTTTCACCACCACCACCATTCACTCCTCCAAACCTGTCCATCAAGGGTGGCTCAAAGACTGTTATATATGTATGATATGATACAAAAAAGAAGAAGAAGTCTCTTCTGCAATCAGTATAATTTTTTTTCTCTTGATTTATAAGCTCAGCATCAGCTAGGACTAGGAGGAGTTGGGTTCATGGGACACGTTCTTAAGGAAAGGTCTTGGTCTTTCTCATAAATTTATAAACCAGTCACCATCATTCAAAGTTTTGTTAATTTCCCTTGCTTAACAAGTTCGTCCCTTCTATTGGTCCTGTTAGGAAGTGGCGGTTAAAATATATTCCAAATTGACAAAAAAATAAATAAATTATCTAAAGACAAAACCATTTTGAACTTGTATAGTTAGGCAAGTATCACTAACGTATTTTTTCTAATAAAAAATAATTATTACTAAGACTCTTCTGCAATCAGTATACATTTTTTTCTTGAATTAGAAGCTTAGCATCAGGAGGAGTTGGGTTCATCGGACAAGTTCTAAAGGAAAGGTCTTGGTCTTTCTTATAAAATAAACTTTGTGAATGGCTCAAGAATTCAACTCAAGCTCGGGAATGTGTTTGGATTTGCTGTCGTAATTTTATATGTATTTATTTACCCTACGTTTTTTATTTTAAAAATATTTTTTTAAAAAATTATTTTGTTTTGTTTTAAATTAATATTTTTTTAGGGTTTTCAGTAAAGAGACTATGCACAACTGCTGTTTCATTGAGTAATTCTCCACACATTATTGATAAATACTGTGTACAATATATACAGCAGCGTGCAATCCAGTTTAAGAAACATATAAATGGTAATGCTAAAACTATGCTATTACAATATACAACTACAGAAATCAAGTTTGGAATCAGCTCCAAATATAGCGTTAATGGCAGAGTCTTTGCCGTGATTTTTGACTGTTCCTTCTCTGTGTTGATTTGAGTAGATTCTCTGCAAGTTTCCCTGATACGCCCTTGCAAGATTGAGCTTCCATCGGCAAAACCAATCTAGTTACGTAACACAGTCATTCGTTGTTTGGATAGTGGCTTGGTTAACATATTAGTGAGTTGGTCTTGTGTGTGTACATGTCTGACCTGAAGACTTCCTTATTGCACTAAATCTCATATAAAGTGAAGATCAATTTGAATATGTTTCATGCGCGAGTGGTTCATTAGATTGAAGCTGAGGTGCATGGCTCTAAGATTGTCACATAGTAGCAGAAGAGAGTCTAGGATTGGAAATGCGAGTTCTTTGAAAAGAGTGGACAACCACATTGTTTCTGAGGTCGCATTGGCCAATGCCCAGTATTCAGCCTCCGTTGAGGATCGTGCAACTACTCTTTATTTGTTGGATGTCCATGAAATGGGATTAGGTCCCAAAAAACTGATGTATGCAGACGTCGACGTGCGGTCATCCACATTCCCAGCCCAATTGGCATCAAAGTATATTTATAACACTGAAGGTCCAGCTCTGTGAATCTGAACACCATAGAAAATTGTTTGTTTTAAGTATCATAGAAGCCGTTTGGTTGTTGTCCAATGAGTTGTAGTAGGCTTGTGCATAAATTGAGTTTGTTGACCGCGAATGAGATATCTTGTTGCGTCAAAGAGAAGTATTGAAGGCTGCCTATAATTCAATGAAATTCTGTGCTATCCATAACAGCGGTGCCATCAACCAGTTGAAGTGACTGTGATGTGGACAAAGGCGTGGAGATGTCTTTTGCACCACTTATGTTGCTATTAGCTAGAAGCTCACGAACATATTTATGTTGTGTGAGGAATAAACCTGCCTTAGTGGGCATGATCTCAACACCCAAGAAGAAGTGAAGAGAGCCCATGTCCTTGAGAGAAAACATGTCTCCTAGCTGCTGAATGAAAGTGGTCACAAGAGTTGGATTGTTCCCTGTTATGACAAGATCATCAACATAAACCAGTAAGTAGCAGAGATTGGAGTTGTTGCTATAAATGAATAGAGAAGAGTCTGCCTTGGAGTTGTGGAATCCCATCTAAAGAATAACAGTTTTGAGTGCTGTATACCAAGCTTTAGGTGCTTGTTTAAGGCCATAGATGACCTTGTTTAACCTGCAAACATGGTTAGGTTTGGACAAATCTCTGAGCCCCGAAGGCTGCACCATGAAGATAATTTTAGTTAATGCACCATAAAGAAACACATTGTTGACATCCATTTGACGTGATTCCCAGCCACTCATGACTGCAACAAATAATACAGCTCTTGTAGTTGCTGGTTTTACTACATGGCTGAATGTTTCCTTATAATCAACCCTTAGACGTTGATGGAAACCTTTAGCAACTAGGCGGGCTTTAAATCTATCGACAAAGCCATTTGCATTCCTTTTTACCTAAAAGATCCACTTGCAACCCACAGGTGCACAATTGGAAGGTAATGGCACTAGATCCCATGTTCCATGTTTCATTAGGGAAATAAGTTCATTTAACATAGCCTCACACCAGTGAGGTTGAGTAATGGCTTGACTCACACAAGTTGGTTCTGTGGTCTAGGGAAGAGGGTGTTTGGTTACTGTGTAAATTTGTTTGGGTCTGAAGATTTGGTTCATGGAGCGTGTGGTCATGGTGTGTGTGCGAGGAGGAGGATTGGTGGGTGGGATAGGACTGGAAACAACAGAATATGGGAGAGGGGAAGTTGAATTACGGTGAAGATCAATAGGGTGAAGAGGAGGATGTGGTTCCAAATTTAAAAAGGACTCAGGGGTGTTGAAATTATCTGGGGAGGATGCAACAATGGTAGGGGAGTCTTTCAGAGACAATGATGAGGCTGGTGTTGTGGAGATCATTGGTGGTGGCACAACGATTTACGGGGGACCAAAATCAAGAGGAGTAACTTAGTGATTGCCTGGTTTTGACAGGATTTGTGAGGAGGTGCAGTGATGTTGATTTTCATCAAACAACACATGGCAAGAGATAGATGTTTTTTTTGTAAATGAGGATAAAAACATTTGTAGGCATTATAAGTGGATCAATAGCCAAGAAAAATGCATGCTTTAGATTTTGGTTGCATTTTATTTGAATTATAGGGTCGTGTGAGGGGATAACAAATGCAGCCAAAATTTTTAAATTTTAAATAAATTTTAAATTTTAGATTTTGGTTTGGTCAAAAAGAGCTTCAAAAGGTGATTTGTGTTGTAGGAGTGGTGTGGTCTGTTATTTTATAAGGTAAGATGCTGTCTGAAAAGCATAGGGCCAATACAAGAAGTCAAGATTTGCATCTTGAAGTAGTGTAAGGCCCATTTCCACAATGTGACGGTGACGACGTTCTGAAGTGCCATTTTGTTGGGGGGGTGTATGGAGTAGTGGTATAGTGGGTTATGTCATGACGTAAGAAATAATATTTTAATGCAATAAACTCACCTTCATTGTTGGAGTAGAGTGTTTTGATTGGTTTTTGAAAACAAGATTCAACAAACTTTTTGAACTGTGGAAAAATATTAGAAACACCAGATTTAGTTGGCATTGGATAAAACCAAATGTATTTTGTATAGTGATCCATAAAAATAAGGTAGTATCGTGAACCATCAATTCCAGTATAACTAGCTGAACCCCACACATCCGTGTAAATAAGTTCAAGGGGTGCATGACTTTGAAGACTGGTGCCACGAAAGGGTTGTTGATGTGTTTATTAATGGAACATGAATGACATAAAGATGAAAAATGTTTTTGCGATGAAATAGGAAGAGAAAAATTCTTAACAAGATGATGGACAATTTTAAGGGAAGCATGTCCAACACGCTTGTGCCATCCATCAATGGAAGTCCGTTCATGCACATTAGCTACTTTTTAGGGCGTCACCATTGAATCTAGAAAGATGTAGACGGCATTGTTACACGCTCGTTTTAGTAGAATCGCCCCTGTGGTCTTGTCATTCACAAAAAAATGAAAAGGATGAAGTTTAATAAAAACATTATTTTGTTTGGTGAAGTGATGAACAAAAAATAAATCTTAATGAAGATTTGGAACATAGAGGGTATCATAGAGTGTAAAGTTTCGATGGGGAGATTGTAAATTCAAAGAACCAATATGTGAGACTATCAAACTTGAACTATGAACGAGTATTACTTCATCAGTTCCATGATATTCGGAATGAACAGATAAATTGAAAAGATCACTCGTGATATTATGTGAAGAATGCTTCGTCTTTGTATAGTTAGAGAAAGCTAGCAAGTGCCGTGTTGTTGTTTCCAAGCGCCTCAGATATGCCTCATGTCCCACCAACAGATCATGCAACTCCTCAAATGTCAGTGGTGATTCTCGGGCTCGAATAAGTGTTACAATCTCCTGAAATTCTGAACCTAAACCATTCAATACATAAAACATTAGGTCATCATCTAATTGAGTGATCAATAATGGATATTTCATCAGCCAAGGTCTTCACAGTGTGGAGGTATTTTGTAATTGACCAATGTCCATGCTGGATTAAGGTGAGTTCCTCCTTTAACTGTATAGCACGAGTTCTTGACTGACTAGCATATAGATTTTTTAGCTTTTTCCAAGCTTATGAGATGTTTTTGCTGTAACAATGAGAGGTGTGATTCAAGGTGATGTGGAGGCTAGAATAGCACTTAGAATAAGTTTCTCCACCCGGACCTAGTAGAGTTTGCAGAGCTCATTAGTGGTGGTGCTAGAGGAGGAGGGATACAAAAATGTGCCTTCGACATGGTCGAGTAGATCGTAACCAATAAGGAGTGCTTCAAAATAAGCATGCCATTAAGGAAAGGTGGAGGGGGTTAATTTTTCATTGATTTGTGCTGTGATATTGAAAGTAATGAGTGGTTCGTCTGCTGTGGAAGAGGGTTGGGTATCGAGGGTGAAGCTTGGGTTTTGATCGGAGGATGATGACATTGTGGTGTTTTGGATTGGTGATTCGTTAGAATTTGAGTGTGCTAATACCATAAAAAGCCTATGCACAACTGCTGTTTCAATGAGTAATTCTCCACACATTATTGATAAATATTGTGTACATTATATACAGCAACCTGTAATTCAGTTTAGGAAACATATAAATGGTAATGCTAAAACTATGCTATTACAATATACAAATGAATAATTCAAGTTTGGAATTAGCTCCAAATATAGTGTTAATGCTAGAGTTTTTGCCATGATTTTCGGCTATTCCTTCTCTATGTTGATTTGAGCAGATTCTCTGCAAGTTTTCCTTATATTCAGATTGTTTTATTATAATGATGTCAAAATTATTTTTAAAAAATAAAAAATATTATTTTGATGTTTTTTGTTTTTTTTAAAATATTTTAAAAAGCAAATGCTATCATATTCTTAAATACTCTTGAAATCTATTCCTTACATAACGACAAATTAGTCCCAACCTCTAAATTTATGAATCAGTCACCAGCATTCAAAATTTTGTTAATTTCCCTTGCTTAACAAGTTTCCCTCCTATTGCTTTTGTTGGGAAGACGTGATTGAAATATTTTTAAAATTGACAAAAATAAATAAATAAATTATGTAAAGATGAAACCAACGTTCTATACCTATTTTGAAATAGTGTACTTAGATCAATTGTCTGAGTTGCAAGTAGGTTTAATTTTTTTAACATAAAAAAAATCTAATTATTACTAATATGTTTTCTAATACAAAATAATTATAAACTCAAAATATGATATATATATATATATATATTTAAAAATATTGATACAATAATATATTGGATGATATTTTTTTTAAAATAAGTATTGAGATTGTGACATATAGAACCGACCTGGATTAACATGTCAATTTTACAATTCGGTTTATGAGATTATGATAATCTTATAAAAAATACATCAAAAAAATTTATAAAGATTAGTTTCTAATAAAAATAAAAATAAATGAATGATGAATTGCGTGTGCACTAAATAATAAAAGCTGAAAATAGTAAGTACCTATTTAGATCTTACATATTCCAATAGACATAGACAGGGAGGAAAAAGGGTTTGATATGTTTAAGCAATATTTATTTCTTTTTACTTCTTAAAAAATGGCAAGTCTAGGAAGATTAAGCAATCTTTTTTTCTTTTTATTTCTAAAAAATGGCAAGTCTGGGAAGAAATGAAACGTAGATAAATTTGTTAAAAATAGGCAATATTTGTTTCACTTATGAAAAAAATAGAGCAAAACTCTATTTATGTGAGTACATGTATTAGTAGAAATAATTTGAAAATTGTTTGTTTAATTATGAGTTGAAGTATAAATTTACAATTTTTTTTTTATATATGATACCACATTAACTTGCTTCTAAAATATAATTCATTACTTTCATTGTATTACTTATAATTTTTATTCATGGTTTGTTAATTTTGTTATTTACACTTTTTTATAATTTTCGCTCATGGTATGTCATTTTTACTGTTTTTGCTTAATTTTATTTTAAGTTGATCAATAATATTATCTTTGATTATTATATATAGGCTAAGAAATCATATAATAACGACCGTCTAACCATGGGTTTTCTAAACATGTTAAAACCAAGATTTGGTATACTCAAATACAATGCTAGCCAATTCGTAGATTGTGTTAATTTCAATAGCTAGAATAAGATTCTTATACAATTTTCTGATTTGGTTTCGTTAGGATGTAACTATTTAATTTGAATTTGAATATGAGGTATAATAACTGATTTATTATATTTTCTAGAATAATTAAGTTATAAGTTCTACCATGCTGCTATTTTTTGTTACACATTTTTTATAAGTTTTATTACAGGATCCATAAGTAAATTGATATGTGTATTTTTTTATGTAGAGTGAAATGACTTTTTTATCTTTAAAAATAAATAAATATATAGCTTTTGTCAAAGAGTGTTTTTGTCTTTTGAATTTTGTTTTCATACTAAAATGATGTGAATGCCTTTAAAAGTAAGAAAATATTAAACTAGTAAAGAGGGGTTTTTCATTTTTTTTTAATACATTAAAAAGATATATTTGACATTATAATAATAAAAAAAAAAACTAAGATTGGTGTGAAAGGGTATTTTCATCTTTTCATTATGATTTTTATGTATTTTTGAATTTCAATTAGGAGTTGCTTCGTAATTTATCAAATACTTGAAGTAATGAAGAAAATTGTTGCATGTATGTGCGTGTGGATGCCCCCAACACCTTTTTAGGAGCGCGTGAGAGGTTTTCCATTGCCAATACCCTGATGTTTTAATCCTTTCATGTGGCTAGCAGCTGGTGATTATTTTTTTTCCCTTCTCTCTTCACCTCGAATTTCATGCCCGACCTTTCAAAATTTCATGGCAGCCCTTCTATTGTTTTCTCATTCCGACTTGGTCTCTATTCTTAAAAAGAGGGGTTTTTTCATATTTTTTTTTGATACATTAAAAAGATATATTTGACATTATAATAATAATAAAAAAAAACTAAGATTGGTGTGAAAGGGTATTTTCATCTTTTCATTATGATTTTATGTATTTTTGAATTTCAATTAGGAGTTGCTTCGTAATTTATCAAATACTTGAAGTAATGAAGAAAATTGTTGCATGTATGTGCGTGTGGATGCCCCCAACACCTTTTTAGGAGCGCGTGAGAGGTTTTCCATTGCCAATACCCTGATGTTTTAATCCTTTCATGTGGCTAGCAGCTGGTGATTATTTTTTTTCCGTTCTCTCTTCACCTCGAATTTCATGCCCGACCTTTCAAAATTTCATGGCAGCCCTTCTATTGTTTTCTCATTCCGACTTGGTCTCTATTCTTAAAAAGAGGGGTTTTTTCATTTTTTTTTGATACATTAAAAAGATATATTTGACATTATAATAATAATAAAAAAAAAACTAAGATTGGTGTGAAAGGGTATTTTCATCTTTTCATTATGATTTTATGTATTTTTGAATTTCAATTAGGAGTTGCTTTGTAATTTATCAAATACTTGAAGTAATGAAGAAAATTGTTGCATGTATGTGCGCGTGGATGCCCCCAACGCCTTTTTAGGAGCGCGTGAGAGGTTTTCCATTGCCAATACCCTAATGTTTTAATCCTTTCATGTGGCCAGCAGCTGGTGATCATTTTTTTTCCCTTCTCTCTTCACCTTGAATTAATTTCATGCCCGACCTTTCAAAATTTCATGGCAGCCCTTCTATTGTTTTCTCATTCCGACTTGGTCTCTATTCTTTTGATTCTTATTTGTTTTATTTTAAATGATCTATTAAATCATATATTTTTTTAATTTCACCCTCTTTTTGTTTTTTTATGTGTTAGATTTGGTCTCTATTCTTTTAATTGTTACATATTTTTGTTAAGGATGGTTTTAAATTGAATTTATTTTGCAATTTCATCCTTCTATAGTTGTTTTCCTATCATATTTAATTCTTATTTTTTTATTAGTATTTTTTTAACTTTGAAAATTTTTTAAATTTGATTTTTTTCTAACTTTTATCCTTCAATATTAAATTGGTTGGGAATTGAATTTCCATGTTTGAGATTTAATGGATTGCGAGTTTGAAGAAATAACCTATGTTTAAGAGATTCACTCGGGTTTGGTTTTTTTTTTTTTCTTGTTTTTAAGCTCACGCATTTTCAGTTTTAGCATTGAACATTTATTTGATTTTAGATTAGGCTACCACACACATGATCAATATTAGGTAGAATTGAGCCTAATCTTATACTAAAAATACAATAGAAGGACTTTGACAGAAAGAGTGTGAAAGATATTAATATAAACATCATTTTCATCCACTTAGAAGGTTGTTTTAGATTCCAAACAACTCAAGAGGAAGATTTATAAGGAAATTTATAGGAAAGTGGAAAATGTCACTGTAAAGATTATAAGGAAGTTTAAATGAAATTACCACCCATGATATGAAAAAGAAAAGGCAAGGGACAAAGATATAACAGTAAGCGGTATATCAATAAAGTTGTCCAATAAAATAGGCTAAAAATTAAAGAATTAAAATGAAGATAATGAGTAATACAATAATAGCTTAAAGACATAGCATGCAAGCAATAATAAAGAAACAAACTTGATTATTTAAAAGGAATAGAAAATGGATATTTCTTTTAAAAGAATCAAGAAAGTCACTCTAACTAAGAAAAAAAATTTAACCTATTGCAAACATGTTAATAGTTGAACAAGGAAACAAACCTAAGGACAACATTACCGTCTTGTTAACAAAACAAACTATCATTTTAAAGCATAAATTGGCTTAATTTGATATCTTCATGGAATTAAATGCATAACTGAAAAAAGAAAATGAACCTATGAACGATGCCTTACTAGATGAAGATATAGTGGAAGAAGGAAAAAACATCCTTCCTAGTTGACTAAAGATGATGATGATGCATAACTCAAGAAAGGAATGGATGATACTGATGATGTTGCCCTGTTAAAACATTTAAAATAGCTTTATAATTTTAAAGGTAAAAAACCACAAGTTTATGAACAAAGCATGCATAGAAAAACAATATACAAACTACTTTAAGCATATAGTTTAATATACTTATTTGTTGAATAACTTAGAATATAAAGAAATGTAGATTAATTTACTATTACAGATTGTATCGTTTGTTTTTAGTCACTCAATACAAGTAAATTGATTACAATTAGTTGGAAATGCGGATTTCAATAACACTACCTTGATTAATTGCATTACTAATAAAAGCCCATAACTGATGAAAACAAACTCAAAATATCTATACAAAAAACTGAATCTAAGCTTTAGAATAACTAAAGAAAACAAAGCAAACAAATGCTGGAAAGAAGGTAGAAGATGTATTGTTTAGTATCGTAGAGTATCTCCATTTCAACCCTTTATTATACTCTGATTTTTGAAACCAAAACTAATGCAAAATTAATTCCGGTAATTACTAAGAATAAGTCTCATTGTTTTGCTTTAGTTATATGGTATAACAAGAAAACCTAACTTTTTTTTCCCCTTAAAACCCATCATTTTTTCTTTGAAAAAACAAAATTATTCAAGAAGTGAAAGGTTACGGTTCAAAATATTTATTCATAGGCTTGCTAAACAAACTAGGTTGGCAAAAGATAATTTTGTGTGGGCTATAAAAATATCTTACATTAAAAGCTTTAGTGCTCTAAGAGCTAATTTTTAACTTTTTAACTTTTCACTATATAAAATACAAGAAAATATTATATATCAACTAATGATTCTTTGATATCAATTTTTTATCAACTCACAATTTGTTTTAGTTATGTTAATATTTCATGTTAGAAAATTCTTGTTGGAGAATATTTTCAATAAAGTTTTCACTCTAAAAATAAATAGACCCTACTTTTAATTTGACAAAATATATGTGTATTAACCATTTTTAATTTTTTTTTACAACTAGAAGCTGTGAAGCAAGGAAATTCAATTTATTCTAGAAGTTGATTTGTAACTGATCATGATAGATTCATGCATGCAATTGTCCTTAATAGTTCTCAACCAACATGTTCTCGAAGAATTGAGAAGAAGTGGAAGGCTTAACTTATTAGTTAGCCAATCCTTTTTTATTTATATGTGCAGGGCAATATATAATAGTAAAGGTAGAGATTACAACACTAGAACAATGCTTATAATATTTCATATATATACACTCTATAATATACCATCTCAAGACGAGGGTGAAGAAACAACCCGAAACTTGAAGCGAAAAATAATAAAAGAAGCAGTAGAAAGTGGCTTAGTAAAGACATACTACAAGTTGATCCTGGGAGGAGATAAAATAAATTTGAATCTCTTTCTTCACAACCTTATCTCGTATAAAATGATAATCAACCTCAATATGTTTTGTACAAGCATGAAAGATAGGATTCACAGATAAAAAAGAAGCATTAAGATTATTACACCAAATGATATGAATAGAAATAGAAGGAATCTGTAGATCTATCAATATATAATGAAGTAAGATAACCTCAGTAGTGCTATTTGCTAAAGCTTTATACTCAGCTTCAGTAGAGGAGCGAGCAACTATACGTTGCATACCTGATTTCCATGAAATCAGCGTCTAACAAAAAAAAAAAACAAGGTAACCACCCATATATTTATGATCATCAATACTACCTGCCCAATCTACATCTGTAAAGCCATGTAATGCAAAAGATAAAATGTGAGTGATATGTAAGCCATAGGTTGTCGTATACTGAAGATAATGTAGAATGCATTTCACTACAGCCTAATGAGAATCTGTAGGAGCATGCATAAACTTATAAATTCTGTTAATAGCAAAGCAAATATCTAATCTCATAAAATTGAGATATTGAAGAGCACCCATGGTTTGACAAAACCGTATAGGATAAAAAAAACAAGAGATTTAACAATATGGTAACTTTAGAGGTAGAGATAGGAGTATCAACAGCTTTGCAAGAAGTCATACTAGCCCAAGTGAGAATGTTACGAATATACTTATGCTATCATAACATCAAACTCATACTGGTGGATTGAACCTCAATACATAAAAAATAATGAACAAGGCCTAAGTCATGAAGCTTGAACTCTGAGTTCAACAACTGTATTAGGCGGTCAAGCATAGTAAAATTGCTCAAGCATAATAAAGTTGCAGTCAAGCATAGTAAAGTTGCTACCTGTAAGTAAAGTATCATCAACATAAACCAAAAGATATAAGATATCAGCACCAACAGACAAGATAAATAATGAGGTGTCAACCTTGAAGGTATGAAAGCCAGTAGAGAGTAGAAAATCACTCAGATGAGTGTACCAAGCCCGCAGAGCCTGTTTTAAACCATATAACAACTTATGCAATCTGCATACATGAGAAGGAAGGGTAGAGTTAACAAAACCTAGGGGTTGTTTCATGTAGACCTTTTCATTAATAACACTATTGAGGAAAGCATTATGGATATCAAGCTGATTTATCTTCTAATTATATGAAACCACAATGAAAAAGACTAATTTGACGGTCAACTGTTTGATAACAAGATTAAAAGTTTTAGAGTAATTAATGCCTTCTTGCTTAGTAAAACCTCTAGCAATCAGACACGCCTTATACCTTTCAATACTGCCATCAACATGACGCTTTATCTTGTACACCCATTGATTACCAATAATATTCATCAAGGATGAAAAGGAATTAAGGACCATGTGTTGTTAGAACACAAGGGCTGAATTTTCTCGTGCATAGCACCATGCCATGTCTCATACCTATTAGCATCATAAAAAAAACAATGGGTTTATAGGTAATAGAAGACACCACCCGACATATTGGAACAATAGAGGTAACTATAAACGTCATTAGCAAGATGATTTTCAGCAGAGGATAGAGGACCATAGGATGCTGATGAATGACAGGTTAAGAGGGAGAAGAACCTGAACCCATGAGCTGCTGGAGAGGATATGAGGAGAGATTGATATAGAGTTGCAGGTCACCAGTAGAGCCTATTGAAGGACTGAGTTGCACAACAATAATGACCATCATTACTCTGACCTGAAAGGAGCAATTTTTTTATGATAATATCCTTTACATAAAAACACAAATACTAAAATTTAAAATAAACATTATCATCATGATAAAATTTCTCAATAAAAAGAAGTGGTTTGGTAATATGAGGCACATGAAGAATGATAAATAATTTAAAAATATGTTTTAGAGAATGTAACGTTAAATGTCTAATATAGGATAATACCAGGCCCTTGCCGTCACCAACATACAAATGATCATTACCAAGATAGGATATAGAATCAGTTAGAGTTGCAAGATTAGATGTGATGTGTTGGTTCGCGTCGTTGTTCGTCAACCAAATGCTGCCAGAAATGTTACCAATAACAAGGTGGTCAGAGGGTTGCTGACCATTGCCCCAAAGCTATGCACAATATGGACTTGTGTTCCCAACAGCAAGCCGTGTATAATTGACACTTTACATTCTACTTAAAAAACCGATGAGAGGACCATTGTCCAGACCTAGAGGAGTGCCTGTTCTACTGACAGTTTCTCTGCCTCCAGTCAGCAAGAGTAGAGGAATGAAAGCTAAGGTAGTCAAACTTGTTTTGGTGGTTGTTGTAGTTGCTGTTGGGATGCTAGTTGCCACGAGAATGACCTATGTTACGACTAAAATTGGGACTGTGTTGAGATATGACAAGGTGAGTAGAAGGCACTGACAGTAGCAGTGACTGAGGCAGCAAAGGTGAGCTTGTATCCATGGATTGAAGGGAGGTTTTGTATAGAAATTCATGGGTAAAAAGATGACTATAAAGGTTGGCAAATGACAATAGTTCTACCTTGGTCATGAGGTTGGCTAATAAGTTTTTAAACTCACCACGAAAACCACGAAAGATATAGAGATTGAAGTTTTTAAGAGTGATATGCCGGCCAACAACAGTCAATTTATCAAAAAACAATTTTGCTTGTTGCATATACATAGTAATCAAAGCATTACCTTGTTGAAGATTTTGAAAGGACCTATAGAGTTGTATAATGTGAGAATTAGACGGAGATATGAGAAATTTTTTAAAGGTGCGCCAAACACAATGCGAGGTATGACAATCGACCATAAGGTGCAACACATCCATGGTGAGAGAGAAGAGTAATGCGCTCAAAATAAGTTGATTCTATTGCTTCCAATAAAGAAAAGAGAGGTTGATTGTCGAAGAGGAACCAATAGAACTGTCATAAATATGAGAGGGGGGACACAACCTTGAGCCATCAAAAAGTGAAAAACACCCTGACCAAGAAGGTATGACCTCATCTGCATTCGCTAATAAAGATAATTTATGTTTGTAAGTTTCAATGAAACAACTTGTTGAGTGTTGGACAAAACAACTATAGCTGGAGTTGATGTCTCTATAATGTGAAGAGGAACAATAAAAACATGAGAAGAAAAGTCATCGTTTTGTTCTGCAAGTGGAGGAGGCTGCTACTGTGCGAAGGCACCACTAGCAGCAACCTGTGAGTGGCCGACTGGGATGCAATGCCGGTTTGGTAGAAGGAGAAGTCGGCAACAACATCAAAGTTCATTTGGGAGAGGAAGAGAGGAGTTATGATGGTAAAAGACTTTGATACCAAGTTGAGAAGAAGTAATAAGCTTAACCTATTAGTTAGTCAATTCTTTTCTATTTATATGTGTAGGGTAATATAAAATAACAAAGGTAGAAATTATAACACTATAATAGTGCCTATAATATTTCCTATATATACATTTTATAATACTACAATACGAAGCTTTATATTTAGGTTTGGATTGTTAGGAATTGGACATAATATAGCAGGTAATGATCACTATAGTAAGTGAAGTATAACAAGTACAACAAGGTAAATTTCAGGAAATGGGATTATGGCATGGAAACTAGCCCATTTTTTTACCCATATAGTCTCAATTCTCAAGCATGTTCAAGTTTCATTGCTCTACTTTTTTTGAAATGGCTTGATAAGGACTTGATCATAAGATATCCTTATTTTGATTCGATTTGATAAATTAACATGTTCTTCTGATATATTAACTATAGAGCTTCGTAGCTTCACTTTCACCACCATGTTCACGGTTCATATTTTAGGGTTTTGAACTACACTTCTATTTTGGGTCCTTGTAGTTGTCTCTTCACTAGTGCAGTGTAGACCCCATCCTTGCTAAGGAGCTCTTCATGAGTGCCCCTCTCCACTATCTGACCATCAGAAACAACTGCCACAATGTCCGCACTTTGAACAGTTGATAACCTGTGGGCTATAACTAGAACAGTCCTTCCCTTCATTAAAGAATCCATTGCATCCTGCAAAATTTCCACCATGAGATCATAACTTGTAAAAAAATTTGTGGGAAATAAATGGCATCAAGATTTTGGAAAAAAAATCTAGGAAACTAAAACGAAGACTGTTTAGGTTGTCATGCAAACTGACCTGCACTAGATATTCACTTTCAGCATCCAAAGCACTAGTCGCTTCATCAAGGAGGAGGATCCTTGGGTTCATCAGTATGGCTCTAGCAATTGCTACCCTCTGTTTCTGACCACCTGAAAGTCTTAGCCCACGTTCTCCTACGAAAGTTTGATATTTATCTGGGAATTTTGATATGAAATCATGTGCATTGGCCATTTTCTGCAATATCGACGTTACGTTAGCTAAAGCTGAAAGTTAAAGTTAGAAGAATTGTGTGGCAACATAGAAAAGGTAGAAAACCTACCGCTGCATTTTCTATATCCATGCTACTGACTTTACCCTCACACCCATAGGCTATATTCTGCTCTATAGAGCAGTTGAAAAGAACTGGCTCCTGACTCACTATACTGATCTGTACAAATACAATAAAGGGCTATGTCTATTATGGATAGAAAATCTCTAGATCATAAAAGAACCAAGTTATGAAACAAAAAACTAATCAAGCATATCGAAAATTTATACGAGCATCTCATGTCAGGAAGAAACGAAGTATATCACTTTTGTTTTTCCTATCTGACAAGAAAAGGGAAAATGAAAATTACCTTGCTGTGTAGATGTTCGTGTGATATTTCGACTAGAGGAACTCCATTTAAGAGAACCTTTCCCTTGATTGGGTCATAAAACCTTTCAATCAAGTTTGCTATTGTGGTCTGCAACAGGCAAAATAATATATGCAAAAGAGGCACTTGACGTTCAACTTTATGTTTCAAACCTCAAACTTAGTGTATAAGAACTCAATTTATTTCTTAAAAGAATAGAAAAAAAGGAAAGGAATGGTACTTTTCCTCCACCACTCGGGCCAACAAGAGCAACTTTTGAGCCAGGGTGCAGTTTCAATGTTATTCCCTGTAATTGAAAGAATGTATCTAGTTTTATCATCAGGATATGGCTTTTAACACATAGTAAAATCTAAGAGGTAGTTAAGGGAAGCTAATTTACCTGGAGAACCATATGATTTGGACGGGATGGATAGGAAAACCAGACATCATCTAATTCCACATCACCAACTTGTTCACTATAATAGAAGGAAAACCAATTATCACTTGAGAAATTCCTACTCGTTTTCAAGTCACAACATGAATGGATTTTATAATTTTTGTTTTTTTCATGTGATATTTGTTTTTTTCACACAAACCAGCAAGATGAGGAGGATCTTGATAGAGAAACTATAGCCATGATCCGGAATAAAGAGTTAAAAAGAATATAATTGATTAGATGATGATTAAGCAATTTCATGGTAACTCCTGAAATTCATAATTTCATATTCTTCCCAAAAGACAAGAATGATGGATGGGCAAAATGATTCTTAGTCCAGACTCCACAGATATGTAATGGCCTGATTGGCACTCTCAAAACAGGATTGCTGTTCAGCATATTTATCACCTATTTTATATCTTATTCTCAATTGTTAACAAGCATGGTTAACTCATGGAATCATTCACGGGCATATCAGAGGAACGAGAATCTCATGACTAACCTTAAAGGACACTTATTTCCTGACTTCGGCATGTAAGAAACACGATCTAGAAGCTGGAAAACCCTCCTGCTGGCTCCCGCAGCTTTCATTGCTACGGTGTATAATCCTGACAAGCCGGATATAGAGCCACCAACTGCAAGTAAAATTAGACCATTAAACTGGAGCTCAGAGATTTCGATATTGATAATGTGAAACCATAAAAACCAATTGCCCAAATTAGGTAATAGTTACCTGTGAGGCTGTAGAGAATGAAGGATGTAAGAGCACCAGTGGTCATAGATCCTGTGATTGTCAAGTTAGCTCCATATATCACTACTATGATCACTGAGAGGGTTGATGCTGCATTTAGACCTCCAAAGAAGAGCCCAACCAGTTTCTGTACCAGTAAACAGGTAGATCAGAAGCTCCATGTAAACAACAAGGACATGATGATCTATTTATTATTATTATTTTGTTGTTGGATGGGGGTGTGTAGAGTGTATCCTCAAGTGAGTTTGAAGAGTAGATCAAACAAGAAAGGAGCTTACAGCTTGCTTAAGTCCAAGCTTCAATGTCTCATCAACTTTCTCAGAATAGCGTGAACTCTCATAACCTTCTTGTGCAAAAGATCTGACTGTTCGTATAGCGCCGAAAGATTCCTAAGCACCAACGATACAGTTCACATGTGATTTCCAACAGGATGCCAGATATAATATGTAACTTATAGCACAAAAACTACATATTGAGAGGATATCATCCTTGCTCAAGATTTCACAGTAGACAGTTTCTAGTAGCTTTATGTGACCTAATCTTCCTTCAAGATCTTAGCATTTACTCCCACTATAAATGACTTCTTAGCGTAATTTTACATCAATTTACATGTTCAACATTTGCAGGGAAATGCATTTAACTGGTCATTGCAGGGCATTCCATCGGGATCACAGTATCAGATTTGCAGAGTACTTACACATGTAGGTGCCGCTAATGAAAAAAATTTATAAGAAAAGGTACATCAGCAGTGAAAAAGACTATATCACCATGTTCATACCATCTCACTCATCATTTTGCAATTCTTAAATCTTATGAAAATCCAGACTATCGCTTGAAGAAATATTGATCAATGGATTACGTAATCCCTCATCAATTTTCAATGCTCAACAGGTGAAAATCACAATTTTAATTGAAAAAATATACCTCAGCAATTGAAGCAGAAGCAGCAGCTGCAGCTTGAGTCTTGTGAGAAATTTCACGAAGGAAGCGGCCAAATTGACTCACAGCAACAGAAATAGGCGGCACAACCACCAAAGCCAACACTAGGAGTAAATGAATAAAAAAGCACGTGATGAGCACCATGGAATCTTGAAAAGTGACGTTCGCATACTACGAGTCCAATAATTAAATGCTTACAAGTCAACTTCCACGATGTCGCAAGCATGAAGCCGAGACCAATTAGTGCAGTTGATACATTTCTTAGGGCCTCAGAAAGATTTGAGGTTGCAGCATTTTTTATGATCTGTGTATCTTCAGATAACCTGCTCAGTAGCTCTCCTGTTCTCGTCACATCAAAGAAGGCTATCTCCTGCAAAATTCACCGACTATTAATTGTAGCCAGTAGAGCATGGCGAGTTAGAGAGAACACTGTAAGGAACTCCTACCGCAGTAATCTTTTACCTGGTTAATAAGGTGATTAAACAAATTCTTTCTCAACCGAGCAACAACCCTTTCACTAGTGGAAGAAAACAACCATGCTCTGAGTGCTGCGCAAACCGAACTAGACGAAGAAACAGTCGATTGAGATTAATAAACCCCTTGAAAATCCACAAAAATCATCATGAATTCTATCACTTAACAGATGAAACAATTAGAGCCAGACCACCAATGCACTAAGACAATATCTGTCTATAGTATGACAAGGAAGCAGAATTAAGCAGGTTGTCTATCTGGGAAGCAACCGGATGAGGGAAGCCTTTTACTATTATAAAACAAAAGATTAAAAAAGCCAAGGATAACACCACCAGCCATACCCAACTATGACAACGAGAAAGATTTCTAGTATGGTGCTGTTGACAGCACGTAAACCTTCAGCTTTCTGTTCAGGTGTTTCTATATCTCCTGACACAATGTCTATTATCTTCCCACCAAATTTAGGCTGCATAAATAACAACCCAAAGGTTACCATAACCCAACAAACACTAACGCCTGAATATCAGAGAAATTCATTGTAAACTCCATAAAGAATCGCAAATTAAAGATACGCACAATCAGTATATTTGATGTGGATGCAATCAGGAGAGCTAGCGTAGCAATTATCAGCTTTCCTGCATCAGGCTTTGCCTATAAGACAAGACAAGCTTATCAAGATCAACAACATTTGTATAGCCATAATATTATTCTTCCAGCCAGAAACACCACGTTAGCACTTACAAGTGAAAATACTCGACCAAATCCCACATTTGCAGCCTGAAGATTTCATAAATAGAGTTGGCAGCTTGTTAGCAATCAACCACTAGGGCATGAATTCAAAAAAGCTAACAGGAAATGCACTTACTGGCACTGCATCTCCATGCTCAAGGTCTGTGAACTGATTGTTTTCAGATGCATTATTATTCCCCTTTCTTCCTCCCTTCAATTATAAAGCATAAGAATTCAAGGGGGGGAAAAACAGAGCTACGAAATGCGAGTAGCTATGGAAATATTTAAATTCTGAACAATTTCTTGGAAACAAACAGCTAAAGAGGGCAAGTGATGAAAACTGAAACCAAAATTAACAAACAATTGTTGTTAAGCAGAAGAAATTGACCCAGATACAGTTTTTGTTATACTATATAGATGGAAACATGATCAAGAGGCTTTTAAGTATAGAAAGGTTCAAAGCGAAGTCAATTCTTGAACATTATAAGTAGAACTATAATGAGCAGAAATGGTATCATGTACTCCGTAGCTGAAGATTGCATAGAAAAAGAAAACACAAAACAAAGGAAACCTACTCCTTGACCAAGAAGAGGTGTTCTTTCACCACCACCACCACCACCACTCACTCCTCCCAACCTGTCCATCAAGGGTGAGTCAAAGACTGTTATATATGTATGATATGATACAAAAAAAAGAGGCTCTTCTGCAATCAGTATATTTTTTTAGCATCAGCCAGGACTAGAGGAGTTGGGTTTATGGGACAAGTTCTTAAGGAAAGGTCTTGGTCTGTCTTATAAAGTAAACTTTATGAATGGCTAAAAAATTATAGTCAAGCTCGCTCGGGAATGTGTTTGGATTTGCTGTCGTAATCCTATATGCAGTGAGCGTATTTTAAAAGTGTTTATAAATTTTTTTTTAATTAATATATTTTTTAGTATTTTTATATTATTTTATTGTATGTCAAAAATAATATTTAAAAAAAATAAATGCTATCAAACTCAAATTAAACACTATGAAGTTGGGAATGTGTTTGGATTTACATGTAATATTTTTTTAAGATATTGATACAATGATATCATTGGATGGTATTTTTAAAAAAAATATTAAAACTATAATATATAGGATCGACCTGGTTTAACATGCCAATTCTACAATTTTATTCATGAAACTAAATGATAAAAGCTGAAAATACATTAAAATAAATTATAATAATTAATTTTTAATAAAAAAAACAAACTGGGAAAGCAATGTAGTATGAATTACATGTGCCCTAAATGACGAAAGCTGAAAATAGTAATCACCTATTCAGATCTTACATATCAACCTGTATAGTATTTTCATGCATGGACAAGAAGAATGGCAGAAGGAGCCATAGCAGAGGAAAAACAGAGTTGATAAAGGGAGAGAGCTAGGGCCACATAAATTTTGATACCAAACTGTTCGTACGCATTGCCCTTTGGACTTCTTTTTATTTTCATGTTGATATGGTGATAGAAAATAATATAAATTATATTCTAGAATCTCAATTAATAGCTTAAATTTTAAGGTTGAGATGGTTTTTAATTTGATATCGTATCAGAGTCTTAATGACCAAGCGATCATGAGTTCGAATTTAACTATCCTTATTTATTTGATAAAAATTAATCATAAGATAACGTGAGTCTATACAAGTTTTAAGTCAAAAGAGCTTTCACTTGAGGGGGTGTGTTAGAAAACAATATAAATCATATCATGAAACTTCACTTAATAACTTAAGCTATTGGGTTGAGATAATTCTTTAACATCTATATTATATTCTCAATCTTGGACAAAGATGTAAATGGGCACAATGATGTGCTTTGTAAAATGAAGTGAATATTTTTAAGCAATTTTTCATGAAACATTAGACTAGCCCTCGGAGAAAAAAGGGTCTGATATGTTTAAGCAATCTTTTTTTTATTATTATTTCTAAAAAATGGCAAGTCTAGGAAGAAATGAAACGTAGGCAAAAAATCTTTTGTTCTTTTTTTTTTTTTTTTTTTCTCAAAAGAAAACGTTGAAGGCTAAAAGCAGCTTGCTGCATGCGGAGAGCAAAGTCTGAAAAAGAAACGGAAAAAAAGGCACACATAAGACAAGGTGCGTCAGAGTAAAGAAAGGGCACACATAAAAAGCCAAGAAAAGAGAAAGCGAATTCCAACTAAAAGCCTCCAAAATCAAACCAAGTTGCAGTCGAGAGAGAATCGGCTGTGCAATTCCACGGTGCATTTGACACAGCAATTTTCCCACCCTTTTTAGAGTTTTTGTTAATGTTAATAATATATTTTATCTGCAAGATTAGGAGTCTATTTTTAATCAATATATATTAGTTTCACTTATGAAAAAAATAGAGCAAAACTCTATTTATGTGAGTACATGTATTGCTAGAAATAATTTGAATATTGTTTGTTTAATTATGAGTTGAAGTATAAATTTACAATTTATATATATATATATATATATATATATATATATGTTATTACATTAACTTGCTTCTAAAATATAATTCATAGATTGTGTTAATTTCAATAGCTAGAATAATATTTTTTTATACAATTTTTTGATTGGGTTGGGTTAGGATTTAACTATTCAATTTGAATTTGAATAAGGGTATAATAACTACTTTATTATATTTTCTAGAATACTTAAGTTATAAGTTCTATCATGTCGCTACTCCTTTTGTGACATATTTTTATAAGTTCTATCACAGAATTTATTGGTTATTACCAAAGTAATGGAATATAAATTAATCTATACACTTCTTTATGCACAGGGAAATGACTTTGTTACCCTTATAAATACATAAATATATAGCTTTTGTTAAGGAATGTTTTTGTCTTTTGATTTTTTTTTCCATAGCAAATGTGAATGCCTTTAAAAGTAAGAAAATATTAAACTTGCAAAGAGAGGTTTTTTCATCTTTTTTAAATAGAGTAAAAAGATATATTTGACATTATAATAATAATAAATAAAAAAAACTAAGGTTGGTATGAAAAGGTATTTCATCTTTCCATTATGGTTTTTATGTATTTTTGAATTTCAATTAAGAGTTGCTTCGTAATTTAAAAAATATTTAAATTAATAAAAAAAATAATTGTCACATGTATGTGCATGTGGATGCTCACAACGCCTTTTTGGGGGCGGAGAGGTCGTCCATTACCAATACACTGACTTTCATAATGACGTTTTAATCCTTTCATGTTTTTAGCAGGTCTAAAGTTTTGTGTTGGTGGCCATTTTTTATTTTCTTCTCTCCACCTCGAATTTCATGCCTAACCTTATATAATTTCATGGTAGCCCTTCAATTGTTTTTTCATTCCGACTTGATCTCTATTTTTTTTATTCATATTTGTTTTATTTTAAGTGATTTATTAAATTATTATTTTTTTTAATTTTATCCTCTTTTTTTGTATTAGATTTGGTTTCTATTCTTTTGATTTTACTTATTTTATCAGGGATGGTTTTAAAAATTAAATTTATTTTACAATTTCATCCTTTATCGGATTTAAATCTCTTTTGCAATCAGTATAAATTTTTTTCTTGATTTAGAAGCTTAACATCAACTAAGACTAGGAGGAGTTAGGTTCATGGGACAAGTTCTTTAGGAAAGGTCTTGGTCTTTCTTATAAAGTGAAGTTTATGAATGGTTCAAAAATTCAACTCAAGCTTCGGAATGTGTTTGGATTTGTTGTTGTCATCTCATATGAAATTTGTTCCTTGGATAACAACAAATTAGTCCCAAGACCTCTAAATTTATGAATCAGTCACCAACATTCAAAATTTTCTTAATTTCTCCTGCTTAACAAGTTTGTCCCTCCTGTTTGTTCTGTTGGGAAGGCGCGATTAAAATATGTTTGAAATTGACAAAAATAAATAAATAAATTATCTAAAGAAAAAATCAACGTTTTACACCTCTTTTGAAATAGTAATAGGTGGCATACTCGCGCGTTGCTGCAGGTTTATAGACCAAATGTTGTTATCTTCACCCTTTAATTTCTCTTGGTTCCTGCGTTATGACCCAAGCCTATCGAATCAGGCCGCCAGACCCAAATCTATGGGGTCCGTCGGCCGGACCTAAATCTGTTGGGTTCGGCCGACAGATCCAATTTTGTGAGATCCGGACACAGGATCCAAGAGAGTTGGGTTTGGACACTTAACCCAAGAGATTTGGGTCTGGACATATGACCCAAGAGATTTGAGTCCAGACGCATGACCCAATAAAAGTGGTTCCGGACGCAGGATCCAACATAAATGGGTATGGCGCATGACCCAAGAGACTTAGGTCCGGACGCATGACCCACTCGGCTAATGGGTCCGTGGGACTTGGGTCTGGACCCAAGAGAATTGGGTCCATGTCCGAGCCCAACAGACTTGGTCCTCGTTCGGATCCATGAGACTTTGGTCTAGACGCACGACCCAAGAGAGTTGGGTATGGATGATTGACCAAAAAGAATTGGGTCCGGATGACTGACTCAAGAGAATTGGTTTCGAATGCATGATCCAAGAGTGGTGGGTATGGACGCAGACCCAAGAAACCTAGGTCCTCCTCCAGAACCAGGGGACTCGGTCCTCATCTGGACCCAATAGTGTTGGGTCCGAATGTATGATCTAAGAGAATTGATTCCTTGTCCGGACCCAAAAGAGTTGGGTCTGGACGCATGACCCAACAGAAATGGGTCCGACATTTGACCCAACAGAGTTGGGTGAGGCGCCCTGCAAAACCCATTATTAATAATATTTTAAAAATAAAAATATTTCTAAGACAAATAATAAGATTTTTAACATTACTAACATGAATAAAAACAAAATTATTTATAAGATAAATCATAATATTAATAATTAAAATATAATTAATATCCTTGTTATGACCGAACAATCTTTTTTTAATAATTTTGTTTAAACAATTTACTAATGATAATAACAACAATAATAATACTAATATTAATTCTTAAGCTCACCCTTCAAATCAATATATATAATATTTTCTACAAATTATTTAATTATTATATGAATAATATTAATTATAAGAAAAATCATAATATTTATATCACAATAGTAATAATCTTGATACCAATACTTTTAATTTTAATAAAGATAATAATAATTATCATATTAATAATAATATTAATTTGTTTGTCCAAAGTTTTTACAATAATAATTTTTTTAAACAATCATTAATGATAATAATAACAATAATAATAATAACTATTATTTTTTTTTTCATTTTTGTTCTCTATAGAGCCCGTGTTAGTACCTAATAGAAGTTGGTCTAGACTTATGATCCAAAAGTGTTGGGTCATGACGCATGACCCAAGAGAGTTGAGTCCTCGTCCGGACCCAAAAGACTTGACCCTTGGCCAGACCATATAGAATTGAGTACGAACGACTGACCAAATAGAATTTGTCCGGAGGAGGACCCAAGTGACTGCAGACCCCAGGGGTGTTGGTCTGCAGAGCCGGCGCGCTAGTCTATTAACCTAGGCACACGGTTGTGCATACCTGTTCGTGTGGGTTTGCAGACCTTTGGTGCATGGGTCTTGCCCTTGCTCCCAAGCAAGACAGCTTTAGTGCCAAGTGTCTGTGTATGGGCACAACCCCTCCCCTCTGTAGTCGTTGGAACTTTTTGTGGCAAGTATGTCTGCCCAGAGCCAGGTGTCTATGTCTGGGGCTGCAACCCACCATGCCTCCACCAAAATCTGCATCCACAGTGCAATGGGTCTTGATAAACAATACCCATTTTTAGCACTGTTTTAATCCACAGTGCAATGAGTCTTGATGAATAGAACTTTTCCCACATGATTTAGCTTTTACACGGTGCCAAGTGTCTGTGCCTAGGGCTGCTACCTATTATGCTCCCACTAAAATCTGCAATCTATAGTGCAATGAGTCTTGATGAATAGTACCCACTTTTAGCATTGTTCCAATCCACATTGCAATAAGTCTTGATGAACAAGACTTTTCGCACATGATTTAGCTTTATGTATAATAATACTTAGTTCAATTGCCTGCATGCATGCTGCGTTACTATGTATTTTCTAATAAAAAATAATTATAAAATACATAATTATACCCTCAATTGACAAGAATAGAAGTTCTATTAGTGAAATTATGAACAAACACAAGTACTCCTATTTTAAACCCAACCCCAAACACTCATTTTTGCACCACAATTCTTGTGAGATCAATTTTCATTTGTGCCCATAATTAATCATGTTTACACCATTTCCTTTTCACATTAGATCCAATCATGTGAAAAACAATAACTAGCTAACTAATTTTACAATTAAAAAATAATAATAGGATTAATATAACCACACAAGCAAAAGCAAAAATATCAAATTAAATTTTTAATTATGCCCATAATCAATGATGTTTATATTATTTAATTTTCATATCATATCAAATCATGAAAAGAATAATAATGAATTCATCAATTTTACATAAAAATAATAATAAAAGGAAGCAAGTATCATAGTCACAAAAGAAAAAGAAAATGTATCAAATTAAAGTTTTTACAAATAACAAATGAGTAACATGTTTTCCATTAGAGAAAGGATTTAAGAGATATATCTTCTCCTTAGCTAGTGGAACCAATTCTCCTAGACATGGATTCATCAAATCTACATTAGTATAATATCAAAGATAAACTAGTTTATCATGATTTCCTTTTCTTTTCTTTTCGTGTTTTACATTCAAGGTTAATTGGGCGTTACTTATGTGAAAAAAAATCCATGTATATAATAGGTCAAGCATGCAATAGTTTATGTTAACTATAAAATTATTGGTGTTTTATAGAGTTATGAACATTTCCTTATTCTTGATCACTCAAATCAATCTCTCTTTCTTTCCGGGAGTATTTTGAGATTTATAGAGTTATAAATAGATTGCTCTACAAACCTATAGGTATGGAAGCAAATTAAAACAATTCTTACAAATTTAAAAGAACAACCCTTGTCTGACAAATTCTGTTCTCATAATAATTTTTATAAATTTAAAAGAACAACACTTGAATGACAAATTATGTTCCCATGATAGCAACAATATTTGCAAGCAAAATAGAGTAATTCTGATAACTTGTAAGTCATAAATGACTATTAAAAAGTGTAACAAACCCATCAGATGTTTTTTTTTTATTATTAATATGGATATCCGGCCAACTTATATGTACCTCGACTAATCCCACGAACCTTGAAGTTAATGACCATGTAAGTTTCCAGTGGTCATCATATTAGTAACCAAAAATCTCAAACTTGAGATCACATGAGGAGCAAACATCTTAGTTCCAAACTCTTGGAGTCTCAAGCATAACATGTAGGGGATATTATCTACTCTCGACAAAAAATGTCAGTTTTGGGTAATTAATATGCATAATTGAATATTTCTTTAACCCCATTTGGAACAAAAGGTATGTGAAAAGAAAGTTTAAATTTTTTATGAATATTAAGATGTACATCACCATAACCCATTTCTAAAACCACTACTATAGAAATTCTATTAGCTAGTTGAAAATAAACATTCCTTCCTACTTAAAGAATCTTAAGTGGGTTTAGTCTAAACTCCATATGAATGGTTATTTTCTTATAGCAAAGTTTCATTCCAATGTAATGTTTGATGATTTATAAGTAAATTATTGTTTAGTCCTTGATTTATAAATGTGATTATAACTTAGTCTTTCATGTTCAAAAATCTACCACTAAGTATGTGTTTGATAACGCAGTGTAGAGTATTTTTTAAAAAAATATTCTTCAATTGAAAATCCATAAAAATAATATTTTTGTTATATAAAAAAAAATTAACATCAACATATTAAAAACATTGAAAACTATATAAAAAACATCAATTTGATACTTTTATAGTTACCACTAAATGAGTTAAAAAGGAAGTTCTAATTAGCATTATAGGCCTCATGTTGGGCTATAAGGTTTTATTTGTTTATTTTTATTATTTTTAATATAAAAATATATAGTATTGTGCAAATGATATTTGTCTCTCGCTGCACAGGAGTCTTCCTAAATATCTGGTACAATCTCATGTTTGATAATTTTCAAAAATTGATAATTTAGATTTGAAAAATAAACTTTTTGATGTCAACATCTTGTTCAATAGGTGGGATTAATTCATTACTTTCAAGTAACATCTTCTTATATCCCTAAGAGTATAAAAATATTCTAAAAACTTACCATATTTTCATCACCATTAATATTCTGTAACAGATATTTACCCCCCAATAATATTGTACAAGAGATATTTGTTCTTCGCTTAATGTTGTGTAAAAGACATTTATTCTTTATTATTACTATAAGAAGGAAATGACTCTTCAAGCACTCTACTCTAGCAAAATGACAAGATTCAGGGACTATAAATATTCCCTGAACCTCCCACATAAAGGGTTTACAATCTCTTCTCTTTACTGCATATATATTTTTTAATTATTTGTTTACATAATCTCATAGTTAAATTATTTTTTATTTAAAATAGAAAAAGAAAAAATCGAAGTACATCAATTGAAAGATTAATAAGAAAGAAAAGTAATTTTAAAAAAAACAATATTACTAAAATAAGCATGATCAAAATTTGTCAAATAACTATTTAATTATTTTTAATGGTATTGGTTAATTTAAGAAAAATTAGCAACCCCTTAAACACTATTTAATCAGTTTAGAAAATCAATATTGTCGTGTTTCTATTCTTAAAGCATGCTAGTATGGTGGATGTTGTTTTCCAAAATACTTTTTCATTTAGAAATATATCAAAACAATGTTTTAGTGTTTTTTTTATTTTTTAAAATTTATTGTTTACAAGAGATCAATATTGTTGTATTTCTAACTTATTTTTATATCATTTTAATATGTTAATATCAAACATGTCCAATTGCCATCAATCAGGCTGAAGTTCTAATCAGAGCATGAAGTGTATCTTTTAGTCAATTTTGGAAATTAGTACTGCCTTGATTCCAACGCTCACTCTTGTGTGGAAATATTTGCAACTGAGCCTTCAGTTCCAAAGACTTGGAGGTCAATGACAGATCAAATGAAGATTAATTCTCCCTTGTTTTTTTTTTTTTTGATGACTCTAGGTGTCCGGGCCAGCTTACGCGTACCACAACTAATCCCAAGGCGTACTGAACATCTTGTAAGCCCAGTAGGCAGGTAAGACACCGCGGGGATGACAGGCTGGTACTCTTGAGGATCGAACCCAGGATATTCACAAAAACAAGCCTTGCAGTTGACCAATAAACTAGACCTTTAAGTGTTTAATTCTCCGTTGTTGATGCTGAAAGAGAAAGACCTTTTAGGATGACCAATCCCACAGCATCTTGAGTGCAAGGCTATTGCCAGAACGTGTTGACTGGTGTAATCTTGATGTACAGCTGCGGATTGGACACAAGAAGGTGAAGATGACTTTTTTATCAATTTTTTTTTATTTCAATTATGTATACATAATCCCATAGTTCAAATTATTTTTTATTTAAAATATAAAAAAGGAAAAATCAAAGGATGTCAATTGAAGGAATTATGAAAAGACTTTTGGATCATGAGAAACGTTATATTAGTGCGAAGTCATTGCTTTGCGTAATTATTAATTACTTTGCCAAGAAACAACAATTCAGTTTATAATTGCTTGCAATTCAAGAACTCTTCCTTTGCCAAGAACTTGCCTCTTGATCCATGATAGACTCCAGTGTTCTTCTTTGTCAATGACATTCTTAGTGAGGTGTTTTCTAAACCAATTAAAACCAAAAGCAAGCATTATGTGTTTTAAAGCATAACAATAAAGGTTAGTTTATAATTATTATTTTTATAGTAAATAAAAAAATTTCATTAATGGGTAAATTTACATTGTAGTTTGTTTGATGGGGGTAACACTTGATATCTTAACTTTTCAATTATTACAGTTAGCAATATCCTCATAACATGAATTTTATGTTTTTGTTAGTACGAAAGCGAAAGGACAAAACTACCTCTATTTAAATATAACCCCTCGCATGCCAGTCATATGAAAACTAAACATTTGACCCTACTCTCTCCACCCATCCATTTATCTATCTTCATATTAAAAGAAAACGTAAGTGTAAATTCACTATCAGAAATTCAACAAATACAAACAAAGTTACCAACAGTTATTTTTCATCATTATTTTGCAGTAATATTTATTAATAAAAAAGTTTTTATCGCTAAAATCATCGGTATATACTGACAAAAACAATCCATCGATATATATCGAAGAAATTCCAGGTAAAATATTAAAAAAAAAAACAAGTTATGTACGTGTAAGTTTTTATTATGTAAGGAATAAATGGAAGTTGCACACGAGGCGCATAATGGATCTTGTTTTATAAGATATCTATCATGACTTAATTTTATGGTAGCTTCAAGGATACAGCTTTGTTGGCTACACTAGAGCAAATAAGACAGGACTGGATCATGACTCGGGGGTTGGTTGAACAAGCAGTGGCTGAGTGAGAACCTACAGTTTCAGAGTTGTACATCTAATGGCGTCATAACAACATAAACAACTACTTGCACCGGTCATTGTAGGGTTAGGAATACCAAAACCTATTGAAGAAGACAAAGATACTGGACAACTGAAAAGGCTAGATGTGGTAAATGTTGAAAAAGACTTGGAAATATAAAGTAAAAAAAAAAAAAAAGTTACAAGATGATGATGAAGGGGAAATGATACAACGATTGATACAAAGCTTAAAATTGTCATAGAAGCAAAAAGACAAGCTCGGAGGTGGGTCATAAAAGAATCGGAAAAAGGCGAAGAAAGAGGTGAAGAGTTTGGAAAATGAACGTCAGATGGTCTAGGACTCCAACAAAGAGTTAACGAAAGATCATCAATTTTCCAAAAAAAAAAAAAAAAAAGAAGATGAAAATATGCTGATGAGAAAGAGGCTAGGTTAAAGAGTGACTCCAGAAAAGTCCAACGACACCTTGATTCATGTGAATGAAGGACATGGCATGGCATAGCTCTGGCTCACTTAAGGGCCCAAACAGACGAGGCATTTGTTGTGGCTAATAGATTACAAGCTTTATCTCATCAGTTGGCTAAGCAGGAGCGAGGCTGGACGTGAAGAGTTTGAGATATTTTTCAATGACTGCCATGTTTTTCTAGACGTGGCGTTGTAATGATTTTTCGTGTGTCATTTTCCCATCGAGATAGGTTAAAGAACTACTTTGAATGATTTTTTTTTTCATTTTTGGATCAATCAAATTTTTTTTTTTCTTAAATTATATGGAAAGTCTCCCCACTCCTAAATCCCAAATGAATAATATTTCCCATTTTTTGTTCTAAAAAAGAACGACTTGATACACTTCAATGCTATCCAGATCTACAAAAGAAGCACCCACATCCTAGATTTTAATTTTTTACACAAGTTATGGCAAAATTAGACAAGAGCCCTCAATTTGGGGATGCCAAGTGGAATATCAAACTCTTGATTATCATCAAACACTGAGCCATCTTGTCACCCGTCATGAAAGGCAACCCCACATCTAATATAATCGAGTCTTTTATTTTAACAAGCATATTTCTATTTACATTCACTAATTGGCACACATAAAACATAGCTCATGCTTAAAAAGTTGGAGTTTATTCATCACTTATAACCCTATACTTAGAACAAGAATGAAAAACAAAGAAAGAGATTTTCTCAAGTAGAACTACCAGAAACACATAAAATAAATGAGAAACAAGATAGTTAGGCTCACTAGTTTGCCTGAATAAAGCCTTCTGGCTAGAGCACCTAAGAGGGACCCTTTAACAAAGAGAATGTTTTGGAAATGTGCACTCTATAGAACACTCTCATGGCTCGTGGAATGCCATATATACCACTAGGTTTTTACCCATAACTAGTGGGGAGTACTAAGCTAGAGGTCGCTATCAACGCTGGATTCCCATGAATGTCACTTGAGATTCGCGCGGTTCTTAAAAGCTCTCAATCATCTATTAGTCTTTCCATATTATCAACAAGCAACATCGACCGGGAAATTATCTGCTAATAAAGAATACATGAAAGCAATTGAAATAATGGACTCGTATGATTCCATGAAAGCCTCTAAAATGAGTCGGGTATAAGATATATTTGTCCTATAAAAGTTCAAAATGCTCGAATTCACCAAGTATACGGATGTTAAATGTCTTAATACCCATATGAGCAGGGGCGGAGCTAGAATTATTTGTTTGGGAGTCATAATTAATATAATAAAATATAATATTTATTTTATTTTATTGTACATGAGTTGTAAAAAAACCTGTATAATTTAGTTTTATTCAAATAACTTACTATAAACATATAATGATCTTTGTATGAGGTAAAAGGTTTGAAGAAATATCAAATCGAGTTAAAGCAACGAAGTTAATTTCATCTTCATAATATATTCATCACTTTAATATTGGTCTTTATATCTATTAAATATAAATATATACAAAGTATATAAGAAACATTAGCTAAAACGAAGCATTATTTATGTTTGATAAACTTTGAAATAAAGCAAAAAATAATAAAGAACTATTCTCACTAATCAACGCGGGTTCTTTGTAAACTGAGGTGCATTGGAGTTGCTCAATCATAACTTTAACATTACACATTGGAGTTGGTTCACTAGGCTGCGAGTTATCAATATTTTTTTTGAAAAAAAAATCAAATTCTTCTTATTTTGTTCATGGTTCAACCTAAAATAAAAACATATATCGTGAGAAAAAATTGATAATTTTGGTGATTCTGCTAAAAACAAAACATAAAAAAAATCAAAGTATAATCAAAACAAACCAATGAAATATATATAATTAATTAAAAAAAACACTATAACAAGAATTCAAAAAACAATTGGTAAAATTAGCAGATCTAAGAAAAAAATAAAGCAAAAATGGTAGAATTATATAAAAAAAACCTCATCAAATTATTAACAAACATCTCAAAACAAAATAAAAATAGATTTTAAATTTAAGTTACCTTGTTTTGTTTCATAAAAAATAAATTAATTGGTGGCTCTACTTTAATTTTTTCGTTGAAAATTTTTACTTATAATTTATATTTATATTTTTGACCGACTGCAAAATTTATTGTGCAAAGTAATGAATTTATATTTACAGGATTTATATTAGGATATGTAAATTAATTTTTAAAAATAATCAAATTAAAAAATTACACTTAATTACAGTAAAAAACTTACTTTTATAGAATAAAAAACATCATCCATACTTAATTACGTAATATATATATATATATACAAACAGGGGCGAAAGGTATATATATATATATATATATATATATATATATATATATATACAGGGGGCGGAATATTTTAGGGGGGGCCCGGGCCCCTGCTTGCCCCCCCTCCTTCCGCCCCTGCATATGAGGATCACTTCCTGAATTCTTATATTTACCGAGAGAATTTTCCGTCACTATTTATACTATTATTCCATTGAAAATTAATTTACAAACAGAATCATAAACAAAGATGCTCTATCAATGAATTATTTGTCGGTAATTTTTTGTTTGTTAGTAGTTCGTCGGTAATAAAAAAATATTATTACCGATGGATTTATTAATAAAAAAAACATGCAAAAACAAAAATTTCCCGCTTCATTCCGTCGGTATTTCCCTTGAGAAGATTGTCATATAACCAAAAACAATACCGTATGCAATTCCGTCAGTGATTATTTAAAAATATTTTAAAAAAATCTATTTAACAAAACTAGAAAATAATTAAATTAATATAAATCAATACTTCATAATACTCATAATTGAGTTGCTTGGAAAAAAAGAAGAAAATCAACTCAAAAAAATTTGCAACAAATAAATAACACCAAAAAATTAAACAAGAACAACATTGATCTCATATGAAAAAAAATATCCTACAACAACATTCATACAATTATTAAGAATAGAAAAATTTAAAAATAAATTAAAAAAACAAATATAATGAAAAAGAACATAAAAAAAGAAGAAGAAAAAATTCTTATTTTATGTACGTGCGATTGAAGCTAAGAAGAGAAAACAAAATTCATAAAGTATTTTAATTTAAAAAAACCTAAGAAGAGAAAGGAAAAAAAGAGAAGAACACATACCTAAGAGTGGAGGAGAAGCAGAGTTGAGGAGAGAAAGAAAGAAATGAATGTTGATGTCTTTTACAAAAGTGGAAAAGAAAGAAGAAAAAGAAGAAGAATAAGAGACTCGTCTGTTGTAAAATGAGGGATTCTATTTATTAGGGCATTTTACCAATGGTTTTACCAACGGATAATTAATATTATTATTTATAATTATTCTGTTGGTTATTTCATATGTAATATTTAATTTAAATTTTCAATTTAATAAAAAAATTTCAAAAACCATCAAATATCACTTACGACTTTTTAATCCGTCAGTGATTCCGTCTATAATATTTAATTTAAATTTTTAATTTGCTAGAAAATTTTCAAAAACCCGACAAATAACACCGATAACTTTTTAATCTGTCGGTAAAGAACAATAATTATAGTGCAATTGAAAAGTGAACAGTTCTAAAGCTCTCTAGAAAATACCGACGGAATGTTCTTTCGGTAATTTTCTTTATAATTGATATGATGAACAGTATCAGGGAGAAGTGAATAATTTACCAACAGATTTTATCGACAAAATTAATTACGTCGGTAATTCCGTTGGTATAAATGACATGTCATTATATTTTTTGTTTTTTTTTCCACTATAATTCCCTCAGTATATACCGAGGGAATATTTTCGTTGTTAAATTTCACTATAATTTATCAACGAAAATATTTCGTCAGTATTTCTATTTGTATTTTTGAATTTTCTGGTAGTGGATCTATTATAGCAAAATGGTGAAAGTAATCCAAGATAATAAACTACTCATCGATTTCTTCCATGAAAGTTTAAGTAGTGAAACACTTTCTTTAAATATAAGCCAAGATAAGAGTAAGATAAAAAAAAAAAAAGGATATGATTGGTGCATTCATATATCAGTACAAGTTCAATATGAAAATGGTCTTTAACAGAGCGAACTTGTAAGCAATGGAGAAAAAGGCCAAAGAATTAGTGAAAGAAAATACTTAATATTGGTAAAAAATTGTAATTCGGATCTAACCCCCTCTCCTAGAAAAAAAGTTGGTCACTCTCTTTATCAACACTTTTAAAAGCTCATTATATAAGTACATATTAGGAAATAAGTTTTCAAGTTTTATAAACATTGTACTTGTGGCTAAACGAGTATAAGAGACCATCAGGATTGAAAGAGTACATGAAGTAACTGAATCTAAAAAGGGATAGATCTTTGCCAAGAAAAAGGATGCTAAGGTGCATTAGGTGAATGATTACACTTATTATCCAAGTAATTATAAAAATAATTAAAATAGGCCTTCTCGCCCCTAGTTTGCCTAAAATGAAACAAACAATAATGTCTAGCCATTGTATCTACCATCATATCCCATATATTATTTAATCACCATAAAAAACAAAAACCAATTGCAAATTGACACATTCTCTTAAACCTTACAATTCCTATAATACCAAAACACCCAACCTTTTGATCATTACCAATAACGACCTTACCACCAAAATACCTAATCTTACTATAATAACTAGCCATGTAATCAATATATAACCAGAGACAAAGAGTAGTTACCACCCTTTTTTCATACCCTAAAATAGCTATACTGGCTCGTAATCAATCTAAGATAAATTTTCCATATGCCTTATAATTCGGTACAATCACATTACCCACACTAATACAAGTTAGAGAATAAATATGATTACCATTCGGGGGAAATGAAACATAGCATTAAGATGTAATGCATTCAAGAAACATGTTGGTTTACCTATCAAACATAGGTGGATAGCTTTTAAAAGGGACTTAAATTCATGTAATATAAACATTAACCCTCTTCAAAATCATATAGGCTAAACTAATGAGTGTGTGAATATATTAGTATTAGAAGATATAGGGATTGATCAAGACAAAACAATTATGAAAATATTAATGACAACTTTGTCTGATATGTTGAAAGTCATCAACTATATGAATAGCCTAAAAGAAATACAATATGCATTGTAGATAGGATATTTATACAAGTTTCACCAAAGTTGGGGCACGATATTAATGACTGTGAAGAGTTCCACTAAGATGTTTAGACCTTAATAATTCCTAGCATCCTCAAAGTTTTAAAATGATAAAGAAGCATGAGAGATCAATATGTAGCTACTGGAAAGGTTGAGTTTGGTTTTTATTAATACCAATTTTTGTGAGGATAGGTCACCCAAGTTGATTTTAAAAAAGTTAATATCTCATAATTTTGACATCTATCAAGCACTCCTTCATGATTATAGATATCATTTTCACACAAGACAGTCTCATATAATCATGTAAACTTACATGGTCAAAATAAAAGATGCCATAATCCAATTTTTTAGGAATAATTTAACAAAGAGAAGAAAAACATATATTTGGGGATTTAATCAGACAAATAAATGAATTTGACTACCCCAAGACTAAGTGCAAGAAAGAAAAAAATAGGAATAATTTTAAGTGTGATTAGGGACTCAATTGGAAAGTAATTAAGAAAAAGGTTGATTTGGATTTAATTATAAGAATTAAAGGACCTAGGACTAAACCGGAGAAGAAAGGCAAATTAAAGGGTTAACTTAATTAAATCAAGGGTAAACTTTAAGAGAAAACGTGAAAATTGGGTCAAAATTGCATAATTTTAGAAATTAAGAAATCAGTGATGAAATTGAAAAAGAAATCAATAATGAAAAAATTGACCACCAATGCATAATTTTGGAAACTAATGATTAAATTGAAAAAAAAGACAAAACTAAAAGGTTCAATTAATTCATTTAATGGTGAAATTGAAAAGAAAATCCAATATTAAAACCCTAACTAAATGAAAATTGAAATATCAAAAAGAGAAGTACTACAATAAAAAAAAAAGGATCAATTTTGATTTTCAACCTTTTCCCCAAAACAATGTTTTTTTATAAAGTAAAAATAATAATAAAACAAGAAATAAAATGTTGTTGTTTTTCCAATTGATATCCTAGAATTTCAACCTGAATAATCCATCCAACTTTGATTATTTCTTATAATTAAATCCAAGAATTAATCCCTATAGTTCTAGTCCAAAAAATACTGCAATCTTTTATTGATTCTTAGAATTAAATCCAATAATTTTAGCCTAGAAAGTTCAGCAATTTGTTATTGATTCTAATAATTAAATCCTAAAAATTAATCCCGTGATTCCAACCATTCATACACCTATAAATAACAGAGATTAGGAGACAAAAGAAAAAAGAAAAGAAAAGAGATAGCATAAAACACAGAAAACTTTAATTTTTTCAGATTATATGATAAAAAATAAACACATCTGTAACAACCTTAATTTTGGTTGTTTTACATCCTACAACATTAATTTGCTAAAGTTAGACGATTATGTGAATCTTGTGGATATAAAGATTCAAAAATCCATAATCAAATTTATTCTTCCCAGAAAAGCTAAATTCAAGCTTATAATTAAGTTTGACATAATTATGATCTATACCGAGACACCAAGATTATAGAAATTGAACTCCCACCCAACATCTATGAAGAGATGCAAACAAGAAGTATGAAAGACAATATGAAACTTGATTAATTTTTTAATAAGTTAAAGTATTTCAATGAAGAACCGAATTAAGAGAATTTTTTCTCTCACATAATAGATTGTGACAATAATGTATTCAACTTCATAAAAAAAAAAATAGTGTCTTACAAAATAATATTTATACTTCAAAGAAAATAAACTTTAGTTGACCTAAAGAGTTAACATTAATCCAAATTAAAATAAGACTCAAAACATAAAAAATAATAATTCAAAAAAATTATGCCAAGTTGCCGCACTTGATAGATTAAAAAGAAACAATTATTGAATAAAATTCTTGCTTAACAGGACCTTTTAGCCAAAAAAGTAAGTGTTATTGTCGGCCCTTGCAATCCAAAACAAACAAGTAATTTTTTTCATTAGCCTTCTATATTCTCACATATAATAAGGAATCCTCTCATTGTTGAAAATTCATAAAATACATGGAAACAAATAAACCTTTAGTTGCCAAAATTAATTAGTCCATGAAATTGATGGATTAAACCCCTCTTATACATAGATTAAGATTTGATAATCACTTGTTGAAGAAGTAGCCTATAAATAATTAATGTATAGAACAATTAGGTACACATAGTTTTTTTTTTAAAAAAAAACAAATAACCATTAAATCTATAAAATTTATTGAATATTGAATTCTCACATGCTTAATAAACTTGGCTGAAATCAATATTTTTATCATATAAATCATTTACATATTCAAATCCTAATAATTTAGCATTTAAAATTAAAAGAAGTACATACTTTTATGATAGTGCATCAACAACTATATTCTCCTTACCTTACATATATTTTATTATATATGGGAACATTTTATGAACTTGACCCACTTCCCATGCCTACAATCCAACTTTCTTTGGCCTTTTAGATGTTTTAATGATTCATGATATGAATGGATCATGAATTATTTTGGCCATAAGTAATGTTACCAAGTCTCAAATTTCTTCTACAAAACATAAAAAACCTTGTCATAAATAGGATAATTCATTGATGAACCATTGAGTTTTTTTTTTTTTTTGCTAAAATAAGCTATAATTCATTTTTTCTGTATTAAAACAACTCTAATATCTATTCTTGAGACATCATATTTAATCTCAAATGTTTTTGTAAAGTTAGGTAATGATAAAAATAGAGCAAAATCAAGTTTTCCTTTAACAAATTAAATGAATGCTCTTGCTCTTTACTTTATTTAAATCCTGTTGACTTTCTAACTATTTTAGTCAAATGAGGGGCTAGAATGTTGAAATTTTTAACAAAATATTTTTTTTAACAATAAAATCATAAAAAAAACACTGAAAATACATCCATGTAAGTGGCACAATATGTTTTTTTTAAAGTACTTTTTTCTTGAAAAAACATTAAAATATTTTTTTTATATTTAACATCAATATAAAAAAATCATAAAAAAAACACTAAAAATACATCCATTTAAGGGGTGCATGATGTTTTTTAAGTACTTTTCTCTTGAAAAAACATTAATATATATATATATATAATTTTTAATATCAATACAATAAAATCATAAAACCACAAAATACATCCATTTAAGTGGTGCAAGATATTTTTTTTAAGTATTTTTTTAAAATATATTAAAATATATATTTTTAATATCAGTACATTAAAATCATAAAACAAAAAAAACACACCAAATACATCCAAGTTCCAAACGAAACGATGCCAGAATCTCCTTAGTTTACTGTTCCTTATTTCATACGAGATAATGACCTGATTGTAGATTTTTGTAGGCATCAATTCTTCTTCCCTGGAGTGCAATACAGCTCATTTCAGCTGTACATGATTTTGTAAGAAAACTACGAGTAAGGGAAGGCCACTACAATACGTTTAATTAATAAAATTATTGTCGGCACAGATTTATTTCATCACATTGTCATAAAGAAAATTCATTATTGTTAAATAGCAATTAAAATCTTGCACGAAGAAGACCAATTAATTAATTAATTAAGGCTAAAAATAAAATAATACGGTGGTTAGAGAAAAGATCAAGAAAATCAACCAAGGCACAGAAACTTCGTTTTCCCAGCTCAACAAGCCATCGATCTCTCTGTCCACCGACAGAGAGGGAGTAGGAGAGTATGTGCGCACACATGGGCCACAGCCATTGCTGTCGGTGACTATTATTCTCAGTCTATTTTTATGGTTCCATATTTAAACTTTTGTTTTGTTTTTATTACCTATTGATTTACATGAGAGGAAGAATATCTTTTCATATTTTTTATGTTTTAAAAATATTTTAAAAAAATTAATTTATTTTTATTATTTTATTATTTTTTATTATTTTTGTATTTTTAGATAATTTTAATATACTAATGTTAAAAATAATTTTAAAAAATAAAAAAAATTATTTTGATATATTTATAAATAAAAAATATTTTGAAAAACAACTAAATCATATTTTTAAATACACACCAAGTCTCCTAACAGGTATTTTTTAATGTAAGAATATATTTTCAAATCAGGTGGTATTTTTTATATAGTTTATGTGTTAATTCAAATTAATTTCTTAAAAACACATTCTATATAATATGAAATGGGTATACCAAACTTGAAAAACAAGCAATGCGGATCAATCTTACTTTCTTAGCTAACCTTTATTTTTACCCAAATTAAGAAAGTGACTTTCTTTTTTAATAGCTCGGAGAAAGGGAAAAATGCTTGTTAATTAAGTGCTTTGAGGGTGGTATAATTAGTCCATTAATTGAACTTATCTTTCTTTAATATGGTAATTTTCGTTAATGGTAATTCAAGCTTGGAATTCTTTAACGAACTACAGTTAGTCCCCTCCCTTCCATTGACAGCCAATAATTAAGTGTTTAACCTCTCTCAGTCTCTCGGATTTTTTATACTCCTACTTGGTGCTTGCTTGAACTCTCTCTTCCTTTCCCTTGTGAAAAAAAAAAGGTAACACCCTCTTCCACAGTTGTCTACTTCTCTCTCCCTCTCTCTGCTTTCATGCAGATCTTGAGCTGAAGCAGAGGCATAAGCATCCCATTTTCAACGCATCGAGAAATGGAGCCTTCTTCCTCATTAGTCACTGTATCCGTTACCAAGATCACCGCTCTTACCATTCTGCTTCTTTTCTTGATTTCGTGCTCAACTCTCCCTTCTACAGGTCAATTTTCTTCTTTTGCTTCACTTTCTTGTTTCTTGAATTGGAAATGATCGCTTTTCGTTCCTTTTTATTGTTTGGGTTTTGCTTATCTTGCTCGGAATTATTGGTAAAATTTGAAAGACTGCGATCTTATGTCTAAGAAGCACAAATCTGTGGTTCTATTCATACATTGAACTTAAAGATCTTGGAGTTTCCTTATGTCTTTAACACATAAGATATGGTTGCTGGTGACGTAGTTCATTAAATATTAGTCTTTGGTTTGTTGTAATTCCAATTTCTAAAAGATGCACAAGAAACTAAAATAATCTTTGTCTTGGACCTGGATGTCTTTTAGATTGCTCTCTTGCCATCATTTTTCTCTCTTCCGCTGCAATTCAGACTTTGATCTACTTTTTATACAGTATCTGTCTGAGTTAATGAGAATCTTAAGGGCTAAAGTTTTCATCTTTGCTTGATGTACTTGCAGAAGCTTATGACGCTCTTGATCCAAATGGGAATATCACTATCAAATGGGACGTAATACAGTGGAGTCCAGATGGCTATGTTGTAAGTGCTAGCTAGTACATGATGCAATATCACATTTAGTGGATTTTTGGATAACAGAATCAAGCACTCCAATGATTTACCTTTTCCAGTCTCTTGAAGTTCCTCCCCGGAATCTTTTCCCTGGACTTTCTCATGTCGGTTGTTCTCATTTGCAGGCAGTTGTTACGATGTATAACTTCCAGCAATATCGCCACATTCAGGCGCCGGGTTGGACTTTGGGGTGGACATGGGCAAAGAAGGAAGTGATCTGGAGCATGATGGGAGCCCAAACCACCGATCAAGGCGATTGTTCAAAATTCAAGGGAAACATACCGCATTGCTGTAGGAAGGATCCATCTGTTGTGGATTTGTTGCCAGGAACACCTTACAACCAGCAGATTGCCAATTGCTGTAAAGGGGGAGTGATAAACTCGTGGGCACAGGACCCAGCCAATGCGGTGAGTTCCTTTCAAATTAGTGTTGGTGCAGCTGGAACCACTAACAAAACTGTTAGGGTGCCAAAGAACATCACCTTGAGAGCACCGGGGCCTGGATATACTTGTGGGCCGGCAAAGATTGTGAGACCAACTAAATTTATATCGGCTGACAAAAGGAGAATCACTCAAGCTTTAAGTAAGTTATTGTCTCAATTCTTCTAGAGTGATTTAGGGGTTCATTACTTTGAATGCATTTTCTGGTGTGGACAACTGATCTATTACCAAGATAATGCCTGTTTTTAGCGTGTGATATTAATATGGTGACCCGTGATTATCAAAAACGTTCCCACAAATCTCTAGTTTTGGATTTTCTTAGCTTCGAAACGTCATGTGATACTAGCATAGTATCTGTTTGCCAAAACTTTTCTTGATTGTAGTTATTCCCTAGAAATAAGCCTGCGTTGTTATAGTGATAAATAAGCTTGACATGGACTAGAAGTTGAAGTATGGTGTCACTACCATGAACCATCACACTCATATAATTAATTTAATTCTCAGTGTGGAAGAATAACAACCTAAGTTTATCTAACATTGTATGTTATTGCAGTGACCTGGAACATTACTTGCACTTATTCACAATTCCTTGCTCAAAAGACACCTACCTGTTGTGTTTCTCTCTCCTCCTTTTATAATGACACAATAGTAAGCTGCCCAACTTGTGCTTGTGGCTGTCAAAATAGTACTGCTCGAGCTGGGAGTGGAACCTGTGTGAAGTAAGTTTCCTCATTTGCCAGTTTATTGAAAACTTGAATTCCTGTTTTCTCTGCCAAATTTTTCAACCTAGTTCTGCTCTGCACATTCTTCTTCCCCTGATATTTTTCTCTTCATGTGTTTTTTCAGCCCGGACACTCCACACTTAGCCTCAGTTATTTCACCTCCTGGAAAATCTGACAATACACCTTTGGTCCAGTGTACCAGCCATATGTGTCCAATCCGAGTCCACTGGCATGTTAAGCTCAACTACAAGGAGTATTGGCGGGTGAAGGTTACAATCACCAATTTCAATTACCGAATGAACTACTCACTGTGGAATATGGTTGTGCAACACCCCAACTTTGATAACCTCACCAAGATTTTTAGCTTTCAGTACAAGTCACTAACTCCTTACGAAGGGCTAAGTAAGTCACCAAACTTCCTCCGCCTTTGTGTAAGCTTGTATGGTTCTCTTTTTTCTTGTGTCTGAGATGTATCTATATGATTTTATTTTGCAGATGATACAGCCATGTTATGGGGTGTCAAGTTCTACAATGATTTTCTCTCACAAGCTGGTCCTCTCGGGAATGTTCAGTCAGAACTACTGTTCCGAAAGGACACATCAACTTTCACTTTTGAAAAGGGATGGGCTTTCCCTAGGAGGATTTACTTCAATGGTGATAATTGTGTCATGCCACCCCCAGATGCCTACCCATGGTTACCAAATGATAGTTCTCGCCCAGTTATCTCTCTACTTCTTCCAGTCATGATATTGTTTTTGTCTATGGCATTCCTATTTGCTCATGTGTGATGAATCATGTCTATGCCAGTCTTTAAACTATCTGTTCTAGCGATCAAGAAATCCCATCTTGTTTGAGTTACAGTGCTGGGATTTAAGGGAATCCAGTGAAAGGCTTGAATGTGTAAGATCAGCAAGTTATGGCAATGCAAGTGGATTTGGAGCTCCATAACCATGTTACCACCAATATGTTAATTGACAATTAGAAATCTTTTGTCACGTTCTCTTTTTTATATTGGGAATTAGTGGTTCGTCTACATGTTTATTTATGTTGTACACTTGATCATTTTGTTTGTGGAATATCAACATATTATTTGTTCGTATCCTTGTAATAAGGAACTCCACTAAGAATTTACAGCTGATAAATGGATTTTTATTCGTAGTTATTTTTGAAGTCCTTGTGCATATTTATTGTCATTGCTGTATGCCAAACACGAATGATATGCTAAAAGTTTGAGTGGTAATAAACATGTTCAGACAGAAAAGTAAGAAAGGAAACGATTTGTTTTGAACACACCAAAAATCTTTATGTTTTGAGTGAAATATAGCTCTAGTTTGTTCATCACAAGTTCAATCACTCATACAAAAGAATAGTACAGCTGAATGTTCCCACACCTGATTATAACTTCTAGATCACAGGTGAGGGTTAATGATGATAAATGTACCTGTTACAAAAAAGTTGTCTGGCTATCAAAACCACCATGTATATGATCTGCTGCAAGAACATCTGAAAGTCGTAATTTTCCTCTGCTGGTCACCCCATTGACAGCAGTATGAAGAGAAATGAAGCTGCCATTGACAGAATTGAAGTTGGATTTGCATATGCGGAATTAGGCAGATATGGATATGTGTCAGGTGGGGGAAGCATGCATTCATCACCATTGAAGTAGACCTTCCTTGGAAATGCCCATCCCTGCTTCAGGCTAAAAGTGTTCTTGTCCTTCTGAAGAAGCACCTCAGATTGGACATTTCCAAAAGGGCCAGCTTCCATTAGAAGGTCATTGTAGAACTTCATGCCATAGAACATACCAGTATCATCTGCACAAAATCAGTTCCATGTGAATATCAACTTCATTCTGGAGTTTCAAAATCAGAAGAACTTCATAAGCTTTTTATCTGAACTTTAATTTTATGCACCTACTTATGGATTCATAAGGTACGAGGGGCTTGTAATCAAAGCTGAAGACTCGAGTGACATTGTTGAGATTTGGATGCTGAACAACAAGAGTCCACTCTGTGTAGTTCATCCGGTAGTTGAAATTAGTTACCGCAACCTTTGCGCGCCAATAGTCTCTGTAATTGACCTTCACATGCCAGTGCACTCGAATAGGGCACATGTGATGTGTGCATTGTAGCAATGGTGTGTTGTCCTTCTTTGGCGTGTTTATCCCCTTTTTGTGGGATTCCTTCGAGTTACTCCTGCATTTTTTTATATCCAGCAGCAAATTTAGATTTCAAATAATGAACACATTCCAGCCTTCATAATTAGCTCTATTAGCATGCAGCTATACTTGTTTTTACACACAAGTATATCAGTTAATGTCATTGTGCAGCTAGAGACGAGAGTGACGCGGAGAAACAAAATCTGTGAGCCTTACTTGACACAGCTCTTCTTGTTCTGGCAACCGCAAGCACAGGTTGGGCAAGGAGTGATTGTTTCATTGTAGAAAGATGAGAATGAAACGCAGCAGGTTGGATTTTTGGAGGCTAGAAACTGTGAGTAGGTGCAGGTGACATTCCATGTCACTGCATAAAGAACAATTACACTCGTAATGCGGAAATTGCAGCAAACTAAAACATAAGATGTTCAGAACAAGCTTGGAGGAAATATACTTACTGAGGGCCTGGGTTTTTCGTCTACGGTCAGGTGTTAGGAAGACCGTAGATGGCACTATCTTTGCAGGTCCACAAGTATACCCGGGTCCTGGACCAAGCAAAGTGAAGTTCTTGGGCAGTTTCACCGTTTTATTTGATGTTCCGGCAAGTCCAACGCTCACCTGAAAGGCTGAGACTGACGCTGTAGGATCTTGGCCCCATGCCGCCATCACACCGCCCTTACAACAATTGGAGAATTGCTGGTTGTAAGGGACTCCAGGTAGCAGGTCGACAACCGTGGGGGTCTTTTTACAGCAATGCGGTATGTTTCCCTTGAACTTAGAACAGTCTCCTTGCTCTGTAGTTTGAGCCCCCACCATTGACCATAACACTTCTTTCTTAGCCCATGACCATGATAGAGTCCAGCCAGGGCTTATAATGTGCCGGTACATTTGGAAGTTGCTCATGGTTACTGTAGCCTGTGAAAGAAAACATGATTGTGAGTTATTTTCATTTAGTTTTTGTCACATCTTTATCTAATAAAGAGTGAGCTTGCATCTGGATCTCCGAAAGAGTGAGGAAAATAAATGTCGACAGATACTCAAGCAACGTCCTTTCATTTTTTCTGTGATCAACGAAAGCAAGGAAATAGGGAAAGGGAATGAGATCCTGAAGGTGGCGCATGCTCTTGTTTGATTTCTATTGTTGATGGCTGAAGAGCAGAGGAGACAAAATCAAAACTTGAAACCTAATTCAGGCTAGGTTTCAAAACTTCAGCAAGGCTGGCTTATTATTATTCTGGATTTGTTCTGTTTCCTCGATCAAGTCTTTTTGAGATATTTGCGTAACATGGTTTGTGAAATATGAGAAATTGAAGCAGAGGAGAATTTAGTGCTACTGCCACTTGACCAGTCAAAAACATGCATATGCAGAGTGTTCTGTATAAGAAAAACACAGAGAGAGAGAGAGAGAGAGAGAGAGATGATACTCACCACATAACCGTCTGGTGTCCAGGACATTACATCCCATTTGATTGTTATGTTTCCATTTGGATCCAACGGGTCGTATGCAGCTGCAATCGTGGCAACAAAGCGAGACAGAAAATGAACATAGATCAGGACTTGATGTCATGAAAAACAGTGAAGAAAATCCATCTTTCAAGTTTATTATCCTGAGAAAGAAGCCTAGAGTCTATACCTGCACGAGAAACTACCATGAAAATTAGAGCAATCAAGAATATGAACTTCATTTCAGCCAACAAGGAGCGTTGCAGGGATTGATAACAATCTTTGGCAGACTCGTCGAATTCCATGGTGTCAAGGTCACCTGACCAGTCGTAGGTCTTCACCAATGATTTAAAAGGCACGAGAATAAGATGAACTTCGTAACAGCAATATGTTTAAAAGGAAAATTGTAGGCTTTTAAAAATGAAAATGGATGCTTTGCTTCTTGATGTCTCACCTACTGGTTGTTAGGCCATTCAGCAGATACACACACACCACCTTTTCTACACTAGGTTTCCTGAATCTTGAAGCAAAGCTCTGGCGAGAAAATGATGGAAAAGCTGGAGCGAGAGATTTTATGAGGTTCGAACACAACAGCTCAACTGTCCTTCCCTTTCAAAGTACTACTGTTGGTCGTATACTTCCATGTTTGGGCTGCTTTGAAAACAAGTCTTCTCCTCCAGTGACTTCTTACCATTTCTCTCCTGGGTCTTCTTCACATGGTGACTCTCTTACCGCCTTCACCACTCTGGATCTTTTGGGTCTCCGATTTTGTTGTTTGAGTAACCTCTACTACACGCAGGCAAGGTCTACCCACCCATGCCATTGAAATTAATAGGACCAAGCTGGTTGCTTGTTACCATCCAATACCAAGGAGTCATACATATATATATATATATATATATATATATATATATATATATAGCCACCGCATTAAGATTTTTGTGGAAATAAGATGCACCAGAACTTGTAATCGGATCTATCATACATACGTATATCTGCTAGGGTTCATCACGCATGGTGTCAGGTTGGCCTAGTAGCATTAGCTTCTTTATTATTATTGAAACGTGCCTTGCTCTCTGATTGAGTTCTTCTACTCTTCATTATGTTTCACTACTGTTTCTCCGTTGTAACACGCTGTAGTTTATACGTCTGTCTGTCAAAACCTCATCCTAAATGCACAGCACTTGCTATATATAGAGAGACTTGACCAATACAAAAAGAATATGAGGGTCCAATCAAAATAATTCAAGGAGTACAAGGACCAGATAAATGGCAAAACCCCTCTTGAAATGCATGCAATAACACCAAACTGCAATATGGGATCAATTTAGGCCATCTAATCAAAGACTAGAGGGGAAAACTGCAAGAAATTAACTTCTAAGCAACCTAAATTATGCTTGCATATGCAAGGGATTTTCCATTCCATGAATTTGAATCTTTCAGCTGCCAATTACGAAATCTCAACTTTGCAGAGGAATTTGGAATGCAGAACATCTTTTTCAAGAGAATTGGATTTCTGAATATTGATGTGTACTTGTACGTTCCCATTTTGGAAGGTAGAATGATTGTCTCCAGAGAATAGTGGATTCCATTGTAGAAAAGGGAAAAACGAGTCTTAAATTCTCTATACAAGGTGCATTTTACAAACTTGTTAACAACTAGTTGCATCCTCAAGTTCCCACCTCCCCGAAGAACACAGAACGGCACGGGCACATATCTGTTGGTGAAATAGCCTCGAACATTCAACCTGTTAACTCGAATTAATTGTTACGGTTCAATGATCACCAAAAGGCTAGCAACTCTAGAAGGAAAAATGCAGAAATAACAAATGATAACCCAATCACATTTTTGGGGGCAGAATTAGGTAAGTATGGGTAATCGTCAGGAAGGGGCATCATGCATTCATCCCCATTGAAGTAGACTTTTCTCGGGAAAGCCCATCCCTTGTTCAGTGTAAACGTGTTCTTATCCTTCTGCAGAATCAACTCTGTCTGGATATTTCCATCGGGGCCGGCTTCCATTAGGATATCATTGAAAAACTTTACACCATAAAACATTCCAGAGTCATCTGCATAAATATCATCATACAGCAACACTCAGCCCAACTTCAACAAATACCAAGTAAATAAGGAAAATTACAAGTCAGAAGAAGCACTACAAGTAAGATGGTTAGACATTTACACTGTGAGTAGATACCAAGTATTTCCTAGTTTATGCATGGTGTCAGAAGCATAATAATTCTAGTAGTGAAAAAGCTTTTCAAAGCCTTGTTCAACTGTTATTATATAAGGACTTACTTGCTGATATATATGGCAAGAGTGGCTTGTAGGCGAAGCTAAAAACTTGAGTGATATTGTTAAGATTTGGATGCTGTGCGACAAGTGTCCACTGTGTGTAGTTCAGGCGGTAGTTGAAATTGGTGATGGAAATTTTCACTCGCCAATACTCCATGTAGTTCAACTTCACATGCCAATGCACACGGATAGGGCAATTGTGTTGCGTGCATTGCACTAATGGAGTATTATCTTTCGTTGGTGTGTTTAGTCCTACAACGCTTTGAATCGTCGAATCACTCCTGCATTATGTTAGAGAGTTCTTTGTTATGAAGATATCCTAAAATATCTTCTTCACATAAACTAGTGGTTGCAGACAAGCAATTTGGTGTGTAGAGTCAGAACACTGCAAAACCATGTAGCAGATTCCGAGGAACGCACATATATATGGACAAAGATGCAGTGTACATGTGCACAAATATAGTATTTAGTAGATGAAATGTAAATGTGACTCTGTAATGCAGCTTGTTGTGTATTTGATGGTTTGAAAGAGTCTTACGGAACACAAGTGCTGTTGTTCTGGCAGCCACAAGCGCAAGTTCGACAAGGAGTGATGGTAGAGTTGTAAAAAGATGACATCGATACGCAACAGGTTGGATTCCTAGACGCCAACATTTGCGAGTATGTGCATGTCACATTCCATGTCACTGCAAATAACAAACAAAGGATTAAAATGATGGTAATTGTGAAAGCTACTGTAACTGCTTAATTTGGTGTTTAGGCAATTGAAATGTTTTGATTCCAAGGTTTTTCATTAAAAAAGTGTAACACCACACAGTAGCTGATTGAGTTTCCCAACTTGAATTGATCATCAACCAACACTTTCATCATTATCAACAATGAATCTTCTGGTTTGTAATGAAAATAGATTAGTGTTTTTGGTTGTCAATAAAACTTCTTTTCCCGAGAAGCAGACTTACTCATTGCTTGAGTTGTTCGACGGCCATCGGAAGTTAGGAAGACGGTGCGTGGAACAATTTTTGCTTGGCTGCAAGAGTAGCCTAGTCCAGGACCGAGCAAAGTGAAGTTCTTCGGCAATCTTACTGTTTTATTAGTACTACCAGAGCGTCCAACACTCACCTGAAAAGAAGAAACTGCGGCTGAAGGGTCCTGTCCCCACGACGATACCACACCACCTTTGCAGCAATTGGCAATCTGTTGGTTGTAAGCCACCCCTGGAAGCAAGTCAACGACAGTAGGATTCTTCTCACAACTGTGCGGGATGTTCCCTCTGAACTTGGAACAGTCTCCTTGCTCAGTGGCTTGAGCTCCCACCATTGACCAGATAACTTCTTTCTTAGCCCATGTCCATCCTAGGGTCCAGCCAGGACTCATGATGTGACGATACATTTGGAAGTTGGTCATTGTCACCACTGCCTGAAAAGTCACACAGGTAATTTAAATCTTCTCAAGCATTTATATCACTGCAATCTGTCGAACAATTCTGCTCATTTAATTGCCTAATCTGCAGCTATTTTAATAAGCATTAAGAAATGTAAATGAAAGATGGTTACTTACCACATAACCATCTGGAGTCCATGAGAGAACGTCCCATTTGAGCGTTATGTTCCCAGTTGGGTCCAGATAGTCATATGCCTCTGAAATTGCAAATAAATTACAGTTCAAAAGATACAAAAATTAGTAGTGCATCAGAGCATGAATAGAGCTGAAAACCCTGAGCAGAGGCTATAGTACCTGCACGAGAGAATACCAGAAAAAAGAAAACAGCAAAGAAAAATGGGGATGAAAATCTATCAAAATCCATGCCTCAAGCTCTCTAGTATCAGACACCTTTACGCAGAAGATACAAGGGAGGGGGAAGTAGGATCAAGCAGATGAAGGCTTGAACCAGTTCATTCTCATGGACTCCCTATATAAAACCCTCACCAACCAGCCTTGTTGCAAGTTCATGTCATTATCTTGACAGGTTTACTTTTGTACATTATGTGTGTGTCCATCCAGGTCTGTTACAGAGAATCTTTGTTTAGGATTGACCAAACCTCATCTGATGTAACCCTCCAATGGCCATTGCATAGCTGAAATTACATGGATACCAGTTCATAGCTCAGACGCCAAGCAAGGCTGGATGTAGGGGAGGGACATTGTTGCCAATGAATGTAGGAGAAGCATTCAAAACTACAAGATTAATTTTAAAAATGATTTCCACCATCTATTTATTTAAACTCCTGTTTCTTTAGTTTTGTCTGTATGAGGGTGCTAAAGATCTTGGTAGGAGCTGGAACAAGCAGTCAACTCCCCTCGTGAGAATGACTTGTCAACAGCTCTCTCAGGCCACATGGGTTAAACTTTTTGCAAATTCATGGTCAATTGGATGAGATTATCAAGTTATGTAAAACATACTGTTGTTTTTAGATTGATTTTAATTCAAAATTATTTATGGTAAATAACTTCTTGTAAAAATAATTATGTTAAACTAAAAAAATGACTCAAAGTAGCAACTTTTAAGAGAATGGGAGGTGACATTTTGCGAATGAATTTATTAATATTGTTGTTAAGAATAGAATAGCTTTCTCAAAGAAAAAAACTTGTAATTAAATATAAATGTTATTCGGTAGTTGATCAATTAATTAAGTAACATCGAATGATACTTCCTATCTAACCCAATTGAAAACTAACAGATTGATGATGAATAGAATCAATCAATAATAATTAATGATTCTTGTTCTTTCGGAGGTGGAAAACGTGCCCATGGTTGCAATTAAGTTTGTTGTCCTTTTCCACCTCCTGTATTAATTGAGACGTTTTGTATGGATTAAAAGAAAGTTCGGGAATATTGTGTAAATTGTGTTTTATATATAATTTTTTTTTATTATAATTTATATTTTTATATGTTTTTAAATTGTTTAGATGTTTTGATGTTAAAAATAATTTTTTAAAAATAAAAAAATATAGTATTTTGATGCATTTGTAAATATAAAATATTTTGAAAAACAACCGCTATTACATTTACAAACACATACAAATTGCTCTTAAATGCATCCCTCTAAGCCCAATGTTTGATGCTTTTGATCTTGTATTTTATAATGACATGCACATCATTGAATAAGGAGTCTCCTTGATCAAGGAGATTTTAAATGTGTTAGGATTAATTACAATATTATAATTTGAATGAGTCGTCAAATAGTATTATGATTATTAAAAAACATATTGGTTTATAAAAGTTTGAATAAAAAGACTAATTGTGCATGAAAAAAACACATCATTTTCAATATACTCTACCTATAATAAGTTGTATTATTGATTTTTTAAAAAAAATCATGTTTCTATTCACTAGTCCATCCAAAATTTAAAAAAGATTTTTCTCAATAAAAAGATATCTATCTTATCAAGCTAAAACCTAACAATTCTAAAATCTAAAATTTAACCGTGTATTTATTTTATTTTGTATTTTTAATATTTAGAGATTTACTTTATAATATAATTTTATACTATTAAATATTAAAGTCTATAATTAATTATTAACATTTTATTTTTGTTAATTCATTTTATTTATTTATTAAGTTAGTAAACTTAGGGTTTGTAAATTAAAGTTAACATAATGGTTTGCCCTCAAATTATGAATCGGATGGAGTTAATTCAATCCAAAAACTTTTGGTTATTTTAGAATTCAAGACATGTTGGGTTTCAAGTTAAAATTGTAGATTCATTATCTTATTTTTATAAGTGAATTTAAATTGAATCAATAATATGTTCATATCTGACATCACTAATGATGAAATAAGATTAGCTGGAAGTTGGAACTATCCGCATTAAAATGTAGCGTTGTTTGGAACTGCTTTACAAATGATGTTTCATGAAAATAAAAAATATTTTTCATAATTTTGTTTTATGTTTTTTTGGATTATTTTGATAATTGATGTTAAAAATAATTTTTTTAATATATATATATATATTATTTTAATGTATTTTTTAATAAAAAACACTTTGAAAAACAATCATTAGTACTACATTCTCGAACACCTTATAGAAATGACAATGGTGATCAAAATTGGTGGTTAATCATATAAAAACAAACAAAAAACAATGAAGTATTTTTAATTTTTAAAATAGCTATGGTTAACAACCAATGATTGGTTTGGTTATGGTTAGGATTATGATTATGATTAGTATTGGACTAAAAGAACAACATTTATATCTATATATGTTTGTTATAAATATTGAAATATTACAATTATATCATAAATAATTAACAATTCATTTAATGCTTTAAGAATACTTATTTTTAAATGTTTATGACTTGACTTATGTTTATTTTTCATACTGGTTATTATTATAAACATATATTTTGTATAATAAGTTGTTTTTATATACAAACCTATTTGATTATTGTTATTATTATATTTTTAATTCATTTATCCGCTTAGGTTTCTTTAAAAGTATAAATATAAATGGTTAATTGTTAATTGAATGGATAATCAATAGTTATGATTACTAGTTTTTATTTCAATTATGATTATGGTATTTTTAAAGTTGTAAACATGGCTAATCATTGCCATCATTACATTAATAATTTTGGGTTAGTGATCAACAATCTAAACATGGTGGTCGGATAAAATGATCGGGTCACGGATTAGATGGAACAATCTGGATCAAGAATTAGGACACACATTTATATGATTTTTTTTTACATCAATTTTAGTTACCATAGAAGACAATATCACATTAACATATATGCTAGCATAATTATTTAGCATTAACATATTAGAAGGTGTATTTGTCTTCAAACAAACAAACTTTTAATATAATTATCTTAAAATAAATAAAATATTAAAGATAAATATAATAATATAACAAGTTATTCTAGAAATAAATAATTTAACATAGAAGATATAAGACTTCATTTTGCATTAGAATCTATAAATCAATATTGTCAACCGCATAAAAAAACAAAAAAATTTAAAACACGTTGAAAATTTAACATATTTTTTCTAAAGTAATTACAAAAAAAAAAACCAAAAGAACAAAATTAAAATTGAGCCTTGTTTAAATCTAAAGACAATTGAATTTTCGATTTTTAAAAGGCAAAAGCTATTTAATGGTCTTAAAACACTTGTAAGCCCGATCAAAATGTATATATAGGATACCATTTATTGTTGGATTATGAAAAAACATAAAAAATAATATCTAAATAAAAATAAATGATATTTATTATAAATATTTAGGTGTTAATATTATAGTTATATATTTAAGTGTTGGCAATAAATTATATATAAAATGAAAATAAAATTAATCTGAAACATTAATTATTGAAAAATCCTTGGTGAGAATACATAGAAAGACACTAAATGTGTTTTTAATGTATTTGGATATATTTTAAAATATATATTTTTCTTAAAAAAACATAATATTTTTTAAATATTTTCTAATGATTTCAATGTATTAATTTAAAATATATATATTTTTTAATATATTTTTAAATAAAAAATGTTTTAAAAATAACATCCTACACCATTATTCTAAACTCGCACTATATCCACGCTGTTCGCGCTCTCTCTCTGCAAGTACAAGGTTATCAGCATAAGAAAAACCCCAAATCTGTCCCTCTTCCTCTCTCACTATTGTGCAACAATGGCTGAGACCAGTGCCTCTCCGACTCTTCTTTTGAAAGATGAGCTTGACATTGTAATCCCAACAATCAGAAACCTTGATTTCTTGGAGATGTGGAGGCCATTCTTTCAACCATACCATCTTATCATCGTCCAAGATGGTGACCCTTCAAAAATCATCAAAGTCCCTGGAAGCTTTGATTATGAGCTTTATAATAGGAATGATATTAATAGGATTTTGGGTCCTAAAGCCTCTTGCATTTCCTTCAAGGATTCTGCCTGTAGGTGCTTTGGTTACTTGGTTTCTAAGAAGAAGTACATCTTCACTATTGATGATGATTGCTTTGTAAGTCTTATACCATGATTCTTCTTTCTTCTTCCTTTCTTCTTCCTTTCTTCTTCTTGAATGCATTTGTATTTTTGGGTACAATTTTGGATCTTTATGCATGTTCAAATTGGACTTGGGATCTGTTTTCTTGTTTATAGATAGTAGCAATCTTCTCATGGAATAATAACAGATCGGCTTTTGATTAGTATATTGATCTTTTCAAAGCTGACAGACCAACCCATCAGATTGCAACCCAACCTTAAATCATTTCATGTTTCTCTTACATTGAACATGTCTTGTCTCGTCATCTAGATCTGTTGTTTGCACAAGCTGAGAATTCTTTATGGTTTTAAGTTCAGCATTAACTAATGACATTCTAGCTTTGCTACCAGCTCATTATTTTCGACCTTGAGTTTGTGCATCAAATAAGAAGCTTAAAACTTCGCAATAGAAGACACCCTTGCTCTATATATGACTTTAAACAATTTTATTTTGTATTTATTCATGCCTATTAACCCTGCACCAGTATGCTTTCTCACAAATATTTATCCATATCTTTTGAGTTTTCAAATCTTAGAAGGATGCATTATGCATAGAGAGATCTGCATACTGAGGATATGTGCTTTAAAATTTGAAATTGGAAGTGAGATCCAAAGTTGAAGATCCTTTATGCGATTGCAGGTGGCTAAAGATCCATCTGGCAAAGAAATTAATGGTCTTCAGCAGCACATAAAGAACCTTCTGGCTCCATCCACTCCATTTTTTCAATGGCCTTTGGCTCAACATCCCAGATTACGATGCTCCCACCCAGCTTGTCAAGCCTCTTGAGAAGAACACTCGGTAGGAAGATCCTTATAATGCACCTCTAGGTCATTTTTGTAAGTTCATTTAACAGAAATATTAACTTTCCATATGTTTGTCAGGTTTGTGGATGCTGTTATGACAATTCCAAAAGGAACCCTCTTCCCAATGTGTGGCATGAATCTGGCCTTTAACCGCGAGTTGATTGGTCCTGCAATGTACTCTGGTCTCATGGGTGATGGTCAGCCAATTGGACGCTATGATGATATGTGGGCTGGCTGGTGCACCAAGGTTTCTACGCATCTTACAGAGCACCTTTCCTTCTCTGTACTGTGTGTTGTTGTTCACTGTCCATTGATGTTTATTCTTTAGGCTTTAAATCAGCTTGCTCTATGGCCAGCAAATTTCATATCTGTTGCAGCTCAAATAAGAGATGCTTTACTGACCTTGTAGGTTATCTGCGACCACATGGGCTGGGGAGTCAAGACAGGATTGCCTTACATCTGACAGGATTGTGAACCTTAAGAAAGAATACAAAGGAATCTATTGGCAAGAAGAACTAATCCCATTTTGTGAACCTTAAGAAAGAATACAAAGGAATCTATTGGCAAGAAGAACTGGTCCCATTTTTCCAGTCTGCTATCCTTCCGAAGGACTGCACCACTGTTCAGAAGTGCTATATTGAGCTCTCCAAGCAAGTTAGGGCAAAACTTGGTAAAGTTGATGAATACTTTATCAAGCTAGCAGATGCAATGGTCACATGGGTTGAGGCATGGGATGAGCTGAACCAAACCGGAAAGTTCAGTGAAGTACCCATTGGTGCTGCAAAATAGACTTCATGGATAATGCAAGGAGGTGACAGCAGTTATCAGGTCATGGATGTTATCTTCTCATCCATAGTTGTAGCCTGGTGTTTTGAGCAGCTCTTCTCTTCTTGTCCGAGCATTTCCTCTGAAGCTTGGATTATTTATTTTGCAGGCAGGGAATATGACCCTATTTATCTTAATATTATTATTGAGTTTAGAACAATATTAAGAAATTATGCTTTCTGTAGCCAATTAGATTGAATGGTTAAATTATCTAAATCAACAATGATTGAGTAGAGTTAATGCCTTCTGGAAATCCGTATCCAATTATCAATTATTCTTGTCAAAATGTTAGGTTTCAATCTTTTTGTCTGTTGATAGCTATTCCAAACGTCTTGCTCGTTATTTCTCGTGAAAAAAAGGGTCTTGGTCGTTGATTTTTGGCGAGAGAGAGGCCCTGAGCCTAACTTCTGATATGTGAGTCAACAATGTGAAGTGGGAGATTTCAACCGAGCATCCTGCCATCTTTTCAAAGAAAAATGCTTCAAGCTCTGCAACACTGAGATGCAATTATTTATGTTTTTATATTTTTAAAATATTTTTAAAAAATTTTTTTTTTTTTTAAATTAATATTTTTTTAGGTGTTTTTAAATTACTTTAACATGATTAACATGTTGATGTTAAAAATAATTAAAAAAAAATAAAAAATATATATTTTAATGCATTTTCAAGAAAAAACATTTTGAAGCAATCAATGTCATGTTTTCAAACACACCCTAAATTTAGGGAATTTTAATTTATGTTTTAAAGAGAGTTTTAAAAAAATGATTTTTTCTAAAAATTAATGTTTTATGTTTTTTTATTATTTTAATATATTAATATTAAAAATAATTTTTTAAAAATAAAAAATATATTATTTTAATATATTTTTAAATAAAAATATTTTAAAAAATAACACCATAAAAACACCTAGGACAGCTTGGTCCTAATTCATTAACGCTTGTGTAGCACACTAGCTAGCATGTGGATGATCCTGAGTTGTTAAGGTGATGTGTGTGGAGCCATCCAATCAATATACACTTTGTTATTAGACAATATTTGAAAGGTTTTAGCACCTCAAGCAAATATTGCACATATCCCTAATGCACCTAAGGTAGACTTTCTTTTTTTTTTTTAACAGTTTTACTATATTTTTAATAAACAGAATAGTTTTAGGTCTTCTTCTTTTTACATTTTTCTGTTGTTATTTTCTCATCTTTTTTAAATTATGAATTGAACTAATCACTTGAGTCTCGGATTTTTTATCCTTACGATTTTTTATACATAAAAAAAAAAAAAAAAAATTATCCGGCCCTTGGCGAGACCGTAAGCACTTGAGATAGCCCAACGGTTAATATTCTTAGCATATAAAACCATGTTAGTGTGACTTAGGAGGATGAATTGCAATTAAAAAATTTCAATGACTAATTAAAACAAAAAAAAAAGAAGAAGATTGATATGGATAGAAACCGGCCTATATCTTTATATGAAAAATAATCGACCCTGGATCTTCTAGTGTATATAATAATAGTAATTCATTAGATAATTGCTTCACACTACATCGTGGATTAAATTATTATTTTTTAATATAAAAAAAATATCTAGATATTATTAATATATTTTTTAGCAGTATGAAAAATCTTAATTATTAACTCAAAATCTGAGATATATGTTTAATGAAATAGATCAAAAATTATGTACACCAATAAATTTTAAAATAGAACTTAACACTAACTAATGACTAAGTTACAATGTTAAAAAATAGATACAAATAAATATATCATATCATATGCTATAGGGAGCCCTTTATTTTTATTAACTTCATTATATGACACCAATATTTTTTTATATATATAAAAATTTAAATTCTATTTAAATAAAATAATATTATAGTAAAAATCTTTCTTTTCTGATTAATATCTCTAACATAAACAAAAAAAAAACCTAACATGTTTTTCTATCATTTATTTAATAAAACCTAAAAGCATTAACATGGTATCTCATTTTTCAAGAGATGATTTAAAATAAAAAGAAGAAGATACCTGTCAAACTACAACCATGTATCTTATTTTTCATGAGAATATTTATTTTCTAGACAACATTATAATTATTTCAAAAACAATTTTATTTATAAGAAATGAAACCTACTAATTTTAAAGTAAGTGTGTTAAAAAACATAAAAGTAATACAATATTTGTATGTTATTGTGAAAATATATTAAAATAATTTTTAAATTTTTTTTTATATTAAACATTTAAATAAAATAAAAATATTAAAATATTTTTATTTAGACTATACTCTCAAAACAAAGTCTTAATAAGGTTGAACCGCCCATACCCAGGAAAACAAATGAGGCCTAATAAAATAGGTTTTGAAGTAAATATTGCTACACGTTTAAATAAGTGAAAGAAAAAAAAATCTACTTACTTCCCTGTAAATATTTGTGAGATGATTTTTGTCTCAAATTCTATTTTTTTTGTTAAAAATATTTTTTTTAAAAAAATTATTTTAAATTAATTTGTTTTTAATATTATCAGGTCATTTTAATATGCTGATTTAAAAAATATATTTTTAAAAAAAATATTTAATATATTTTTAAATAAAAAATATTTTAAAAAACAATCAATACAACAATATTAAAAAACAAATCTAAAAAATACTTGTTATTACTGGCAAAAGTTTCCAATAATTTCATAGATACAAGCATGGAGCAGAATGCCTCATTCAAGGTGGCCTTGTTGATGATTTTCTTTAGTCAATGCATCTGGTTAGTGGTTAGGAATTAGGATCTCCTGGCGCGCGCGATATTAAAGAACTCTAAAAGGCGTGGGAAAGCACTGTAGCTTCCCCACGCCTTTTAATTATACTTAATATAATAATAATAATAATTATTATTATATATAATAATAATTATTATTATATATAATAATTATTATTATAATTATAATTATATTATTATATTATAATATTTTTTTCCCTTTTTTACATGTTTTTTTTTTACCCAAAATTGACTTTTTTTTTCTTTTTTTTAATTTTTTTTCAAAATTATCTTTACTAATTTTTTTAAATATTGAGCTGGTTAAAAATTTAACTATGTAGTTTTTTTCTTTAAAACATTATGGATTGCTATAATGTTCTCATACATTGTTTTTTTTTTCTTTTTATGATTTATTTATTCTTTTTTTTTTTCAAAATGGTTTTTGTAGATTTTATTTTTTTTTTTTTTTTTATATTAAGTTGGTTGAGAATTTAGCTTTGTAGTTTTTTTTTTAAAAAAACAATATGGATTGCTACAGTGTTTCCCCTACATGGTTTTTGTTTTGCTGCAGTGTTTTCATTTTTTTAAAAAATTATCTTTATCGAATTTATTTTTCAATATTGAGCTGGCTGATAATATAGCTTTAGCTTTCCCCACATGTTTTTTTTTTTTTATTTCTTTTTCTTTTTTTTTCAAAATTGTCATTTTTTACATATTTTTTCTTGTTTTGTTTTTTTTAGAATTATTTTTGTTGATTTTATTTTTTTTGCTATTGAGCTGGTTGAAATTTTAGTTTTTTTGTTTTTTCTTTAAAACACTGTAGCTTTCCCCGTGTGTTTTTTTCTCGCTTTTGTTTTTTTTTTTACATTTTTTTTAAAATTTTTTTTTAATAGTCTTTTTCAGTTTTTTTTTTTTTATATTGAGCTGGTTGAGAACTTAGCTTTGCAACTTTTTTTTTTTTCAAAAAAAACAATATGGATTCCTACAGTGTTTCCCTTACATGGTTTTTGTTTGTCTGCAATGTTTCCCCCACATGTTTTTTTTTAAATTATCTTTGTCGAATTTATTTTTTCAATATTGAGTTGGTTGAGAATTTAGCTTTAGCTTTAGCTTTCCCCATTTTTTTTTTTTTTTTAATTTTTTCCAAAATTGTCTTTCTTCTTTATATATTTTTTTTCATAATTATTTTTGTTGATTTTATTTTTTACTATTGAGCTGATTAATAATTTAGTTTTTTAATTTTTTTTCTTTAAAACACTAGATTGCTGCAGTGTTTCTCAACATGATTTTTTTATTAAATAATTTTTTTTTCAGAATTATCTTTGTCGATTTTTTTTTATATTAAGCTGATTGAGAATTTAGCTTTGTAGTTATTTAAAACACTGTAGATTGCTACAGTGTTTCCCCACATGTTTTTTTTTGTCGATGTTTTTTTTTCCAAATATGTTTTTGTCAAATTTATTTTTTTCATACTGAACCGGTTAACAATTTAGTTTTTTTTTTCCTTAAAACATCGTTGATTGTTACAGTGTTTTCGCATATGCTTTTTTTTGTTATTTTTTTTTTAAATGGTCTTTGTCATTTTTATTGTTTTTGATATTGAGCTGGTTAAAAAATACAACTGTAGATTTTCTCATGAAACACTATAGATTGTTATAGTGTTTCCATGGATGTTTTTTTTCCTTTCGTTTTTTTTTTATATTTGTCAAAATTATCTTTATTGATTTTTTTTTAATATTGAGCTGGTTGAGAATTATAGTTGTATATTTCCTCACAAAACACTATAGATTGCTACAGTGTTTTCTTAAATGATTTTAATATTTAGCTGGTTGAAAATTTAGCTTTAACTTTCCCCACTTTTTTTTTTCATTTTTTTATTATTTGTTTTTTGCTTTTTTTTCTTCCAAAATTGTCATCTTCTTTTTTTCTTTTTTTTGTGTTTTTTTTATAATTGTTTTTTTCAATTTTGTTTTTTTTTAATATTGAGCTTGTTGAGAATATAGTTTTATAGTTTTTTTCTTTAAAATATCGTGGATGGTAACAGTTTTTTTTTATATGATTTTTATCACAAATCCACAATAATGCACAAGCATGCCACAAGCCTGCGGCATCGCGTGAGCATGTCACGCCTTTTACTAATATATTTACTTATTAATATATTATATTATTATTATATTGTATTATATTATATTATATTATATTATATAACTACTTTTTTCCTTTTTTTCTTTTTAAGTTTTTTAATGAATTTTTTTTGTTTGATTTAGTTTGTTAATGTTAATTTTTTTTTATTTAGTTATCAAATTTTCATGATACGGATCTCGGATTTGATGGGTTAGCCTGATTTGACAAGTTATTTTTTTATTTAGTTTAGTTTGTTAAAGTTCATTTTCTTTCTATTTAATTATCAGACTTTCATACTTTCATGACACGTGTCCTAGGCTTGACGGGTTAACTTGGTTTGATGGGTTAACCCAGTTAATTCTGGATAAACCCGTCATTTATTTTTCTATTTAGTTATCAAACTTTCATGATGTGAATCCCAGGTTTTACGGGATAACCTGGTTTAAAGGTTAACCCAATTAATTCAATTTTTTTCTTTTTCTTCATTAGTTTTTTCTTTCTGTTGATTTTTTTCTTTGTTTTTTTTTAATCAATCTATTTAATTATCACACTTTTATGGCACGACCTTATATCTAGACCCACATTCAATATTCTTGGGTCCGGTATTGCAGCTAAGCTCACTTAAACTTGGGTCATGCAAGTTTAATTTTATTATTAATATTATAAATATTACTCGTAGGTCAGGCGTTGCATTCAAACCCAAGTTTCTTGAGTATAAATTTGCAGAAAAACCCAAAATTTTTAAATTTTTATTTGTTTTAATATTTTTATGCAAAAAAAAATGACCCGCGGCATCGCGGGGGTCAAGTGTCTAGTATATATATATATATTAGGAAATGCACTTAGGAAGAAACAACAACGAACTTCAAACAGGATTAATCTCAACTTTTTAAAGGGTGTGAGAATACCTTGGTAAGAACCAAAAAATAAAAGAGATGGCTAAGGATCCTTTCCTTCTGCTGATGTCAAACACCACTAGAGTAAGCAAATGAATGCAACAAATGTCAATAAACAAAGCGTTGAGAATAGAAGAGAAGATTCTCATTCAAGAGGAGGAGAGTTTGCAAGAGAAGACAATCGCGTCCAAGAGTTCCAAATCAAAAGAAAACAAGTCAATTTTAAGGAAATTTATTGCCTCTTGAGCCATTATACTTGTAAGTTTCCGTGTTGCACTGTCATTCTGGTGACAAGAGCGTACAATATTTCAAGAGGCACGATGGAGATTGACCGTCTTTATTCCATTCATCAAAGAAATTTACTGGCCTTGTTGAGTGATGCCGGGGCAGCTGAAAGGATCATTTCCTGTTTCTCTTGCATCGATTGCTTTTGATGTTCCACTCGCTGAAGCTGTGACGACAGTTGAAGCAAGTCAATAGTCGTGTCATCTCCACTGCCAAGGTGATCTTTGGCGTTAAATCCATGGTATACCCCATCTGTTATATCAAAGTTGACGACATTACTATTTTCAGGTATCGGTAACTGGACCCAAATGACTGCCCTTGACGGAACTCGTCGCCCATGAAGGGAACTTATTTGGCACCGCAGTGCTTGAAGAAACCTGAGAGCTAACTCCTATGATTTGATCCATGCTGTAACATGTATTTCTGCAGGCAACTAGCATCTGCTGGGCCATAGGAATTCCTGATGAATGGCTTGAAGAATTTTGCGATTGAGATGACAGAAGAGAGCGAGCACAGCCAGACGCGGTGATCCCCGATAACTCTTGAATGGTTGATGCTGCATCAAAAGCAGCGAATTCATCATTTCCCAAAGACGTATCCTGGAGAAAAGAATGTGAACTAGAAGCTCTGCCTCCCATAAAATCTGGATATCTATCAGTGCTCTCACTGAAAATGCTTCCTGATGCAGTGCTAGCTCCATCTTCATGGAATGTTGGAAACATTTTCTCAGAATTATTAGAAGGGAAGAGGGGCTTTGAGTGCAGATATGCATTTGTAATGGGAATTGCTGATGGTGGACTAAAACCAGTCCCATCTTCAATTTTTACACGCTTGAACCAATCATTTGCTCCATACTTATCAGGATGCGATAGGCCACTCTGGAGTATGTCTTGGCAGATAAAAGATGTTGTCGGTGGTAACGCGGTTCCATGAAACCTACCGCTGGAAAAGCCTGCACCATGTTGGGGAAAAGATTTCAGGTTTCCAAAATAATACGTCTAACAAATCAGAAAAGGATATAAAACAAGAAATTGTTGCACTAGGATGTTCTGATTCTAGAAGAAAATTTGGCACAGAAACAGTAAGTTATCTTTTCTCTACAAAGAGGCAAGCCATACTGCATCCATTGTTTCATCATGTCCCTGGGAAACAGAAACGATCCAAAACCTTACAATAGATGTGTCTTGCTGAAGTTATCCAATAGTCATCTTTTTCTTTTCTTGATTTTGGTTAGAACCATCAGGAATGTTATTGAAAAATGATATATTACATTAATAATGCGTAAAATATAGGCGTATGACTTGATCTGCAGGTCACGTAAGGCTATTACTACCACGGAATTACCAAGTGCTAACACAACCTAACTAAGGTCTAGGAAGGATGTTCCGTATGATCCTAAATTAGATGCTCTAAAGATCAAAACCATGCAGTCCAAAAGGCTCAGTTCCTCTTTATCTTCCCAGCAATTATGGGGTTGCTACTTGCGTGGTTCCATTGGGATACTTGACACAAGTCTGTACACAAAACAATCAAGTATTGAGTCAGCATGGCTATGATAAACAAATGAGCCTTTCATGACTGATGAGCGTAACCTTGGAGCGACATTTCAAGGAAGAACAATCCCTGCTGTAGCTTATCTGGATGATATCTGAAGAAATGCAGCATCTGAAGGTGACTATAACAATTTCCAACATGGTAAAAATTCTGTACTTAATTTTAGCAATCAGAAACAAGTTTTCAGAAGAAATGGTTCCTGATTTCATTTTCATTCAAATTGGGTATCCAAAAGGTTGGATCGTATGTTACGTCTGCAGAGTGAAGCATAGCCTGGCAGTTTAAGTTCTTCCAGGAAGTGAAACAAAATATTGATGTTAATTCTGTGAACATGCTTCTAAAGGCATACATTTGTACTCAGGTTCCCAAAAACAGACCAAAATATTCCAGCATAAACTAGGATGAAATCAGAGAAAGCTGCATTATTTATCTACTAGCAAACAAGACATCAGAAAAAAAATTTGATACACAAAAGTGAGTCAATTTTGATAAAGAAAATGTAGGAGAAAAAAAAAAACAAAAACAGCAAGTTCAGTTAAGATGAACATGTTACAAACTCTTTTGTACACATTAAAACGAGAATAACAAAACCAAGAATTCTTGGAATGGATAGATATGACAGGGAGTTCTTCCAATACCACAACCATGATTCAAGCTGAGAAAGAAATATAATTTCACCCTCACTTCCTTGAACAAAGTCTAACTACCTAAGAAATTATCAAGTAATGCATTTATCAACTTCTGATATTAACTTTATAGAAGTAACTGAACATCTAGGAAGTAAAACACAAGGGCTAACATATCAAAAACTTTCCACAGCTTTATAAGAAGTTAAGGTGAAGATGACCTTAACGAGACATCCAGACCACGACCAAATATAGCATTCTCTAAACTGACAGCTAAAGCAGTAAGCTGCTCCTATAAACTTAAGCAGAGAAAATGCAGTAAAGATAGTAATAGATATTATGCATGTTTTACCACTGTAAGGGTGAAGTAGCCTTCCAGTTCGTCCAGATTGAAGACCAACTTGAGGCTTTCTCCTTCGCTCATTGTGGCCTGCAAGGCGTTTGCGACAGCTGCGCTTACCATCATCAAATGCAGCGAGCAAATGAAACCTAGGAAAGTCAAAAACCAGTGCACATTATAGTGGGAATAATGGACTAGTATAGAGCCATTGTGAAAATATTTAACAGGAATTAAGAATTTACGTTTTTACTTCAATGATGATATCTGAAACAAAGACCCCTAACAGGCAAAAGCTAAAAGATAAATCTGAACTTATCGAGATGTTTGAATTGGGAAAACGCATAGACCCTTATGGAAGAGGAAATGCAAGAATTTAAAGAGAGAGAAAATGCAGACGAAGAACATTCGAGGAGAGAGGGACACAAGAAAACAAGTACAGCTTCAACCCTTCTACCAGTGAAAAAAAAAAAGCATAATGTAAGCTTGACAAACCTGCTGCATTGCTGACAGAACCTCTGTTCTATTCCATTGACAATGACTTTGGCAGTCCTGGAGTGAGCTTCACATACTTTATGTCTCTTGTGATACTCTTTTGAGGAGCTGAGATCCTTGTTACAACCATAAACTTGGCAATAGGCAGTATGGGAATTCATTCCTGCTCGATGCCTTCTTGGAGGTGCAGATGACTTAGATGGGGACACGATAGATGTGCTTTTAGGAATTCCTCTGCAATTCTGTGCATCTCTAGGATCACCAAACCTCCCAAGATTCAAATCAATGAATGCAGAAACCCTGCAATTAGAGTCCATCGCAGTGCTTGAAAGCCTGGAAGTGGACTCATCTTCTAAGGAGAATGAATTTGGGGTTACCACAAAGGGATTGATGTTTTTTCTACCAGACACCTCACTCATTAAGACATTCCTGATTGAGGTGTCAGGTACATGTTTCTCTATCAATTGCTGATAACCTAGCTCCCCTCGAGCTCCATTCTCATTAGCTTGTGAACCTGAGGCTAAGAAGTTATATTCAAAATTACATTGATTTTTCAAATCGCAACTCATCAAAACATTTTTGCTTCTTGAAAACGTATCAGATGATGATGTTGGCTCATTGGATACATGACCCTTCCCTCCAAGAACATAGCTCCCAGACTCCATTACAGATGACAAAACCACAGTTTATTGAAATCCACTTTCAAAATTAAGCAAGAAAATCATCCCCTTAACACTTTATCACTAAAAAAGGCAAAAACCAAGTTAAATTGTATCTCCTAAACCACAACAAGGGGCTTCAAACAAAAACCAAACCACGTGTGACTGATTGTTCAGGAATCTCGCCGAGCTCTGCGCACTCTAACTAAAAAAAGCCCAACTCTTTCCAGACTCCGATTTATGGAACAAATCAGTTCCCGAGACATCAAATGCATCACATAAGAAAACCCATGAAAGACGCCTCAAATTCCAGAGATTTGAACAGCAGAAAAATGACACTGAACCAAAGACGAGGGGTTTGAAAAAGAAGAATTACTGTGCAGAACTAGACTAGAATTTTAAGACTGGCGAAAATCTTTAACACGGAGGAAATGAAAAGTTGCAGATAGCAAGGCTGCTGAAGAAAGCAATTATAGTTGAAAACATGTCTGTGCTTTAATAGTCTGGAGTGGAGAAGTGGAATGGCGAAATGAGGTGGTTGGTTACCTTTAGGCAGACCCAATTCACTGAAAATGATTTTTCATAGTTGTGTTCCCCGAGACTCCATGAAACAGAGCCAGTAGTAGTTGCTCATTTTGGAGAGAGAAAACAGACATTGACTCAATTGACAAATGATTCTCGAACTTCTTTTTACTTTGTTTAGTAATTAAGTTAGTTACTATATGGTTACCAAATCAAGAATATAAATTAAATATTATAAAAGTTGGTTACTAGATGCCATTTCTTACACTGTAACACGATATGTTCAAAGGAAAACAAATCCCTTCCTTAGTCTAATAAATTTGTAATTTTCTTTTTTCTTTAGGTAGCTTATTCCATTTACCGACCTTCGCTGCTGCAAGTTATACTATTTTTCTTTTGAAACATAAAAATATAACAAGATTGTTTGAATTTTTTTTTTTAGTAACATCATTAAACTCGGAAAACTATTCGATAAATAATAATATGGTTTGCATTTAAAAAAAATTAGGTTGGTAAAAAAACCTAATAAAAAATAAATCAGAACTAATTATTTTTATAGAAACCAAAACAAAAAATAAAAGATTAATTCAAAATAAACTAAATGCTTTAAAAAAATTTAGTATTGTATTTTTTTACAAAAAAAATTACATAACAACATATTTCATTTCAATCTTTGCAATCTAAAATGTCAAATTTGGCCATGGAATTCAATGAGATTAATTTCTTTTTCTTTTTAATATATATTTTTTCTTAATTATAGGATAAACAAGTTATTTAAAAAGAACTAAATAATTAAATTCAAAGAAAATAAAGTAATGGAATAAAAAAATCTACAAAAATGACTCTTTGTTTTAAAAAATATTGGCATTATGACATATTGAAGTGGCTTAGTTCAACTCATGTCAAATTATTACACCTGCAACATAAATCATTAGACCATGAAAACCATGTAAAAATTAGATTTGAACAAATTGATCACACACAAAAAAGAAATACATCACGAGGAAAAAAAAAACTTAAAAAATATATTAATCTAAAATTTTTTTTATAAAAAAATATTAAATTGAGCTGAACTTTGTAGATTAATCTATCAAATCTATGATCAAAATGAGTTTAATGATTTTTTAAATAAATTTATCCTTTATCAAAATATAAAATAATAATAAAAAAAAAAAATCCAAAAAAGCCCCGCAAGCGGACCTTAAAAAAATGCTCAAAATTGTGCCTATCAGCCTAACTTGTGTTTCTGGACTTGATTTTATATATTCTTTAATTTTTTCAATGGACAAACAATAAATCACTTACCCCTATCTTTTATTTGTTTTTTAAAAGGATAGGACTCATCATATCTTTGTAGAATCCGACGACGAGGAAGTGATGGGAAAATCAGGGCTTGGATTTTATTTTACCAGAAAACTTCATTTTCAATCTATTTTTTGAATAAAAAATGAAAAGCTCCATAAATACCTTGATAAAATTATTTATGATCGCAATAAACCTAAAAAAATGACTCAAAACCTGAAATCAAAGGTCATACTATTTTTCTTAAAAAATTCCCTTCCTTAATCTAATGAATTTCTACTTTTTTTTTCTTTAGAGTAGTCTAGTCCATTTACAAACACTTCGCTGCCCGTTATACTATTTTTCTTTTAAAAAATAAAAGAATATAAAGATTGTTTAAATTAAATATTGTTTTTATTCATATTATTAAATTTTAATAACAATAATAACACTTATCCAACATTTTGTTTATGCTAGTTTGATTATTTTAAGAAAGATACTGACAACTATATCGTGCAACTTATAGTTACTTCGGGAAGAAGCTACACCTTTTTTACTATAACCAACATCTAAAAATATTTCTTCACCCTATCAAAATGTAAATTTAGGAAGATGAAGGATTAGCTCCAGACCCTTCGACGTTCAGTTGTTAACTAGATCATGTAGGCACTGCGTTATTATTGGGATCAATTTTTTTAATGAAAAAAAAATTATCCAAATAATATGTTTTTTAATAAAATAAATTTTAACCATAAACTTAAAATATATTGCATATTAGATGATATTTTTAAAAAAAATATTGAGACTGATATATTAGATTGATTCAAGTTAACTTTTTGAATCTATAACCCGAGTTATAAGATAATGATAACCTAGAAACCAAATCAAAATAAATTATGAAAGTTAATATATACTCAATTTAATGTTGAAAGATAAAATTAAAAAAAATAATTAAAAATTGATTAAAAAAACTTGTTAAATAAACAGGTTAACATGTCAAATCCGCAGATCGGGTTATGGGATCGAAATAATCTCATAAAAAACAAATAAAAAAAATTATAAAACTTAATTTTTAATGAACTCAATATTAAAGGATGAAATAAAAAAATATTAAAAAAAATAAAAAAATAACCTGAATCAACTCGGGTTAACATATTAAATCTACAACCTAAATCATAAGATTAAAATAAATTTATAGAAAGTAAATAATAATAAAAAATTATGAGACTCCATTTCCTATAGATTTAATATGAAAGTTTGAATTCGAGAAAAAAAAAAGACATTAAATTCAGGAAAATGTTATATAACACATAGAAAAAAATAATTTATAAATATAATCTAATATAAATAATAAAATTTTTAAAAATAAATTGCTGAAAGGTTAAATTAAAAAAGATATAAGAAAAAAAAAGTGGGTGTAACTAAAGTAATATAACCGCACTTTTTTTTTTTTAATAATAATAATAAAAATAAAGGTCTAAATTGTACGAACTGCGAACACGTTAAGTAACTTTCTTTGGGGAAGCAAGCATTTTCCAAGACATTTTACAGATACCTTTAAGAAGACCCACTGGGACCAACTATTTCTACATTATTGATACTTCCTGCGATATCGGTAACCTGTTGTCTTGTAGTGCCATTGTTTCTTTCTTTCTTTTTCTTTTTTTTTTTTTTTTTTTATTGACTCTGCAGCGACTTAATTTTTCTACTCGATTAAAGGAGAAGAGACGATGACTAGATATTTAACATTCTGACTTGAGCCTCAATTTCTGGAAAAGTGTTCTTGCTGGTGATATACCCAGAGGGCAGTGTGGAGCCTAGAGCTTCTCTCATTCTATCAACTAGTTCAACTCCTTTTCTTATAATATAAAAATTCAAGAGGTTGTACCATACTTTTTGTTGACTAATAAGTTTTTTTTTTGTTAAAAAAACTATAGTTCTTGAATTTTTTCCTAAAGTAATTCAATTTCTTTATCACAATTTAAAACGCACTTTACATATTTGTCACTACTTGATTTCACGATGATTAGGGAAAAGAAAGAGCACATTTTAGTGTATTCTTTTTGGAAATGGTTAAACTTGTGAAAAGAAATCGCCACCTAATATTATGGTTACTAAAAATTCTAATTAGTTTTCAGAAATTTATGGTAAAAGACATATTATGCTTAAGAAAAGATGATATCAATAGCAGAATGCATATTCTTATTATAACCAAATTCAAATGATAGGAGACAATCTTTCTAATTTTTTAAATTCTTTTGGATGATAGTTCTTAATAATAGAGTTAAATTTCTATTAACTACTTCAATTTGACTTTCTATTTGTGGATGATAAGTAGTAGAAAATAACAATTTAATTCCTAGTTTTTCTCACAAAACTTTTCAAAAGCAACTAAGAAATTTAATATCATGGTCAAACACAATGCTTCTAGGTCATAGAGCCAAATCATCTCTCTAAAAATAGATTTGCTATGTTAGTTGTATCATCAATTTTATGACAATATATGAAATATTCTATCTTAGAAAACTTATCCATAACTATAAAAGTAGGATTTCTACCTCTTTTTGACCTAGACAAACCTAACATAAAATCCATAGATATATCAACTCATGGTAAGCACTAGCAAAGGAGTATATAAAATCTTGAGGTAAAACTTTAGATTTAGCTTATCTACATGTTGTGTATCTATCACAAATATTTGCACATCTCATTTCATCTTAGGTCAATAAAAGTATTAATGCAAAACATTTAAAGTCTTAGCAACCCCAAAGTGTCTTATTAATCTACCTAAATAAGCTTCACAAACTAGCAATTCATGCATGAAATGTTTTAATAGCATACGACCAAATCTTAAAGGTTTTTCATGCGTATCTTCTAAAAAGATAAAATTGTATTTTTATCATGTTTTAAAAATACAATATGGATATCATAACCAGTTTATGATTATCTATTAGAATTTGGTCAAAACACCAAAAATCCCACAATAATTAAATTGCTTAATTAATATTCAGAGTATTAGGATTTAGCTATATATTTTAATTTTTTGGGGTATAAAATTACACTATAAAAGTACATTCTCAAGTATTAAAGATATAAAATAGGAAATAAAAGCGATATTAAAATTAGGGCCTTGGAATGATTAGGATTTAACCTGATAAAGTAAAAACTTTCTCATGAAAAGAGATTTGCCTTGAACCTTAGATGAGACCAACAGGTAGAAACATGACTTAGATTAGCAATTAATCAACAATGTCGCTTATTTTAGGTAGGGTGCATTGGAGGTGATGCGCCTTTTCCTTGCACAACTAATCTCCTTACCCAGACTTTTACAGACAATGGGTATCCTCATGACTTTGATACTAGGTGGTGAATCCCTCTAATCATAACTTTATGATTAAATTTAAACCCTTTTATTTCAGAAGGCAGCTCCGCCATTCAATATCGTTTATATCACGACAGGCTGGCAACTCTACTAGGGACTTGTCTAATCGGATTGAGCTTTGCTTGTTTGCTTGTTTATTTTTGTTGGTCTGTGTAATTTTGTTTTAGCATGCATTGTTTTGCATATTGCTTATGCATAAGTACATCATATATGGATTTAATCCTTCATACACTTTATTTTTAAGTAAACCTAATTCTAAGTTAGGTGAGAAGTAACGGTCTTCCTCATGATTTTTAGTTAGAGTTCAAATTCGTGAAACATCTAACTATGAGTTGAGTGTTTACCTAGTAAGGGTCATATTATGCCCCAACCATTCCTTATAAACTCTTACACTGCCTTTAGGAAAGGTGGTTACTAAGCAAATCATATACCATTTTAAGACTAGGTAGTGAGCCTACCCCTCATGTAGCGGCTTAGAACCTGCTCTTAAGATATTGACTCCTTTTTAATTCATTTTATATTAAGGAAGACTTGATCAATAAGTCTAAACTTCACAAGATTTTATAAGCTAAGACCATGACTTTTTTTTAATATAGGCAAGAATCTGAGATGATGTAACTAGTTAGGAGGGAATTCCCCAAAGACAAAGGCTAGGAAATTACCACATATAAAAACCATTTTTCTTTTTGAATGAAAGGGGTTTAGACCCACCTATTTTATAATCTCCAAAGTGTATGAGATTTAACTGAGATGAGGACTTCAAAAATATCCTTTTAAATTAATTAGACTATGAATTTTTACGCGTATTGAACAAAGAAGTAATGAATTAGCCCTTTGAACAAGTTAATCTATATTCAATGTACGTATATATACATTTGCATTCATACATTCATTCATGTTTAAATGTCATGCGTGCCTACATAGGTTGAAATATAGGTCCCTAAAAAGTCCTAATCTATAAATTTTACGACACTTGATTGCGACAAAGAAGTATGAACGATAAAAAAAACATGCTTGTTGTGATGCCCACTTCCAAGAGGAGTTGGACTCCCTGAAAGCTAACATGGCTCGCATCACAAGCTTGCTTGAACAGACACCCAGACACCTCTCTAGTGAAGGCCTATCTAATCATCTTGTTATTTTTACAACAATTCATCTTGAAGAAAGGATGGGAGGACATGTTTAGGATCCCTAGTGTAACACAACCTTTGTGTAGTCCATAATATCTACATCAACCCCAAAGTCCGTAGAGCAGCATTAGAAGCAAGAGTGATGGCTATCGAGGGAACATACTTGTGTAACCTCTCACAAGCTATAAAAATATATGTAGTCCCGAATGTGATTGTACCAAAGAATTTCCATGTACTTGAGTTCATAAAGTACACAGGAACTCATTGCCCTGCAACTCACCTCAAGTCCTATTGCAACAAGATGACAAAAGTTATGTATGATGAAAAATTATTAATGCATTTTTTTCACGATAGCCTGAATAGGGTAGCATTAAGTTGGTACATAAGGTTTATATAATTTAGTGTTTAAAGTTGAAAGAAGTACATACCTTTATGATAGTACATCAACCACCATGTCTTTCTTATCATGCTTGAACTTAATCACGTATTAACGTTTCAATGACCTCTACCTATTTGGCTTGCTGACAATTTAGCTTCCTTTGCCCTTAAGATGTTTTAACAACTCATGATCGATATAGATCATGAACCCGTTAGGCTACAAGTAATCTTACCAACTTTTCAAAGTTCTTACCAAAGTGTAAAACTCTTTATCATAAGTAGGATAATTCAATGTTGCACCATTAAACTTTTCACTAAAATAAGCTATGAGTTTTTTTTTTCTTGCATTAAAACAATTCTAATACCTATCCTTGAGATATCATATTCGATCTCAAATTTTTTTGTAAAACTAAGCTATGATAATAATAGAGCTAAATATTTTTTTCCTTTAATCAACTAGTCACATTTTTGGATTAACATATAAACATTTTTTTTACAAAACAACTAACACATTCCTTAAATATTCGACATAATCCTCTAAATTCTTACTATAAATCAAAATATCATCAAAATAAACTACAACAAACTTACCTATAAAATTTCACAAAACATGGCTAATTAATCTTATGAAAGTACTAGTTGAATTAGTAAGTCTAAAAAGCATAACTAAGCACTCATACAAATCATATTTAGTTTTAAAGGCAATTTTCCATTTATTGTCCTCTTCCATTATTATTTAATGATATACATTGTTCAAATCAATATTAGAAAACACACAAAACCTATGCAACTCATCTAACATATCATCAAGTCTATGAATTGGGTGTCTATACTTTACAATAATATTGTTGATGGCATGATAATAAACACACGTCCTCCATGTCCATGCTTTTTCAATATTAAAAATACTTGAACTACACATGAACCCATGCTTTCTCTTATATACCATTTTTTCATCAATTCTTTCACTTACCTTTGAAATTTTTTTCTCTCTTTTTCATTCATTTTTAAAATTACATTGATCATGTCCCTTATATAAATTGATATATTATTGGCAATGCACCAACAAATATGACTGAAGAATATCTCGATTTATACTTTTATAATCTAATTTTTTATCCTCTAAAAAAATATATAATATTTCCATACAAAAACATATATTTCAAAAAAAAGAAAAAAGAGAACTATAAAAATGCAATTAGAGATGAAATCAAGAAGAAAAATTATGAAAGAGGTTGAAGTTAACAAAACATGGAAAATTGTAAAGCCAAAGACTAAAGTGGGAAAGAAGGCAACATGCAAGGACAAGAAAAATAAAATCAGTGATGTAATTATGAGGAAAATAGGTGCAATTAGCCAAAAATACAAAAAATATAAATCCAATGACTAAATTGGAAGATGCAATAAACAAAGGTTGTTAAATTGTGCACATACGAACTAAATTAAAAGGAATTATGAGAAACAAATTACAATTGATCAAGAAAATGCAAAAATAAAAATCTAAGGACCAAAATAAAAAAGAAGGCAAACTTGGAGGAGCAACTTAAAAACCCAAAACTTCCCCCCTTTTAGGGAAAACGACATTGTTTTGTGCATGAAAAATAGTATTTTATTTTTCCTTCCCCTTGCACCTATAGTAATTTCCTTTTGTTTTCTTGTTCATGGCTTGACCTTAGCCACTTTATTCTGTCTCCCACACCCATAAAAAACACCCAAATACACTAAATCCCTTCTTTGATATCTCGTCTCCCATGACTTCCCCCCCACAAACAAAGAAACACTTGAAACCACTACAAAATAAGGCTAAAGTAGACCACTTAATCATAATTTCTTGAAAAGACAACTTATATGAAGGGTTGAGATTTATCCTAAAGGACCAAGGGTTTTGATCAAGCCATTTAGGAGGGATTATAAAAACTTTTTCCCCTTATAAATAATGGTAGAAGAATAAAAATAGAAGGAGGGCACATAAAGAGAGAAACTCAAAGAGAGAGAGAGGGAGAGAAGATAGAAATAAAGATTTTTTTTATCTTGAGAAAATGAGTGTTATTTGAGATAGGAGACAAGAGATGAAGAGGAGGAAGAAGAAGAGGTGCAAGAAAAATTCAAGGAAGAAGAGAAAAAAAAAACTGAAGTTAGAAAAAGAGAAACCCGAAGAGAAAGAGAGAAGAAAAAAGAGTTTTTTAGTTGAAAATGGAGGAGTTTTGACCATTACATGGGAGAGAAGAAAAGGAAAAAAAAAAAAAGAAGAAGAAAAAAGTAGAATAAAAAAATAAAATCCAAAGTTAAAGAGACAAAAACCACCCTCCATTGCCAGCCGCACCACCATCTCCACCATCGATAACAACCGCAACATATCCTCCTCGTCTAGAACTAGCTTTAAAGTTAGCTTGATGCTTTTTCCTTCTCTCTTATTTTTTTTATAATATGAATGTATGAAAACACTATTTAAAATGCAAAATAACATATATGTTACTATTCATGCGTGGTCATTATTCACTTATGTATTTTTTATTTGCTTCATGTTAACGCTATTTTTATTTTGTATGTAAGTGTGATTAAAAAATATTTTCAAGAAAGGAAAAAAAAAATAACGTCAACACATTTTTGTCAAATTATTGTCATGTTCTTGATTGCACTTGAGTTTTAATACCTTAGTCAATGTGTCTCATAGTTTTTAGAGACTGATATAGGCTTAATGTGATATTGTTTTAACCTAATAATTGAGCTCATAAATGCATCAATGAGTTTGCATCAAGTTTTGTTTGAGTTCTTTAAACTATTAGGTTGATGAATCTCCTATTTTTAGAGTCCGATGTAGACCTAAAACGATGTTTTTAGCCTTAAAAGGAGTTTAAAAGTGCGTCAATGATTTTTCAAGTTTTCATTAACTTGGCAACGTTTCAGTTTAAGCTTTTTTTTAATAGCTAAGTCAATGTGTCTTCTTCTATTAGGGACTAATGTAGGCCTAAAATGAACTTTTACTAAAAATAAATATAAGAAAAAAATCATAAAGTTGTGAGGCTCTTGATTTAGGACTCGACGTTAACCTTGACAAATATCAATCAATAAATAACTTGTCAATAAGATCAAAAAAATAATTTTAACAATTAATGGCATGCATATAACTAATTTGAGAGAAAACACATAGCCACTGTAACTATTTTTTTTATTTTTAAGAAAGGATGGGATAAGGTAATGCTTATCTTTCCTTAAGAATAATCAGTCCCTTATTCAAATCTTTAAAAACAATGCATATTTAGGACTCTTTGTCTCCTTTAAAAACTAGGTGGAGACTCTATTTTTTTTTTATAATTTTCTTTTAATTTCCGATGGGCCAAAGAATAATTTTACAACAAACCCAAACCCAAGCTCAAAACGGGCTGGAAAAAATAATTTTTTATGAACCAAAAAGTTATTTTACAATAAACCAAAACTTAAACCCGAGCCTTAGCCTAAGACATGAGACCCATGACCCAAGGCTCAAAGCTCGTGGCCTAAGGCCTGAGCCCTAGACCAAGCCTAGTTATGTGAGCATGCATTTATGGATTAAGCACAAGCATATTTTATTTAGGTCCTCTCTCATTTAAAATCTTTGGTGCTCTACAAACCTAGTTTTAACTACTCAACTTCTCACTACATCAATTACAAGAAATTTTGTATGCTTTTCATATGGGATAAAGGGTTTTAGATTTTTAAAAAATATGTCAACTAAAGGTTCTTTGAGATCAATTTTTATTTATCCATAATTTTTAAATCATATTAATGTTTCATGTTAAATAAATTTTGTTAGAGAATAATTTTTAACAAAGTTTTAAATCTAAAAGTGAGTTTACCTCACTTCTAATTTGGCCAATGTGCTTATAAACCATATTTCTAACATCACCTATGTGAATAAAAATTGTCTAACCACTATATAAAGACTCAAAGATTTATAGAGAGATAATAAGTTTTATAGATCATTACATCATGATAGATAGATTTTGGCTTTGAACCTTAGTGAACACGATGTCTTAAACTATATAACCTTTTATATAAACTAAGACAATATACTCCTATATTTTTTAACCTAGAGATTTTCTTTGATTCTTATGGTTGTATTCATTTTGGCCTTGAAAAACATTCGGATTTATGAGTGCTTTAAAGAATTAAGTCTTTTCAAAATTCTCAAAGAAATAATCATATTTCTCACTCATATAGATGATCTTTCATAAAAAGTATTATTTTATACTCCATTTGGTATTTCAAGATATAAAAATTACTAAGAGCACAACTCACCCTTTATCACATTGCAGCTATCACCTTCTAATAAGATGCTTAATAGTATTATGTCTACGATGTATATTTTTAGACTTGCCATTTTATACATGCTACTTCGTGCCCTTCTAATGACTAACTAATTATTGTAATGGACACCAATTATTGACACTAATTTTGGCCAATATGGAGTATCTTCTAATAATTTTTAATAGATTCTTCTCTATCTTTATCAAGAGTAATGAACTCTAATTTCATTATAAATCTTACGATACATGTTTTCTTAGAGGATTTTTATCACCCAAATATTGTATTGAATGTGAAGACATATATCCACTAGTGGATTTGGAATCCTTTATATTATATATCCAATTTACATAAGTATACCCTTCTTGAAATATTGACCTTTTGACTAGCTAAAAAGTAAAAACCACACTTGAATATTTTATAAACTACAAAATGGAATGAACTCTCATTAGATCAATAAAAGTAGCAAAACATAGTTTTTGATAAATGAAAGTAGCAAAAAAAAAAAAAAACAAATACACTCCAAAAAAGTTATAAGTTAAAATAAAAATGTAGTAAAACAAGAGAGGGTAAAGGAAGTTTCAAAAAAGAAAAAAAGAAGAGAAGATCAATAAAGTTTAGTGAATAAGGAGATGATGTATAAGAATTATGAACAAAAGCTAATTAGACATTGAAAAATAGTGCAGCTAAACACTAGTCATTGGAACAATATTTTCATGGTTTTGTCTTTTCCACCAAAATTCTTAATATTGGTTATTGGGGTATTAAATTCTTTTTACAAGGCCTATTAGTTCTTACCTAATTGATCAGGGATAAATATATATTTTTTCATTTCAAAAGCACATTGAAATAACCAAAATATTATTGGAAGCAAAACTATTTAAACTGGCCTCAACGAGTATTTTTGTATTTTTTAAAATAATTTTTTTGTTATTATCAAGTCAGCTAATTGAAATTTGGTGTTTAACTAAATATAAAAATATATATAAAAACAAAAAGCATAGTGAAACGACCAAAATGCCCTTACAAGAAAAAATTAAAATTGATGTTAAAGGGTTTTTTTTGTCTTTTTATAATGATTTTTTTTCGTTATTATCATCTCAACTTACGAGCAATTTGTTATTTGACTAAATATAAAAAATAATAAGGAAACAAAAAGGTACATATATTTTTTATTGGGTTATCCAATTTCATAACTTGGGCCGTAGGTTTGGTGGGAGAACCCGGGTTGCTTGACCCTGATTATCGGCATTATAAGTTTTTCATGCTAATCAGGTTTACTTTTGTTGATTTTTAAGTCTTTTTTTTTTTACCTAAATTTACTTTTATATATATATATATATTTAATGGGTTAAAAATTAAATAATATTATTTTACATCATTTTTCATGAAAAAAAGAATAATAACCATGCTCACGGATGAGCACTTGTCCATAACTAGTGATTATCTTAAAATGCAACGTGTGTCAAAGCTTTTTTTTTATTATTAGAAGATGGTCTTAAGGGTAACATGATAAAAGCATAGTATCATTTTATTTATCATTAGATATTAAAGAAAAAGGTTTTTATTGAATTCAATTACATGAGATTTTTTCAAACAGAGGATTTAAGTTCAAAAGAGGTAGTATTTAGTTTTACTTCAAGAAATAAATTTAATTTTATTGTTAACTTGTTTCCAAAGATGTTAGGTCTCTTCTGATAATGTGATGATACATATGCTTTATACATTTTTTTTTTATTTAAAAAAACTAATAAATGCTTTTTGTTGATTTCTTTATCCTTTTATCATAACCTTCTATAAAATTAAAAAAAAACATGAATTTTATATATATTTATTTAAAAGTCACTCCAAAACACAATTTTAAAAACAATATAACCACAGTATTAAAGGGCACTTACATACATGTTTGATAAAAATTGTAGTTGAGGTTTATGTACAACAAAAAACATATATAAAATGTTTAGTAGTTGTGTAGTTGGAGTTGTTTTTCAAAATGTTTTTTACTTGGAAATGGATTAAAATAATGTATTTTTATTTTTTTTAAAATTATTTTTGATATCAGCACATCAAAATGATATAAAAACACCAAATAAAATATTAATTTGAAGTAAAGAAAAAAAATAAAAAATTATTAATTTTTTTCAAAAGTGTTTTTAAAAAAAAAACAAACAGTTTTTACAAAATTTAATTAAAAAAACATATAAAAATTACTTCACAAAAATTACATTTCAAACTAATTTTTTATTACACTCAATAATATATAAAGTATTTTTTTTACAGATAAGCTCACACCTTACTATATATTTTGCACCAAAAACATGAAAAGAGATGCAAAGCAGACGCACCTTTGAACTCGAAAAGTTACAAGCAAAAACATACTGAGCTGGGAATAAGATCAAATTTAGTAGCTTTGCTTCTTGAGTAAGAAAGCCAAAATGTGCGGTTTGATGGGTGAAGAGGAGGCAAGAAACGTGGATGCCACCAATCAGGGAGCTCGGGGACACAGATAAGAAAGCTGCCAATCCCCACTATCTTCCATTGAGTGAAAGCGATGGACTATTCCTCCATTGTTACGTATCTCAATGATAAAAAAGATAGGGTTTTGAGAGTTGTGTAATAATGGCTTTTAAAGTGTTTTTTTTTTTTTTGTAAAAAATATTAAAATAATATATATATTTTTATTTTTAAATTTAATTTTAAACATTAATCCATCAAAACAATAAAAAAACAAATTAAAAAAAAACAAATTTAAATTAAAAAAAACTCTATTATTGAAAAAAGGAAAGGGAAGGATAAGCATTGAGTGGACAGGGAAGAATTCCATTGATTAAAAATGGACCCACGACAGTATTGTCTCATGATGGATGGGTCTATGGAGAAGCCAAATTTGTTTAAGTAATCTCTTTGAATTTTACGAGCTTGGGAACAGTTATTTTCTAAAGAGACGTGGACAGCTTTGAGTCACATAACAATAACAAAGCGCAATAATTAGGAAACCTCATCTGATAAGAAATATTGGAATTATTTGATCCATTTTGGTTGTACTTTTTGTCCCAAATGTGTGAAAACTACCGAAATTAAAGCATGCAAAAAGGATTGCCTTTTTCTCTTTTAGGTTATGTTTATTTGTTTGTTGGGTAAATTATTATTTTTCTCCATATTTGATTCATCTAAAGAAAACTTGGTCTATGCAATATTTTTTACAATTAAAACAAAAATAAATTAAAAAAACAACCTACATTCTGAATAAATAAAAATACTTTGCAAAACTGTCATTGAGATAAAATAGTTTTTATTATAGAATATTATGATTTTATATTTATATGAAATTCTATATTTGTAACAAATATTTATAAGTATTCCAATAGCTTCCAACATCGATCAATCTTATATGCACAATTTATTATTTAATTTGTCCATAAGCTTTCTACTATTCATCACTTTTTTTTTAATTACAATTTACAAATCTCTTTATAACTTTTTGGTATCTTTATTTTACTTTGCATTTTTCCTGGTTTATAATCTTGACCTTACCCTTCTTTTCTTTTAAACTTGTTAGGATCAACTTTACAACTTCACATTATGTTTAATTAGCGATGTTGTTATCTGCATTCACTCAAAATTAAGTTTCTAAGTATAGTTTCTCTTTATTGGATGGAAAAACTAAAGAAGAAATAGAGTATTGTTCGAGAAATCAATGATTGAGTAGGTTGATGATAATCAATCATAAAATTAGATGTCAAATAAATAAATAAATAGATTGACATACCTGGTGGTACGTCAAGTTCGGTAACATCATTAATAAACTTGTAATCATCCTAAAAAGACTAACTAGAAAGAATATCACTATAAAAATAACGATTAGTAAGTACATAAAACTAATAGAGACCATTCAACATACATTCCACATTATGGCTTTTCATTGACTAATTTTCCATAATAATAAAAGACTGCATTTAGGAAAAAAAGCTAGTGTCTCCATATAGTCCCTTATGCTCCCACTTTTTCGAATATCATTACCTTTACTAACTTCTTATTGATATATTAAGGCTTTTGTGCCTCCAATATAGCCCTATACTTATCTCTGGGGACTTGATGCCATGATCAAGGGGTCATAATTTATTTTCCAATCAACTAGTAGTGGCTCCTTTTACAGGAAAAAAGTCCTTTTATGATAATCAAAACCTATCTAACGTGGTTTAATGGATATCCTACTGAGAATGAAAACTACAACCAACACAATTTACCACAATAATAATGTGTCAGTAAATAAGACCATGTAAGACAAAACCGATCAATTCAATCAAATCCAGAATGAGTTATGACAAAGCATTTCTAGAACTTTTTTTTTATCTAGACACTTAGGGGCAAATCCCACTAAATTTTGTAGAAAAACCAAGCACTCTGATAGGAATGTTTAGAGCTTCTTAACTTCATTTAAAATATTACATATTTATAAAGCAAGCATTATAACATGCTCAATCCAATCTAGGAATGAGCACAAATAAGGTACCACTTATCCTATTTATATGTTACATGACTCAACAACCTTATATATAACTAGCATAACTTATAATTAGTTAGTTCAATAGCCTATAAGTTGACAATCTCAATATTTTTATATCTCAAACACCTATATGTATATGTTGCACCCAATTCTGAAAAGAATAAAATTATTTGACTTTAATTTTTTTTTTAAATAACTAGTCAACAAGGGAATACATGGCCAATTTTACTAATTAATTGTAAAACCTTTCTTGAAACTCATGTTATTTTATTCATCATTGACCAAAATTATCTCGGGAAAAGATGAAAGTTTACATGAGCTCTTCTATAGAGTAAATGTAGAAGTGACATTGGCTGACTTGACCAAGATAGTCCAAGGCCTAGGAGTTTCCATAAAAATGTATGCTCTTAGTTTTAAGACTTTAATAACTATGTGCACTACAATGAGTAAGAATGCATTATGTTAATTCTAGATGGGATATAGTAGAAACTAAAAACAAAAGGTTTGTGGGAACAGATATTTTAATATCTATGCCTTTATATTTGATGTTGCTTGATATGAAAAGATGTTGTCAGAGCAAGCAAACAGTAAGATATTTAGGGGAATATACCCTTTTAGCTATTTGAATGAGATCGTAATGGCCCGTTCACGATAGATTTGGGCTCTGATTAGGAATTTGAAAATTTTATACAATAATTTATATCAGACGATGAACTTAAGGATAAAAAACCATTTGAGGTTGCTGCATTAAAAAAAGAAGCTGAAAAAAGGCTAACAAACCTATTGGTAAAGAAGGAATAACGACTGAAATGACTCGTGAAAATAAATAGTAGTCATTTCAAATCAAGAGAGTAGAAGATATATTCAATCAATTAATACAAGAAGATAAATCAAACTCTCAGGAAGTCATACAATTCAATTAATGGTTGATATTCTTAATTATTTTTCTTATGGCATATAAACTAGATTAAATTTAGATTATGTTAACATTTATTTTCCAATACAACCTCTTAAAAAAGGTTTTGACATCATTTATTTAATTAAGTATGTTTTACCGATTATGTAAACATCAAATGGTAATATATAACAACATAATTTAAAACTAACAAAGTACAAAGACATATATATATATATATATATATATATATATATATAATTTTTGTAACCTATGTGAGTACATGACTCAGGTATGTCATTTTCTTATACTAATATCCTACTTATTGATCCTTATATTACTAAAATATACAACTTAAAGGCTTCTTAAGTCTTGGTGGGGCCAGTACTAGAGGTTTAGCTAGAAAAGTCAACATATATTCAAAGGTAATTCGTTGCTTTTTAATCCATTAAAACTCATCCAAGCTCTTTCCTTCAAATAGCTTAATGAATATATAATTTGTGTAACCTATGTTAGTACATGACTCAGGTAATACATAATATGTTCATGCATAATGTTATTTTCTTGTACTAATATCCTATTTATTGATCCCTATCTTACTAAAATATACAACTTAAAGGCTTCTTAAGTCTTGGTGGGCCAGTAATAGAGGTTTAGCTAGAAAAATCAACATCTATTCAAACGTAACTCGTTGCTTTTCAGCCCATTAAAACTCATCAAAGCTCTTTCCTTCCAATAGCTTTATGAATGGTCTAATCTTCCTTGTGATATTTCAAATAAATCTTCTTAGTAAATTAATCTCGCCAAAATTCCTTTTTATTCTGAGAAGGTTATGCTTTCATGATTGAATGTGCTTTATTTTTGTCCACCTTAATGCTTCGTTGATGAACTAAGAATCTTAAAAAATTGCCTAGTTGCACACCAAATGTATATTTTAGGTTGTGCATTGCCATCCATTCAAAGACAACACATAGTTTATCTAGATGAATGGATTTTGATTTTGACTTTACCATAATATTATCAATATAAACTTATATATTGTGATTGATCATATCATTGAAGATCAAGTTTATTACCCTTTGGTATATTTCATAAGCATTTCTCAACCCATATGGCATTATTACTCATTCATATATCATATAAGAACCAGGATATTAGAATACAGTCTTGGAAATATCTTTTTCAATACTAAAAATCTAGTTATAACTAGAATGCCATTTATAAAGCTGATTATTTCATTTATAAATGTTGTATCGATTAACATATCAACCATTGGCATATGTATTCATCTTTTAGAGTTGCAAGATTTAGATTTTTAAAATATTGACACTATATTAGATATTCATTTTGCAAATCTTATTCACTTGATAGATCTAACTTGTAAGAGTCATTCAATTTCCTCTACCTGATCAATCATGTTTGGAGCCATTTTTTATGGAGGTTATTTGTATGACTAAAACCCAAGCGTAATTTGCGAATGATATTTGACCAAATTTTTATCTTATCCAAGCGTTTACTCATAATCATAGGAAAATGATATTTATACTTAAATTTATAAAGGTCAGTCTAGACTTATCTTTAGTTTCCAAGCTATCTTCAATTAACATGTCTTGAACTTCAATATGTTTCTCATCTATTTTTGTGGTTGTAAAAGAAGATTTTTATACGCGTATGATCAATTAATAATCTTGTTCTAATTCTTTTGAACAAATTCTATTTTAGAGACCAATATCTCTATAGGCTTCATCAAAAGCATAAAAAAATGCTATTAAGTTATAATGATTTATTTAATCTCATGTTTTAATTTTTTAGCCATTTTTCCTCTTCGCAAGTTATTTGACCTAGAAAAATATACTATAAATCACTTCATATGTGTTATCTTCTTGCTTTTTGAGAAGCCAATGTGCTTGCCCATGTTATTCATAACCATAAATTTGATTGAATTGACTTTATCGCTATATGATCATATGTTGTTATCTCTTAAATTAACCATGAATGATTTATCATCTACTTTAACTAGTTTAGTTGAACCATCTAGTAATTAAAACATTAGAACTTGATGTAAGGATGGTGGCAAACACATAGTATGATATTTGCGAATTATCATCATTTTATTTTATTTTAAACCTCTTATCTGTAGCTCACCGAGCTGTCTCTGCGACACGAATAATAATTGACATAAGTATATGGTGAACACAAACTTTATAATGAGATTGAATAAACTCATATTTTCCTTATGTCTCAAATTCTCAACTCCATGCTTGACCCAAAAGGCTTGTAAAGAAATGACACAATGCCATACAACTGTGTTTCCTGTTAACTTGTTTCTTTAAGCTGTTTAGTATAGTAAAGGCAATCATATTTATTCTATAGCTTATTTATGCATAAACTCAAGACATTCATTTTTAAACTAAAATTCGCTAAACACTCTCAGTTATTGCTGTAAGCAATAGTTATATATGCCATAGAGGCCAAGTGATAGCTTGCAGGAACTAGATTTTTTGTTTAATTAATCAATCTTTAATAGTTCCATCTTTGGTTGTGTGCTCAAACAATATCTGCATATGATCTTTCAATTGTTTAACTCTAATGATTAAACCACGACAATCTTCACCCCTACTTGCTTGGTGCACAAATAAAGACGACATCCTACAAATTAAACAAATCTCCACCTCAGTGATAAAATGTCTAACATTAGTAGGTGATTTGAGGCTTTTACGCAGATGGTGACCATAGACTTCATGAAAAACCACAAAGAAAGAAGAAGAAAAGAACCACAAATAGGCAACCACATGCCTCTCGGCTGTGCTTTTTATATATCTAGAGAAATTAAAGATCAATATTAGCAGGTGATTTGAGGTCTAAGTTATATATAAATTTTGCAGTTTTATTAGAATCTTTTGTTTAGATGTTGTGTTAATCTCTTTTATTGCTGTGATATGTGGCTTTTTGTGTGGCAGATTGATGTAAATCTTGATTAGTTTTTCAGAGGATGGATACTCAAAGAGAGGAATCTTAGGAAAAATGGTCCCTCGTAGATTTTCAAGTCGAAGGAATGGCCTTCCCTAGTGATCTTGAAGAGACATGAATTTACCAGTAAAGTGCCTTTCCTTTGTTTTTTTAGCTACAGCAATCGACGAGCCCTCATTTTACACACCATCCTTCGCCTAACCAGCCCATACCCATTATGACCATAAGACTTAACGCCAAAACCCTAGAAACAAAACATGTGAAACCCTAATTTCAAAATAAAGAAACAAAAAGGCCCAGTATTAGTTTAGTTTCCTGAGGATTTTGCATAAACTGAAACAAAATCGCGGAATAATAATTTCCAAATTTTATTTGAATTAAATATCATAGAAAAAACTAAAAAAAATAAGAAAACCATGAAATTACTTGATAAGTTCTCTGTTGACAGAATCAAAATAACACTTCATCCACTGCATAAACTCCAAGTTATCGATCGGCCTGCCATTCACCAGCTTAGTAACCTCTACATCCTAGCTAAAAATAATCTATAAATAAATCAAATCAACGAGACATTAAAGAAATTTGTAAAATCAAATTGCATACACAAACCCTAGAAATTCTAAACTTGTTAAACACAAAATTCATCACTAACATCTAATAAAGACTAAAAAAGAAGAAGCAAATAAGATGTAGAAAAAGAGAGACTGTGTTGTTGGTGTTGAAAGGAAAGAAAGAAAAAATTCCCTTCTAATAATTTAAAATCCTTTTAATTTCGTAGTTCTTGAACGTTATTTTATAGAGGTAAATTTATTTTCCAATATTTTCTTTTCTTTTTAATATTTGAATTTTAAAAAAAATGAAAAATCATTTTTCTGAAGCTATTTTCTCTTTAAAACATGAAAATTAGATCAAATTAAGGACAAAGAAATTAATATCTACAAAAAATTAACCTGCCATGAAATTAATTCTCTATATTTGCGTTGTTCTTGGGAAAATATTTAGAAGCCATTGTTGAAGGCCGAGAAAGGTCCCTGGTCCAAGATGAAGGACCTTTCAGGCTATAACAGCAGAACAGAGCTATCTCCATGTTCCATGTGGCAGGACAGGTGTAAGTGCTTAGCCTTCAACACCAAAGTAGCTGTCCTTACATACACGACATATTCGCCGCTTTGCATGAACAACGACGTCTCTCATCTCTCCAGCAGGTCCAATACGTGTCAGTCACCTGATAAACCAATTCTCTACTCGTCATCTTCACATAAGATGTTACTGTTATGAGCCACGAATATATATACCGGAGCAACTCTAAGACCTAATCTAAACTAGCGAGCAAGAGTTATAAGAGAAGTTAAAAAGAGAAAAAGTTCACCTAGCTCTGTATAACCTTTTGTTTTCAGTGATTGAGTCATGGCATCCAGGCACGAGAAGGAGGAGAGGGCTGAGGCAGCAGCATGGCAAGCAGCATCTGATCTCAGGGACGTTAATAGAGAAAGAGAAAGCTATGAAGAACGAGAAGCCAAAATGGCCACAGATCAACCACAACAAGAAAGACCAGGGGTTATTGGATCGGTGTTAAGATCAGTTGCTGACACTTTGGGGCATGCTAAAGATGCTGTTGTTGGTAAGAGCTTTGAGGCTGCAGAGCAAACAAGGGAAACTGCTGATGCAGCGGAAGAGAAGGCTAGAGAGAATAAGGATTCTGTTGCAGAGAAGGCAAAGGGGTATAAGAATTATACGACTCAGAAGGCGAAAGAGACTACAGATTCCGCTGCATGTAAGATAGATGAAACTAAGGAATCAGCTAAGCAAAAGATTGGAGAGTGTGAAGATAAGGCGAAAGAGTACAAAGATTATGCCGCTCAGAAAGCCAAGGACACTAAGGATTCGGTGATGGGAAAGGTAGATGAGTACAAAGATTATGCAGCAGAGAAAGCTAAGGAAACAAAGAATTCTGCTTTAGAGAAGACAGGTGAGTACAAGAATTACGCTGCAGAGAAGTCAAAGGAAACAAAGGATTATACAGCAGAGAAAGCAAAAGAAGGAAAGGATGTTACTGTTAATAAGCTCGGCGGGCTCACTGAGTCGGCTAAAGATGCTGCAACAAAAGCAATAGACTTCTTATCTGGTAAAAAAGAGGAAGTGAAAGAGAATGCAGCAGAGAAAGCTAAGGAAACAAAGAATTCTGCTTTAGAGAAGACAGGTGAGTGTAAGGATTACGCTGCAGAGAAAGCTAAGGAAACAAAGAATTCTGCTTTAGAGAAGACAGGTGAGTATAAGGATTACGCTGCAGACAAAGCTAAGGAAACAAAGGATTATACAGCAGAGAAAGAAAAAGAAGGAAAGGATGTTACTGTTAGTAAGCTCGGCGGGCTCACAGAGTCGGCTAAAGATGCTGCAACAAAAGCAATGGACTTCTTATCTGGTAAAAAAGAGGAAGTGAAAGAGAAAGCAGCAGAGACTACAGAGGCAACCAAGGTTTGTCAATCATGTGGATAATTTCAACAACGATTCTCGTTTGACGACATATTACTATATTAATCAAATCCTGTTGATTTTTGGTACTTCATCAGGAGAAATTGAGTGAAACCGAGGAGGCGGCAAGGAGGAAAACGGAGGGGATGAAGCTGAGAGGTGAAGAACATAGAGAGGAAGCTGCCCAAAAAGAAACTAAAGACATTGAAGCTAAAAGGTACAAGCGATCGAGCTAGCCGAGCTCAAGCATTTTTTTTTCCTTAATGAATCTAATTGCTCTTGCGTTTTTTTGCTAGAGGAACTACAACAAGAGAGACAATCTTTGACAGTCTTGGGTTTGGGTCCATTAAGGACAGCATAAGAGGGAAGTTGACAACGCCAGAGGACATTGTTGAAGAAACAAAGGCTGCTCGTGAGCGCGGAGTTACCGGAAGAAAGTGTTTAAATAAAGATACTGAGAAGGAGATGGTGATCCCCCTTGAAGAGAATGCCACGGGAGCTGTGGCATCCATCCTAAAAGCGTCCGATCAGATGAGTGGTCAAACTTTCAATGATGTTGGACGAATGGATGATGAGGGAGTCATTCGAGCGGAAATGGAATGCACTACAAAATTGAGCAAAGATCGCTGAGAGTTGAGGCAGAGATATATATATTATGCAGTATAACATCCAATAATGTTGATGATCTTTCTTTCTGTGTTCTTGGATTTGTGTATTTAGTTTTCAGTTGGCTGATGGGTAATGGATCCGATGTGGGAACTCGGCTCTAATGTTATCTAATGGAGAAGGCATATGTTTTTCTCTTTTAATCTCTTCACACCCTATTTGAACCCCTTTTGAATCCTCCGTTGTGTTTGGAACAAATTCAAAGTAGAACTGAGTTGAATTATACTATTTTAAATCTTTTAATAATGAAAGGTTATATATATATTTACAAATGAATTCCTCTTACGATATTTACAATATGAATCCTAAGCTCACATACATTCACACTCTCTTATGTTGCATTATTGAAGAAATATTAAATCCATCACATTACAACCGATTAATCAAGAAAAGAAATACCACCACTCCACTCTTCACATTTTTTTTTTTAAAAAATCCCTTATAAGATGACCAAGCAAATCTTGATACATGGAATAACTCAATTCCCAGCTAAGCACCGCTCGTGCAGATTACAAGAGATGGTTAGGCAGGGTGCAACAAAGATTTGGTGAACAATGAAAGCATCAAATGATTTATTTTGGGCACTCTTTCTTTATTTTTGGTAAAAATCCAATAATGTGTTTTTTTTTTTTAGTTATGGAATGAAAACTATCACTTTGCATGACATGGCCTTAATAAGAGACTTTAAAGACTTGCTGCTAGACATTCTTGAATTTGATGTGTTGATAACAAATAGATTGTATCAATTCGTTGGTGTAATATATCAAGATAATTTTGGATCAATTATGCTATCTATTCTTTATTTTTTCCATTTTAATTAGGAGAAACTATAATTAGAAATTAAATCCCTGACAATGTTGATAGTAGCCTTGTAAATTAAACAAAGTGTAAACCTACTAAGGCAAAAACATAAAAAAAAAAATGATAAAAGAAAGAAAGATAAAAGTTATAAATAAAAGAAAAGAAAGGAAAATAATAAATAAAGGGTAAATTACAAATAGAAAGGCAACTTGTAGAAATAAATTATTTATATGGTGCTGATCTTTCAATAACTAGATAGCCTTTTTATATTGTTATACATGTTAAATCCTATGTGAATTATAATTCACAACCATATACAAACTACTTATAATATATGTCATAACCTAATTTTTGACCATTTTTTTTTATTATTTTATTTATTGAAAAGGATAAAAAAAAATTGATGAAAAAAATAATAATGATGATGAAAAAACAAGTAAAATGAAATAAATAAAGAATGAATTAAATTTTGGGTTAAGGGCAACATAATTGGAAGTTTTGAGGTTTAATTAAACTTTGAAATTTGATCTAATTAAGCTTGAAATTAATTTAATTAATATAATCAAGGGTTTAATCGGAGAATTGATAAATTTTGAGACTTAATTAAGCTTGAAATTGATTTAATTAATCCAATTAAGTGTTTAATTGGATAATTGATAAATGTTTAGACTTAATTAAGCTTGAAATTAATTTAATTCATCCATTCAAGGGTTTAATTGGAGAATTGATAAAGTTTTGAGACTTAATTAAGCTTGAAATTAATTTAATTAATCCAATCAGGAGCTTAATTGGAGAATGGATAAGTTTTAGACTTAATTGGACTTTGGATTTAGTTAAATCAATGAAATCAGGGACCTAATTGAAGAAATATTAACGTTTGGGGTCCAAATTGAAAACTTAAAATCCAAGGACAATATTGAAAAAGACGCGCAAATGCAGGAGGCAATTACAGTTCAAACCAGGGGCTTAATTACAAGACGTTCAAAACCGCATGGATCAAAACGTAAAATGGACGAACGACGTCGTTTTGAAGACGCTGTTCATCTTCTTCTCCTTTAAGCCAGTGACCGTTTTCTACAGTAAAGGGGGCCGAACGTTGTAGCAGTAATGGTCGTCCGTTGGTTTCAGTTGTGGCCGGTTTAATGGTGGTCGACGCTTAGCCTACCGCTCGTTACCACCCGTCGAGCCCTATATAAACCGAGCAGCACCGAGAGCAAGGGCTGGTTGTAGAGTTGGAGAGAGAGAGAGGGACGAACGAAACCAGAAGAGAGAAACACAAATATACCAGCCGAATTTTTAAGCCCTTTTTAAGAATCCCACACCAGAAGTAAACCTTTCCCTCACCAATACCAGCCTAAAGCAGCGAACACATAAACGAACCGAGAGGGAGTAGAGAGAATTTGAAAAAACAGAGCACGGGTTAATTTTTCAGACGAGGGCAGAGGAAACAGAGGGCAGTAAGGCAGAGGTCGAAGGAGGAATTCTAGCTTACTATTGATGGACGCCACTACTGATCGTCGCCCGACACGCTGACACTCCGGCGAAGCAACCTGCAACAAGGTAAGCTTCCTCTGTTTTCTTCATTCTTTAACTTTCGAAAGTTAAGTGCATTTAGCATTGTGCGAAGGTAATTAATTAGCTTCGCACAGTGCCATGCACGCATGACGCTGGGTCATGCGTGCTGTGGCCCAGCTGGGTCCAGCCGGGTCCAGCCCAGCCCATGTGGGCTAAGCTGGGCCCAGGCCCAAAAATAATAAAACAAATAGAAAAAAAATAGAAAAAATGTGTATGCATGAATAAAAATAATGTAAATTTATTGGTTTATTCACTGACGTCAGAGTCAGGAATAAAAAATACTGGTTTAAATTTATATTATTTTTATTCGTTGTATTTTTATTTTATTTAGCTAGAAAAATAAAATAATATGTGCATGCGTAAAAATAAATTTATTTTTATTTATTTATTCACTGGCGTTAGAGTAGGGAATATAAATATTGATTTAATTTTTTTTTCGTTGCTACGAATTATTACCAACGCTAGAGTTGGAATTATTCAAGCTCGAATATTCACTGGCGCCAGAGTCAGGAATATTATAAACAATTCATCATAGGATAAACTAATAAATATTTAGCAATTTAAGACAAAACCAGCAATGCAGTCTGTCTTAGGCAGAACATTTAAGGGGTGATAATATCTTTCCTTTTACGTAACCAATCCCAAGCCATAAAATCTCTATTGACTAGTTAGAGTTCCTAGTGACCATAATACTAGGTGGCGACTCCTCAAACAAGAAATTTTTTCTAAAAGATCCTGATGCCAGAAATCTATTCTTTTTTAATAATTCAAGAGAATTATTTTTAGAGCCGCCGTGATGTCGGGTGCGACAATATATAAGAAACTTATATAATGAATTCTAATACAATCTGAATATCTAATATAAGTGTCTTCTTCCTAGAAGCAATATGATCCTTAACTAATATATATTATTTGTCAATTTAATATGTTGAAAATTATTTTGACTAAGAATTGATCTTCTGTCTAATCATATGAACTCTTATTTCTATACTCAATTGTTATTTCCTGATCAATCATGCATGTTTTCATTCTCTCCTAATCAATCATGATTTTTAACCATTTAGTTGATCACTTTGTAACTTTTCTAATTGATTTAGGCTCTTCTAAGACTATGTTGATTCTACTATTAGTTGGTGATAGATTTTAACCTCATTTTCTCTAGGTGTTTTTTTTTTACAAATGAACAACTATTGTTTTTATTTAATGAACTTATTTATAAGGTGTTGGTCGCTTTCCTGTAACTAGATAAATCCTAGATAAATTTTAATTCATAACCCTATACAAACTATTTACAACATATAAAAAGATTACATAATGAATTCTAATATAATCTGAATTTCTTATTATGAATGTTTTTTTCTAAAAGAGATATAAACCCTAACTAATTTATAATATTTATCTATTTAATATGTTGACAATTATTATGAATAAGATTTTATTTTCTAGCCAATCATGTGAACTCTTATCTTTGTCGTTAGTTGTTATTTCCTGATCAGTCACATCTTCTAGCTCTCATAATCCACCATAACTTTTAACCCTTTAGTCCATCACTACCTAACTTTCCTAATTGATTTGGGCTCTTCCAAAGCAAGGTTGATTTTACTATTGACTGATAATTGATTTTAACCTTATTTAATTTGTTTAGTAGTAAATAATTATTGTTCTTACTTAATGAATTTATATTTTTTTTTTATGTAAACACAAGCTCATCATCATTAAAAGGTAATCATTAAAAGGTATTCATTTTTGGTTTTTAAAAGATTGTTTGTGGATAGATAGCTTTATTTCTTTATTATCTATATTTATACTTCATCATATGATTCTTGACCTTGTGATTTATCCTACAAGCTGATGAATTTCAAGCAAGCTATTTATGGGGTTTCTATTTTCTATTTTTTTTCCTTAACAAACTTGATTTTGTTCATTAGTTTTTTGAACTACCTTGAACAAAACCAAGTAATGATTTCATGTTCCTCTAAACACCCTGTTTTGCTAGCTGGTCTTCAAAATAGTTTGGCTCTCTTTATGTTCATGAGCGGATTTAAATGTCCACTATATAAAATCTAGTAATGTCCACTATATAAAATCTAGTTTAAGCATCTAGGGAATTGCTCTTGTGTAATTAAACAAAAAAATCATCAATGCATTAAATTAGGATCTCCAATATTAGTTTTCTTTATTGTGCTTCTCTGTTAGAAAAAAATAAACTTATTTTGTATAGGTTCATTTTAATTTACCCCTTAATGTTTGAGGTTAAATTAGTTTTTCTCCCTCATGTTTCAATTATATCAATGTTTATTTTGAAGTTTCAATATCGAATCAACTAATAATTTTTTTCAGTCCCTAAAATTTTAAATTTTGATCAAATAGACCATTTTACAAATAACTCATGATATTCTATCTTTGACTTTTAATTCCAAATGATAACTTGTGCATCATCATAAAGAATAGTACAATATGCATCAAGAATTATATGTAAAGAGAAAGTTTAAACTATCATGTGGCTTGCTAATAACTCATCAAATAGAAGATAAATTTTAATTTTGTATCATATATTTTTAAATATAAATAATGTACATGGTATCATGTGAATCTTGGAATAGAGGATTAATTTGATCTCAACAATTATTTTAAGAGTTTTATTTGATTAAATTTTAAAAGTTTAGGGACTTAAAAAGACTTTTTTTTTTTATTAATTAGAACAATGTGAAAATGAATATTGATATATGTTTGAAACTTGAAGAAAAAACATTGATACAATGGAATAACTCAATTCCAATCCAACTAAGCACCGCTTGTGCTGATTACAAGTGATGGTTAGGCAGGGTTTGGTGGACGATGAAAGCATCAAAAGATTTATAGCGTTGATTTGGTCAAAATTACCACAAAACCTAATAGGATGTCAAAGAACCAATTCAATCCAATAGCTTAAGTTGTTAGGTGAGGTCCAAGATATAATTTATATTATTTTCTAACACATCTCTTCAAGTGAAAGCCTAGATATCTCTTATAAAAACAGTCATATTCATGAGAAAGAGAGAGAGAGAGAGAGAGAGAGAGAGAGGTCATGAGAAGCAGAAAAAAAATATTAGTTGGTATCCTTCATTATATACATATCCCTTCATTAAAAAATTAGCTAGATTAAATTTTTGGTAACACATGCCTAGAGGCTACTTAGATCACGATGTTATGATTGTTCAATTCATTATAATAGAGATCTTTATATAATAGATCTTTATATAATAGATATCTATGAAAGAATTTGGTGTTCTTGGGTTTAGTTACAGATACATGGTAGTTTTTTTTATGGATGGTAACCCTATGTATAGGTTTACCAAGAGAGTAGAACTGCTAAAGACTAAGTTAAAATCTTTGCACCACCAACACGTTAGCCACATAACTAGTCATGTGATTGAGGCAAATACTAAATGGACTGTAGCATAGATTGTACTTGATAGTTCTTCTCAAATTGATGAGTATTAGTAGGTACAGAGAGAGCTTACAAAAGAGATTTTTTAATTGATTAAGGATGAGGAAGCAATTTACAAGCAGAGGTCTCAGATTTAGTTGTTAAACTTAAGAGTCAAGAACACCAAATTTTTTCATAGATCTCTAATATATAGACAAGTGAGGAACAAGATCTATTTGTTGACTGATGCGATATGATCTCGGGTTCAAGATTAGCAAGGTTTAGGTCAGTTGGCAATCCGCTACTTCTAAAGACTACTTTTTTAACGCTCGATAATCATTATAGAAGATGCCTCCCAATTCTTCTATGATAGGATTGCTCATGATAGTGTTACTCTTTTGGAGTCACGCATCACTGATGATGAGATCAAATAATCTTTATTTTTCATCCAAATGATAAAACTCCTAGACTAGATGGTTACACCTTTTTATTCTTCAAGAGAAGTTAGAACATTATTGGTGGAGACTTCATTACTGTTGTGAGGTGTTTTTATTATTATTATTATTATTATTATTATTCCTCTACTTTGCTTAGATGTGTTAATGCTATTAGGATTGCCTTGGTCCTAAAAGTTCAAACCCCATCCACTATGAATGACTTTTAGACCTATCTTATGTTGTAGCGTGATGTATAAATGCATATCTAAAGTCATTGTAAATAGATTGAAGGGGTTTTTTTTAGGTTATTGGACCTACTCAAAATGCTTTTATTATGTGAAGGCAAACATTTGATGCTATCTTGTTGACTCAAAAGTTAATGCATAACTACCACTTAGCTAGTTTTTATGTCTAGATGTGCTTTGAAAATTGACATCAAGAAAGCTTTTGATATGGTTAGTTAGGGTTTTATCCTTACGAGGTTAAGAGCTATTGGAGTACCTGGTGCCATGGTTAGATGGATTGAGGTTTGCATGTCTACAGTTTATTTATTTGTGGCTATGAATGGAGAGAGTCATAATTTCTTTCTATGTTCCAAGGGTTTTTGATAGGATGATCCTTTGTCCTCTTATTTATTTGTTCTGGCTATAGAAGATTTAGGAGGCGTTCTTAGAGAGGCCTCACTGAACTCGAGGTTTTGTTATAACTGATGGTGTTAACATAATGCCATTACTCAATTGTGCGTTGCTAATGACCTTATGATCTACTGTTAGGCAGATAGGGACTTAGTCAAGATTATGAGAAAGGCTTTGGATGATTTTGTAGGGTTGTGTGGTCTTGTTATAAATATAGAAAAAAGCCTAGGTTTTTTTTTTATATTTTTTTTATCAGGAATTGATGATGAGTTTAAGAGCTCTTTGTAGGATCTTTTAGGTTGTGTTCTCTCTACCGATAACATATTTGGGTGTCCCATTGATATCTACTAGATAGAGGCACTCTAATTGTAAGCCTTTGGTGGAGAAAATTCTTTTCGGGATTAAGCTTTAGACCTTAATTTCTATTATTTATTTTGAGTGTCTTCAACTAATAAAATCAGTTCTCGTCTTCATCCAGGTTTATTGATCTTTTATGTTTATTCTCCTTAGCTATCTTATTAAGAGGACTAAGGGTATCTTAGTTGCCTTTCTTCAGAAAGGCTACTCTCTCTCTTTCACTCAGGCTTGGGCCTATGTTTGTTATCCTCTTTTTAAGGAGGGTGGCCGAAGAATAAAAAGGACTCATCAAACTTGAACTAGAATGGCTAATCTCAAGCATATTTGGCGATTTGATCTAGATGTTGTTAGCTATGAACTTTGTTTGTGATGTTGCTAGTGATCTTACAATAAAGAAAAATACAATAGATTTAGATGTGATAGCACATAATTACTGGCTTCAAGAATAATTAGTGCTCCTCGAAAAGTATTTTTTTAATGCAATAGGTTAAAGACTGTTTGTTCTTTTAAGATTTGTTGACCTCTACTTTTTGTACCTGATCATTCTATTTGTTAAAACATTATATATTAATTTATGATATAATATTATATAATGATTGTCGCACCCGACATCGCGGCGGCCTTAAAAATTATTTTAAATCTTTGAAAAGAACGAATTTCTGGCATCCTGTTCTTTAATGTGGATATTCTTGTTTAAGGAGTCGCCACCTAGTATTATGATCACTAGGAACCCTAACTGGTCAACAGAGATTCTATGGTTCGTGACTGGTTACGTAAAAGGGAAGATATTATCACCCCTTAAACGTCCTGCCTGAGGCAAGCTGCATTACTAGTTTTGTCTTAAATTGCTAAAAAAAAAATTTTTTTAATTTTTTTTTTTTATGTTATGAAAATTTGCTTACAATATTCCTGACTCTGGCGCCAGTGAATATTAACTACGAATATTTCCAACTCTGGCGTTGATAAATATTACGTAGCTAAAAAATAAATTTAAATCAAATGTTTTTTTTTATTCCCGACTCTGGCGCCAGTGAATAAATAAATAATAATACATTTATTTTTACGCATGCACATATTTTTTTTCTAGCTAAATAAAATAAAATAAAACGAATAAAAATAATATAAATTTAAACCGGTATTTTTATTCCTAACTCTGGCGTTAGTGAATAAACCAATAAATTTACATTATTTTTATTTATGCATACACATTATTTTTATTTTTTATTTTTTCTCTACCTCTTTTTTATTTTTCTGTTTTTTTATTATTTTTTTTGGGCTGGGCTGGGCTAAATCCAGCCCAGCATGTATATTGGTGGCTGGGCCCAGCCGGCCCGGTCACTGGCCCAAGCCAGTGACCGGTTGGGCAATCGGACGATGCACGCGTGAAGCATTTTCACGCGTGCATCAACAGTGCGAAGGTAATTAAATTACCTTCGCACTGTTCAAATGCAATTTAAAGTTTTAAATCAGAAGAGTAAAAAAACAATGGAAACGGGCGCACCTGTTTAGACGATTGAGCGTTGGTGGAGTTCGACTGCTTCTGTTTCTAGCGATGCTGAGGAAGGTTGCAACGCCGGTGTGGATTCGGACGATTTCTGTCAATAACCAATGCTTCGGTGATCAACTGGGTTCCTGCAGGGACGAGAACAGGGTTCCTCTGCCTTTCTCTCCTTTTCCCGTGTATATATTTTTCGGACGAAAACTGGTTTCTTGCAGGGATGAAATCTGGGTTGATGTTTCTGTTCTTCTCGGTATTTTCTTTCTTGGTTGTCTTTTGTTTGTTCTGTTTTTTTTCTGGGTTAATTGCTCTGGTTTTCTGTTCTGTGAGTTGCTCTGTCTTTTGGGTTGTTTTTTTTTTGTTCTTGACTCTGGTTTTCTGGGTTCAATCTCTCGGTTTCCTTCTGGGTTTTCCCTTGGTGTGCCTCTGTTTCTGGGTTTATTCGCCCCCTCCGGTTCTGGTCTTCGGTCTCTCTTTTATAGAGACCCACAGCTTGCCCCTAATCAGTCCTGCCTTTGCAGGACTGTCTCTTCCACGAACGAGATCGTGGGCAAGGGACGCGGTCCACGATTGAATCTGTTGCAGATTTTCAGGTATCCTGTTGAATCGGGATGAAGAAGATCACACGGTTGTTCCACCAGCAACGGCAGCGTTTTGGCAGCAAGGAATTCTACCAGCAACGACGACGTTTCAAGCAGCAGTGGATATTGTCATTTTGATCCCTGAACTTTAGAAATTTGGCAATTGGACCCTTAAGCAAAAAATAAAAATTAAACTTTACAAAACAGTCCTTAATTCCTGGATTATTTTCAATTAAGTCCTTGGATTTTTCAATTTGATCCTTAATTAATTCTTTCAATTTTGCCTTTTTTGGATAAATTTCAATTAAGTCCCTGAATTTATTTAATTAATTTAAACAAAGTTTAATTAAGCCCGCAAACTTATTAATTCTTATAATTTCATTAATTAAACTAATCCAAATTTTAAATAAATTTTCAAACTTATTAATTCTTCAATTTCTGACCAATTATTCTCTAATCTGATATTTTTATCCGTAAACTTCAAAATTTATTGTTTTAATCTTATTTTAATTTTTTTTATTTGTTCAAAAATTGGGTTATGACAATGATTACAGGTTGAACTCAATCCAAGGATTGTTATTTTCATTTATTTTAGGGACTTCCTTCTTATATAGAAATTATGATTATATGTCCACTATTTATCCTTCCTGTATAAATAAACACACAAGTTATTCAAGATATAGTTTCTTGTGGTTTCAGTTTATCCTATAATAAAAATTATATCATTATATTTTTTATGTTTTACCATGGTAGCGAGGCCACCTCCTATAGCCTAATATATATATAATTTAGCAAGCTTTTGTGTTTTCATTTGAAATATTTTATCTAGCTATCTACACCGGCAAAGATGTTGTCGTTTTTTCAATCCTAAAGTTGTATCTTTATTTTTTCACACATCCCAAACCAATGGATTTCTCAATGTCCAAGTTTCATTTTTGTAGAAGTTCCACGTATCCTCACTCAGTCACTCTCCACTAGAATCTTTTGCAGTAACGCCCACTCTCAGGAGAGAGTTATCCACGTTGTTCTATCAAACTAGTTTCTAGAGTTTCTTCGGTGTTTTATTTTCATATTTTGCCTTAGTTTTTGTAGATTCCACCTCTATAGTGCTTATTCAGCAGTGGGTTTCTTTTGGGTCTTCCCATTATTTATGCCGTAATTTCTTGTCGATTCTATATATACTTCTACAATACTCTCTCGGCTTTGAATTAATTTTTTGTCATAAATTGGTCATAATTATGTGATTGACTTGAGACTCAATTTAAGATATTGTTATTATCCTTTTTTATTTAGGAATTATGATTTTATTTGATACGTAGCTTTTGTTTAAATAAACAAGTTATTCAAGATGCAATCTCTTAGGTTAATTTCATGTTCTCGTACTGTCTCTCTCAGACAATAACCCTTGTTTTGTTACAAAGTGGAATGATATTTGTAGTTCAGTCGAGGAGAGGTCTGTGTTGACAGAGATATTTCGGTATGATGATAGTGGGGGCCGGCTGGCGATGAGTCCATTAATTCTTCCCGACCAATAAACACAATTTGGCATTCAGTGATCATAAAGCTAAGAAACTTGAATGTGAATCTGTAAACTAACAACGGTCCCGAAATGTATATCACTTTTGTTATGTTCATATTCCACTTTGACTTGTGTTAATAAATATAGTGAAAACAAAACACGAAAAAAAAAAAGAAGAGGAAAATTTTTCCTTAATATAGTTGCAAGTGAAACTAAAAAAAGAAAATAAATAAATTCATAAAGTATACTAATTAAAAAAAAATAAAAAGAAAAGAGAAGAAAACATACCTGAGCATGGAGGAGAAGAGAAGAAATTAAAGAGAGAAGAGAAGAAAAAAAAATGGATATTGATGTTTTTTATGTATGGGGAAAAAGAAGAAGAAAAAAGAAAAAAGGAGATAGGTCTGTTGTGAAATTAGGGATTCTAGATTTTTTATTGGGGTTTTTTAACGACAGTTTTACCGACGGATAATAAAATATTAATATTTTTAATCATTCCGTCGGTGATTTTATCTGTAATATTTAATTTAAAATTTTAATTTAAATTAAATTTTAATTTAATCAAAAAATTTCAGAAACCGTCAAATATCACCGATGACTTTTTAATCTGTCGGTGATTTCATTTGTAATATTTAATTTAAATTTTTAATTCAATCTAAATTTTTCAGAAAACCATCAAATAACACCGATAACTTTTCAATCCGTCGGTGATTTTATTTGTAAAGAACAATAATTAATAGTGCAATTGAAAAGTGAATTGTTCTAGAGCTTTCTAAAAAATACCGACAGAATTTTCCGTCGGTAATTCTCTTTATAATTGACATAAACAGTATTCATAATTTACTAATGATTTTACCGATGGAATTTATTTCATCGATAATTCTATTGGTAAAAATAAAACGTCATTTTTTTTCTTTGTTTTAAATATATTTTTTCCACTGTAATTTTCTTTATAAAATTCGTTGAAAATTTACTGATTAAAATATTTCCTCGATATTTCTGTTTATATTTATTAATTTTTTAGTAATGTAATGAATAAAATTATATTTTATGGTTAACCTTAGATGAGAAGCTTCCAAAAGACTTCAAAGCAAACTATTGCTAAAATCCCCATCACAACCTATATTTTATTAAGAAAAAGTAAATAGTCCATGATGTCGATCATGACACACGTAGTTATCATCATATTCTAACAATTTCTTCGATTGTTATAATAATAATAATAATAATACGTGTCCTGCATAACAGTCATACTTTGGATACCAATAACTATAGAATTCTTGCATCGTGATCGATCCGCTATCTTCCCATGGCCGTATAAATGTTCTCGGAAGTATAATGAAATTTTGTGCTGACCTTCACACGTTTTTTATTATGTACCGAAGACCCCTTGTCGTGAGCTTTGAGAGGAGAAGAGAAAGAAACTGGTTTGAGAGAGAAAGAAGAAGATTTGATGTATTTTTCTCTATTAAATTTTCTGTACACGTGTGTTTGATAAACTAATTTGTACATTAAATTCTAACTATGTTGGATCAAATTGCTTCATGGGAGATACATTTATATTAAGTTCATGTTATGCTAAAAAAACTCAATCTCAACGGGGGGAATTCGATATGATTAATGAAACAAAACATGTTTTAATAGATATATTTATACTTTTTTTATACTTTAATAGATATATTTATACTTTTTGTTACTTGAACCGCTTAGTGATTGCAAGAGGGAAGTACTAGATATCTCCTGGTGCATCTCCACCCAACTTTTATTTAATTTTTTCTCCTGGTGCATCTCCACCAATCCCGCTTAGTGATTGCAAAGAGGAAGTACTGCATAGAATATGCATCTCTTCCTAACCTCAATGATTCCAAGAATTAGTGACAATGCATGTAAGAGGCCAAGGAATTTATCGTCGATATATATATATATATATATGATTGGATTTGTGTTACAAAGTGTGGAACCGCTTAAGATGTCTTCCTATAATTCAACAAACTTATGGTGATGGAGCCCATGTCCATGTGCTAGCCTGGTAATGGTTAGCACGTAGAAGACGAGGCCACCTCACTTGGAAAAGAAAAGAAACAGACAAGAAATTTGATTAATGAAGAAGAAGTTGTATGTCAAAACTATCGACGCCCCGAGGAAAAAGACATGCTTGCAAGTAGGTAGGCTAGCTAGCACTGCTCCTCTCAATATATATTGCTCAGTTTCCCACCCAAAATTCTGCTCAGTGCAACATGGCTCCGTCACGTCGGAGACTAACAAAGTTTAGTGTTGGTCGATCCATCGCTCGTGTTGGGACCCGTTCTCCCTCCCTTGGGTCCAAACCCGCCTCTAGTTCCAGTGAAGGTGATTCAAAAATGGAGTTTTTGAGCAGTGGCAAGGAGAGTTTTTGTGGTGATGGTTTCGGAAATGGCAACAAGGTTATGGTGGTAGTCGATACAAGCCGTGAAGCCATGGGTGCTCTTGAATGGGCGCTGTCTCACACGGTTCAGAACCAGGATACCATTGTTCTTCTTTATGTTTCTAAGTCATCCAAACAAGGTCAGATTACTCTAGTAATTAACTATAGATACGTACTGAATTGATGAGACTAATCAAACGGACTACCGTAGCAATCATATTGATGATTAGGTAATTTATTTTTTAATTCAGGCCCTGAATCTAGCTTGAAGCTTAATCTGAGGGCTCAAGAGACGCTTCACTCCATGAAAAATATGTGTCAAAGGAGAAGGCCAGGGGTAAGTGACAATGACATTCAATTAATTTTAAGCTTAAGTTCTTAAGTCCACAAAAGACAACATGACATTAAAGTCAATGAAGCCCTTCCAAGGGGCACCATCGTTAGTGCCAACTGCCAACCATAATAACTTTTTTATACCAAATATTAGAATATATATTAGTTAGTGCTAATATGGGAAAAGTGATTAAAATTATTGAAAAATGTATTAAAAAAAAGAGTATCTGGCTGCCTTAACAACATTAAATAGAAATTCATAAAGTTGCTGATTTCAATTATTTTGTATGAATGCAGGTGCAGGTGGAGGTGGCTATGCATGAGGGTAAAGAAAGGGGTCCAATAATAGTGGAAGAAGCAAAACAACGAAGCGTATCACTGCTTGTGATGGGGCAAAGAAAACGATCGATATTGTGGCGCCTTATTAAGAGATGCGCAGGGAAGGGGAACCGCGGCGGCGGCGGCTCCGGGCCGGTGGGGTATTGCATCCAAAATGCTTCCTGCATGACAATTGCAGTGAGGAGGAAGGGCAAAAAACTTGGAGGTTATTTGATCACCACCAAGCGTCATAAAAACTTTTGGCTTTTGGCTTAGATTTATTTCACTTTCTTTCCTACATTTGTATGATTCTGGGTAGCCGGTTCGATGAATTCAGGGGGCATTTATATAGGTTGTGTTGTTTGCAACTGCACAGTCTAAAAGTTAAAAAATAAAAAAATATTGGTTGAATTGTTGAGAACATCACAATCTTCTTCTTAAATATTAAATGTTCAAATATTAGACATTCTTTTAAGCAATTGAATATACAATTTACATTGTTATCAGCACTTAAAAAAAAAAAATTAAGTTGCAATACAACATATAGACTAATAACGCAACACATGAACCTGTGTTATTTTTCTTTGTTCTTTTTTCTTTTTTGAATATTTTTTTGACCGGTACTATTTTTTTTTTTTAAAACTCGTGAATCTCTTCCCGTATATCTTTCATCTTCCAGGGATTCAGGGCAAAACCTGAACAACAAATCTTGTCACTGCTCTACTTTACAAGCATCTGTACATCTTTTTAATCCTTTACTTCTTCAAAATTGTCAATGAGTATTTACCATGGGAATCAGGCAATGAAGCTACAGCAGTATACAAATCGCAAGTACAGGATTTCACTTCAAGACATTCTGCCGTTGTTCGGAAACATAGCCATGTCTTAACTGCAATTCTCCGCAGTTGATCATACCCTGCAAGCATTCCAGCTCCTGCCCCTCCAAGAAGCTTTTTTGCAGTAACTGTTGAACTGAGGAAGAATAAATTTGATTTTATTTAAGTAAGAGGCTCTTATATAAATAGCCTATACAGAGACTAATTAGGAAAACTCATTACACTAGTCTAGGAAATAGTCATGGACGATTTACACAATCAAGTAAGGCTAATTAGGAAACTAAATACTCTATGATTCCTATTATGTGATTTCCATATTTATTCTTCACGCTAACACTCCCCCTCAAGTTGGTGTATAGATATTAGCAATGCCCAACTTGTCAAGTGAGTTATGAAAGATTTTGCCCGAGATACCCTTTGTAAGTATATCTGCTAGTTGATCTTCTGATTTTACAAATAAAAATTGAATCACGTTGCCTTTAAGCTTCTGTTTAATGAAATGCCGATCTACCTCAACATGTTTGGTACGATCATGTTGAACTGGGTTGTGCGCAATTGCTATGGCTGCTTTATTGTCACAAAACATGTTCATTGTATCTTGAGATGAACATCCAATTTCTTCCATTAATCTCTTTAACCAAAGTAGCTCACATAGTCCTTTGGTCATACCTTTGAATTCAGCTTCTGCACTTGATAAAGCAACTACCTTATGTTTCTTGCTTCTCTAAGTGACTAGATTCCCGTCCACAAATGTGAAGTAGCCAGATGTGAATTTCCTGTCAGTGATGTTCCCTGTCCAATCTGCGTCAGTGTAACCATTGATGTGCAGATGTTGATGTTTCTTGAACATCAGTCCTCTGTCTAGAGAAGACTTCAAGTATCGCAAAATGCGAATCACAACACTTATATGATCTTTGCTAGGGTAATACATAAACTGACTTACCAAACGCACGGCATATGCAATGTCTGGTCGAGTATGAGATAAGTATATTAGTTTTCCCACAAGGCATTGATATCTCTCTTTATTGGTGGGAGCCTGATCAAGAAATTCTCCAAAACCATGGTTTTGAACTACTGGTGTATCGGTTGGTTTGCAGTCAAGCATTCCTGTTTCAGACAACAAGTCAAGCACATATTTCCTTTGGGATAGAAATATGCCTTGTAAACTCGGTTCCCAAAAAATACTTTAATCCTCTGAGGTTCTTCATCTTAAACTCGGTTGCTAACTACTCTTGTAGCTTTAAGATTCCTTCCCTGTCATTTCCTGTAATTTTCATATCATCAACATAGATTATGAGAGCTTTTACCTTTTCTCGTCGGTGCTTCAAGAAGAGAGTGTGGTCTGAATTACTTTGCTTGTAACTGTATCTATGCATGGCAAAACTAAATCGTCCAAACCATGCTCTCGGGGATTGTTTTAGGCCATATAACGCCTTTTGTAGCTTGCAAACCACCTTCCCTTGCATTGGAGAAGTAAGGCTAGGTGGAATATCCATGTACACGTCCTCCTCAAGATCTCCATGGAGAAAATCATTTTTTACGTCAAATTGGTGTAGTGGCCAGTCCAAGTTTGCAACATGAGAGATCAGTACTCTCACAGTATTTAATTTCGCTACCGGTGAGAAGGTTTCTTGATAATCTATCCTATATGTCTGAGTATATCCCTTCGCCACCAACCTTGCTTTATATCTTTCTATTGAACCATCTGCTTTGTGCTTGACAGAGAACACCCATCTACATCCCACAGTTTTCTTTCCTTCAGGTAGTGGTAAGAGCTTCCAAGTATTATTTTTCTGCAGTGCTTCCATTTCTTCCTCTATTGCTTGAATCCATTTAGGATTATTCAAAGCTTCATTCACTGTATTAGGGACATCTTCTACAAATAGTTTATACGCCAATGCCTTGAGAGGTTCAGACAGCTTCTGAGTTGAGACATGGTTGGCAATTGGGTACTTGGATTTGCTCATTCCATGATCGGGTGAATATCGTTTTGAAGGTTGTCCACGATTATGTTTGAAAGGCAAGTTATAGCCAGCAGAAATATTTTGAGATGAGTTTAGAACTTGTACCTTATAAATATTCTCAAGAGATTGAATTAATTATGGTACTATCTCGGCATGGAAGGGTTGTTCATTAGAGACTTCTCCAGTTGCTTCCATTTGCTCACCAGTTTCTGCACTCTTCTCCATTGTCTCGGTCTCAACGTGCTCATCATTTTCTATTTCTCCTTGCTCCCGCATTAATTCTGTCTCTGTATCAATAGCAACATGCGGCTGGATAATATTATCTGAGATCTTACTTATCATATGCTCATTATCTCCCCCTGCATTCTTTACTGTACTATTAGTAAAGCCCGGCCAATATTTCCAGTATTGCTCTGCACTTAAGAGCTCCCCCTGACAAGAGGAGCTAAAAGATGGGGAAGTGAAGAAATGCTCATATTCAAGGAAGGTAACATCTGTGGAGGTATAGAGTTGTCTTGTAGCTGGATCATAGCATCGGTATCCTTTCTTGTGAGCTGCATACCCAAGAAAAACACGACGGACAACACAAGGGTCGAGCTTGGTTCGTTGATTTTTGTGTATATAAACATATACAACACAACCAAATATTCTAGGAAAAAGCATGAGAACTGACGGTAGGATCACATACTGGCCTAGAACTTGAAGCAGGGTCTTGTAGTCCAAAACTCTTGATGGCAGTCTATTCAGCAAGTATACTGCAGTCACCACTGCATTAGTCCAGAACTGTTTGGGCACTTAGCAGCTATCAAGAGAGCTCTAGTGATCTCCAATATATATCGGTTTTTACATTCGGCAACACCATTATGTTGTGGTGTTTGTAGACAAGATGTCTTATGATGCATACCATGTTCCTGAAAGTATCGGTGGAATTGTTTATTATCATATTCCCCACCATTATCGGATCGCAGAATCTATAGTGTTGTAGAAAATTATGTTTGAATCATATTATGGAATGAGCAAAATATGTCAAACACTTCATGTTTCGTTGTCATCACATACAACCAAGTTATTCGTGTACAATCGTCAACAAATGTTACAAACCAGCGAGCTCCAGAAGAGATAGTAATCGGGGTAGGGCCCTAAATATTAGTATGAACAATTGCAAATAGAGTGGCACTCTGATTTAAACTTATTAGGTACGGTACACGATGACTCTTAGCTTTAATACAAGTTTCACACTGAAAATCTGCTTCACGAAATTTCGTGAATAGTTCTGGAAATAAACAGCGTAAATACCGAAATGAGGGGTATCCCAACCGATTATGCCATAACCAAATCTGTCGTTCCTTATTGTCGACAAGGTGTATGTTATTTTCTCGACCATAACTAAAGTCGTCCATGTAATACAGCCCTTCCCTCTTAGTACCACGACCAATCATCTCCTTGGTGAGAATATCCTGAAACAAGCAAAAACTAGGATACATTAGTGCACAACATTGTAATTCCTCAGTCACTTGTCCTACAGATAACAACTTATTGGACAGTGATGGAACTAGCAAGGTATGTGGTAATGAGAAAGAAGGAGAAAGTGCAACTGTTTCAGCCCCGATCACTGGATATGTCACTCCATTAGCATTAGCAATGCATAGCTGTTTTGGTTGAGTGGTGTCAGATAAATCACAGGGATCATACGTCATTTGGTCTGTTGCTCCAGAGTCAATGATCCAGCCATCATGATCATGTCTTCTCTTCTGAGAGCAAATAACATAACCTTGATTACCTGGGTCATTCTGATCAGTTTGTTCTTCAACCGAGATAGGAGATTCTTGTGCAGGTACAAGTGATAGTGTAGGGTTCATGCTCATAAGGGCTGCACGACCAGGATGTTCAATACACCTAGCTTCTGGTTTTTTCTTCGCCTTGAGTTTGTGCCACCAATCTGGATAACCATGTATTTTGAAACATGTATCTTTGGTGTGTTTTGTATTTCCACAATGTGTCCAACCTCCCCTTTCCCCCATGTGATTTTGTAACTGGCCTTCCATTCATTGGCATTAGAAAGGATAAACGATGTTGAGGTTTTTGTCCTCCCCTTGATAGCATAGCACCTCCAGATATGACTTCTTATTTTTCAGCATCATAGATGACCTTAGGTCTTCTCTCCTGACTTGCGTATAGGCTTGTTCTACTGTTGGAAATGGCTGCACCTGGAGCACATCTGCTCTAATATTGTAAAGTCTGTCATCAAGCCCGTCTAAGAATATATAGACTATGTCCTCTTGTAAAAGTGAGTTATATTTATGTATGTCAGTATTGCACTCCATAGGATTTGGACGCCAGAAATCAATTTCTCTCCATAATCCTTGCAGATTGTTGTAATATGTTTCAATAGATCCTCCTCCCTGTTTCAGCCTGGTAACTCTTTTTTTGAGTTCATATACTTGTGAAGTATCAGTGCCATCAAAGTAGGTCATTGCAATGTTATCCCAATTAGCTTTAGCTGTTGAAAATCTGATGAAGTTGCTTACAAGTTTTGGGTTCATAGAGTTGACCAACCATCCCTTCACCATTGCATTTTCAGTTCTCCACTTCCTGAATGTTGGATCTGTTTGCAGAGGTTGTGGAAGGTCTCCATTTATATATTCCAACTTGTCTTTTCCTGATATATACATCTCAATAATTTGGGACCATAATGCATAATTGTTGTCATCTAACTTGATTCCAATCGGTGCAGCAGGTTCATGGCTGGCAAGTTGTGTCATCCCTGCTGTCAGATCAAGGATTGAGTTCTCCCCTTCATAAGTTTTCACCCCAGCAGAAGGGGTTTCCATTCCTTTTCAAAAAAATTCTATGGCCCTAGAATCTTTGCTCTGATACCATGTTGAACTGAGGAAGAATATATTTGATTTTATTTTGGTACACAAATAAGAGTAGAAGAGGCTCTTATATATATATAGCCTATACAAAGACTAATTAGGAAAAACTCATTACACTAGTCTAGGAAATAATCATGGACGATTTACACAATCAAGTAAGGCTAATTAGGAAACTAAATACTCTATGATTCCTATTCTGTGATTTCCATATTTATTCTTCACGTTAACAGTAACTCCTTGGAATAGTGCTCTAAAAACCTTCAAGGCCAATGATCTCGTGAGAAGCACGCATAGAATTGCGATCCTGCACAGGATGTCCAGGAGTAAGCATCATTCTCCATCTCAGAGTGTCGAAGGGATGAGCCCAGACTCCAGATACAGTAGTGATACTCCAGCCCAACAAGAAACTAGCAAAGAAATTCCCCTGTAAAATATATGCCAACAATGCATGACAATATTAATATGCAACTTCATGAGCTTCTGGTGCAAATAAACAGAAGATGGTATCATACATGCCCAGATTCATGTACATGTTAACTGTACCAAGTGTTGTAACCCATTTTTGGGTCCCCATAAAAAAATAATAAATAAATAAAAAAAACAAAGAAAGCTCAAAACGGTGCCGTTTTGAACGGCACCATCATCTTCTTCCCCTGGACACGCAGCGAAGCAGGGGAAGAAGAATTATTTTTCTTCTTCTGTTCACCGCCACATTCGCCTTCAATAAGACGCTGCCTCCCTTCAAAAAGACGCTGGAAAAGGGACACCCACTTGCCCCGCTTTCCATGTATTAAGGCATGTATTAAGGGATAGTGGAGGGGCGGCCAACAGTGGTCGCCCCCCTTGTTTTTGCCTATAAAAACAGGGGAGAGGGAGTAAGAAGAAAGGAGACAAAGAGAGGGGGAAGAGAAGAGAAGGGAGAGACAGAGACAGAGAGATATAAGAAGAAAAAGAAGAAGAAGCAGACAAAAGAGTAAAATAGAGGAGAGAGAGAGAGAGGAAAACAGCGCCGCCGCCCCCACCCCTGCCGCATCAACTGCTGCCAGCATCAACACCGCTCCAGGTAACTTTCTCCCCTGTCGTTTTTTTTTTGCTTCAGCTTCATCTGCATGCAGAACGTTTACGTTCTGCAGCAGATGAAGATTAATTTGGCTAATTAATTCACGGGTTACTGTGTGCACAGTAACCCCGGTTACTATACACACTAATTAATTCTCTGGTTACTGTGCACATAGTAACCAGCCCAAGCATTTGGGCAACGTTCGGCCCAGCCCATGCATTTGGGCCTGACCCGGCCCATTTTAAAGAAAAAAAAATCAAAAAAATTTGTTTCAACATTTTATAATTTTTCCACGTAGTTTTTATGTCATTTTGATTAATATTGGATGGTATTTTATGTTGTTAAAAATACAAAAATCTGATATTAAAATACCTAGTTTTCGTTAAAAACTTCCAAAAATACAAAAAAATTGAAAAAAGAGAAAAAAATGTTTTTGTGTATACGACCAAGTGTCTCAAAGCTAAAAAATCATATTGTATTTTTCATATAGCAAAAAACAATGTTTTAGCATGCATTTTGGCTTTAATAACCAGTTTATTAAAGGCAAGAGAATATTGGCCCAAAATTTCAAAAACAATAAAAATTTTATTTTGTTTGTCTCTTAGTATCCGGGGTATGACTTTACACGTAATGCATATTCCGGATATTTAATTCTTTTTTTTCGGACAATAGAACCTGGGGTATGACATTACATGTAATGCGTATTCCGAACAATAAGAAACCATAACATGATCTTAGAATTTATCAGACAAAACAATGCAGCTTACCTTAGGTAGGGCGTAGTTGGGGTGCTAATACCTTCCCTTTACGCAACCAGTCTCCGTACCCGATCTCTAAAGACCAGTTAGGGTTCCTAGTAACCAGAATACTAGGTGGCGACTCCCAGTCCATATTTTCACATATAGAGACAAGAATTCCTTGTCTCTCCCTATTTGCCAAGAATAAACATTCTGATTTTTCCTTAAGGGTGGACGATCGTCGCGCCGCCGCACACGTGCGACAGAATGACGACTCCACTAGGGACTTTGTGGACTAAGCTTTGTTTTTGTCTGATGATTGTGTTTTATTGTTGTGGTTTGCGTGTTTATTTTTAAATATGCATTTTCTTTATATATTTGTTCATATTTAGTTGTGCGCTTTAATTTTTGTACATATTTATCTCATGCATCACATAGTTAATTTTTTTTTAAAGGCACACACAAGCTTCAGGTTAGGGGGGAACTAGCAGCTTACCTTACGACTTTTAGTCAAGGTTTAAGTTTGTGTAAACCCCAACTCTTCGTTGAGTGCTTAGACTGGTAATAGTTGGACACGTGCCAACCCATTACCTACTGGGCCCCTATATTGCCTTTACGAGGGTAATCACTGGGACAACGAGAGACCCTTTTTAGAGACCAAGTAGTAAACCTACCTTTTGTCTCACTTAAAAAGATTAGAACCAGCCTTTAGGATGTATGCTCCGTATGCATTGTTTTGCATCCGAGCAAGCCTTTCTTGAAGCATCTTGAACTCCAGACTTTTGGGTGACACAATGACCGTCGCTCAGAAAATTTTCATTGTAGAGTTTGTGCAAGAATCAAGATTCTTGTTTCATCATACAAGAGTTGCGACCATATGTCACCCCTCGAAGGGCGAGTTCGTCATATAGATTACATGTTCATACATTTAACATGCATACATGTCAGATTGAAATATAGGTCCCCAAAAAGTCTACAACACCCGACTTCGAGCAAGAAACATTGAAGATGAAGAGCGTGCTCAACGTGATGCCTATTTGCACGAGGAGTTGGAGTCTCTGAAAATAAGTGTGGCTCACCTCACTAGCTTACTCAAGCAAACACTAAGAAATACACTAAGAAAGAATGAGCGAACATGGTCAAGAACCTCAGCAAAATCCAACATTTGTGCAGTCAACGACACCTGCACCATCCCCAATAGTTGTGAAGGCATCTGCTAATGAGTCCCACAAGGCTAAGTCATCTGATAGCATTGATCAAGCTAAGATAGAGGCGCTGGAAGCCAGACTCAAAGCCATTGAAGGGGTAGACTTATATGACCCGGTACGGGCAGTAGAGATGTGTTTGGTCCCAAACGTGGTTATCCCAAAGAAATTTCGTGTTCCTGAATTCATCAAATACAGTGGAACACAATGCCCCATGACTCATCTCAGGTCCTACTGCAATAAAATGGCTGAGGTAGTACATGATGAAAAACTACTAATGAACTTTTTCCAAGACAGTTTAAGTGGGGCAACTTTGAGTTGGTACATGAGATTGGATAACACAAAAATTCGCAACTGGAAAAATCTTGTGGATGCTTTCGTCAAGCAATACAATACAACATGGACATTGCCCGACAGAACCAGTTTGTCCAATATAGAGAAAAAGGATAAAGAAAGCATAAGGGAATATGCTCAAAGATGGCGAGAATTAGCTGCTCAAGTACATCCCCCACTTCTGGACAAAGAGATGGTCTCTTTATTTGCCAACACACTCAAAGCACCATATTACGAACATATGATGGGTAGTTCAGCCCAACAATTCACTGATGCTGTGATAGTGTGTGAACGCATAGAGCAAGGTGTCAAGAGTGGTAGAATTGCTGCACCAACCGAGAAAAGAGGCGTCGAAAGAAAAGAGGTTCACCATGTTGAAGATGGCTACATGGGTAAAAAAATACATCCCAAAATTACCATACTCCATCCCAAATTGCCAACATCAAAAAACCTGAACCCCAAAACTTTCAAGCCAAAAGCCAAATTGGAAATTTCCAAAGGGTTCAAGAACAACTACCTCCACTACCGTTACCCCTGAATGAGATGTATCAAAAGCTATTGAGCATCGGGCAAATAGCTCCAGAACCTCTAACACCTCTGCAGCCACCTTATCCTAATTGGTACAAGCCAGAACTCAATTGTGAATACCATGCCGGTATTAGGCATAGCATCTATACCTGCAACGCCTTCAAGAGAAAGCTTCTGCAATTAATCAAGGCTGGTTGGATAGATTGGAAGACACCCCCAATGTGAATACGAACCCGCTGCCTAATCATGCTTGAAGCATATTAGGATGGAATGTTTGGGGAATTGGAAAGCATCAATGGTCCAGCATGATAGCTTGAATTTTTGACCGTGGTGTTGTTCCGCATTGTCTTTGAGTCCTCTACGCAGAGCTTTTGAGAGGAGGTTAGCCTATGAGCAGATTCGCCAAAATAGAGGAATGAAGCCTGCCTTGTTATTGCCTTTTGTTAATGCTTTTGAATAAGACTTTCTCTGTTAATGAGCTTCTCTTGTGAAATAAGATCATGTGTTTTCTTGTGTTCACATCACACTCTTCTTTGTTGTTATTACATGTAAATAACATTTTGAGCGCAACTTTGCTCACAACACTACAACATGAAGAATCCTTTGGTGTTCCTTTCTTCCAAACCCATACATTAATCTCATATGTTTTCAAGGATATTTTTTTGGGACCTCCAAAGTGAGTACAAAAACAAAAATCGTGTTGATATTTGTCCAAAACAAATGCATTTTAAAAATTCAAGTGATTCCTTAAATAGGTACACATATACCTAGAAAACTTGAAAGAAAAAAGACAAAAAGATAAACAACACTATGAGGTGACTCAAAAGCTGAGTTTTATTTGACTGAATAAATCACTTTGCATACGCGCATGAAAGCAAGACCTATCGATCCTCAATGCATGAGTTTGAGATGAGGAAAGGCCATCTTTGATAATCCTTTCACAAGGCTAAAAAATATCCTTTGCAGTCCCATTTTGAGCCTAATGTTTTTTGGAAATAACCTTGACTAGGATCACACCCCACACTGGGGGCAAAATAAGAGAGTTTGTGTTTTTACCATCCAGACAAAGCAGTGAAGATGGGTGCTGGAATTGATCATGTAATTTTTTCTTTCATTATCATCAAATGAAACAGTGAAGAAAAAGGATTGGTCTAAAAGATTTGAGCTTCTCATAAAAACAACTGATATGATTGTGCTCAACAAACAAAAACGAAGAAAACAAAGAGAAAAGCCCAAACCCGACACTGGGGGCAGGACAAATCATTTTAAAAAAAAACAAATCCAAAAGACAAAAGGTCAGGAAACAAGCACAAGTGATCCTAGTCTTGAAATCCCTTAAACACTTTTTGAGCCTGCAACATATCCATTTTCTTCGTAACCAATAGCCAAAGCCTACATTATATACCTGATAAAGCCCTTTCTGATCAAAGGCAAGCAATCTGGATAGGTAGGCAGTGCTTTCTCGTGCGGGTCAAATCATTATTCATGCAAATAAAATAAATGCTTTGAATCAATTCGGTTCTCAATAACCCTCAAATTGAAATTTAAACCTTTTGTGACCAACCAGATGTCACTTCATCTTTAAACCAAAAGCAAAAAGCTTTCATCACTTCAAGAAACCTGTCCATAGGAATCACTTGAATTTTTTAGAACAAGTTTATTTTGAACCAATGTCAAAATCATTTTTGTGATTGGAATAACTTGGAAGTTCCAAAAATTTTGCATGAAAACATTTCATTGTACAAAAAACCCACTTTCACATATCCTCACCCCAAACTAAACCCAAGTTGAACACTTGGGGGGCATGATCAAGCTGGGGGGCAATCAAAAACACATGGTAGGGCTGGCTCCATGATTCCTTTTCTAAGGAAAATGTCGGGCAAAATTGGTAACTCTTGAGATAAAGGGTGAAGGACAAAGATGTATGATGACATCAAACCCTTCCCAGAGGTCAAGATCACAATATGTAACCCGAGTAAGCAGAAGTGGAAAAGCCATCGAAGTTTACTACCAACACTACAACTTTTGAGAGAAAACAAAGACACCATGAAGAAATGGGGGCCTATATTTCTCAGGTAAGTATACATGCATATCAATCATAATGCATTTGCTTTCAACATTGACAATCAGTGTTTCAACATCCTTAGGTAGTGCGTTTTCTAACCCTACCTCCTTTGAGTGCGCCTTTGAGCCCTCACTCCTTTGAGTGCGCCTTTGAGCCCTCACCTCCATTTTGAGTGCGCCTTTGAGCCCTCATCCCTTGGTAGTGCGTTTTCTAACCCTACCTCTTTTGAGTGCGCCTTTGAGCCCTCACCTCCTTTTGAGTGCGCCTTTGAGCCCTCACCTCCATTTTGAGTGTGCTTTGAGCCCTCATCCTTGGTAGTGCGTTTTCTAACCCTACCTCCTTTTGAGTGCGCCTTTGAGCCCTCACCTCCATTTTGAGTGCGCCTTTGAGCCCTCATCCCTTGGTAGTGCGTTTTCTAACCCTACCTCCTTTGAGTGCGCCTTTGAGCCCTACCTCCTTTTGAGTGCGCCTTTGAGCCCTCACCTCCATTTTGTGCGCCTTTGAGCCCTCATCCCTTGTAGTGCGTTTTCTAACCCTACCTCCTTTGAGTGCGCCTTTGAGCCCTACTCCTTTGAGTGCGCCTTTGAGCCCTCACCTCCATTTTGAGTGCGCCTTTGAGCCCTCATCCCTTAGGTAGTGCGTTTTCTAACCCTACCTCCTTTTGAGTGGGCCTTTGAGCCCTCAACTCTTTTTGAGTACGCCTTTGCGCCCTCACCAACATTTTTCTGGTTAGGTCACCCATTACAATGCGACCAATTCTCCATGTTTTTTATCTGGGTAGGTCACCCATTACAATGAGACCACACTTCATATTCTTTCCTTTTTTTCGGGTTAAAGGGGATTGGCGAAAGGAATCTCAGTTTAGCCCAACCATACACAGGACTTTGGGTCCAGATGAAGTTTTAGGTCAATCAAATTTTGAGACGACCAGTTTCGGAAGACCAATGTTATTTTTTCTTTACAACACTTACTATGCACAAATCTTTGCTCCGTAAGCATTGTAAAGAGGGGGGCAACTGTTGTAACCCATTTTTGGATTCCCATAAAAAAATAATAAATACAAAAAAAAAAAAAAACAAAGAAAGCTCAAAACGGTGCCGTTTTGAATGGCACCATCATCTTCTTCCCCTGGACACGCAGCGAAGCAGGGGAAGAAGAATTATTTTTCTTCTTCTGTTCTGCAGAAGATGAAGATTAATTAGCTAGTTATTGTGCTGTGCACAGTAACTGGCTAATTAATTCACGGGTTGCTGTGTACACGCTAATTAATTCTCTGGTTATTGTGCACACAGTAACCCGTTTACTATGTGCACAATAACCAGCCCAAGCATTTGGGCAACGTTCGGCCCAGCCCATGCATTTAGGCCTGACCCGGCCCATTTCAAAGAAAAAAAAATCAAAAATATTTGTTTCATCATTTTATAATTTTTCCACGTAGTTTTTATGTCATTTTAATTAATATTGGGTGGTATTTTATGTTGTTAAAAATACAAAAATCTGATATTAAAATACCCAGTTTTCGTCAAAAACTTCCAAAAATACAAAAAAATTGAAAAAAGAGAAAAAAATATTTTTGTGTATACGACCAAGTGTCTCAAAGCTAAAAAATCATATTGTATTTTTCATACACCAAAAAACAATGTTTTAGCATGTATTTTGGCTTTAATAACCAGTTTATTAAAGTCAAGAGAATATTGGCCCAAAATTTCAAAAACAATAAAAAATTTATTTTGTTTGTCTCTTAGTATCCGGGGTATGACTTTACACGTAATGCATATTCCAGATATTTAATTCTTTTTTTTCGGACAATAGAACTTGGGGTATGACATTACATGTAATGCGTATTCCGAACAATAAGAAACCACAACACGATCTTAGAATTTATCAGACAAAACAATGCAGCTTACCTTAGGTAGGGCGTAGTTGGGGTGCTAATACCTTCCCTTTACGCAACCAGTCTCCGTACCCGATCTCTAAAGACCAGTTAGGGTTCCTAGTAACCAGAATACTAGGTGGCGACTCTCAGTCCATATTTTCACATATAGAAACAATAATTCCTTGTCTCTCCCTATTTTCCAAGAATAAACATTCCGATTTTTCCTTGAGGGTGGACGATCGCCGCGCCGCCGCACACGTGCGACACCAAGCATTATTACTAGTCAGGAAATGAGCCCATCGAGGAAGAAGATGAGTTGAACATGATGCGGTAACGTCACCCGATAAAGAGTTTGTCAACAGCCTTCAATCAGATGCCCAAAATGGTTCGTTAGACTTTCTCATGTTTGACATGGACCCTTTCTAGCTCCACACGTTAATCTTCCCACAACACTAAACAACAGCCCAAAGATTCATGCAACAAAGTCGAGAATTAATCACACTTCAAAGCCAGTCCATTTTGAACGAACAACCTCAAAAGGCAGATGAGTTCACGTCAAATGATCCCACCAAAATTATAGGCTTCAGGGTGTCATATATACCAAAATACATGCCTCTGTACAGAGTAATTCCCAGTGTTGAAGCCCCAAATCCCCTTTACAGGCGTCCAATTCCATCACTTGACAAAGTTGTTGCCTCCCAGAAAGCAAACCACTTTGTAACCATCTTTCTCTTTTGAGCATCCAGAAAGGCTTTTGTAGTAACCTTTGAATGCAAGATTGAAAGCCTATGAATAATCGAACATCTGTTTCAGTAATCAAATTAGAGTGGAGCGTAAATTGCAAATAAGAAAATATGATGTTAAAGGAAATCGTAAACAAAAGTGCATGTTAGCAAACTTCACTGGAAAATTAAATCACAGAAACCTCTTGATCTGCATGTTAAGCGATACAAGATGCTAATAAGAGAAGCTTCAGAGCTAAAATGGACTAAATAAAACAACACGCGCATAACGAGCGGCTGAAAAAGGAATGATAGGGAAAATCAAACACAGTTTAGATCTAAAAGACAAACCAATTGGGAAAACAGACATTCATCTTAGGAAGAACTTAAACTATGCCTGTAACGCTATGGAAAATAAGTAAAACAGAACCTATTTGCTGTAAAACACTTCAATTCATCAATCTTCTGGACACCATTTTGTCCTTCCAAACAATTACGTGATTTTCTGAGAATAGATTTGTGGAGGTTCTTCTTTGAGGCCAGACAATTCTTTAACAGTTTAAGCATGCATCACTTGCATATATACATATATGGGATAATAGGGGGACTGTCTAATAGCAGAACATCTAATACAAAATGCTGTTTATAGAATGCAGTTCTGATCTATGGCCTGTTTCTAATCACACGGGCCTGCCTTATCCACACGAGGAATCCCATTCCCACACCGTTGAGGCTCTTCATTTTTTATACACAAAAAAAAAAAAAATACAGACATGCAGCCATTTTAAAGCATCAAAATATTGGAAAAGCATGAAAAAAAATGCTGTTGTTTTGATTTATTCTTACTGAAGAGACCAAAATTTAAAGAGAAGTGATGAATCCTTTCCTCCATTAGCTACTATCCTACCTTGATTTGTTCTTCTTTTGCATGCCGTAACAATAATAAAGCATAGTATTACGTTAGATAACTGTACTGTGCTTTGGGTCGAATTACATTTTTCTTAATATAAAAAAAATGTTCAGCATTCTTAAAAGAGTAAAAAAAAATTTAAATCTTCGGTCATCGATCCAAATAAGTTCAATAAACTTGGTTAATTTAATAAAATAGCTGTAAAACAAAAGGTCAACGACAATGATCAATAAAAAAAAAATTTGTTTTTCAATGTTACAAAAGAACACCTATAGATATTTTTTAAAAATCTCAATGATTTTATTGGATAACAAATAAAAATCAAATGAGAACGAACCAACATTTTAAAGGGAAAAATAAAAACAAACCTGAAACTCAATCACCAACAAAGCAAACAATGAAGGATGAACTAAAAAAAAATTAAAAAGGACAAAAGAACTAACTCAAGTCAGCATGTCAAACACGCGACCAACTTAAGAGGGCAAGATAACTCCATACAAAAAAACTAAATAAAAAAATGGAGGTCAACTCCTAGGGAAACAAAATAATTAAAAATAAAAAAAATCAATAAAAACATTGAAAAAAAAACCCTCTACTTAACTCGGGTTAACTCAACTAACTTATGATTGAGGATATAAGATTAAAATAACATCATAGACAAGAAAACAAAAAAACACATGAAGTTGAAGGCCTAACAATATGATGTAGTTGAATGATAAAATTAAAAAAATATATACAAAAAAAAATGTAATAAAAGATCAAAGTTAAATTAGGCTAATCTTCGAAACCCATATCTCGCTCAATCGGAATAACTTCATAGAAAAGAAAGCGGAAGAGCTCATGAAATTGAAGGCTCAAAAATATGATATTGAATGATGAAAATGAAAAAAAAAATCAAAGGAATCTAATAAAAAATCAAAGTTAAATTAAGTTAATCTTCAAAACTCGTGTCTTAGCTCATGAGACCAGATTACCCCATTGAAGGTAAGCTCAAAAAGTCATGATGAAAAATTCTCAACCATCCAGAGTTAAAAAAATAAAATAAATAGCAATCAAAAACATAATGACCAAATCTAATACAGAAATTAAATGACAGAAAACAATAAAGGATTAAATTGAAAAATAAAATAAATTAAGAAAAAAAACCCAGAAATAGCAATTAAAATAATAGGGACCAAGTTTGATAAATGAAAATTTTAAATAAGGATGAAATCAAAAAAATATTCTAATTCTATAAATTAATTCAAATAAAACAAAGATTAATCAAAAGAATATAGACTAAATTCAAAGAAAAACCAAGTTGAAAGGCATGGGAATCAAGGGAGAGAGAGGGGAAAAAAAGAAAAATGAAAGAATAAAAAGTCATTGGTGACAAACCAGTGGTCCATTGTTCACACATGCCGCTCAAGCATGGAGGTGATGCCGAGCACTGTCCAATGCTGCCTTGAAATCTAGTGTTTGGCCAATTGGCAAAGTTGTATATGCCACTTGAAACCCACAAACACACCCACACGTTGACGTGTGTAATGCATACGACAATCATTTTTTTAATAATATTTAAAATTTTTAAATTATCAAATAACCCCTTAGCTCACGTGATAATTTCAAAAAAAAACCATAATTAAAATATAGAAAAGATCATAACAATAAGTTTATGATTTTTTTTTCTATTAAAGGCGATTTAGTCATTTTACTGTTTAAAAAATGAAAGACCAAGAAGCCTCTGGATGTCAGGCAATTTTTGTTTCTTTTTAAGAGTAATGTAGTCTTTTTATTGTGGTAGGAAAAGTAAGATGATTGATTTAATCCTGATCAATTTGACAATACCAAATGAATCTCATGAAAAGACCATTTTTCTCTCTAATATTTGGTGCATCATTGGCTTATACTAGTGAGGGCAAAAACATTATTACATTATAAAAAATCATAGTACAATGAATCTTATTCCACAATGAATCACTTATACCTTCTAGTTTTTTTTCATAATTTGAAGGTTTAAAAGTAGTCTACACTCAATATCTTAATTGTGTGTTAATTTGGAAGGTAGCAATCATGAAGAATATTAGATAAACTTGTAGAGCATCCACACCCTTGCTAGTTAAACCAAATCCTTAGCTACATTAGCTAGTAAACATGGTTTATCCATAGCTTTCATGCGCTCTAAGAGGCTTTCCCCTCTAGCTTTGTGAATAGTGCTCGTTATATATAGCAAGCATTATTCAACTCATCAAATTGTTAATCATAGTAGTGGGGAGGGGGGACAACACGCGAGGAAAGGCTATTCTTCATCTCTGACAATAAAATTCAAGTAGGCACACACTTTTATCTTATTTCCAACCAAAAGCATCAAATCTAATGGTAAGCATAAGGCATGAATATAAATATAAAGAAGCCAATATAGCCTTTGTTTTTTATGGGTTTTGTTGAATTTGAAGTGAAGAAGATTGTAACAAGCAATTTTGATCTATAACAAGAATACAACATAGCACACAAGCAAACACAACAAACAAGTCAACTATTTAGAACAACATATAAGAATACAAATCATACAAACAATCATATAAACATAAAAGCATAAACTAGAAATGATGTTGATGGTATGCATGCATGACTTAACTTAAAAATTATCCTTCCTAATGGAGTAGCTATCTTGTCACTCAAGCAACTTAACTTCATTACACATTACGATGTGGGATAGGGGTCTCCCAATGATATAAGATGAGAAAAATGATCAAATATCATCTATAAAGTTAAGGTGTCTCCACCTAAGGCTAATGGTCTTAAGAACCTGATAATTGATCTATCAAAGATTGGGTAAAGAGTTGGTTAAATAGAAGGAAAATGAACTCAATTAACAATACCTCTCCAACATTTAGCCTAGGGGCAGTTGCATTACACACATTAATAACAGGAAAAAAAAATCTCTAGATATAATGCATATAGAGAAAAAGGGTAAGGTAATAAAAAAAAATGAATACATAGAAATTATTTCCTTGGAAAAGATGTCATCATGACTCGATAACAAATATAATAAAATAAACACATAAGCATATAACTTCTAATTGTGAGACGCTATTGATTTTTACCACCTTTTAAATGCAAGGTAAAAAATAAAACCTAATGGAATCTAACATGGACTACATATAAAATATTATCATAATCATCCAACCATCCCTCCAAGGTTTATATATATATAGCATGCAACATGTTTTCGCACGTTATTGCATAAAAAGAAGTTACATGTATGAAAATACATTAAGAAAAAAAATATGGTTTCAAGTGCTCATTATGGATGAATCAACACCAGATTTACAAAAAAAAAATATCAGTTAAACAAAATACTCATAGGTGAGCCAGTAAGAAAACAAAAGTTTTGAAAGGATTGATTAAAAACAAACTGCTCATGGGTGAGCCGGACAGAAAATGAGGTTTGGAAATCAATTGGTTAAAATAAATTACTCATGCATGAAACAATTTGAAAATAAGATTTTGAAAATAATCAGTTAAAATGAATTGTTTATGGGTAAACCAATCAGAAAAACTTGGGTTTTGAAATAATCTGGCTAAGACATGCAGCTTATAGTCGGACTGATTGAACAAAATTTAAAAAAAAAATTCAATTAAAAACAAACCACTCATGGATAAGCTAATATTAAAAATACAAGTTTTGAAATCAATTGGTCAAAATAATCACTTATGAATGAACTAATTAAACAGTAGATTTTAAAAAAAAATCAGTTAAAAACAAACTGCTTATGGGTGAATTAATAAGAAAACACAAGATTTTGAAATCAATTCAATAATCCTCAAAATTCATCTCATATTTATAGTTAAGGTGCAATAATAATCAAGCAATCAATTTTTATCCAGTCATCTTATCTTTGAAAATTAAGCCACATAATCAAAATTAGAATATAAAGTTTGAGATTTCATTTGACAAAACGCTTCATGAAGATGTATAGAATGCAATCAATTAAGAAGTCAACATGTAATCATGTATGACAATAATTAATCAAATAATTAGTCAGAAAAATCAATGGTCGCTCAATCATTCAAGCATCGCTTCAATAAATAACAGGATCTGCACTAATCTTTGATAATCCTCAAAAATCAAATCATAATCCCATAATCTTAGTTACATCATAGAACATTGATAACATTCGAACCAACCTCAAAATTACTCGAGGGTCTCGGATCTCTCATGTTTAGTGCACTACAGTGTACCGCATGAAGTTCATTCATTCAGATATCTACAAATAAAAATAAAATACAATTATTTTTAGTTAAAAATAAAATAAAATTCAGATTTGAGAAATTACAAAGATATTAGGGGTGAGCATTTTCGGTTCGGTTCGGTTTTGAACTGAAAAAAACAACCAAACCGGTTCTCTCTTTTTTTTGAAAAAAAAACCGAAACCGAACCAAAACCGAGTCAAACCGACAGGTTTCGGTCCGGTCCGGTTCGGTTTTTTTTTCAAAAAACCGAGACAACCTATACATTTGATTCTCTTGAACACGCCTCTCATCATCTCTCTCTCAGCTTTCTTATTTCTCTTTAAAAGGGGAATTCAATAAGGCTGTGTTGTCTTCCAAGTGAATTAACTTTTTTTTACAGCTCTCTTTGCCTTCGCAAGTTTGCAAATTTGTGGCGATCTAGCAGGGGCTGAGAGCGAGTACAGAGGAAGTGACAAAGCGAAACTGATACCAAGAACAAGAATGAAAACCCATTAACGGAATAGTTGAAAGCGCTTGGGGACGGGAGAGGCCGAGAGGGGGAGGCCGAGAGGGGGAGGGGAGGGGAGGGGAGAGGGGGCTGCTGGGAGGGGGATGGAGAGAAAGAGTGAGAGGGGAGGGGGAGGGGGGAGGGGGCTGCTGGGAGGGAGATGGAGAGAAAGAGTGAGAGGGGGCTAGAGTTGGAGAGAAAGAGTGAGAGGAGGGAATAAATTTTCTATTTATATTGCTTTTTTTTTTAACCGGTTCGGTTCGGTCCGGGTTAACCGGTTCCTGCATTACAAAACCAAAAACCGAACCGAACCGGGATTTTTCCTAACTATTCTAATCGGTTTAATCAGTTTTTTTTTCGGTTCGATTTTTTCGGTTAATTTTTTCTCAGTTTTTTTGGTTTATTCGGTTTTCCGGTTTTTTTGCACACCCCTAAAAGATACCTCTAGTCTAAGTGAAATTACTATTTTACCCTGGTGAAACTATGAAATTGCACTATTCATTTTGCATGTGTGTTTCACATCTTGTCGTTGTCCATTGGTCAATGTTGATTCCGATGAGAATTTGGCTTTCAAACAGCTTAACAACAAGCTCTCAATCTTGTTTGTCTATTGATGTTGGCCATGTATCTCATAATCAACTAGGGAGGGATGTTATAATAACAAAATTTGATTTCCCATTCAGTTTCTTTGTTTCTTCCACTACTAACAACAACATTGTCATCGAGGACTCCTCGGGGTTTGGTCAAGGAGAGAAGACGCATGTTTTTGCGGTAGTGTTGAGGCATATGGTGGTTGGACAAATGAAAAATGACGACTACTTTCACCATCGATAAGGAGAGAGAATACGGGTTGGGCTAAGGTATGACCCAATTTATGATGGATCCATGAGTTAGCTTGGCTGGATGGTTCATATTGCATCTGATTTGATCCAATGATCTAAATCTAAATACTTTTAAATTAAGGCTCTGTTTGTTTGCAGGAAAGTGGTTTCCTTTTGGAAAGTGAAAAGTGAATTCCTGGAAAGTGAATTCCAGGAAAGTATTTTTCGATGTTTGGTAGTGTTATGGAAAATGAACTGGAAAACACTTTCCAGTGTTTGGTTGTGTTATGGAAAATGAACTGGAAAATAATTTATTAATGAATTAATTTTTTTTCAAGTTTATCTAATATATATATAATATTTAATCACTTACAATAAAAAAAATGAAATCTAAAAAGTATAATGATGAATTTTTTTTATTATATCCTATATTCATACATAGCTTATTTTATAAAATATAACTATATATATCATATCATATTATAGAGAAATAAGCTTCTGAAATATTTTTTAATGTAAAACCTATTAATATATTTTTTTCAATTTTAAAACCTTAAAATAAGTTTTTTTTCCATATGAAGAAAGCCAAATTAGTTTATGGTAAGATTTATATTTGGGTTTTTTTTTTTGGTAAAGAATTTTTTAAAAGAATACATACAAAAATATTTTTATGGGTTTTTTGGATAAATATTTTTTTGTACGGGTAAAGGCAATTATCTCTTTAATATCCCTTTAATATATATCAAATAAACATCAAGATATAAATATAAATATCTAACATCAAACATAGTCATGCATAAATATTAAGTTTCGATGTCATACATACATATTAGTTCAAATTACAAACATAAACATGCTAGACCGAATTAAAAAGTAAACATACTCGTTAAATAACAAACATAGTCTGAACCCAAATTTTAAACATAGTCAAACCATCTTAGCAAGCAGGCCTGTAGCAGTGTTGGTTCACAAAATTTTGAACCCAAATTTTCCTCAAATTAGCATTTTTTGCCATAAATGCTTTTGCCAACATTTCATTTTGGACCAAATGATCAAATGCATCCCCAAGAGTGATCTCATCAAAGCCTTCAATTTTCATCACTTCCGTATACAACGCATTAACATCAAGTTGATTTTTGCTGAGGCTTTGAATTGCAAATGCTACATCTCCAATCTGTTTAGACAACTTTTCAATACCATCATCTTCATACATGCGATTTCTCTTCCTATGTTGCCTCTTTTGTGTACTAGAGGAAGATGTTTCTTTTCCCTTATAACTTTCTTCATATTCACCTTCATTTTCAATTGAAATTGATTGCTCTTCAGTGTTCTCTTCCAAGTTGACATCAGCATATGATTTCGCATAATTTCCGATTGCCATGTCTTTTCCAACAACAATTGTCATTGCCTCGTACATATCAAGTTTTTTGTTGAGAAACTTGTCATGATTGGGATGTGCCTGTTCATAAAGTTTAGAATATGCAATTTTTTAGTTCATTGTATAACATTTTAGAAACAAAAGTAAATATAAAAATTACAAAGAGTATAATATTTATCATACCTTTACTTCTTCATCATATACATCTTTCGAAACTGTAATCATCTTCAAACAATCATCCCAGCCAAAGCCACTTTTATTTTTAAGTTTGGTTATTATTCCTCATTCTTTTTTCACAGTCTTGAGATGATTGTCCACATGCTTAGGCTCGCATTGGACGTTGAACTTTTGACTGATTTCTGTAGCCACCTTAACAAAAGATTCTGCTTTAAAGGTGGAAGAAGGTTTGCTTCCTTTAAGTGCCTCCTCAGCTAATATCTCAAGCAACATGTGAGACATAGGCTTAGACCATGTGAAGTGTTTGCCCTTGCATTTTTCATTCTGTGTGGAACTCATTTCTACAAAAAAGAAATTACAAATTTATACAAAATAAAATCATACAATATTTAGATTTAATAAATTTCATATAAAAACTACAATTAATAATTAAAAGAGAAATTATAATAAAGTCAACATCTACTCCAAATACATAACAAAGATAATACAAACTCAAGCAATACATAATAAAAACAAACACATAATTAACACTCAATTAATTGTTTCTTTGAGTGTTATAGTCATTCCACATGGTTGATGCAATCATTTCTCTTTTTGTTATCCACTCCCTATTCTCTTCCCTTTCCTCCCGTTGACTTAAGTTGATTGTTCGTCTAATTGGTTCACTATCCGAACATATTTCTTCCATAATAAAGTCATAAGGATCAACCCCCATTATATGATTATGAATAATACAACATGCAAGCACAACATCTACTTGTGTTTCATAGGACCAAAAAGATTTTCCATCAATTGATCTAAAACGACTCTTCAAAATACCAAACCCTCGCTCAATAGCGGTTCTCAATGAAGAGTGTCGAAGATTAAATAGCTCCTTTTCATTTTCTGGTGCACGTTCTGTAAACTCATTCAAGTGATATCGAACTCCACGAAAAGGAGAAATGATTCCTTTTCGAATACCGTAACCAGCATCACCAAGATAATATTTCCCTACAAATTAAAAAAAATAAAACCTATTACTATCTTTATCTGATAAGACATTTTATATGTTTATTGCATATAATACATACTTTATTATATACCTTCTGGAATTTTTAGACCATTAGATCTTGATAATGCATCACCTAAAACCCGTGAATCATGGGCACTTCCTTCCCAGCCAGCTAAAACATATATAAACTTCAAATCAAAAGTTATAGCCGCTAAAACATTTTGTGTTGTTCCTTCTTTTCGTCCTCGAAACTTTCCTTGAATCTCAACAGGAACATGGGTACCATCAATTGCTCCCACACAATCCTATATAAATATGAAAAAATAATTTATAAACTTTTCTTCTGAATGTAATTAATTAATTCATAAAAATATTGGTATTGTTTTCATATCTTAAAATAAGGATAGAATCTTCTATTATTCATTATCTCAGCTGGAACTGTATCCTCTGGATCTTTAATAAGGTGTTTGTATAACTTTAGAATTGCTTTTAAAACAATTCTAAAGTAACGATGGATAGTTTCAACAGACCTATAGTATACACCACTAATAACCCGAAATCTTTGGTTTTAGCCTACAATTTGTAAGAACACAATACTTGCTCCCTAATAGACACATTTTGAGTTGATCGTAATAGGTTACGACTTGTGAGAACATCACACAATCTATATAACACAACAGGTTTCATACGAATTTGTTCAATGCAATGTCGATCACCTCGATTCAAAATGTTGTCAATATACAATTCTCGTTGAGCAATTGCATTTATACGTGGTTCTCTTGGTATATAAATTCTATTTCTTTCTTCTTCAATAATAGTTACCCCTGTAGCTATCACAGTTACAGCTGCTCACATGCATGCTGCATTAATTATCTTACTATCCATAACATGAAAGTGTAGTTTTCTGATAATAAAACCTAAAAATGTAGGGAAATAAATATTAAAAAAAGCATATAAAATACTTATACAATCAATACAATAAATTATGCTCAAAGAAGCTGACAATATACAATTCATAAATTCACAATGATCAATAAGATCAATCATTTTAATTCTTAAAAATAATGTCATCATCGAATAATTAAATAAACATAAGTTTCAAAAATCACCTCGTATGCGGTAACACAATACACGATCGAGTTCAGAGCTAGGTTCAATTCTATTCTATTTTGATTTGTTAGTTATAACCATAGAGATTGTTGAGTTAAACACATAATTTATAACTGAAATTATAAATATAGTATAATTAGTTCTCACAAATTCCCTCATTCCCCTATAATTCCCCAGTTCATTCGGTTTCTCAAATTCCCCTTCATTCCACTCTCATTCCGATTTCTCATAAATTCCCCTCATTCCACTGTAATTTAGCATTCAATGTAAATTGAATTTCAAAAACAACCTGATTGTATTATTATTATTATTTAAAAAAACCACATTTCCTTTTTAGAATGATATTCAAGAGTAAAACCCACCACCCTGCAAGAAGAAAACGGAAAATCTCAAGGTTCTCTCTCATTTATTGTCCCCTGGTGCATAACTTATTCTACATTCAACACTCAAACGTTACATAATTCTAAAAGAAATATAAGCTTACCATTTTCAATTGCTATTACTGTCAAAATATTCAATTGTAGTTATTAATTCCAATTCTTTTAGCATAGACAATCTCTCTATTTAATTATTTAGACCTTCAAAACTCAAACAATTGCCATATATATTTTTTTAATTTCTTGCATCATTTTCTCTTATATATATATATATATATATATATATATATATATAAACAATTAATTACTGTAGTTTCAAAATTTAATACTCATTCCAAGCACTTTTGGATATTGTTTGAATAGGGTTCTGATTTCTCACTAATTTACAGAATAGTTTGCTAATGGGTTTGTAGCAATTTGTACTTCATGCATGAGATCTGCAGGAAATTTTTGTGCGTGAAAAAGGTAAGCTCTCTATTCTTTGTGTTCATCCTGGATAATGACAGAAAGACAGTATTGTCACCTGACTTCTTAACTGTTTCATTGTCTGAAATTTCTATTACGATTTATGTCTTTCAGGTTTCTTAGAGATTCTGCTTTATGTTTGGTAATAATCTCTACATCACATCACTTATAAATAACTTTCCAAGGTATGCTAGGCGGATGTATGTCTCACATAGACATAAAACATTATGCAAATCAGATCATTATATGCTGGAAAATCACAAAATGATCAATGTGCTCGCAACCACACATCAAACTTCTATATATTACTATAATATAGATCATCATGATTTAAAGATTCCCCTGTCATTTCCCCTCTTATTTGGTTTCCCTCATTTCCCCTTTTATTTCCTCTCCCTCATTTCCCCTTTCATTCCCACTGTCAAACCCTCCCGGTTTCCCCTCCCTCATTTCCCCTTTCATTCCCACTGTCATTCGGTTTCCCCTCCCTCATTTCCCCTTCATTTCCCCTCTCCTTCGGTTTCCCCTCCCTCATTTATTTCCCCTCTCATTCGGTTTCCCCTCTTTCATTCCCACTGTCATTCGGTTTCCCCTTTTTCATTTCCCCTCATTCCCCTCATTCAGTTTCTCAATTCCCCTGTCATTCCCCTGGGTTTCCCCTCATTCGATTTCCCCGCCTGCATACCCAGTTCTCTCACGGCTGTTCTCTCGGGTTGTTCTCTCTCAACTCTCTTTCTCTTCCCCTCAAGGATCTGCTCCTCAATCCCAGTTCTCATCCCCCCCCCCGCAATTTCCCCTCCTGTTTGCGTCTCTCTCTTTGTTCTCTTTGTTCGGGAAACAAGGTAGGACTAGTTGGGGTCGAATGTTCTTTGAAAAATTGTGTTTTTAATGGCTTGTTTGCTTGTGATAAATTTGGTTGGGTTTTTTTGTGAGATTGTTTGAATGTGATAAGGAGATGAAAAATCAAACTGGGTATGGGAAAGAAATTGAGAGGCAGCTTCCCCAACAATGATGGATTGTTTGCGCAGCAAATACAAATACAGAGAAATTGTTTTCTTCGGAACAGACAACAAATAAACAATATCAAGGTTTTTTTTATTATAATTCTTACAGATCTAAAAAATACAAAGAAGATAAAAAAACATAAAGAGAAATAATAGAGATATCGAAGGGAAAAAATACCTGAAATGCAAGTGTGGTTCTCCGGTTCTTCTTTGCTTTTCAACTGTTTTCGGACACAGAGAGGGGGAGGGGAAGATGTGTTTTATCAATAAAGGAAAGTGTTTTCCTTTTGACAAGGAAAGAAAAACACTTTCCTCCGGGGTAAAAGCAATTTACTTGTTGACCGAAATTAACTTTCCTTTGACTAACTTTCTGGATGGTTGCCAAACAAGGGAAAATGAGGAAACTGAATTCCTTCCTTGAAACAAACAAGCCATAAATCGATGATTGTGATCTATTTGGGGTTTAATTGGGCGTGGGGGAGCTTAGATTAGATTTTTAATCACAACTCACATTCATTTGGGTGATTGGATTTGACATTTTTTCCTCTTTTTTTCAACCATTTTTTTTAATGAGAAAAGAAAACAGAAAAGAAAGAATTAGAGGAGATCAAAAAAATCCTAAACTTTATTTTTATTTTTACCCATCTGACTAACTTTGACGAGGCAAACTCAACCTTGATCGTAAAATAATGGTTTTTTAGTCAATTTTAACAGGAAAGTAAACTTTTAATATGATAACTCAATTTTTCCATGGAAATTATTTTTTTCTGAAAAAATCATTTTTGGTCTACAAACATCTTTTTCAATTTCTTTTTTCGGTCATGGAGCCAAAATAAATTATTACAACCATACTTCATAATTTTATTGAATATTTCTTTTCAAGTAATATGCCACTTTAAGAGTTTTAAATCTCCTTAAATAAACCTAAAAACCAACCTAAACACTCAATAAAATAAAAAATAATGGAAAAGAAATAAAATGCCTAAACAAACTAGTAAAAATAAAATTATAAGCATATTATTTAACTTTTTAAACTAAATACAGAAAAATAATTAAAGAAAAATATTTAAAAAAAAAATCTCTTGCACCATTTTTTTTAAGTTGAAAAAAACTCATCATTAGTTTAAATTATTCTTTGTATCAATCTTGAAGTTGTGCATTTAAAACTCAGTTATTTCATCTTAAAACTTGAATAACAAAAAATAATTAACAAATTATTTCACTTTGCATTGGCTTTTTCTAGAGAAATAAATTGCAAAACTTAAACTTAGAAACGCAATGCATCTTCAGGCATAGCAATAAACTTGTGTTAGCTTATACCATGTTTTTTTTAACGATCAAAGTTATCCTAGAAAGTGTAACTAACATTAAATCTGTCTTTCAGACTCGTCCTAAAATTTCACTCTACTTTGGTACGGTAAATTTCGTTGAGTGCCGATGCAAGGTGGGAACTCCCTGCAGTGCTATCTATGGTTGATAGGCTGTTTTACACTTGCTGCATTAGGTGATAAAATGGAAAAAAAGATTCAAGAATCGAGCATGGTAAGTTTCATACACTTGCTGGCTGTTTCCTTTTTGCTAGTTTCTTTTCACTCCATAGACAGGCACAACCAGGCATGCAGCCCCACTTTTAGTTTCTCATATATATAAATATAAAAGGACCAGAACAGACGACTTTGGTTGGAAATTTCTACTCTATCTCTCATTTCTTTTTCTAGTATTTACACTCTCGATAAAACCCAGATCACAATCATTCTCTTCTTGCTCTTTCCATTCGAACCCCTCCACATCGATACACCGTTCTTTCCCATTTCTTGATTATTATTTATGTCTCTGTCTCACCCTTTTCAATTCTTGGTAGTGTTGTGACTGTTTCTTGCTGGTATTTTAATCTTGGGGTGATGGTGGATTTGGAAAATCTTGAATTTTTTTTCCTTGGTGGTGAATTGTGAAGAAATATGAGGAGGCGACCGGCAGAGTACCGGCGTCCAGTTAGAAGGAGGTTATCGCAGTGGATCTGGGCGCTTATTGGGATGTTCTTGATTGCAGGATTGGTTTTGTTTGTGTTTCTCAACAATCATCATGAAGATCAGGTTAACCAGCCAATAATGGTAAGGTTTGCTTACATATTAAGAACCCATTTCCTGTTTTTTTTCTCTGCCCCTCTATTGTCTATTTGATCTCGTGTGTTTCTACGAATTTGATTTTTAACTGTTTAGTTTGATATATTCAGTGGTTTTTGACGATACCTTATTGATCCAGAAGCTTTAATAAGTGTATCTGATTGAAAAATATTTTGTTTCAATCATATCAACGTTTGTATAATTTGATTCGGTGTCAGTTATATCTACTAAGTGGATTCAATTTAATTATCTTTCTGTGTTAAATGACTTCTGTATGGATAAAATGAGGTCTTGTTGCTCCTATTATTAATCAGTATAAAAAAATAGTATTTGAATGAATTACAGAACTCATCTGTTGGCTACCCTGAGCTACATAATGGCGATTATATTGTATGCCAGTTCTGCTCAAAATAATGATGTTTCTTTTAGGCATAGATGTTTAAACATAGATTATACATTACTTGGTTTACCTGATTTTTTCCGAGAGATGTTACCAAATCCATTCATCTATCATTGTTTCCGTAGTTTCCTGTTGTTAGGGTTGTTGTTGGGAATGATGAAACAACTAAAGTTCATTTATATATTTGATGAATTCAGACATGCCATTTCCCATTACAACTGTGATAGCCATTGTTTCACTAAAAGTGGTTCTGTATGCTCTCTTGTTTGAGAACGTGCTTATAGGATACATGACCTTCTAGGTGTCTGTTTGATGCTGCTATGTAGTTCAAAAGAACAAGAAAGTATTTGATAACACAGGGCTTTTTTGGGGAAACAACATTGTAATCTCACATAGCGAGCTAAAATCTGTTGTTGGGAAAGCAGGGATATGGGGTGCTTTCTCCAATGGTAGTTTTTCAACCACTATGTAGCAGTCAACATGAAAGGCTATCAGATGCTTAGTTACAAGATATATAATTTTCTTATAAACCCAGCTCATTTAGGACTGGAGTCTTACCATGGAAAATCCCATTTTTTTAATCTCATCTTGTGGATTAATAAATTACATGACTGGGTCAAGTATGCTGAGAGTTTTAAGATGACATGTGGCATTGGTTCTTCATCCCTTGTCTTTTGTCCTCTCAAATCTACACACTTCTGCTACACCATGTTGCACAACCAAAGTTACTGTTACTTTTTTTCCTACAGGCTTATGATTATGATGGGATGGAAGTAATCTATTCCGATCTTTTCATTTCTATTTTGTCACAAGAAGAATACTGAAAATGGTGGAAATGCATTCACAGACTTTAAATGTTGGAAATAAATTTGAAACGTGTGCCAGATGCATGTAATCTTTGAACTATATGACCAAGGACTTAGATTTCCATGGTTAAATGCTTCAATCCATGGTTTTTACCCTTTTTCCCGAGATTTTGCACTTTACAGTTTACTGAGTAAAGGTATTTCTACTTTTTTCTCTGTCATGCCTCATGTGGACCAGAGGTTATGAGAAGAGTCATCAGGTCGATTGAATATTAAAATCTTGCACTTTATAGTTTACTGAGTAAAGGTATTTCTATTTTTTTTTCTCTGCCATGCCTCATGTGGACCAGAGGTTATGAGAAGAGTCATCAGTCCATTGAATATTAAAATCTTACAACACATCAATAGGGTTCTATGATACTGTGGTGTTCTTAGAATGCCGGGCATACATTTTAGTATAGTTTTGGTAATAATGAATTGCCTGAAATCAAAAGAGGCTGCAAATGTTATGTTTCTTAACTGGGTCACACAATTGCCTTAATTTTCATTTTTTCGCACCATCTTAGCGTGAGGTTAAGCTTGGACAAAACAGCCAATCCTGTAGTTTTGAGAATATTGCTAAGACATCTAGTGAATCTGCAGGTATCACCTTCTGACCAGAATTTACTTTTTCTATGTTACTCTAGGCAATCAAGTAAGATCAGAAACAAAATTTGTTTTTCATGCATAGTTGTGTTTTATTTTTGGATTGCTAACATACCCCACAACATTAGTATCTAAATGATCAATTTATAGAGATATAAACAGAAGTTTGTATTACAAAATATGAGTTGCACACATTTTCACAATACACAGACACTTCAAGTCATATGCAGTAATTTCAGGCATTGTTCTATTTAAGATTTATCGACTTACTGAACAGTGATGCTTCTTTGCCAGGGTGAACATGCAATAAAACGTGGGGGTTTTAATTTCACCAAGGAAATATTAAATGCCAGCTCATTTTCGCGGCAGTTGGCAGAGCAAATGACACTTGCCAAGGCTTATGTCATAATAGCTAAGGAGCACCACAACCTTCATCTTGCTTGGGAACTGAGTAAAAAGATAAGAACTTGCCAACTATTGCTTTCAAAAGCTGCCATGAGAGGGGAGCCCATAACAGTAGAAGAAGCAGAGCCAATAATCAGTAGCCTATCATATCTAATTTTCAAGGCACAAGATGCTCATTATGATATTGCAACCACCATGATGACAATGAAATCTCATATCCAAGCCCTAGAAGAGCGAACAAATGCAGCAACAGTTCAGAGTACACTCTTTGGTCAGTTAGTGGCTGAAGTTTTGCCCAAGAGTCTTCACTGCCTGAAAGTAAAGCTCATAAATGACTGGCTTAAGCAGCTGCCCCTCCAAAATCATGCAGAGGAGAAGAGAAACTCCCCTCGAGTCGTGGACAACAATCTCTATCATTTCTGCATATTTTCAGACAATATTCTGGCCACCTCTGTGGTGGTCAACTCCACAGTCTGCAATGCTGACCATCCAAAACAACTTGTTTTCCACATAGTAACAAATGGAATCAGCTATGGATCCATGCAGGCTTGGTTTCTAACTAATGACTTCAAAGGGGCCACTGTAGAAGTGCAGAATATAGAAGAGTTCTCCTGGTTGAATGCTTCTTATGCTCCTGTTATCAAACAGATCCTTCATCAAGATTCAAGGGCCTACTACTTTGGGGCAGATCAAGATATGAAGGTTGAGCCAAAACTGCGGAGCCCTGAGTACCTGTCTTTGCTCAATCATCTCCGCTTTTACATCCCTGAGATCTATCCGCTTCTGGAAAAGATTGTCTTCCTTGATGATGATGTTGTTGTCCAGAAGGATCTGACAAGACTGTTTTCATTGGATTTGCATGGGAATGTTAATGGAGCTGTGGAAACCTGTCTTGAAACATTCCATCGATATTATAAGTATATCAATTTTTCAAACCCAATCATCAGCTCTAAATTTGACCCGCAGGCATGTGGTTGGGCGTTTGGAATGAATATTTTTGATTTGATTGCATGGAGGAAGGAAAATGTGACTGCACAATATCATTACTGGCAGGAACAGAATGCTGATCAGACACTGTGGAAGCTGGGAACACTCCCCCCAGCCCTTCTAGCATTTTATGGACTGACTGAGCCGCTTGATCGGAGATGGCATGTGTTAGGATTGGGATATGATATGAACATTGATGACCGTCTGATTGACAGTGCTGCGGTTATTCACTTTAATGGGAACATGAAACCATGGCTTAAATTGGCCATTAGCAGGTACAAGCCTCTTTGGGAAAGGTATGTAAATCAGAGTCACCCGTATTACCAAGATTGTGTCATTAGTTGAAATGTGCTACTTCTTGATTCTTGATATGTATGCGATCTTCAACGTTTTTAAACAGTTGACCCAGGATCGCATTGTTGTAGAGCCAGAAATAGAAAAATTTGGCTTTGTTAGGATCTTTACTATTTAATTTTTTTCTTTTTATATTATAGTTTCTTAAAGGAAAAGGAACGAGTTTTATACTACAGAGGATTTAAATTCACCAGGGAAGAACTGTTGGTGATTCAATTTTGGCTGATGGGGTTTCCTTTCCCCTTCTGCTAGCTGTAGAATCATTTGTTTCTTAGCAATTCTTGTAATAAATTTTCAGCGTTTATGAATTATATTGAAATTGGACAGACGTTTGTTATGCTGGCCTGTCTCTGTTAATTTACACAACCAGATATTCAGTCCCTGTCTTGGTGCTTTCATATCAGCATTCAACTATGTTACATGGTTTTATAAATTAATTGCCAACATCAAAGGACTTCAATTCAAGCTTGGATTATTTTCTTTTCAAGGCAAATTAACTTCTCCCTTTTACTTATCTCCACAGGTTTCAACAAAGTTCTAACAAGTAGATTCTTAGGGATTTTTGTATCTTCCAACAATTAGCTAGAAACAAACCTCAATCTCTGGAAATCTTGAGGATTGAAGAGATGATTTCAAAAATTGGTTGATTTTTTTTTAATCTCCCATAAAATAAGATTCCTGGTTATAATTGGTTCTAGTAGTGGGGGAAAACCATTTGCCTAATTCCTGAAGACAGTTGGATTGGTTGCTATGATGCCAAAATCAGGTTGATTCATAATCTTTTTTTTTATTTTCATGTGATTGTTCATCTAACGTTGATTCTTTCCTCCAGTGGGATTTGTGCACTGCTAACTTCTCATTTGGTTCAGTATTCGACTTATGATTTCAATGCTTTTGCTTCATGCAATTCAAAATAAACCATCCATAAGGATAAAGAGTATAGGATATTTCCTTTAGGCTTGATATATAGAGGTTGAAAAGTTGCTGGACAGAAATTTAATTAGAATATCGATTTCTAATTCCACAGGCCCACAAAGCTTTGCCTCCTTGAAGATAATCTCGGCATAAATTTCATGCAATTTTTGTCATATGGCTCATGCTATAAAGAACAGACTAGCTTAGTCTTAGGAGCAATTTGGCAATTGGCATCGAATTTGATGTGTTACTAATGACCCTTTATTGTTGTTACACAACCTTCTTGTATGACCCTTCATGGCATCCAGATGTTTTGATTTCAAACTGAACGGTGATTAAGACATGAAGAACTAATTTATTTATTTTAAAAAAATAAAAATAAAAATCATAACATACTAAACCAACTCTAGTGCCTAATGTTGAATCAATGGTTAAGCATCTCTAACCTGCTTTAGATTGCGAAGAAACTACTTTGATTATTGAGTAGTTTCTTACTAGAATTGTAAGAATTGAATAGGAAAATATTGATATTCATCATTTAATTTGAGATCCAAATAGTTATCCTTAGATTTAGGAATATCTAGTTAATTAACAAGCTGAAATTCAAAGGGCCTATAATAATCTAGGGTCATATCAACATTTGATATATGAATAAATATATGTTGATTGGTAAAAACATCCTTATTGATTCCAGTTTTATTGATTCAAAAGTTTTTCCTAGCTTAAAAATTTAAAGAAAAATATCGCATTTTGTTTTACTTGTTATCTATTTGCAAGGAAACCAACAAGAAAGTTAGATCAAGCACATTTACTATTAATAGATTCAATTATTGGAAGAAAGTTAATAACAATGTACTTTTGTACTTATATTAGAAAAGGTCTAAATTTAGCTCATAGAGTTGTTGTCCTGTGCTTTGAGAATTTGAAAAATTAGTCATGTCATATTAAGAAGGTGGTTAAGAGATAAACATCTCAAGAAATTCTAAATAATTGATTTCGTATTAAAGCTTTAATAAATATTATTTGTTGACTCACATTTCAAGCATGTACTTTTAGAGGACATGATGAACAGTCAGAATAAAAGAAAAAACTAAGGTAATTTTCTTGAAATGGTGGAACTTTTAGCATTATACAATGAACAAATAGGTGTTCTTATCTTCGATAATGGTAAAAATCCATAACAAATATGATAATCAATTATTCCTATTTCATGAAAGAACGAAAACACAATTAAAATAAATATGTAAGAATCTTTCTTTATTAATTTTTTTTATTTTACTTTATTTCAAAAAATTTACCAAACATAAACAATGCTTAGTTTTAGCTAATGTTTCTTATAAATTTTGTATGTTTATATATGATAGGTATGAAGGCCATAAAATTAAAGTGGTGGATGCATTATGAAGATGAAATTAATTTCATAGCATTGATTTAATTTAGTAATACTTTTAGCCTCATTTCTTATACAAAGGTTAGTTTATATATCTTTTGTTTAATTTCATAGCATTGATTCAATTTGTGTTTACAACTCATGTATGGTAGACTACAAAAAAAAAATTATATCTTATTATATTAAAGATTAATTAATCAATATTTGATGAATATTAAAGATAAATAAGTTTTTATTTATGAATTAAATATATTTACATTAACAAAGTCAATAATACATGTAACAAACTGATTGATTACAAGGCATATACACTAACATTTTGAACATCAGATCATGGGATCTAAGTTTTTCCATATTTCTTTCTCTCAACTTATGAAAAAAAAAAAATTACTCTTCAGCTTTTCCTAATGATTCCTCTAATATTACAAAGAAAAGTCTATTAAGGATGCCATTTAGTACACTTGTTCAAAATCATGTGCGTAACTTTCAAAGAATAAAAACTAAACAATAGATTTGTAAGTCATATGTCTTGGCAAAAACAAGACCTTACTTAATGGTCATAAGTTCCATTATCATGTTTAAAGAAAAACCTACATGGAGGGATTATATAGAGGGAGTTAAAAAATATGAGTTGTAGATAGTTTTAATGATGATTATACAGAGGGAGTAAAAAAATATGAGTTTTAGATAGTTCCATAAGCTGGAGCAGCTTGTCCTTAAAAGTATAACAGTTGTCAATATTGTGCCCAGTTACGTAAAAATGGTTACTCATATATTTGGTCAAGCTTGTACTACTTCGGTTATGATGGTTGTAATGGTTTTTGAGGAACATGAATGATTTTTATGATGTTGACCAATCACTAGAATATCTTGTTCAAAGGTAAGGGAAGGGGTGGTAAAATTTACTAGTTATTTTATGGGTTTCCATATGGTTTCATAGTGGTTTAGGTATGGTTATTGGTTTGACCAAAAAAAGATTGGTTTTAAGGGAACTTGTTGGGGAAATTTAGGTTGGAAACTATTAGGGCACTGATTGGGGATGTGATGAATGTTTAAAACTTGACGTGATGGATATCCTCTTACTGGTTCAACTTTCACATGTTCTATTATTTTCTTTGTTGATCATGGTTAGATTCTAGGTAATGAACCTTACTATTTTTCTTGTAACCTTTTTTTTTTTGTTCTGCATTTAAAGTATAGAGATCTTTCCTTCTCTTATGGCATATTATTCTTTCATCCACCACTACCGAATCTATAAAATGTTAGGCTAAACTACCAACTAGGTACTCAAAATAAATGCATTGAAGAATAGAGTGATCATTTCCCTCTCAAACAACAGATGGAGATTTATGCTACTACCTTGTGCCTTCTCTATTTGTATACTCGGATGAATTTTTTAAGACTTTTTTCTGTGATCTATAAGCTCATACGATCCTCAAAAAACATGTTGAATTTGTATTACTTAATAAAAGTATTCATCAAGTATCTCTATTTCTTTATCTTAGAGTTGTTGAGTCTAATGCACCAACTAAGAGCGACACCACTTAAAATCTTATAAAAGAAATAAATCATTGGTCTCTTATCATGTATAAATCCAGTCATCATATTGCAATACACTTAAAAGTGAGTCATTAGACATTGATGTCGTTATACTTATCGAACTTGAGTACCTTAAGTTTCCTAGGGATGATGATATCAAGAAATAAACATATATTATTCAATTTTATCTAATCATATAAATCTTCCCATTCAATAGCTTTAAACCTCTCTTTAATTGTTGATAATTTCTTAAAATATTTTTTTTATGCTACTTTGGTTCTTTGAGTTTCCTCGGTCCTTAAGCCAATCATCAAGGTTTTTTAGATTGTTGGCTCTGGCTATACATTGGTATTGAATAAAGATTCTAATGAAACACTACGTGCCCCCAAGCTTTAAGTGGTGAAGGTGAAGGTGAGTGGCCTAGTCGGTGCTTAAGAAATTGATTGAGTGTTGAGCATGAATTACATTTCAATAGAAGCTTATCGAACTTGAGTACCTTAAGTTTCCTAGGGATGATGATATCAAGAAATAAACATATATTATTCAATTTTATCTAATCATATAAATCTACCCGTTCAATAGCTTTAAACCTCTCTTTAATTGTTGATAATTTCTTAAAATATTTCTTTTATGCTACTTTGGTTCTTTGAGTTTCCTCAGTCCTTAAGCCAATCATCAAGGTTTTTTAGACTGTTTGCTCTGGCTATACATTGGTACTGAATAAAGATTATAATGAAACACTACGTGCCCCCAAGCTTTTAGTGGTGAAGGTGAAGGTGAGTGGCCTAGTCGGTGCTTAAGAAATCGATTGAGTGTTAAGCATGAATTACGTTTCAATAGAAGCTTGATTGTGGCCAAATATTTCATCTCTTCAAAGGACAATCTATAATGCTTGATTGAGCAAGCTTAGCGATCTCTATTTTTAGAATGATAATCTCTTTTTATTGGTTAATCTCTAGTTGGGTTCTCTCCTCATTACACATCAATCTTTCTTTTTTTTAGTCTAGTGTTACAGATCTTAAAAGGAAGCTGGATTTTCAAGGAAACCTATATTTTACTTGTAAACTGAGTTTGACATATATACATAGAACATTTAATGATGCATGCTAGATATTGAATATGAAGTTGTGGTAACATAGGGAAACACCCTAAGAGAAAGTTTTAGCTATTACATGCACTGTGGTAAATTTACTATTTAGTAAAAAAAAGGGTTTCTCATTGCTTAGTGATGCCCTCTAAAGCTTAATATAAGGTCTATAAGATATGTGAAAGCATAGACCATGCTCGTGTTAGATTGGTAAACTAACCACATCCAAATTGATAATATAAAACATGAGTTGGTGGTTTCACAAGTTTTACTTAGGCTGATAGCTATTGGGGTACAACTACTCCTTCAACTAATCTAAAGCAAAGATATGTGATCTCAAATGATGTTGTATGAAGATATGAATCCATATCCAAAATAAAGTATGAATGTTAGGATGAGAAATAACATGCAAATCGAAACAAATTATACAACATGCACAACAAACACATTAATGATAAAAGACTTTAATTATCAAAACATATATAGTTTTGTAATTGAAACATTGACTTTCGCATGCACATACTTCGAGCCAAATTAAACTAATTCGATAACCAAGTAGCCAAACAAACATGTAAAAATAAAAATTGTTGTCAGAAGGAACATATTGGTGAACTACACGTTAAAAGGGGTAAAAATAAAAAAGGTCATCATCTCATTCTATAGTAACTAAAAACTATAAATAGTCTTTTAGATATTTCAAGTAAGAAGTTGGTTATACAATATAGAATGTAATAATCACCATTTACATTCAATATAAGATAAGCTCCATTATTATTTGCTAAAAACCAAAAAAGTATTTATTGTGTGTTTTTATTTTAAATTTAATAGTTGTTTTGGATTTGAGGCAAAGACAACCCAACTAACTAAATTTGTAATACATATATGTTTTTTAATTATTAAACTTGGAATCCTTAATGATTGATATGGTAAGCAAACATATAGCTCCGTTTCTTGAATTCCAAAGGTCTAAAAATAAAATAACGTCGCTAAAGTGTCGTTGTTTCATTAAGACGAACCCTTTTCAGTTAGAAGGTCATCAATTATGTTCTTATGACCCTTTACCTTATAGGAAAGCAACATCTTTTATTTTACTTATATTGCTTCCAATTTCAACAACTGCAGAATATTTAATAAAACAATTGCAAAATGCCACGTCATATCACGAGAATTCGTAACTAACCTATCAGCAGCCACCAGGTCAAAACACTGCGCACCAACCGCGCCATCACCCGGTGGTCATCTTCCGTCATCCTCGAGCAGTGGCCCGTGCACTTCGCTGTCGTTTCTATTTCTATATTCTCTTGGCTTGGTTTTAGCTAATTCAATTTTTTTTGTGGTCTCAATTTGTTGATGATTGCATTATTATTTCAGTCGCAAATTGTTAATTGTATGCCTATTATTAGCCTCATGTGTGTGTTTTCTTTTCAATATATATACATATATGATTGAAAGTAGGCCATTAATGTCATTTATTTTAAACTTGGTATAATAGAGAAAATTAAAAAACTCTCAACTTGATTTTTTTTAGCCTAAATTTTAAAATAATTTATGTGAAAGTTATCCCAACGTGACCTTGTTAACTTGTAGGTCGAAAGGAAAAAAAAAAGTTAGATTAACTCTGGTTAATTCGTTAAACTCGTTATCTGAGTTATGAACTTTATAGAATTGAATTTATTTTTTATTTTATTATATGATAAAAATATAAAAATTAATTTACAATCAATTCAATATTAAAGGATAAAATTCAATTAAAAAAACTCAACATTGAAGGATGACATTGAAAAAAAAAAACTACAGATAAAAAAAAAAAAACAAGGAGCCAATTAAAAAAAAAAAAAAAAAAACAAGAGTCGAAATGCGTGGGCTTGAGTGGCCTGGCATGACTAGGCCTGGTACAAAAAAAAGCCCAGGCATATGGCCATTAGGAATTTTTTTTTTCTTTGTTAGAGGGCAGATAGCAGATTGTCTACTCTTTGGCTTTTCTTTCTTAAAAAAATAATAACAAATGACACGTACAGATGATGCACCGTTCACGGAGTCATAGCCTAGAGTTTGACCACCTTTGTGGTTCATAGAAAGATGAAAGGATGGGTTTTTGGGATTTAAAATTTTATTTTTCAATTGATTTTCATCTAAAAACACCTTAAACACATACCCGAACCATCTAATAACCCTAAAATGAAAAAATAAAAAGAAAAAGAAGACATAATTAACCAAATGAAAATATCTAAACCAAGCTCGATCTCTTTCCTCGAGGATATTTAAAGAAAACAACCTTCATCATTAAACTTTTCTCTTCAAATAAAATTCATTAATAATAATAACAACGAGTTTCTTCATTGAAAAATAACTCAACTAATGATTTTTTTTTTCTTTCCTCATCTTTTTTAGACAACGTTATCTTTTATTTTTCAAAGCTTAGGATTGAAAAACAAATGAAATGAACATTCTTCTCGTTTTACTTTCACTAAAAAGTGGCTCAACTAATGCATGAAAAATAAGAATTGTCATGAATTTGGTGTGAAGCATGAAATTTCTTCTGGTTTTACTTTCCCGTCTCTTTCTTTTAATTTTGTATTTTTATGATAATTTGAAACCTAATTAGTTGGCTTGGTGTTCATATGGACAACAGTGAAATCAACCCCCAATATCATTTAGTTGTTTTATTAATCAAGTCACAAGAGCTGCTCATCCTTTACTCTATAAATTGTCGTGCTCGGATTGAAGTTTTCGTATCCGACCACTCGATTAACAAAAAGAAGAAAGAAGTCGGATCCATAGCTACCCTTTCAATCCATGTTTTGTCCAATTTAATGTCATGGGATTTGCAAATGATTAAACCAGTGGATGCCATAAAAAAAACGAAGAAGAAAAAAAAAGAGAAAAGAAGAAGAGTAGTGGAGGTTAATTAGAGGGCCTCCCACCTGTGTTCTGCTTCATTTGTAATTCAAGTATTAGTCCCATTTCCTCCTTAAGTTAATTATTAAAGTTCTCTTGAAAGCTAAGAATTCAGTCACGTGCCACGTGAAACATAACCAAAAACAGTGGACACCCAACTAGGCCCTCGGGAGCTTCTTACCGAGCAAATTCTCTGGCACATACCCTGCAAATATAATTTTCTTACATGGAAGATCTTCTTGCACCTCCTTCCTTAAGGGGTCTTTTTTTTGTTCGAATTCGGAGCCATTTCTGATTCGTTTTCCGATTACCAAATTCCTCCGGGCAAGTTGAGCTCATATGTATGATGTTCGAGAGCTTCGAAGGATACTTCAGTTGGAAGCCTAATCGAGTAAAATCTTATACTATGATTGAGCTCATACATGTAGCTTGTGTTTCAAGCATATCGAAAGCACTGATTGGATTAGCAAGCCAAGCTGCTATTGAACTTAAACCTAGACTAGTGCTGGTTAAATTAGCCACTCCAAGCTCCTTTTGGCCGGCTAAAGTGGGAGTTGGAGATAACAAAGACAGACCCCAAAAAAATCCAAAAATACCTTTGTCATAAACAATGTCCGAACCACCTCCACATCTGCAAATTCTCTATTTTGCTTAAATTTTAGTTGACCTATCTTTTCAATCCAAAGTCCTATAACAACCCTCTTCTATCTAACCCATCTCATCGTAAAGAAGAAAGGAGAGAGAGGGAGAGAGAGAGAGAGAGAGAGAGAGAGAGAGAGAGAGATTTGCCATAGAAATAAATAAAGAGGAGGAAACATCAATCTTGCCTTGCACATCTCTAGCCTATTGGTGAGAAACATTTCATGCCCATTTCCCTCCCATCAATGGATCAAGATGATATTCCAATGGAAGAAACAGGCAGCAAGATTTTGCGAAAATCAATCTTTACTTTCCTTCAAAACTATCAATACTTCACCTATACCGCAGCCCTTCTCGCCTTCCCTTTCTCGGCCTCAATCCTCCTCGCACACCTGCTTCTTGACTCCTCCTCGTCTCTCCTTCCAGTCATTTACCACAGGTTGAGCAGTCTGTTCCAGGCGGCGGGACTCCCTCCCTCATCGGAGTTGCTCAACTCAATCTCAAGCTCTCTCAAACAATCTCCCTTTCAATTCTTACGCTTCCCTTCGCCCTTACTTTCTTGCTCATCATGAAAGCATCTGTTATTCAAGCTCTCAATAATAATCACAAAAGGCCACCTTCTTTCTATTGTGTTTTTTTCCATTTTCAATCCTCTCCTCCTCACCTACATATGCAATTCATTATTGATCCTCTCAGTGAATGCTACAGCTTTTTCTCTCCTATTCTTTACTTCCAATCTTTTCCTTGAGAATATTGGGTTTGGCTTTCATCTCTTCCTCTCAGCTGCTGGAGCTGTTGTTTACTCCATCATCCTCTCCCATACAATCATAATATGCAACTTGGCGTTGGTCTTATCGGGCGTGGAAAGAATCGGAGGATACCTGGCCATTCTAAAAGCCTGCGTTATGATCAGGGGAAGGGCTTCGACGGCGTTATCACTTGCACTTGCTGTCAATATAGCCCTGGCAGGGGTTGAAGCATTGTTCCGATACCGGATTGTGAGAGCTTATCGTCATATCCGTGAAGCACCAAGCACTTTGTCGATAATTTCAGAGGGGACGCTTATCATCTACTTGTATTCAATTCTTGTTGTTCTTGAAACCATTGTCAGTTGCATCTTCTTCAAGAGCTGCAAGGCAACCTACTCTTGCATTGATCAACAAGGTAAATACGCTTACAGGATCAATGAAATTGAAGAGGAATTAGAGAATGGTGGTTATATCATTAGCTTAAAGGTGTAGCAACAACTTTTCTCCTCTTGTCACAAGGGCAATCCATACACAAGAAAGATTCACAAGGATCGTTTCAGAGGAACCATACTTCACTTGAAGCCCCGACAAGAACTGTATGTAACACACGTTCAAGCTGTTACATTCTTTCTTCAATTCTTTCTTCCTTTTCTCGTTTACATTTTCTGGTTTAATTATTTACTTGTACATTGGAATTTCTGAAAGAGAGAACAAAAGACAAAAATGGCGTTGTAGATGTATCAATCACTGGTCATCAAGAAAATTGAAATTTCAGCTACTCTGTAAATCCCAACCTCCACTGTACAGCAATTTTTTCTTTTTTTCTTTGTTACGCCACTGATACACTTGTGTACTCTTATCATGTATGATTAGTCAGTCTCAAAAATTAAACCACGACGGAGAATTCATCACCTTGAAATTTATTAGCGATTAAATACTTGTATATGGATTGCACAATAATTTTTTTAAAAAAATCATCTTTTCTAATACTGTTGTAGCTTAAACACATTGAATTTTGAAATCCGGTAAACCGTGATAGAAAATAAAAACTAAAACAAATTATCTAATTTATGAAGTAAGCATTCCTTAGTTTCTTTTTCTTTTTCCTTTTTGAGGCGAGGGAGTCAATTTAATTGGGCTACCCACTAGAAGGAAACTAATGAGTATTTTAAAAGGTTCCGATACTTAGGCTTGTTTTTATTTTTAAAAGCGTTTTGAAAAAAATTAAAAAAAATAATTTTTTTTATTTTAAATTAATAATTTTTGGTATTATAAGATCATTTTGATGCACTAATATCAAAAATAATTTTTAAAAAATAAAAAATATATTATTTTGATATATTTTTATGTGAAAATTACTTTAAAAAACAATTACAATCACAATTATAACTATATTTTCAAACAAGCATTCAAAATATTAGTCTGGTGATTTTGATCTATGTGGGATCAAATTTTGAACCATCATTAAGAAGAATTTAATTCCTCCAAGCGCACTTAAGGGTTAATTTAATTGGGGCTTCTTAAAATAGTTAAGAGTTAAGACAGGAAATTTTTTAATCTTAGTTGATATGTAAACTGGTCCTGAAATAACACTTATGGTCGAATAAAAAAAGTAGTCATTTGCGTGTAAGAATGTGATAAGTAGCTTTTACAGAGAGATATCATAGAAATATAAAATGATAAGATTGTAGTATGGGGTCAAGTAGGAATGATAATTTTACATGATTCATCGAGAATATTCTAACATGACCTAACTCGATTGGATTGGGTTTTTGCTCAGTTTGACAGAGATATTCAATCTAGTCAGATGAAAACCAGACCCGTCCTAATATTTTAACTATTTTTAATTTTGTTAATTTAATTTAAAAAGTAGAATTTAGTTGAAAACCAGACCCGTCTTAAAATATTACACATGTAAATCAAAACATATATATGTAGTTCTTGTGTTGAACTATATCTGGCCTTTATGGTGTTCAAGGAAAAGGTTAGCAAGAAGGACAGGAGAAAAGAAAACCGACCCAATATCTTAGGAGTACTTGCTATGCATAGCATAGAGCATATGTATATTTCTGCAAGTGATAACGATATATAACTAGGAATTAATATATATATTAAAGAATAAGATAAAAAAAAATATTATTTTTACAAATATTCAAATATTTTTATTCTTCTTCAAATAAAAATTTAAAAGAAGGGAAATATATATATTTACTCAAGGCGGTAGAAAACTCAGTAGAAGAGGGTTGTAGCTCAAGAAGATATGGTCGGAGCACCGCGCCCTTGAACTATCAAATCCAGGTAAGCACGCAACATCAAAGAAAATACACTAATAATATCATCATAGGTCAACCATCTCGCAAGGTTTTATTATATATGCAACACGCAAAGCATCAAGAAAAATGTTTTTTATTTATTTTTGAATTTATATATTGAATATGGAATAAAATAAAATTCAAACTAGTAAGGGAAATATGATTTGAAAGAGACCACAAAGCTAATTGAAAACATGCTCGCAACGGACAAGAATGGATTTTAAAGGTCCTTTTAAAACAAGGTAGGATTGGCTTTGGAGATGAATTTAAGACATGTGAGAAAATTGATTTTTAGAAATAAACCTATAATGGGTTAAAGCTTGTTTGAAAACGCGAGTCAACCCGTGTTTTCAATAAATTTAATTTTTTTTTTGTATATTTTAAATTATTTTGATGTGTTGATCTCAAAAATAATTTTTTAAAAATAAAAAAAAATCATTTTAATGTATTTCAGAATAAAAAATACTTTAAAAAACAACCACAACTATATTTTTAAATAGACTTTAAAGATACATGGAGTTGGAAAGCAAAAACAGCCACATACAATATTATCATTAGTCCACCATGCATCATGTATATTTATTTATTGAATATTTATTGAATATAGAATAATATGAAATCAAATCGGTAAATAATATGATTCGAAGGAACCACAAAGCTATTGAGTGAAATTAAGTTTACAATGGATAAAAATGAATTTGAAATTTACTTTAAAGCAAGGTACTGGGACTGGTTTTGAAAATGAATATAAGACAAAAGAGAAACTAATTCTTGAAAATAAATGAGTAAGTAATAATTCGCAATGAATTAAAGATTATTTGAGAAGAAATTCAAACACAATGAGCGAGAAATAATCCACAATAGATTAAAAAATATTTTTAAAAATTAAGTGGAATGAAATGCATCAACTCACAAGCAACGAGTGAGAGATAGTTCCAACGGATTAAAAATTATTTAAAAAAGATATCCACATTACATCAGTGGAATAAACAATAAATGCTTGAGCTTTGAGATTTTTGGGTTTCTCTCCTTTTTTTTTTTTTTTTATTTACATGGGTGTCCGGGCCAGCTTGCGCGCACCTCGACTAATCCAACGGACTCTGAAATTAACAACCATGTAAGCCTCCAGTGACCATCATATAAGCAACCTAGGGATTGAACCTGAGACCACAGAGGAAGCAAACCTTTTGGTCTCAAGCTTTTACCGCTAAGCCACCACCTAGATGGTTTGGTTTCTCTCCTTTTTTATTGTAGACGTCGTTGTTAATGGCGTCTTTGGTTGTTGCTGCTATCAAGAGGAGTTGCTACCGTCATGCGTGGTGGAGGAACAACCATTATGCGTGAGGGGAAGGTATTTGCTCACCGAAAAACATGGGAGAAAGGGGTTGTGTTTTGGTGGCTCTAACTCCGAGAATCGGAGACGGTGGCTCTAAACCTCATATAACAAAATAAACAAACACTAGAAAAAAAAATCCATAACTTAAAAAAATTATAAGTGTGTTTTTAATATTTTTCTTTCTTATTTGAATTTATTTATTTTTATAAAATAATTATCATTAAATAATTAATAGAATATCACTAGTTACAATTTGAATATCATAAAATTTCTTATGGTTTGATTATTTTATATATATATATATATATATGTATATATATATTTATGTATGTGTGAAAGATGTATATCTAGACATAAATAAATAAGAGGATAAGATATTCAACCTTGTTTTTTTATCTTTTAATTTTTCTATTTCTCAATTCTTCTCTCCTTTTCTTTTTTTCTTTTTTCTTGATCTGTTTTTTTTTTTTTTTGCTGAATTGTTTCTCTCATATATTTTTTAATTTACACAATTTTTTCTTTCTCTTTTTCATACTTGCTAAAAATATTTAAAAAAAAACCTAAAAATCATGAAAAACTTCTCAAATGACTAATATTTTGGAAAATAATGAATTTTTATGAAAAATGATTTTTTTCGTGAATCTCTGGATTTTCATGAAAAAACAAAATTGGGTTATAAATACATAAAAATACTTTTATATATATAAAAGTTACAACATTATATTGGAAATCCTATAAAAATAAATCTAAGTTACTAACTTTACTTTATAATTATAGAAGTTTAATTTATAATCATGAATATATGATAATAATGATAATTAATTACTATTTATTCAAAATATATTAAATTAGCATGTTAATAACCCTTAGTATCACATAATTAGTTGAAGAACCATTCGTCGTGGGTGGTTTCTCAAATATAATTAATCCTCAAAAACATATTCAATACTATATTATATAGGTTTGTGGAGAAGTTATATGGAAGATTCTATTCAATTAATTGATTCCATCAATGGAATGAATATTAAAAAAAAAAAAAATTAAAAGGGAATTTTTTAAGAATATAAGAAAGAAGTCTTGTCGAGTCCAGAGGTAGATCTTTCATCCAATCCGACCCGTGATGATCCCTGTTGTAGATGGAAGAAGTTGAGAGGAGAGGAGTAGAGAGACGTGTAGTCGCCCAGCTCCACCTGTTTGTCCGTGCGGCCAACCGTGTTTCAAACTGCAGTTAGCCGCAAAAAAAACATAAAATATTATGCTTCCAGTGGCCATCCGCAGTTTGAAACGCCGTTGGCCATCGTTCAGAGTTTCTTCAGTCAATTTCGAGTGACATCATCTACATTCCCCTCTCCTTAATAAAAAAACTAGCAGATGACAGTTTCACATTCGTTTAAAGTCAAATTATATTTTAATTAATCGTTAAAATTACCTCTAGAATTACCAAGTTAATTGGTTTAATAATGAATTGATTTTAAATTTAAACCAGATAAGAAATCAGGTAAAAAATTTTTAAGATTTACATGTTAGTTCCAATTTAATAACACTGCTAGGTAATTTTATTTTTTTAAATAAAATTTTCATCTTCTAATTTTTATTTTTATTTTATTGAATCATCTTTTGCTTTTTTTTAATAAATTTAATTGATTTTGAATTAATTTTTATAATTTATTTTCATGATATTATCAAAATCTCAAATAAATATCTTGGTATTTGGTTAATGTGATACTCAATTCTACAAGTATTTATTTTTATTATTATATTATAAAGTATAATCTAGTTTAAAAAAACAGTTGTTAAAGTCATTAAAGTCCATGATTTATGTTATGAGTTTAGTAGGTTAAACCACAAAACCCGAATTGATCTATTTTTTTACATTTTAATATATTTTTTTACCTATCATGAAGATTGTCTTTAGATCCACAAGGTTAATTTTAATTTAGAGATAAGCAATGAATTATGCTAAAAAAATTGAAGGTTGACCAATCAAATTTATTAACAATATAAAATAATTTATTAAAGTTTAGACAATATTTAAAATTAAAAAAAAAATTGATAGAAATACAGACCGGAAAGCTAGTTAGTGGAGGATTTGTTATCTTTGATCATATATATTTTTCATTTTTCGATTTGAAGTGAAGCCCTCTAAGAATATAATGAGAATGAAATGTAAATGGAGACCAGGATAATTCATGAATGTCGCATGTTTAATAATTAAATTATGAAACAAACATTAAAAACTGTTCTGCAAGCTATAATTTTTTTTTTTGGTTTTGCTGTTATGTTACAATTACACCAAGAGCAACCCGTCTTCAGACAACTATATCTGAACCTGAAAACCTATACATCTTTTGCGACGTGACGAGTCAAAATCTCTATTAGAAAAAATTAAGGGGAAGGTTGCTCCCTATGTTACAAGAAACAAATTAAATTCTAGTGTTAGTGTTGGGTTAGAGCTTTGTACATGGTTTCATGGTACACTGTCACTTGGCGGCTTTTACATCCGCTCTGGTGCAGAAAAAATCATGCCAAACAAATGACGAAGCAGGAAACCGAATCAGCTACTGTATAATGAGGATTCACCAAAACTACAAAATTTCTTCTCGAGGCCGCATCCAGCATCTTTTATATCATGCTCGGAACCACCGCTGGTCAGTGTTCTTGGCCACCCAGCATGCTCTAGCAAAATGAACACATTCTTCACTGAATATAGCTTAAGGTAGGTTCTGCAGGCCTCGTGGAGTGGCTCGCTTGCCTTGTCAATATCACTTGTAAGGGTGTGTTCGCACCGTACTGGCGAATATTGGAGCAGAGAATCGGATTTGGATTTTTGACACCAATACTCAGCAGCACGCGCCACCGTTCAATCTGAAAAACTATGGCAGATGGTTGTTGTAGCAGGGGACCTCAAATTGCCAAGCAAGAAAAAGAAGAAACCAATTCACAGCTATTTCATGTTCTTCTTTGTAAGATTTATTCCCTTCGCTCTCTCCATTTCAGCCTCTTTCTCAGCTTTCTTCTTCTCCAATTCAGCCTGTTTCAAATTTTCTTCATGCGCTTTACGAAACAATCTCACAAAATTTAAGAGAGTAGTGGTAACTGCATCAGTGAAGAAGTCATTTTAGATTCTCTCCATTGTTAATCCTTAACATATAGACAGACTTGACTTGTATTTTAGGACTACAAAAGTTTGATTCCTCCATAGTCCCCAGAGCTTGTCCTTGTTTTTTTATTATTATTATTTTATCCTTTTCCACCATTTCATATTTATATCACAATTCGTCCAATATACAACTACTGAACTATTTCTCAAGGAAACAATATAGTATTCATGAAAATTCAATTTGTATCACAGGCCTCGTTTAGTCTGGGATAATTTTCTAGAAGTTTCCTCCTTTCCCCCCTCTGAATATTATTCCATGCCCCATTGTTTTTACCCAGTTCCAAATCAACAAAACTGACCCAAGCATCATCAAGTACAATCCCGACGAACCTTTATGTTATTTATAAACATCAAACCCAGTTGAGATGCTGAACTTAGTAAAGTCCACTAACAAATAACCTGTGGGTATCCACATCGTATTACTACCAAATGCAATGCTCTATAAAATCGTAACTTCACAGATCAATTAAATAAGAAGAGTGTCCTATGCATAACTTGCCTTGCTCAAATGGGCAACGGGCTGGATCCTCACCGAAGTAGAGTGCAAGTGCATCCGCATTTCTACCCTGTCAATCCAAGACAATGATTGAGGACTGTGACATAAAACCTATTCACTCTGGTAGATAATAGCAGATGCAAATGAATAATCAAAAAATTACCACCACAGCATAGAAATTTGTCACGGACACCACCTCCGTCTCAGCAACACCAATGAATTGTTTTAGTGTCTAAGAAGTCGCATAAGAGAATGTTAGTGCATAAAGAACATATTAACATGCATAAGAAACAAAATGAGCATTACATTGATCCTCTACTAAACATATAAAATTGGAATTAGATAGTGGCACATTCTCACAAGGATAAACTGCTAAGATACTTATAAAGATTTTTTATAGTGAGGACCAAAGTTGAGCCCAATCATGGAACTATATTTGAATCTGATGTTACATTAAATACAGATGCCAGCTAATGCATCTAACCACTACTGATATTTCATTAGTGATCAATGTCAATATCTTATCAAAGTTTAAGGAAATAATTTTATATAAGATCTACCCCCGAAGGAAAAAGAAATAGCAATGAATCATATCGGTACTTTAACAAGCTCACTAAGCCAAGAACTCCTATTCTTACAAAGGAAAATGATGCAGTATCAAGTGACCAAAGGCAAAAAAGAAAAAACAAATGAAGGGCCAAATCCCCGAAGTATAGCAAACCATTTCAGATTCCTACAAAGTAGATTCCTACAAAGCTAAAGCAATAAACGATGGAGCAAAATAATAGTAGTAGTAATAGTAATAGAGGAAATTTCTGTAAGCAGTTTTAAAGAGGCAAGATGAAATAAAAACTATGAAAACAGTTTTTACACAGAATAGAAACAAAACGATGGGCTAACCTTTCGAAAAACTTCAGATACAAGACCATCATTTTCTGATGCTGCCAGCTCCTGCTTAACCTTCTCTAATCCCTTGATGATAGCCTGCATTTCTTCTGCTAAAGACTTCAATTGTATCTGCAAGATACGACGACTCCATCTAAACATAATCTTACTACTGTAATTAAGTGTCGTTGACAATTAAAACAAGGCATGTACCTTAGATGCAGTTTCAAGGCTAACAAGGTCCAGGTGAAAATCTAGAAGCATTGGTGACTTAGCAGCAAGGACCTAGGAGACAAGAAAACAAAGTGTGAGTCTGAACATAAAATTGGCAATTGCCACTGGAGTTCATTTCTTTGATAAGAGGTAAAAAATAATATCGATTAGCAAACATTACAGAACCAGTAGATAAATGAACACAATCAGTAGAACAATGAACATAATCTAAAACAAAGCAAAGACAATATATAGTTTCCATTTTATAAAACTTTGATTCAAATAAAAAATCTCAAGTGTGGAGATTCTAAAATGGAATATTTTATGACTATCTATTGTTTGTAAGGATTCGTCATTTCATGTTTTCATTAAATGAATCATTTTCTGAAAACAAAAGGAGAAGAAATTAACTATTATAAGTCTCACTGCAGATGACATTACAATTGCAACAAGGATAGAATCTTAGAGCAATTCAAGTTCAAAATTTTACGTTTCTGAATCACATCCTTTTCAACTTAATGATATAACTAAGTGCACCCAAATATGTTCTCATATTAATCTGTGAATGCCAAATTAACAGTCTCCAGATTACATATTCCCAAAAATCTCAAACTCAAAAAATCCAAACTTCACCAAGTTTTTAAATGCACTTAGACTGCCAAAAAATAGAGTTCAGTTCCTTCTTAATTCATTATGGATCTGCTTGAGCACCCATTCCACAACCAGCATTGTGCACCTAAGAGACATGGTTTGGGAAAACTTATTGTTGCATTGTTCAACTCATTACAAAATGCAGGACTTAATATTGCTAATCAAATAGCTAGTTACATAACCATCACATCCCAGGAAGCAACAGAGCAATCACAAATAGGCTCCACAATCACCAAATTTAGAATAGAAAATCTAAAATTGTCAGTACACATGATTTTGATTCCACTAGGAAAGTTCAAAAAAAAAAGAACATAATACTAATCATACCTTGCAAAGATAATGCATAAGTGTCATCTTGTTGTTGGAAGCGCGCGTATCAGTGAGTTTTAAGAGACTGTCCAACTTGAATCCAATTGCAGAACCTGTACAAATAGGAATGTATTTGATATATTATATCTATGGAAAAAAATAAAAGCTCAAAACATTAAAAAGTGCTCATTGAGGTAGGAGACTATCAGCTGGTAAGATGATGGAAATAATAAAACAAACAAGTGAGAGAAACCAATATTGATCATATGAGTACCAGATAATATGGACATGCATGCTTGAATTCTTCCAAAAGAAAACCAATATTTGATATCTTACATGTTCTATTCATGTTTACCATGTTGTTTATAGTAGTTTCTTTTCCAAAACGCATTGAGCCTCACTCCTAAAATGATCATTACTTGGCAGGAAAGTGTTCAGAGATCACTAGTTGGGGGGAGATTAGGTAATAAGAGAATGGGGAAGAAGAGGAAAGGAGACTATATGAGAGAAGAATAGGGACAGGAAAGACAAATAATTAGAGTTGAGCGGAAACACTTTCATAGTTTAAGAACTAAAAACTCAAATCCTTGGAAAATAATGGTAGATAAAATAAATAAATAAATAAATAAAAATGCCAAACAGAAAATAGAATGGAACTAAATCAACTATTGGACGGAAATAAAATATAAAATCCCTAAAACAACTAGAAACATCATGTGTTTAAATTACAGCTCCATGATTCTCAGTCAGTTCCCCATCACATAAAACCTTCAAATTATACTTTGCTAGATTTATAATATCTCAAAAATATAAATCCTTGTCACTACAACAGACATCAAAAGATGGGAAGAGGAACTGTTTCCTTTAAAGTTGAAGCTGCATGGAGTGTTGGTAAAGGCACTAGTTGAGTTTAAGCCATGAGTTGTGATATACTGAAAATAGAGCTCAAAGCTGAAGACTAATTGTACAGATAGTGGCAATTGGCACATCTTATAAATACTGTGATCTTGTTGCTCTAAGATGGCATATGGTTCTTCTGATTCTCTAAGTTGCAATAAAGGCTATGCCCCTCAAAAGGTTTTAAACAAAGACTCGGTTAATTATGGAACGAGCAAGCAACCGTCACAGGCAATTAAGTTGTGCTTCTTCTTTAATTGTCTCATGAAAACATACAGATAATCATGTCAGGTGCCATTACGAAAGTTCCTAGTAAACCTTTACTGGGAATAAAACATTTATAATTTCCTTGGTTCAGTATTCCCCAGATAAAGAATTTTCTCAAGAATTTCAACTAGAGAGAATTCCAGAACTCGATAAGAATTTAGAACCTGAACTACTTACCCCGTGCAGTTCCTTGATTCAGTGTATTCCCCAGATAAAGAATTTTCTTCAAAATATCTTTCAATTTGAGGGAATTCCGGACCTATTAAGCAGAGATATTCATGCCCCTTGTGTAAAAAAATGAATGTGTAAACTAACAAAAGGCTTCATTATCATTTGCAGAGCATACCTCATCACATGCAGAATTTACAGTGTTTAAGCTCTTTTTAAACTCTGAAATCTGTGAAACAGGGAAAGATAAGAAAACTGTGGAGAAAACCATAGTTCAGGAGATTTGAAAATTTATGAAAACCACACTAACAATGCACATCAGCCCAAACCTGAGAGCCAAATTGAATCTTGAAAGAAAATACCCTCAACTTGGACTCAACACGTGGCACTTTCATCAGCTCCAAAAAGTACTGGAGGAACACATAATAAAGTTGAATAGTTCAAATTATCAAAATAAAAATAAAAATGCATTCAAGTTATCCAGCATAACCAATAGGTAAAATCAGTTGTCATAAATAATGTGATCTACATGCATGCCAAAGATTCAAATGAATGGGCTTAGCATGAAAAACTATAGTCAACATGCACTGTAATATCCTCAAAGACAAAAATTCATAATGACCTCAATTACAGCAATTGAAACTATCAAGACATGTGCAGTCAGCTTTCACCAATTCATACACCCACAAATTAATAATTGCCCTATTATAGCAATTGAAGCTATCAAGACATGCAGTCAACTATCACCAATTTCATGCATCCTAGTTCAGCTCTGCCAAGCACACAGACCATTTCTCAATTTGTGCATGATATTCTTGAGCAGGGCCAAGCTAATTTTTCCTGCATGGTTCCAATAATATCAGATGTCTTCAAAGAGCCTTCCAGCTTTCCCCTTGTACTGCCCTAGGCCCCTAGCTCTTATATAGCTTCTAACAGCTTTTAAGTCTACCATCCAAGTCCTGCCATAGGATCCTTTCTCTTTTTGGGCATAAATAACCATGTCCTTAATATGAAAGACAACAGTAACTAACATTTGCTCATCTAATTGAAAAATTGTGTTAAAGTTATTCATTCTACTTCCAAGTAGAGTTTGCAGTTCTGCTGCTCATGAAGAGATTTCCATAATATAGCATTCTTTTTTAGAGTGATGGAGAAAAGTTACTGCTTATATTCCATATATCAATAACAACTACGACATTATCAGGCTTCCACCAATATCACTCTAGAACAGAATACTTGAAGTCTCCAAAGGAACAGGGCAATTTAGACTTAGGATTTCCACTTGGAGGTTTTGGTTTCCATGGGTGGAGGGGTGAAAAGAGTTACCCACCATTGTGTAGGACAAGACCCATTGAAGCCTCCCAACAAAACAATAATATAATTTAAAATTAAACACGTAACAAAAACAGAATTTGGAGATATCCATCAGAAAGTGGGGCTTGCCTATCACGTTCATCACTTCTCATGCAGTTCATGATACTTCATGCAGACATGTTCAAACTACTTGTACCCTGCTTTGGTATAATAACCTTCTTTTAAAAACAAAATCAAAACCAAAACAAGAGCAAAGGAAAGGAAAAGGGCAACCAGGAAAGAAAGAGCAAAATGACTAGAAAGGCACTGATATTCTTATCCTACATCTTTTTATTAGATATAAGAAGAAAATCTATTAGAAATATTGGTATTTCTTTCTACCCCTAGACAACCAAACTTTGTTGATGAATCTCCCAATACTTGTCACAAGACAGTTTCTATTCTTTTCCTCTTTTTTCTCTTATATAGGAGAAGAAATTTCTCAATGCTTTCTTATCATCTAGTAATAGAGATTCAGATTATTTTAACTTCAAAACTTCTAGTAATCATGAAGAACAAAATCTAATTCTTTCACGGTGCTTACAATCACCACAGTACTTTCCACGTGCCATTTTTAGAGGGCCAAGCCAAATTTCTCATACCACGAGTTAGTGTCTTCTTATGCAGCACTTTCCAATTAAAAAATTGATACTTTTGAGTTCATAATTTCAAATGGAAATTATCAGGGTATCATAAGTTTGTCTTCTTATGCAGCACTTTTCAATTAAAAAATTGATAGTTTGGAGTTCTTAATTTCAAATGGAAATTGTAAGGGTATCATATACCAGTGATACTATACGCTAACTTTTAGGGTTAAATGGATCAGCAAACCTATCTACTTTATTGTCAAAATGAAAACTAAAATGGGCAAGCACAATTATTCGTTAACTAGCCATAATCCATCATTTCAGATAATGAAAGAGATGCTATAAAGATTTTAAGAAGTCACATAAGTCAGGCTACAGGTATGGAGTCACATGCCAATCTTCTAGAGTTCAACTGACCCATGTGAGACACCTGACAAAGTAACTCAAGAATGCATTCCAGTAAAAGATGAGGAATTTCTGGTTGATAAATAAATTTTGCAGACCTGTTCACACTTTCCCAGTTTCTCCTTGTCACCAGTGTAGCCCTGTTATTTTACAATTAATCATGGTTAAATGTCTAATATTGACATTGAGTTTCAAGGGTCACAGAATGTCAAAGTACTCTTGAATATGAAATGGAATGTAAATGAGATCATAATTATTTGAAGTTTCACCTTGAGAAGTTCCATCTCCTCTTTAGTGGGACAGAACTTTATAAGATTTTCCACTTGATCAACATCTAATATTGAGTCATCCATTGCTAGTACTGCAGCCTAAAAATATGCAGGCAGGTGTCATATTGGTGTCATAAGAGTTAATGAATAACAAAAATAACCTAAATTTCACAAAAAGAAACACAAAAAAAAGTTGCAGCTCCACTTGCACCAAAGGTGGTAGATTCCAGAATAAATAAATTTTTAGTATCAATGCATAAAAGCATGATAAGCATGTTGTCTTTGCTTAAATCAACCACTGAGCTGGATCTTTTAAGAAGGAAACCTGCTATAACTGGGGCAAAATTGCATGCATGCACAGAAGTAACATATAACCTGTCATGGATGAAAATGATAGCTCGGGAAAGTAAATTCCACCACAAGGTTAAAATGATATTAAGACCCCTAAATAATACACTTTTTATTCACAAAACCCTGCCCCAAGATTACCAGCTCTGCTCATCTCCCAGTCACAGCTGTCGGCAAAAGCCCTAAAGCAACGCAACCTAATATCGGTTCCATTTCCACATCAAAAAACAAAACTTAAAATACAATATTACAGGGAAATCCAAGTTGCAGGAGAGTATGCTCCAAGGTCAACAAACAGAGGTGAAGGCTGGCCAAATCAGGGAAATCAAAGTCACAGGAGAATGTGCTCCTAGGTCAACAGACAGGATAGCTTCTGAACATTACATTACACCCAACCTTTTACACTTCAAAAAACATGCATTTCTATAAATGGCTCATGACTAGCACAAATTGCTTGAAAAGTAGAAGTCAACTCTCTTTTAAATATACACAACCAAAATATCAACACAAACCACATGATGCTATCCCATTTAAACTTGCGAATCTCAAGCATTGCCTATCTAGTCTAAGTGCACAATATCACATCTTCATCCACTAATCAAGAAAAATAGTTTTGATAAATAAAACAGATATTCTTATCACTGCAAGCACTTCCAAGATGTCTGATCTTACCATCATGTCAGAAAGTGGCATCTTAACTTTTGTAAGCATGATTTCAGTGTTATTTGCCCTCCGCAGATCAACCTACAGTTGACAACAAGATGCTTCATTTGAGAGACATTAAGTTGTAAGAAAAGGATATAGATTCTATCATAATAATATTTTCTTCAACAAGAAACAGCAAAAATTGCAATCAAATTGATATATATTCAGAAAGATACACAAAAACACACATGGCAATCACACAGAAATAAATAACTACTAGAATTTGAACACAGATAAATGAAATCACTAATGCATGATGAGACTGCACGAGGGGCATATATTTTTTTAATGGTGTTTCTGTTTTATTACATGCATCACACCTGCTTAGCATCCAACTCAACTGAACCTTAATATCAAATTCCTTAGGGTCAAATACGTTTCCCTCATCCCATTATATGTAGAGCGAGTTTGACTTTTCCATGAAAAAATGAAAATTACATCCTTACAATTTCAATCCAAGTCAACTTCAGCATGGTTTGACCCTTAACAGTATACAGCCTAGTATTTAAGACATATGTTACTCTATCTGCACTTAAAAGGTATAACATTGATAAATAACTTATCCGGGGGAGATATTGTAAGCTCAACTATCAACCAACTATTATGCAATAGCCCATAAAATGAAGATTTAGCTATATCACACAGGGATTTCTCCATATGTCACAAAACAAAGGCCACTGACATTGGTTATTCAGCTATTCACCTGAAATCCAAATAATAATTACAGTTGCTACCAACATCAAACGTTTAGACTTGCATTTTAGCTTAGTGTTTGTATGGTCAATGCATGGTTGTGCTTGGTTGTAGGAAATCCAAGGATTGGTATTTGTAGGTAGTTGGGTAGCGCTCCCAGTGCAGTTGATCAAGGATAACAAATCAATGTAAACTCTAGTAAAAACTGATAAGAAGTAAAACTGGAAGGTAGTCTTGTTTTTATCCCAAGTGTAAAAATTTCATAAATACATACTAAGCAACATGTTCATTGTCTGTATAAAGAATGTCTGAATAACTGATGCAAATACATTCAAAGTAACATTTCTCACCAAATTATCACAGAAACTACAAAAATAAACCCCAGTTCTAGAATCATTCATCACGATATCTTCCCTAGAAAACGAAGGCTTATGGGCTAATGAGAAAAGTGGTGCAATTCCTACCACAATCAAATTAACCATTGAAAATAAATTAAGAAGTGAGAGAAGATAAAATATAATCCCAGCAACAAGAATAAAATATCCAAATATCCATCACACACATCTGAGGTCTTTTTACAGACATATTTCAAGGCAGGGAAATGAATTTTAGATTACCAGGTTAACTTTGTCAGTTTTTGATCCAACAGACTTGCGTCTTCCTCCAGCTTTACCCAAATCAGCAGGTTTGGGGACTGTTGCAGAGAAAAGGCTTTCTAGCTCTGATACATCAAATTCTGGTGCACTATGGCACAAGGATGCAACACCATATAAAAAAAAAAACAGAGAAAATGATGCATAACCGTAAATAGTGAGGCATGTATAGATTCAGGAAAGTATGGCTGAATAGTGTGTTAGTAATTCTAAAAGAAAATTCAATTGGTAAAAGAAGTTGCAGTACATTTGGGGCTCTCCATGCCTTTGCAGCTCTTCCCATAAGCTTCCTTGTATTGCTCTTGTTACCTTGCTCCAATGCAAAGGCTTTAAGGAAGATCTTCTGGGTGCTGTAGCAGATGTCCCCATCCCTGAAAGACGTGAAAGCCCACGCCCTCTTCCTAAAGGTAGACCTCTGGCACTGCCTGGAGGTGGAGGAGGAACACTGCCCGGAGGTCCTGGTGGTGCTGGAGGGCCAGGAACACGAGCACCTGGTGGAGCTGGAGGAGGCGGGCCGGCTCCACGACCCATAGGAGGCGGGGGAGGTGGGGCTCCACGACCCATAGGAGGAGGTGGGGGAGGCGGGGCTCCACGACCCATAGGAGGAGGTGGGGGAGGCGGGGCTCCACGCCCCAGAGGTGGCGGGGGAGGCGGGGCTCCATGCCCCGGAGGTGGCGGGGGAGGCGGAGGTCTCCCCGGAGGAGGTGGTGGTGGAGGAGGAGCTCCACGCCCTAGAGGAGGAGGAGGTGGTGGTGGAGGAACACATCCTGGAGGAGAAGCAACTCCACGCCCTGGAGGAGGAGGCGGTGGTGGAGGAGCTCTATGCCCTGAAGGTGGTGGTGGTGGAGGAGGAGCTACACATCCTGGAGGAGGAGGTGGTGGTGGTGGTGGTGGAGGAGCTACATGTCTTGGAGGATGTGATCGTGACGGAGGAGCCTGGCTCATAAATGTAGGTGATGGAGGAGTTCCAAGTAAAGGAGGTGGAGGTGGGGGCGGTGGAGCTCCATGTGCTGGTTGCAAGGGAGGGGGTGGGGGTGGGGTGGGGGTGGGGGAGCTCTATGTGAAGCATGTGTAAGAGGTGGAGGTGGAGGTGGATTGGGAACTCCAACTCTGCCATGATATGAAGTAGTAGAAGCACTCAAAGGGGGAGGAGGTGGTGAAGAATAAGTTGGAGTAAGAGCAGCTGGAGTAAACTTAGAATTCCAAGGGGGTGGGGGGGGTGGGGGAGGCAAAACCTTCCTGATATTCTGTCCACTGGACAGAGGGGGAAAGGGAGGGGGTGGTGGTGGAGATACATGCTGTGGAACTATCTGAATATTCTGCCTGCTAAATGATGAGGATGGCGGAGGAGGAGGCGGCGGAGGAGGAGGAGGAGGAGGCGGCGGAGGAGGTGCTTCACCTACTGGACTGGCGTGAAAATCATACAAAGAAGATTTGTTGAAATAAGGCGGAGGAGGAGGCGGCGGCGGAGGCGGAGGTGGAGGCGGAGGGTGCACAACTTGTTGCCAGTCAAGAGAAGGATGTGATTCAGTTGTAGTAGGAAACCCACTTGAAATTAAATCTCCAGGGGCAGCGGCAACAGAAGTCGTCTTTACATGGCCACCGGCACTAGAGTCCTTTGGTGAAGCACAAAATCCAAGAGCTGGTGGTGCACTATTATATCTTGATGGTGGATATGCTACATGCATTGAATTGGTAAAAGGGCCTTTATTAGGGGGAACCCACCGAGGAACAGTATTTGGCTTGCTTTGTTTTCCATTAGTTCCCTGTGGTTCATGTTGTTTAGTCTTTTGTTTGGTTACAATTGAATCTGCAGCCGGTTTTGCATTTGATGTAGGATGTCTCCTTGGTGAAGGTAACACTAATTTCTCAAGTTTTTGTCTGCCAACATCACCACTCAACTTTACTGGTGGAATGATGGATTCTAACTTCTTTGTAGCAGTATTTTCTCCATCACCTTGATCTTCCATCTTTTTAAGTTCCCCATCCACATCTTCAATCACTTCTGTTGTTTCTTTACTCACTGAATCAGTAGCAACAACCACAGAATCTGCCTTGAGATCTCCATCATCCACAGCAATGTCTTTCACTGCCAAAAAATCAGAATCCACCTTCTCATCTACCTTGTACTTGACATCATCCACAGCAATATCCTTCACTGCATCAACAATAGAATCTAGCTTCCCCTCCTGTTTGCGACTCCCATCATCAGAAGCACAGTCTTCAAATGAGTGAAGATCCGAATCCTCCTTCCAGACTTCTTTGCTGTCTACATTAACTGGCATGTTGTCATGAACTATACGAGAAGCCTCATCCACCTTTGCTTCATGCCCATCCACTACATTACTGAAAATTTCTTCCACCTCAAAAAATTCCTCAGGTGAAGCACTTTCTGTCTCATTCCCATCTTCATTCGCCATGACTGTGGTGACATTAGGCACAACAGCATCAGCATCCGCAAAAAGTACCTGATACAGATATGAGTATGCATTCAACTCCTACAGCTTCAGACAAGAGGGTCAACAAAAGAATTAGGATAACCTACCTCTGCTCTGAAGTCCTTTGGAAATTGGTCCTTGGCATCCCAGAGAGTGTCAATCTCATCACGAACGAGCATCAAAATATTAGCCCGCACAAATGCTGTGTGGAACATCACTCTGAACATCATCTCCTCACGTACCAAATCTTCATCCAAATGGATGCACTCAAGAACAACATCCCCTTGAATACGGCACCTTATATCTATTTTCACTAGCGTGCACTCTTCCTGCAATTGATGAAATTCATAAGAAACACCTTAAAGTGGAGGCGTTTCATGTACCATTTTCAATTACAGGACTAAGGGCATTACCTGCTGGTACAGGCGAGCATGTTTTTTAGTCTTTGACGTAGAAAACAGAAGCTTGGAAGTTCTATTGGCTGGTTTTGAAGGATCCTGGCCATAAACACGAACAACTGGCCGGCAACCTTTGCCCCCCTCAAATAATGGAAGGGCTCTAAGCATCAGACAATCCAACAGTAAAGGAGTATCTGATGGAGGCCAATCTGAACCAAAATTTCTTCTAGAAATGTACTGAAGATATCTAAGTTGGGAAGGCTGTGGATTTAAAGGAGACAAAAGATGAAGAAGTTCCCTAGGAGCTTGCTTGTAGACCATTTCAAGAGTCTTGTTCTCCCCAGTATACTGTTTCCGATATAACAAAAGACCTGCAAGCATGAAAGCAAGTACAGGCCAACCTCCTCTTTCACAATGCATTAACAGCACATTTTGTTGCCCTTCCAAGGACAGCCAGCTTTCACTTGATCGAAGGAAGTGGTGGATCATCTCCAGTGGCAGCATAGGACAGCCCTCATACTGACGAGGGTAATCCATAACTGTCATGTCATACTGAGACAATACGTCCGAAATTTGGCTCCGCCTCTCTCCTTCTCTAAAGTTAAACACCATGAAGGACGCATCAGGAAAGTGGTCTTGTAGCTGCGCTACAATGCCACCCAAGTACACCTTGAACTCATCTTCTTCCAACACATCCGTGGAGAAGCAACAATCAAACACTGCAAAACAACGAAAATGATAAAACGAATGAGCTAAAAAGTGCTGATACGTCAAAATTTCTAAAGCTCCATCAAACTCCTCAACATTTCAGCCACTTAACAAGTCTGTCTAAGCTCTCAAAACCTAGGAAATACTAACAAAAACAATTGCTGCAAAATTCTTTAAGCATTGCTCAATTGCAGATTCTCAGTGCATTGCCAAGATTAAATACCGGACTTCGAATAATTCACAGCTAAATTATAAGAAACCTAATCATCAGGTTTGAATTGTTCAAAACTAGCAAGCAATTAAGCAGAAATTTGAAGATGCATTCAATAGCGAAGTTAAGAAGGAAAAAAAAAAAGTACCGTAAACTCTCTCGGAGATCTCAAGAAGCCGATCCGGCGGCTTCCGGTAGAAGAAGCGTCTGAACAGCGCCATCTGATGGCGCTGTTTCTCGGGCGATCGGATCCAAACCGTTGATTTACAATAGCACCGGAAAGATCAGAATTGAGCAACTCAAAATCATAGCAGATCCCGATATTCTCCAACACAATTAATTACACAGGTATATAAAATAAAAATTGAAAAAAAAAAAAACCAAAATGGACAACGTTTCTGAAGAGACAGTCGATTACGTAATTGGATCAAATCAACCACAAGGTGCATAACATTTCACAATTTAGCTCTCTATAATAATATTATTCAATTTAGCTCTATATAATAATATTATTATTAATTAAAATAATAATAATCAACAGAGGAAAGTGTCTATGTGTGTGTGGCAAGTGACAGTCGAGAAAAGAGATCAAGGTGAAAATGTGGGGATAAGGTCTTTGGAAGAGGAATTATTTTGGATTCAAATGTTGATCGGTGTTGTATTTTTTATTATTATTAACTATTATTGTTTTTTTTTCCTTTTCGTTAGAAAATCACATGGAGAGAAAAGGAGAGAGAAGCATGGTGGGGACTGTTAAGGAGAATAGTTTCGATTCAGAGACCCCTCTCTCATTTGATAAATTGGCCAGTTAGGATACAAAATACAAATAAAATGTAAATTAACATGGAGAACAAAGATAGAGTAAAATGGTATAATTAAATTTAAAGATATCATGATTCTTAATATTTCATTAACATCGCGTTTATAAATATAATATTTAATTAAGAATATAATTAAAAATCATGATAAAATTATAATTAATATCACAATTCTGAATATAATTCAAAAAAACAACATTCAATTAAATATCGTAGTTATGAATTACAACATTAATTAGTTCAAGGAGATTAATTTAAGAAAACTGTTGGATTATAAACAGTTAGATTGTTTTGGCTATTGTCTAAATATAGGAATTTTTTGTGTTTTAAGCCTACACAGTTCATAAAATCATAGTCTTTATTAATCTAAATTTTATTTTATTTTATGATTTTAAAGAGTTATAAATATTACAATCTTAACAAAAATTGAACAAAGTCTCCCCTACAAAGAAATTATATTCAAAATTTTATCTCACTTGAAAAAACTTGCAAAAAACCACAATAACTCCAATCAAAAAATTCTAACTAAACTCAACAAATTCTCACATTTTATAATCACAAGTAGCCCTAGAAATGCTAAGAAAAAAATATATATACATGCAAAATGAATAAAAAATAATTCAATAATATAATATTCAAGTAATTAAAATCTCAAAATATATAAGCATAATTCATTTATCTATCTACGTTTACTGAATGATCCAAACTCGTCAGTTGCACGACTAGATCTAGTTAGAGCACATGCTTGAATAGTCTCGCCCTCTACTACAATATCATTAAAAGTTAACCTCTCTCCAAAGATTTGATGTCCAATGAAGCAAACATTTAACCATCAAGATGCAATGGTGTAAAGTTTTGTTTCTTTGTCAGTATTATAAAGATAAGATGTGGTCTCTTGACCTTCCGGTAGCATAAAACCAACCTAATATTAATAAAATATAAATGTTAAATTAAAAAATCAATACATAATACTCAACGTTTAACATATATTAATTAAGAAAATATTTGGTTACCTATGATATTTTGAATCCATTAGATATGTTATTCATACTGTATGTATCTAAATAAAGGAACCTACTCGGGATCCATAGTAATTAACCGACGTGTGATACTCATATACAAGGTCATATACTCTTCATCTATAATCACATGATACATCTCTGTATATATCTCATTCTTTGTTTATCTTATTGTCATACATAAATTCTATGTCGGGTTAACTAGTTGTAATCATTACTTTTACCCTAACGAGTCATGGTGTGCAATGCATCACTTGTATCGATGTTGACTGGAATATGTTATTTGTAGTTGAATTGCCGCATTATCCAGTTTGGACAATATCGCTCAACCATCTAGAAAAAAATATCAACGAGACCACAAATATCCATATGTAAATCCTGCAAGTGCAAACAACTGGAGCGACCGTCAATCTTTCATTAAAATAAAGTGTCCACATGACTTGTAGGATATAACTTTTTTAAATATTAAAAAACAATGATTCAGTGCAATGTAATGATTTTTATTAAACAAATGATTCAAAAAAGACTTAGATAACATGTTGTATATCTAGCTTACTCTGATAAAACGTCAACACATGTGTTAGATTATTTTTCAAATACTCTACCAACACATCACCTAGCATTAAAAATACGTAAGTTTCATTTTATTTTTTAAAGGTACAATTACAAAATATGTATAATTGCAAAATAACATCACAATACCTGCATCCAAGTGGGAGATGAAATAATAGTGTTACCATAAAGATATAACATAAATATATTATAAGACATTCTATAATAATAATAATAATAATAATAATTTTTAAAAAACACATCATATCTTGGTCAATTTGACTTAATTATAACTAAATTACATTATTATAACACTAATTAGCAAAATTCAGATTCAATACAATCAAAATTCTAAAATTTAATGTTAAATCAAATTCACCATAAATTAAACATAAATTCATGATACAAAATCTAATTTATATTTCATGCTCAATTGCATTAAATTAAACCAAAATTAATATAATTAAAAGAAAATATCAAATTTATTAACTTATCAATAATTCAATGAAACATATATATTGTCATAATTTTACCTCATTCATGCTCTCACCCATGAAATCATCAAGCGTAATTAATTACATTATTAGTTGATTCCAACAATACACATAAAATTCATAATTTGACAACTTAACATCAATTAAATGCAACACAAAATTAATTTAGCTTATTTTCATGTTTAATTATATTAAATCAACCCTAATTGATGATATTCTTAACTAATTTCATATTAATTCAACAAACTCTAAATTCACTATAAACCCTAAATTCAACCCAACATAATTATTTCATTTCATCCAAACAAAACGCAAATTTATATCAATGCAATATGTTTACCTTGCTTATAAGACTAACAAAAAAGCTAAGGTGGTGGCAACATCAGCGACAACTAAAGAAACAATCAATTTGACATATAAAAACATCCAATGATGTTAAAGTCTAGGATGAGTTTGTTTTTCATTGTTTTTAGGGTAAAATGAAAGTTTTTGATGGGTTTTTTAGAGAGATAGTGAGTGTAATAAGGACATTGGTCAAGAAGGAGAGGCCGTGTCTATAGATGTTCTTTTTGTTCTTTGATCTAGGTTTAAATTTCAATCTTAAATTGTTATACTTTTAAAGCACGACAATAACTTCTTACTTTTTTAAAGGATGCAACATTTAACTTATCACACTTTTTAATAGCAACATTAAATTCTTATTTTTTTGAAATGTAATATTTATTTTGTTGTAATTTTTAATAATAATATTTACTAAATATTATGCTTTCTAAACATGATAATGTTAAAATGTATCATTTCATTAAAAAAATTTCAAACAATGTTATTTCGTAAAAACTTTAAATTTACTGTAATATTTATTCTAAAAAAAACGCTCTCTCCTTTTGGCTTTTGCTTTGCCAGAAAAAAAAAAAAAAAATCATTTTCCTGCCTTCCATCCAAAGATCATTGATTATGTGGTTTGACACGTGGAAATATTACTCACATATTATAAAGACAAGACACGACACGACACGCACATACGAGATAAGAGATAAAACTTGGTCCCGTTCATATATGGATGGACAAGTAGGCATGCGAAATGGACATGTTCTTTTTAACGTCCACTTCGCTTTTCTTTTATCTTCACAGGAGTTAATTATATATTAGTCCTTTTAGTTTTATCAAACAGATTAAATAGTCTTTCTAGTTTTAAAAACTAATCAATTAATTTCTTCACATGCTTTAATTACATAAATTTTATACTTGGAAAATAATTAGTGCATTCTATTATTTATTTTATAATATCACTTTTAAAAAATAGATAAATATATGTACGATAGAGAAAATATTCTTATTACTTTGGTGAGTCACATATATTATTTTTTCTCAACTACTTATATCATGTTATTTTTTTCAAAATGGATCATAGAAGTAACTAATAAGATGTCACTAATTATTTTATGTGTATTATAAAAATCTCATTAATCATGCTTAGTTTAAAATAGATAAATACAAGTATAAGAAAAAAAAATCATAGGTGGAATATTTTTATCATTTTTTATGAGTCATATATTTTATTTTCTCTCATCTGGTTATATATATATATATATATATTTATTTATTTATTCAAAGTAAGTTCCAAGATGTTATTTTGTTTTTAAAAATAGATTTCAAGAAATAACTGACAAGATATCACTAGTTACTTCATCTGTATTATAAAACTTTATGAATAATCATGTTTAATTTAAAATATCTTATCTTTTGGTTGAACTTTTCATATTATCTACTTTTTTTTCTAATTTTAAAACAGGAAAAAACAAAATAAATTGTAAAACAACATGAAATAATAGTTACTTTTTAAAACTAGAAAGGTTAGTTAATTCCTTTCTTAAAACTAAAAGGATAATCTTGTTCTTTTAACATAAAAGAGGGAATTGTAAAAGAAAAAAATAAATTCCCAAACTAGAGAGGGGCCGGGGAGACATTAAGGGAGAAACGATAACGTAACTCCAAGCTGACAAAGGAATGTTGGGTGAATTTAATGATTTCAGTCTGGATGCTTGTGGTTCTATTAAACAGTTTTTTTTAGGAATTAATTAACTATCTAATCCACCTTAGAACACTGCTTCCATTTTATCTGCAAACAAATGAGAGGTTAAACCTTGCCAAGGCGATTCCCACTCCCAAAAGGTAAAATTAAAGCTTGAACCAAAGCTATTTAAACGGCCAATGTTGGAATAGTTTGTTGAATTAATGGAACAACGAATGAAAATAAATGGTCCACGAGGTATCTTAATATTAAAGCTAAACTGACCTTATTTATATATTAAAGCCTCAATATTAATTATGATAGCTAAATGACTCGAATACAAGTAATTGCGACGATCATTATCTTGAACTGGAATCTTTGTAATGATATGTGAAAAAAATAAAAAAATCTTGATTTTTATTAATAAAACAAATGATGGAGTTATCTCTTAATATTTTGATTATTAGAACCATAACTAGTTTTAGAGCCTAGATAAAGAGATTAGTTGTGTATAGAAATGACGTATAACCCTTGGTACATCTTACCTAAAATAAACTGCATTGTTTATTTGTTTGATACAAATTAAAATATTGTTTTATTTTCTAACCGTTAGCCTGTCTAATAGTTAAAGTTGATCCACCTTAGTAAAGTGGACCATAGCTTTAGGGGTCAAGTCTAGCCATTTTAGAGTTATATCATAAAAAAAATTATTTTTTTTTTCAATACCCAGGATACATTTTACGAATAAGTTCATAATATATTAACAGAAACAAAATATTTTTATTGTTGTTTTTTATATAAAATGTTAAGTTCTCATGACTTTAATAAATTAATTATGAAATCCAATATGCATGCAAAATAAAATAAAAAACTATTTTTGTGATTTTTTCTTAGTATGCTTAAATTGTACAAATATAATTTATTTTTGAGAAACTTGGCCACATGCGAATCAAAATATTTAAATTTATTTTTGAAAAAAAGATTTTTTTGTTGTTTTTCTAAAAAAACAAAACAGTTTATTTAATATAAAAAAGCCTCCCTTGTAAACATAATCCGGAACATTCATAAATATATAAAGGTAAACAAGATGAGGAAAACAAATTAGAAATTAAATTAAAGAAAAAGCTTTGTTTGGAAAAACAAGAAGAAATTAGTAAAATAAATTGTTGAAAATTCAACCAAACCAAAAGAGAGGAGAAGAATAAAAAAAAATGAAAAAAAAAATGACAATCAGACCGAAGAAAAAGAAAAGAAGAAATCAACCACCCTCATGACAACAATTCCTCCAACATCGACGACAACCATTATTGCCAAAACCATCCCACCACTTGTAGCCTCCACTTAAGGGGTATTTGAGAGTGTAGTTGCGGTTGCTTTTTAAAGTGTTTTTAACTCATAAATGCATCAAAATAATATTTTTAATATTTTTTAAAAATTATTTTCGATATCAGCACATTAAAATGATCTAAAAACACAAAAAAAAGGATATTAATTTGAAGTAAAGAAAAAAAATGAAAAATTTTTCATTTTTTTTCAAAAACGCTTTTGAAATGCAATAACAAACAAGACATTATACACCATCAAAACTAATAGCAACAACATCTCCCTCTGCTTTTCTCACCCACACGACAACAACTCTTCTTTCTTCATCATTTTTAAGGAACCCGTCACTAACAAATCTAATCACCATGATCACCTCTCATTGAACATAAACCAAATAGCTTTAACACCCATCTTCATGCCACCAGCCACTTGAAGAAAGAAAAAAAAAGAAAGGGAGAGAGAAGGTTGTCGAACCAATAAAAAAAGGAAGAAATGGTTGAAACTTGAAGTAGGTTGTTCTCTTGCCTCAGGTGTCACTGTGGCACACCACTAGCATAGGAAGAAACAGGAGGGGGGATAAGCTTCTGATTTGCCAAGAAACATACCTAATAGATGTGGAGCATAGGCCCACGTGTCAGTAGCACTGACGGTGAGTGAACCCACATATCACCACTATCAAATCTACCACCGTTACCATCCCTATTATGACAACTTCCTTACGACCCTAGTATCTTTCAAGGTCGATTTCAAAGCTTAGGTGAATATTTAAGGTGAAGAAAAAAAATAAGTTAATGTTCTTTTGGAAAAATATAGAATAACACACCTACTGAGACTCACCTTTGACGTAGGTGGCAACCTGAAATAAGATCTCATATTGACATTTGGATACACTAATTTACCATAATAATAAATAGAGTCAATGATGACTCCGTCGTGGAAAAAGTCGTTTCCTTCCATTCACCAGCGCAAACTAAAAACAATTTTAACATTGAATATTGCATATTTTATTTCTAATGCTTTGATTTTTAATTGATTGTTAATTTATTGTGGATGATTGTTAAGAAATATTTGAAGTATTATGGTTTATATTATTGTGGAGCAACTCCGAGGGCATTATACTGGCAATGATTTATTTTTAAGGTGAAATAAGGTTGGAAACAATACCTTGCAGTAAGGTTGGAAAAATGAATTGTAAGAGGTTTATCCGAGGTGTAATGGTTTGGTTTCAGTGTAAAATTTGATGCGAGTTGATATTTTTTTTATTAATGAGATTTGTGTATTAATATTGTTTTTAAATTGTTAAGCTATCTATGAATGTTGTGATGGGGTTGGAAACATGGGTTGTAAGAGGTTTATTCGGACCTAATGTTTTGGTCTTGGTGTGAAATTTGATGTGTGTTGATGCTGTTTTTTTTTTTTGTGTGAAATTTATGTAATGTTTTTGTTTTTAAATTGTTAAAGTTGTTTATGAATTGTTGTTCTTGAATTGTTATGTTAGGTGTATATGTTGTTTTTTATTTGTTATGTTAGGAGTTGATGTTATTTTTATTATGTTATATTACGTGTTGATGGCTTTAATACAAAATTTTTATTTTAAATAATAAAAGTTATATTGATGAGTTTCTATCAAATTATTAATGTTTTGATTAAAATTAATTTTAACAATTTGATCAATGTATCTTCTAATTTTAGTGACCAATTTAGACCTAACATGATGCTTTTAATCCCAAAACAAGTTTGATAATAAATCAACAAGTTTTCTTCAAGTTTGCAACTTTTGATTTAAGTTTTTTTTTTTAACAGCTAAATCGACAAATCTCCTAGTTTTAAGGACTAACATAGACGTAACATGATATTTTAATCTTAAATTGGATTTCAAAATGCATCAATCAGTCTTTGTCAAGTTTGCAATGTTTTGAACTTAGCTTGGATTTTAACATCGAGGTTGATGAGTTTTCTAGTTCTAGAGACAAATGTAGGTCCAGTGCGATGCTTTTAATTAAAAATTAAAAACAAAAAAACAAAAAAAGAAGTGTCAAGTTATGAAACTCCTAATTCAAGACTAGATGTTAACTCATATGAATGTTGATCAATAAAAAAATAACCTATGAATAAGTTCAAAAAATAAATTTAGACAATTAATGACACATGTAAAAGAAATTTAAAAAAAACATATAATCAAGATAATATTTTGTTTCAAAAAAATAGAATAAGAGTAATATCTATCTCTCTTTAAACATAATCAATCCTTTATTTAGACATATCATAAATCTTAGTTTTTTTTAAAAATTAGGTGGCATCTTTATTTTCCGTGTTTTCCTTTGATTTTTAGAAATTTCTTCATTTATGTCAATAGCGATATGTTCTACAAAGTTTATTTTCCAAGTATCCCTTTCTTAGATTTTATTTCAGAAGCAAGTATTTGTCTCTTTAATTAGAAATAAGCATGAGATAATGACATGTTTATACATTTAATTTGCCATGATTTCGCCCATTTTGCCTAGGAATTCTACTATTATTTTACAGGTTGTGTTAGGGGTTGTTTGTTTGTTTGTTTTTTTTTTTTTAAAAAAAAACCTTTGGTATAAGTACATGACGTTTAATGCTACCAGTCAATGTATGAAGGATAAGAAAATAATACGTGAAAATTTAACAAAGGAACAAGAATAGAAAATCCAAACTTCAATTTCTAGAAATCAAATGAAATAGATAGAAAAAAAAGTCTTACACTTAATGCTATAATTTTAATTTAATTTCTTTCATGTTGATTTTAATATATCTAATATTAATTTAATTTATAAGTTAAGAATTTGTTTTTTCTTCAATTAGATGAAAAAGGTTTTTATTATACCAATGAAATTCAAAAACTTTCAAAATTACATTAAAAAGCTATAAATTAACATAAATTAAATTTTTATTATTCAATGAATTTGAATTCAATTTTGATATTTGATACTTTATTTGGATTACTATGTAATTTTTAACATAATTTTGTGGTTTTTATTAACAATGATTTATATTATTATATTCTAAAAATATTTAGGAATGAAAAGAAGAAGTAATTAATTAAGAATAAAAGATTAAATACATAAATGGGGAGTCACAAGACTTATGGAAAATAAAATGAGAATTTTTACTTTTTATATAATTTATAAAATATCAATAAATTATAGTTGTAAAAACAAAATAAAAACTAATAAAAAATATCAATAAATAAACAAACCAAATAGCACTAGGCTAGTGGGTCATACAATGTCAAAGAACCATTTCAAATTAAAAGTTTAAGTTATCATATAAGGTCTCAATATATATTTTATCACACATCCCTTTAAATGAAACCTTGCACAAGTTCGCGCGAAGAGATAATTGTCTTGTGCTAATAATTAGTTTTAATTAGAAAAGATGATAAAGATGATATGATTTGAACTTGTGATCGTTTAATTAACAAAACTCTAATACTATTTTAAAAACTCATCTCAACCTAAAAACAAAAACTATTATGTAAGACTCCAATATATAATTTATATTATTTTTTAAGATAATATATAAAAAAATAGATAACATTTAAGATAAAACAAAAATAATGTAGGAAATTAATTATATTCTACTACAATTTTCTTCAACCTTTCCTCCCTTCTTCTTCGTTATTCATTGTCTCTTTATATTCAACCATCTAAACTATAATTTTAAAATTATATTATTATATATCATCATTCCAACAATATTTTTAACCTTAACAAGTCAAGCTTCAAACATATAAATACATTAAAAATCAAATATAATTTCCAACTTTCAAAGTTTTAGATAGAATTTAATTTTGTTTGAAAATCACCATAAAAGAAGAAGTGGATTAATATGGGTGGGAAAGAGTTCATGAAGGTGTAAGCTTTAAAACCGATGCTTGACATAATGGTTATAATAGTGGTGGTTATTGTTGAAAAAATTTATGAAGATGTATTTATTTTATTTTGTCATATAAGATGACAAGTTAGAATTGAAATATATATTACTTCATAAAATGATATGAAGGATTTGTACAAAGTACCCTTTTTTTTATCGTCGAAATATAAAATATTTTAGTCTTTTATTTTTTTTTCTGCTGATTTGCTTTGCACCAAAACCTTTTTTCTATTAGCTTATATGTCATGTAATCAATTAATTGATTATATATAAGATTGGGTTAGTTCATATAAACTTATTTAATTTTAATAAAAACTTTATTTACTTTTAATATTCATCAAATAATTGAATCATATATTACTCTATGAAATGATCTAAAAGATTTTGTCATGTAATCAATCAATTGATTATAAATGACATTGAGTTAGTTCATGTAAACTTATTTAATTTTAATAAAGACTTTATTTACTTTAATAATTGAAACATATATTACTCTATGAAATGATTTAAATTATTTGTACAAAATATGCTCTTTTTTTTTTAATAGAAGTACAAAATATTTTTGTCCCTCATTTTCTTTCTACCGGTTTGCATTACACCAAGTTCTTTTTTTTATTAGCATATGTCTCGTAGCTAATCAGTTAATTATACATGACATTAACTTTGTTAATGTAAATTTATTTAATTTTAATAAAAGCTTTATTTATCTTTAATATTCATCAAATATTTGATTAATGAATCTAAAGTAAAGATAAAAAATTTGAGACAAAAAAAGCTTTGTAAACAAAATTATAAAATTATTATAATTACGATATTTCTATTATATTAAAGCAATGTTTTTAAATGTTCTTGGTCAATGTTTTATTAAAATCATACATTAATTAGAGTCGCTCGCACTAATACATATTATGTTTTTTTCTTTATGAAAAACAATATTTTTTTTTCTCATAAACTGAGGTATAAAAGATATCTAGAACTACTATGTAGATACTCGTTAAATGACATGTACATTGAATTGACCCGCATGAAAATTCTATATGGAGATATCACTTGTGTTTATAGAAAAACTCACGTGACAATTGTGTAAGTGATCCTTAAACTGAAGATAACTACGTTATTCTAATCAAGGATAATAAACAAGTAGATATTAAATATAACATGAACTACATAAAAGTATTTAAGTAATCAAGAAAAGATTCGTCACTCTAGGTGAATTAAAAAATATATTTCATGCGCTCTTAAATAGTATTGATTGTAAATCTATAAGCGAGATGAAATGAGATTTAAAAAGAATTTCAAATCTTATTCAAATAATCAATGAATACGGTGTTAAGAACAAACGTGATTTGACAATGTATAAACACTTCATGCTATAATATCCAAATCATAACATTATTGATGAATAAATAATGATTATAATGAGAAACTAGTCACTGAAAAGTTAAATCAAATTACTTATAACTTTTCTAATATTTAAATAATCATAATAAATTATTAAAAATTATAATTAATCTTTAAATATAGATCAATTAATTATTGAATTGATAATAAATTAATTCGTTTAATCCTATTTTATTTAGGATTATAATTTATATTTAAGTCAACTATTAAGTGTAATTAGATTGTAAAAACTATTTATAAAAAACTATAAACTATTTATTATCAATTCAATAATTAATAAAAACTATTTATAAAAAAAATAAAATGAATTGATTAATTAAGTGTAATTAGATTGTAAGTAAATTTTGAAAATTAAAGATTGGAGTATAATTTATATTGAAAATTACAATTCTGGATTTAAAAAAATCAAGGACTTGATTGAATAAATTTCTAAATTTTTTTTAAAATAATATAGATAATATTATTTAAAAGAGAATTTATATTTTATCATTTATATAATTTTTAGGTTTCCTTTTAAATAGAATGTTATAGCTTTTATTTTCGATATAATACCAAATACAATATTGAAACCACGTGAGTTACATAATTCTTGAAAAATACAAAATAAAAAAGTTAACACTTAAAAACATAACAATCTCTCTCCTAAAAGTATTTAAAAGATTTTTTATCGGTAGTTCTTGTAGATTACCGTAAAAAACCGAACACTTAGATAACTTATAGTTTATAACAACTCAGTCTTAAAGCAATTATTTAAAGTTAAAAAAAAAACATCTAATCTTTAAATAATATTTATATAAACCTTACACAACCCTAGATTTATTTAACATGATTCTTAAAACTCTCAAAAAAACAATAATTTAATTTACCATTTTCTCCGCATATCTATCTTTCAAAAAAAGCCAACACTTTCAACATTCTTTCCTCCCCATGTAAGCCGCTCATTCAAAAACAAATTCTCCCCATTTCTACTCGACATGGCATCACATCAACATCCACATCCATGCTCCACATGGTATCATAGTAATCATCCACATCCACATCCACGTCAGTATTGTCTGTGTACAATGTCATCTAACCATTTTTTATGGTTTGAAGATACAATTGATAATTTAAGTGTAAAGTTGAAACCATCTCACTGGTTCGAGAATATATTTGATGTTAACCTTTTTATACCCACCTTTTTTTTATCTGAAAATATGAAATACCCGCGCAATTTCTTGCATGACTTGAAGCAGCCGTTACCTAGGCCATATATTTATTTTATCTTATGTAACAGGATTACATCAATATAAATATTTTAGTTATTTTTCCGTAATAAAAAAAGTGAACTCACCATGACTTAGGAAGTCACCGTAGCAGTCACCGAAGGTTTCTTTTGCTCAGTTATGTCATGACTTGGATGGCATCAAAACCCACTTGTTGCTGTGACTTGTCAGCTGAACTACATCATGGCTCCCTGCTAATGTCTTAACGGCAAATTACACCTGCTCATGTTTGATCTAATTGCCAAATCTCCAGAATCAGATAGGGAAAAAAAGAAAGAAAAGAGGAAACAGATGCTGCAAACCCTGAAACTCTGATCATTTTCATAAATAATCTCAGGTCTAACCATTATTCCACTTCTTACATGGAGCAGGATAGGTCAAATCAGAATAAAAGCAAAAAAAAAAAAAGCTTGGCAAAACAGTGAATAAATGAAAAAAGAAAAAGAAAGAGGTGATAATTAACACAAAAGGAATAAGAAAAAAAAGAAGACTAGATGCTCAAATGCAGGAAAAAAGAGAGCAAACCATCAACATGGACCTCTCTTCAATCCAATTTCCTCCTCACTTTTGGATACATAGGATCGCAATCAACTTGTAGTTTCTAGATTTTCATTCGGCTTTCTATGCAGCTGATGGTTCAATAGCGCCGTTGTTGGGTGCGGCAGGTCAGTTTAAACATTTTTCCTTGATGGGGGTTATGGAACCTGTTTTCTTGATTATTACTTCCAGGAGAGAAACCTGTCCATCGTGTAGGAAAGGACTTTGGAAGCTGAGCATATATAATGATGATCACTTTCCATGCTTCTTGCCTGGAACTCAAATAAAATTTTAGTCAAATTGAGCATCATGGAACTTCATGAAGATGCATGTACGGTGGCAAGTGGAAACTATCATGATTTGATAAAACTAATGAGTAATGGAAGCCCCGCTCTTCCAGAGTTCAAGTTTCCTCTATAATTTCATTTCCAACTTGAGAGGAGTGTTTCATAAATGGCAGCATCAGTTATGACCGTCATGATGGGAAATGATGAATTAGCCACATGTTGTCCCCAATCAATGGTCTGAGGTCCAGTTTACTTGCATTTCTTTAGGTATAAATCAAAGCCTTCCAGGAATTAATCAAAGTTTTGAGGTAACACCGTAGGGTTAAGAAAGGAACGGAACCAGGGTCTCTTAGATGATTTAATGCAATGAAGAAAGCAATGATGGCATAGCCCAAGTTGGTATGATTGATGATGCAAAACCTTTAGAAAATATTAAAAACAAAAACGAGGGGATTAATATTATCATTTCCGTACCACTTTGAAACCATGATTTTCGGACTGCCTGGCGAATGTGGCGCTCATGTCTTTCTAAGAGTTCATCCACTCTGTGCGTCTGAGATAACAAGGGTCCAGAGAAGTCGACCTTGTCCACTTGGTCTTGAAAAACCTATTCAAGTTAAACCTTAAGTTAGATAATCAGTAGACAGTCGCAAACTATAATCTGCACCCCTCTAGTTTTTTTTCCATTCACAAACACGAACAGAAAATGGTTAAAGTTAATTTCACATCTCAAATTCTGTGCAGTTCAAAAAATCTACAAGTAATTAGAGCTACGGTCTGAGCAAATCATCCCAGTGTGGTTTAATGGTGTCAGTTTGCCGACTCTTGGCTTAAATCATGATGATGTGAAAATTATATTTTGTAAGCCTTATTTTAGCTTTTTGTTTCAACATGTAGTGATCAATAAACAAACAAAATAGTTACACAAGACAACTATTAAGGCTCCTTTCCTCTCTGAATTTTTTTTTCTGGATAAATAAGAATTTTAAAGTTTCAAAATTCTCTCCAGAGTAAAAGAAACAAAAATCTTGAGAAATTGCTGCCCTTGTTGTTCTCTTTGCTAAAGCACACCATCACTTACTAGTGACTTGAACCCTGTTGCTAACTCTGTATTCACCACCACCTCCAACCTTTACCAATCTAGGAATTTCATTCGATTTTAAACTATGACAAGCAACATGTGCCTTTAGACAAATTGAAAGCAAACATCAAGACATATTTCATTTCATCTTTAACAAAAACTGTAATTAAAGATAGATGCAATATTTACAAACGTACCAAATTACTTCCCCTGGCTTCCATTCCCTCTCTTTGATAAAGTGCCAAAGATAGCTCTTGCGAATGGTACTCTTCAGAAGCATCAAAAGAATCTGGACGTTCAAACTGCCTCCATTGTTTTCGCAAAGCAAGCTTAGAAATTTCATATGAATCATGGCCTCTAGAATTGGTACGGATTCCATGGATGAGATCCCCATTATCATGTCCTTTTGTGTCAGAATTAGTCTTCTGTTGCAATGCAGAAGAGGGTTCTAATCTATTATTAGAATGACCTCTCGAAGTAGACCTACTGTGGGATCTTATGGATGCATCATCTTTTCTACGTTTTGCCCAAGCAAAACCACTTGAACTTGGAACTTTTAATGGACCAGAAAAAGGAATGTCTCCTTGGGATGCATTCTTTATATGGAAAATCTCTTCCAATTTATCAAGTGATGGCTTCCGTGCCTCTCCACTTGACTTTCCATCTCCTCCCTTTGGAACACGCATGTTACTGATATTGATTTGACCACATTGCTTTTGAGCTGATAGATCCTGGAGACAGAAAGGAACTCATCACTATCAGTGTGAATCAGCTTCCACAAACACCTATGCGCGCGTGCGTGTGTGCATGTGTGTGTGTGTGAGAGAGAGACCTCTGCTGTCAATTTACTGATTCCACATAGTTTTCTTGTACACTTTCTTGTTTCAGTTCCACGGCCTCTCCCACCAATCTTTCTCCTAAAAGTTCAGAGCCAATATAATTGGATGTCAGTATAAGTGTAAAACCTATGATCCTGGAGATTTGAGTTTTTTAATAATAAGCCTGTAGTCAATATAGTTTCTAGTCATAAATTTCCAATTGCTGTCCACATAAGGTTTGTAAACTGACAGGCTTTTAATGAGATTTTAACAAGAGGCATCTGTTTCATTTCTTGGTAATAGCAGTGGTCACATGACAGTAACAAATGCTGTTCAATGCAATTTTAAAGCATAATGGACTCATTTTATCATCATTGGACCCCATACATAAGTTGCTCAACTCAATTGCATATTTAGAAAATCCAGCTAATTATATGTCTCAGTTGTGACAGCAGACGTGGAATGACTTCATTGCAAGTGCTCTTTTAAAAAAAGTAAAGCAGCCAAACCAATGTTTAATTCAGAAGAGAAACAAAATGCTTTTAGAGAAAACTGGATGAGAAAATGAGAATCCTCACCTCCTTGCCTCCTCACGGTTTTTTGCATCTATCTCTTTGCTAGGTGGGTATTTTGGCAAGCTTGATGGATCACATGGATAAGGTTTTGTGCTGAAATACTGAAAAATTGAAGGTAAGAAGCTTGGTTAAAATAAGCTTACCGATGCATAAACCCATGGCACCTAGTCACACAATTTCCATAAAAAGACACCCCTTCTATTTTTTGGTCTAAAAAAACAATAATTTCCATAAATGAAGGATAAACATGAACACTGTTTTTTGGTTAGAACAGAATGTACGGCTAAAATGTGATCCACCAGTGTATGATGATTCAAATAGAACTTCATAAATTATATTTAATCTCCATGGCTATATAAATCTAGGTCACCTCTTGACACCGGCATATCAAATGCTATAGGAGGGAATAATCACCTCAGATGCAAGAGCAGAAGAAGCAGTCCCACGCTTGTAAGGCTCGACAGAGAGAAGAGTTTTGATCAGGTTCACGGCAGTTGTTGGCAAATCTTTAAGGGTCTCACGAAGACAGCTATCATAAGGTTGCTGTGGTTTGAATAAAGTTGCATGAGGAAGCTTGGACTTTTTCCAGTATTCGTCAGGTGGGGCGACCCACAAAGCTTGAAAATTTTGTGTAATTGTTCAACCTGAAAGAAACCAAAAAAGAGCTTTCATAAAATCTTGAAGAAAAAGCAATCAACAGAAATTACAAGAACAGCTAACTTTTATAAAATATAATTCTTTAGGTCTGCAACAACAAAACTGGTAAACAGGTATCTGATCATCCAAACATGGGATGCCTCTGATTTGCCACCCTCTACTGCTAAATGAGGAACAGAATCACAACAAAATCAACTGGAACAAGTAACTGCCTTCATGTGATAAATACAAAAATGGTTCTCCTCAAAGCCATCTCACATTGAAATGAGGATAAAATAAAAGCATATCTGGTATCATAACATTCTTTATGGGGTTTTACTTGTACAATCCATTCGTGAATTGGAGAGTTGTATATGATGATTTCAGGAATCTGTCTCTGAAGTGGGCTTCACAAAATTCTACCATTGATGCCGCTATAATGAAAGGAGGAGATAATAGTGATATGTAGCTTTAAAAGATATAACAACAAAAAGGGGCGAGCGAGAGAGAGAGAAATGAACAAATCTGCTTTACTTGTATTAATTCTAACCTAAGAAAGATATGAGAAAAGTAGTACTCAACAGAAACTACAAATTCCCCCCATATAAATCTTTAGCACCTTATTTTTAGTATATTTCACCAATCATACAAAAATCATAATAATGCACAACCATGTACAGGAAAAAGATGCTTACCTCTGTTCTCCCTTGAAGGATTGGTTTTCCAAGAAGAAGTTCTGCAAATACACAGCCTACACTCCAAAGATCAACAGATGCTCCATAATCAGTAGAACCCAACAAAAGTTCAGGAGGACGGTACCACAAAGTCACAACACGACTGGTTAAAGGCTGCCTGTGCCCGTAAGTGCAGAAGTTTGCCAATCCAAAATCTCCTATCTTCAGTATACCATCATTGTTTACGAGAAGATTTGATCCTTTGATGTCCCGATGCATTACACCTTTCGAGTGACAGTGATCAAGTCCTGATATTAACTGCTTCATATAGCACTTAATCTGCAAATTAGAGTAATTAATATACTTCAGTGCGCAGAAATAAATTGCAATTAACTCACAGAGGTGGCACCTTAAACATGAAACGAATGTGAACAAATCTCTTACATGATGTTACATTTCTTTGTATTCAAGAATGATTGAGCTTTGTTTTATACAGTAAACTCTAAATTTGATGCTACAGATTAAGAGAAACTTTTTATTTCCATGATGTCTTGAAACACCCAAAAACAAATTCTAGAAAGCAACAGAGACAAAGGCAGAGTTAAAACCTGTGCCTCACTGAACCTGACATCAGCACAAGACAAGAGTCCAGTGATGTCATGCTCCATGTACTCAAAGACAAGGTATATGCTACATGACAATCGCGAAGTGATTAATCCATCCAATTTCATGATGTTGGGATGATCAAGCCTACGAAGAATCAATATCTCTCTTGCCATAAATCGAACACTCTCAGGCTCAAAATTGTCGAACCGAACTTTCTTCAGAGCAACTATCCTCCCAGTTTCAGTCTCACGTGCTCGGAACACACTGCTATATGTACCCTGTCCTATCTACCAAAGCAATTGTATAGAAAATAAGTTGACTATCCAATTGAAGAGGAGAGAATATAAACTAAAATGAAATAGCAGCAGTCATCTAGGCAACTTAAGTTCAGGTGAGTAAGAGAACAAGATGCCTTCACACTTGACATTATAGATTCTAGTCCACACATGAAAATTGCATAAAAGAAGCAACGACAACCGGGAAAAAAGAGAGGAAAGAAATTCCTCCACAAAGTTCTAGTTACAGTGAAATAATAATAGTAATAAGTGCAATTATCAGAATCATGAAGATTCACATAGTATGATGTGAGCAGCCTTCCAAGACCTGGCATTGTTTCGGAACCAAGTTGTCCAGAGATGATTGTAGCTGAACACTGTATAGACTTTTAGCATTTATAAGATTAAAAGAAGAGTTGTTATGCCAATCACCCAACCCCCAACTGGTTGTTCATTCTAAAACTTCCTTGCTTGTATATTATTTAAAAAAGAACTAAAATTGAAGGGATTATAATGCACAAACAACATTTTATTTTCTCCAAAAGAAAGAAAGAAAGAAGTAGATTTTTGATAAATGAAGAAACATACAGCAAGAAGCGCTAATTAGTAGCAAATGCATTAAAGATGAAATCTTTTTAAACAAACTAACAAAAAAGAATAAAAACAAAACCAACACCACATTGTCTATGATGACAGAAAAAACACAACACAGCTCCTCCTCTTTTTTTTTTTTAATTTGAAAAAAAATAAACAAGTAAAACTTAATAATTAGTTAACAACCTTTTCCAATTTCTCAAAAGCATCAGCCTTGAGAGGACCCAACCGTGAATGGCTTCTCCAGCTACGGCACTTAGCCAGCGGGCCAACCTGCAGCACCTGCTCACCTTCAATGTACTTGTGTAAATCCTCAATCTAAAGCTCACCGACTCGCCATTTGAACTCGGAGCTCTTCCTGACTCGCCCAACTCGCTCCCCCGCAACTTACCACCACCTGATGATGGTGGTGATCCCCATTCTTCTTGAAACTGGGGTGCTGGTCCATTCCGACACGAGCCCGGCCCGACCCGGACAAGACAGAATGGTCCAGGGCTGGTGTGACGGACACCGCCTGCTTCGAGCTCACGCAACCCATTTTGGTATGGTGAGAGTCGGGCCCGAGTTGTACTGAGTCGGGTCGGTGAACCCTGATCCAGAAAGACGAGCTTAAAAAATGGAAGGGTTTTTGTGGGTTTGCAGATGCATGCCCAAGCAGGCAGCTTCCTTGAAAACAAACAAACAAAAAAAAGTTGTTTTGCTACTTATAACAACCAAAAAAAGGAAGGGAAGGGAAAAGAAAAGCTTGGAAATGTTTGTTCTGAATCGTCCCCATGCAGCTAGCTATCTACCCCCCCTTTTTCCTTTTCCTTACTACAACTCTGCGACAATCGCGGAAGATAGATAGGATGGAGACACCGGAATCCACGGAAGGAAATAAACATCAAACAATAATGACGATGATGATGGGCATCACTACACACCACCCTTGACTTTAATACATGAGCGCACTTCGCATGAAGTCCTCCTACTTTACTACATGTGTCTCAGTATAGGACATAGATTTTAGGGTTACTGTGTGTGTGTGTGTGTGTATAAAATTGATGTTTTCTCTCGTGTATCATTTTATTATTTTTTTAGACAAAAATACATCTTAAATCATAACAAAAAAACAAAATCACAAGCTTAACAAGACTTGAAAAACTCATAAGAAATTGCTGTAGACATATTTGTATTGTATTTATGAGGTTTAATGACACGATTTTTTCATATTTTATAAGTTATTACTTTTTTAGGTTTTTCAATTTTTGTATATTTTTTAATATTTTTGTTTTCTAAGGTTTTCCTAGGGTTTTTCATTTTTTTAAAAAAATTTATTTAAAAAAAACAAAAATCAAGTTTTCCTTTAATGGTTGTAGGGCATTTTAGTTTAAAAATTGATAATTGTAAGGCATTTTAGTTTAAAAATTGATAATATATATATGAGTGTATTTCCAAATATGTACTAACTAATTAATAATAATATTAAAATAATATTTTTCTACATTTGTCCGCGCATGCACCACAATATATAGTGGGAATGGAAATAATTAAAAGAAGAAAAGTGCACGCGTGACGCGAGACGACCTTTTATTTTATTTTATGTTTTTGTTTGTTGTTTTCACTGCTGTCTTTTTTTTTATTAAAAAAGTAAAAGAAACTTTAAACTGATGGGAAAAACACTGTGGATGTCGATGGTGAATCCCACTTTACCATCCCAACACAAAAATAAAGGTTTACAATCTTGACTTTTTACAAAGACACATTTGTTTTTTAAAAAGTAATCGGAGCCACAGAGATTTTTTTTATTTTATTTTTAAAATATAATTACTAAAATATTTTTTTAAACAAAAACAAAAAGTTTTTGGGATCAGATAAGCAGTAAATAAGCAGTAAAAAGGACTTGAATGTTTTTGGGATCAGATAATTTTTAAGCATTGGGACATGTTTGTTTTTAGCCTTTATATAAAAATCTTGTTGGTTTTAATTTAGTTCTATAATTATAATTTGTTGTTTATTATTATTTTTTATTTGATTTTTATTTTTTTAATTATAATTTTCTATCAAGATTATCTCAGTTTATATTTTTGTTGTTTATAATTATAGTCAATCAAGGCTTTCATTTAGTTCTATAATTATAATCTTGTTGTTTATAATTTTTTATTAGGTTATTTTAGTTTCATGAACTATCATTATCCTTTTCTTATTCTTTTATTTTAATTTTTTTTATCTCATATGATTTTTTGATGTATTTTTGTTAAATAATTTTTTAATTTATGTTTCAATTAATATCTCTCCTCTATGATTTTTTTTATTTTGCTTATTTTGCCTTTTTTTGAATTGTGTTTTTTTTAGTTATTTTATATGCATTTAATTTTTGAAGATATTATTTTGATTCATTTACATTTTTTATGTTTTATATAGATGAAATTTATTTTTAAATAATATTTCTAATATGTGCGTATAATTTTTTTTTATTCAATTAGTGTCTATTTCTATTATCATTTAGTTGAATAAAAATTTAATTTTAATCAACAAACAGAAATCATATATGAAATATTTGAGGTTTGTTAATGTTAAATGCATATCATGGATATCTTCTCTGTCTTCTTTAGATAGTGCTGCCACTTTTATTTTTTCAAGGGCTATTGAGTGTTTGGGAACGCGGTGGTATAAATTGTGTTCCAAAAAATTTTAATTTTTTTGACTAAAAATATATTTTTTATATATTTTTAAATCATTTTGATGTGTTGATGTCAAAAATAATTTTTTAAAATAATTTTTTTATATATATATATTTTTAAGTGAAAAAACATTTTAAACCGCCACTATTACCATAATCTCAAATAAGCTATACAATGTTATGTTGTTGTTTTAATTGAGAGTATATCAGAGATTATGTGCTTGAAAAAGTAAGAGTTGGCTTTTCTAGGAGTTGTTTGAGATGACCTTTTAAAACTACAATTCAAAGTGCAATCTATAGTGAAGTGAAGTGAAATGCTATTATCTTTTAGTTATAGAATTTTTTTTAATTTTTTTTAATTTAATTTGTTAATATTAATTTTTTTTTATTTAGTTATTACACTTTTATGATACGGATTTCAGGTTAAACAGGTTAACTTAGTTGATTTAGATTTTTTTTTTCTAATTAGTTTTTTTCTTCCAATTTCATCTTTTAATATCGATTTGATTGAGAATTAAACTTCATGATTTGTTTTGTTTACTTTTCATTAGATTATTGTGATCTCATGAGGGGATTTTACTATATCCCTCCTCGTTGCTTTATTTTTTTTTTTTCAATTAATTTTTTTTGTTTAATTTTATTTTTAATATTATTTTTTTTTCAATTTAGTTATCACACTTTCATGACACAACCTTGCAACTAGACCCACATCCAAGGTTCTTGGGTCTGGTGTTGCAGTGAGACCCAGGGCTCTTGGGCTTGGCATTGCAGTCAGACCCACTTAAACTTGGTTTATTAAATTAAATTATATTAATATTAAAAATATTATTATTTATATTTGTTTGTATTATTATTTTTTTTATAATGAATATTGCTGATATAATAATTAATAAATTTTTAAAAAATATTATTAATATTGAAAAACAACCATAGATTTGATTTGAAAGGTAAAACTAAAAAGTATAAGAATTTGGGTCAGGCATGTTTAATATTGTTATTAATATTATAAATATTATTATTGCCATTATTATTAATATTATTACTATAATTCTTAATAGATTTGAAAAAAAATATTACTATTAAAAAAAAACCATTGACTTGATTTGAAGGGTAAAATTAAAAATTATTATTGTTGTTGTTGTTGTCGTTGTCATAGTTGTTATTTTTATTATTATTATGATTATGAGTGGTATTCTTATTCTTAATATTGTTATTATTTTTATTATTATTAAATTTGGAAAAAATATTTATTATTGTTGAAGAAAACCATAAATTTGATTTGAAAAGATTAAAAACTATAAAACTTGGTCAAACAAGTTTAATATTATACTAATATTATAATTATTATTTTTATTATTATTAGGAGAACCAGACTTTAAAAACTTCGGTCTGATTGGGGCGCCAGACCAAGTTTATAATCATCAGTATTATTCTTATTGCTATTCTTATTGTTATAATTATCATTATCATTAATAAATGTTTTAAAATATTATTAATATAAAAAAAACCATAAATTTGATTTCAAGGGATAAAAAACTATAAGAACTTAATATTTTAATATTAAAAATATTATTATTTGTATTATAAATATTACTATTGGTATTATAATTATTATATAAATATTACTTTTTGGTCAGGAGTTGCAGCCAGACTCAAAGTTCGTGAATCTAGTTTTGCAAATAGACTTAACGCTCTTAGATCTTAGCTTTTTATGATATTTTTTATGCTAATAAAATTAACCCAAGACATAACGCGGACTACCTAACTATATTTGGTGCTAATGAACTCAAGTTGTTGAAGATTTCATTATTTTTTTGACTGGACATAAATTTAAATTCTTTTTCATCGGCATTATATTATATTAATCATGTTGAGTACTGAGGTCACTTAATATTTTTTGAAGACGAAGAATTTCCCTCAATTTCAATTTTAAGGTTTGGAATATTTAAAATCGAGATCACACTAGTTTTCGTGAAGTTACTAGTTAGGTGGCCCGCACTATGCCATGGGTTCACCTTTATTTGTTTCAAAAGTTGGGTCCTGATGCTGGCAGGATCTAAGGTTATTTAGGTCGTGCAAAGGCAGGACCTAAATCTATTTTGGGTTTTGTACAATCAATTACCTAAGGCTATTTTGAGTTTTGCAGAATGCGAGGCCCAAGGATAGTTAGGTCTTGGCATGCCCAAGCGCCACGTATGCACTGAGGTGTGCTCAGTACAGAGGCAGGAGCCAAGCACCACGTGTGTGCCTCAAGCAGGAGCCCAAGCGGCACGTGCCCCCACGTGGTTTTTCTTCGAGAGTAATAACAATTTTTTAAAAATTTACTAACGATGATAATAATAATAGTAATAGTAGTAGTTTTTAGTTTTACCTTTCAAATAAAATCTATGGGTGTTTTTCAATATTAAGAATATTTTTTTTTTCTAATTTAGTAAATATTTTATTAATGATATTAATTATTATAAAAATAATAATATTTATAACACAAAAGATAATATTTTTAATATTAATAATTTTTATTACAATAAAAATAATACTATTCAGAACACAAATAATACTATTTTTAATTCCAAGAATATTTAGAACGCAAATAATAGTATTTTTTTAAATTAAAAAATTGAATTTTTTTAAAAATAATAATATTATAACACAAATAATAATATCTTTCATATGAATATGTTGAATTATAAGAAAAATATTAATATTTTGAGATGTATACTTTGAATAATAAGAAAAATAATAATATCTTTTAGATGAATACTTTGTATTCTAAGAAGAAGAATAATATTTACAACACAAATTATAATATTGTTTTTATATTAATACCTTGTTGTTGAATATTTTTAATAATACTACACCGCATGCTCACTTTTTATTTATTTATTTATAAATAATAATATGTTTTCAATATTAATAGTAATAATTTCTTTGAAATTTATTAATTATAATAAAAATAATAATATTTATAAAACAAATAATAATATTTAGAATTAGGTCCTTACACATGACCCATTGATCTTGGGTCCTCACGCCGAACCCATTCCCCCTGGGTTTAGTGGCATGACCCAAGCACCAGGTGTCCTAAAGTGGGGCACGGGGATGGACATGCCCAGTGCAGCCCAAGTGTCACGTGTGCGCTGAGGTGTACCTAGTCCCTAGACATGTAGCCTAAGCGCCACGTGGGCGTAGGGTGTTTATAGCATTTAGGCGTGACCTAAGTGCCACGTGTGCGCCTCAAGCAGCAGCTTAAGCGCCACATGTCCTCACAAGGTTTTTCATTGATAGTAATGACAGTTTTTTAAAATTTATTAATGATGATAATAACACTAACAATAACAATAACAATAATTTTTAGTTTTACCTTTCAAATCAAATCTATGGTTGTTTTTTAATATTAAGAATACTTTTTTTTTTTTCTAATATAGTAATTATTTTATTAATAATATTAATTATTATAAAAATAATAATATTTATAACACAAAAGATAATATTTTTAATATTAATACTTTTGATTAGAGTAAAAATAATAACATTAATAACACAAATAATACTATTTTTAATTCTAAGAATATTTACAACATAAATAATAATATTTTTTTATGTTAAAACTTTGAATTATTATAAAAATAATAATATTATAACAAAAATAATAATATCTTTGAGATGAATACTTTGTATTTTGAGAAAAATAATAATATTGACATTGTAAATTATAATATTCTTATATAGAATTGTTGAATATTTTTTATAATACTACGTCGTGGGGTTACCTTTTATTTTTATAAAAAATGTCATAAAAATTTAGAGTTGCCATGTAGTACCGGAGCATGCCCAGCCCCCAGGCAGTCAGCCGAAGCACCACGTGTGCCCAGCCACACAAGTAGGCAGCAAAAGTGCCCAAGGGTGGGCAGACCGAGCGCTACGGCGCTGCAGCCTGGGGGTGAGGCCAGTGGGTATGACTTGTCCAGCGCCCGGTGACACAATCAAAAGATTTATGTCTTATTCCAAGTGCATGAGTATCGAAGTAATAAATAACCCAGGAAGACCGAGGTCGAACAACAGGGAGGTGAACTATATAAAATTATAAAAAACAAATGAAAAGGAGTTGAGGAGAACTTTTGAGATGTGATATTGATGTGAGTATTAATCAAAGATAAAATCAATTGTCAAGGTTAGAGGATTCACTAATACTATTAGAAATAAGTATAGTATAAACTCTTTTTTATTAATCAACTGTAAACCACACACAAAAGAGGTTCCAATCGGATGATTTATCATTAATAGTTCATTATAAATTTTTAACATGATCATATTAATTATCTTATTTTTGTAACACCATACTTTTAAATATTGTCAGAAATTCATGATGTTAACTCATGTTAACAACAAATCAAGTTCCTTTTATAGCACAAGTGTAGGTTATACCATATGGTTGGATATGAAAGTGCCAAGCATTTGTTGTACCAAGTATTATACAACACAAATCTATATTAATCATTTAACAAGAAAGGTATTAAGAATTAATAAGATAAAAAGATAAAACATGTTAATAACAAACTTTCTTGGATATAAACATTGAAGTCTATGTTGATTTTTATATTATACCTATTCTAACACCATTAGTGAAACCTTTTCACCTTAACAAAATAAACTTACCTAAACATAATGAAAGAGAGAAACATAAATAAACAAGATAAGAACATATTTATGATGAAAAGCATAAATAAAAGATTAATGAAAGCAAAACTTAAACATTATAAAAATACAAATAAAGAAAGAAAGATTATGATCTTGATATGAAAACCAAGATGCTCAAATACATGGCAAATGCCTTTTTTTATAGGCCAAAATTCAGAATTATTGATTTGATGACTATTTGTTGAGTGAGTGGCGACATCTTGATTTGTTGACAATCCTTATCTTCTTGTCTGAACAAAACGTCATTGATAACATCAAAATTTAAACAGATAGTCTTCATGAAAGTTTTGGGAAATTGTCTAAGCTTTCCAACAAAAAAAGAATCGGTGCATTTGGACTTCTAGAACTCGAGACATGGGCTGAACACTGAACAATGTTTGGGCTGTATGAAAAATTTTGACTTCTCTATTGTTGCTACAATTTAAACTTGAAAACAAATAGTGTTTCAGTTTGGATTGAACTAACAACTTTTTTCTAAGCTTAGCCTTCTCTTTGTCTTCTCAATTTTAGTAGTTAAACTCATTAATCAATCATTTGATATATGTGATAGGCCTGCATTTAAGATAAATATTTACCATAAATTAAAGGTATCTTATATTATTAGTCTTGTTTATTATAAAATATGCTCTAGTTAAGGAGTTATTGATACGTCAAGTGCAAAATGATGATATAAAACCTTAATAAAAATACATTTTTAAGTACTAATCATTAAGCCATGAAGGCTTGCAAGTTTATAGTACTAGGAGAGGGATGAAAAGGATTCTCGCAACTATATTTGTGCCTTTTAAGAAGCTTAATCTCTTGAATATTAATCACCTAAATAAGCTAGATAGCATTAGTGACACTTCTACTAACACTTCAACTAGAATAATGTTTTTTACATTTGATTCCTTCCACTTATATCCTTCAACTATGTTGTTAATATTGTATTTTTCTCTCGACATTAATTTTGCTAGACTAATATTACTATTATCATTTACCTTTTTCATGATCACTAGAATGATATTATATGTGCGTTTAAAATTGTGGTAGAGGTGGTGGTTTAAAATACTTTTTATTTAGAAATGTATCAGAATAAATTTTTTTATTTATTTAAATTATTTTTAATATCAGCACATCAAAGTAATATAAAAATATATAAAAAAATTCATTTAAAAAACAAAAACTATGGATCCTTCCACACACACACACACACACTCTCTGTTTTAATTTGGGTCTTGAGTCCATTATTTGAAGTTTATGTTTGGCTTTGTGGTAATTTTTTTTTAAAAATATTGTTTAAATTATTTTTCATATAAAAATGATCAAACTAATATTTTTAAAATATTTTTTGATAATTTTGATATGTTAATATAAAAAATAAAAATATTATTTTAATATATTTTTAATAAAAAAATACTTTTAAAATACTTTCTGCTCTACTACAGCAAATGCATTTTTAAGCATGAAAAGGCTACCATTTTTCTTCCCCATTCGATTATGTAGTTACTGTTGGTGCAACTCCAATGTAGATTTACGTATAAATTATAATGACTAGCCTTGAAAGTCGAAACCCCTTTTAACCTTTTTAATGTCACTCTGCATCTCGTTTTTCTACTCTCAAGAGCATACTTTTGGATGTTGGGGGATTATTAGATGCCGGGGTGGAATTATCAATTGATGTCTTCATGAAAACTACGAGAACACCTTGAAAATAAGTAAAAAGAAAAAAAAGAAAAAATTGAATTAGAAGATTTTACAACCTGAGGATGCTATCCACCCAGCACACACATAGTTTCACATTGAGAGGAACGAGTGTACAGGTTTTATTATTAACGAGATAATCTCATGTAAAAAAATAATTTGATTTAATGTAAATTAACTTGTTAAATTTTTTAAATTTAAAATAATTCCATAAAAAATAAATGAAAATGAGTGTTGGATCCAATATTAAACGAAAAAATTTATAAAAATTTTAAATAAAAATTAACACATAAAGTAAGTGAAGTTAATATGGGTTAACTTGTTAAACACTATTCTAATGTTTAAGGATATAAGACTGATATAATCTTTTAGAAATAAAAAAGAGTCTGATTTAATTGGGATTAAAATACCTAAACTCAAGATCCTGATCATGAGACTAAGATATCCCCATAAAAAGCAAATCAAAACAGATTATGAAACTCAATTCTCAACCACCCTTATATTAAATGATAAAATCAAAAAAGATTTCAATTAAAAAAATATAAAAAACAACCCGAGTCAACTCGGGTTAATCCGTTAAATACTATTCTTAGGTTATGAGTTCAAATTAATCTAATAGAAAGTAAACAAAACAAACTATGAAGTTTAATTCTTAATTAACCTAATATTAAACAATAAAATTTTAAAAAATTAAATAATACAAAAATAATATAACCACCTGATAAATCTATAATGAATGTCATAAGAATAAGATATCATACGAGGAATGTACATTAATTAAAAAAAATAAAGAAAAAAAGAGAAGATAAATGTTAGTTTAGATGACATCGAAACAAAATAAGTGGGGAAAATACTATTTATCGTTATAGTAATTAATTGCAAAAAAACAAAGAAAAAAGAGAGAAAAGGCAATGTTTTTTCTAGGGCATATCAAATCATGTTTGGTGGGGGGAAATACTATTTATTGTTATAGTAATTAATTGAAAAAAAAGAAAGAAAAAAAAGAAAGAAAAGGCAATGTTTTTTTTAGGGCATATCAAATCATGTTTGGTGGGGAAATTACTATTCATTGCCATAGTAATTTCCCCGCATGTTTTATTTTAAGTGTATTGTTATTTGTTAATGATATGATATTATCTTTTCTATGGAAAAAAACATTTACATTAATGATGGGACTGGGCATTGAAACAAGGTGTGGGGACCATGCATGTCCACTGAGTGGTAGTGATTAGCTATCACTGACGTGAGACATCCTGACCTTTCTCTTATTTTAAGGTTTTCTCAATTTTGTATTCCTTTCCCTTTATATGAGCGATCCATAGTCTATATTGTCAAAGCATATAGAAATAGTTCATACTATATTATTTAACATTTCTATACTATAATCTGATCAAAATTTTCTTGAATTTAGAATAACTATTTAGATATTGTTAATATTTTTTTAATAAAAAAGTTTAAATTGTATAAGAATTAACTTGATATAACCCGGTTAAATATACAAATCTAAAAACAATCAATACAACTCGTAAAAACTTGATTTGATTAAAAGAATTCAAGATAATATATTTTATTAATACTAAAATAACAATATATTATATGGATTTGAGTCAATTCAAGTTAACATATCAAATTTACGACTCGGACTATGAAACTATGATAATCTCATAAAAAACAAATAAAAATAAATTATGAAGTCTAGTTCTTAATCAAACTAATGTTGAATGATGAAATTAAAAAAAAATCAATTAAAAAACTTAAAAAAACAACCCAAGTTAACTAGTCAAACTCGCAATCCAAGTTATAAGACCGATATAACCTTATGGAAAACAAATTGATTAAAAAATAAATCAATTAAAAAAACATAAAAAATAACCTGAGTCAATCTACCAAACCCATGACTTGGGTTATCAGACCAAGATAACATTATAGAATGAAAACTAAAAAATAATATGATTTAACCTGGGTTAACCTACCAAATTCATAACTTTGTTATGAGATTAAGATAACTCTATAGAATCAAATAAAAATAAATTATGAAACTTAGTTTCCAATCACTCTGTCGGATCCAATGTTGAATGATAAAGTTTTTAAAAGTCTTAATTAAAAAATGAATAAAAAATGAGCCAAGTAAACTCAGGTTAGCCCATTAAGAATTATTGTCATATATATAAAAAAAAAAAATTATCAAACCTAATTCTTAATCAAACATAATATTAACTGATGAAATTGAAAAAAAAACGAAGTCAATTGGGTTATCCAGCCAAACTCACAACCTAGGTCATGAGACGGAACAACCCAATAAAAATAAAATTCAATGTTGCAGGACCCATGACTCGAGTTATGAGATTGAGATAACCTTTTTTTTTTTAAAAAAAAACCCAATTTAATCATGGTTAAAATACCAAAACTAGCAATATTGATCATGAGACTAGATATTTCTAGAAAAAAAAAATTATGTAGCTCAATCCCAACTGACCTAGTGTTCAATAATCAAATTGGAAAAAAATCCAATTAAAAATAAGACACAAAAAACAATCTGAATCTACTCGGGTTAATTCTTTAAGCATCATTCTCGAGTTATGAGGCTAAATAACATAATAGAAAGTAAACAAATTAAATTATAAAGTCTAATTCTCAATCAACTCAATATTAAATGATGGAATTGAAAAAAAAATCAATTAAAAAAAACCTGAGTCAACCAGGTTAACTCGCTAAACGAGGTTAACCTGTGATCCCGTGTCATAAGAGTGATAACTCAATAAAAAACAAATATAATATTAAAAATAAAATTAAAAGAAAACATTGATTGGAAAAAAAATCAAAAAAGAAAAGAAAAGAAAGAAGGCAAAGCACTATTCTAATGAATAATGCTTTGCGAGGAGAGGTATAGTAAAACCCCTTCCTATTTTAGTTTATAGTTAACTATTTTAGTTACATGGTTGTGCTTCTCTGTGGGTCAGAATAATTTTTCATTTTCAACGCAAAAAAATAAAATAAAAAAACTGTTTCACACTATAAAAAAAGTTATGAATTAATATATTTTATTTTAATGAAAAATATTACTTTTCAATAATTTTTTTCCTAATCATATAAAAAAATTATAAGCAATTATAATTAATAAAAAAAACTAAAAGTAAAAGTAAGATTAAAAAAGGTTTATTTTTAGTTAAAATTTTGTTACCTAATTAAACAATTTTTTTTTTTCACAATTTACTTGAAGATAATAATTATTTTTTAATCAATTTACCAGAACCATAAATTAAGATTCTAATAAAAATATATCATAATATCCTTGATGTCAAGGGCAAGCTCGAGGTCGGATTAGTTTTTTTTTTTTTTATATATTTAAAAATACAGCCATTACCAATGTATTTTGTAACAACAACAATTTTTTTTAATTGTGGGTTAAAAATTTTCTATGTCCATCTAACAAACACAAAAAGATGATTAAAAACATGAATAATTATTAAAAATATTTATTAATAATGACTAAAGACCAAGTTGAAAAGTTGAGACCCTTTGACGTGAGCCTTTATCTGGCTTAGGTTTTAAATTGAACCGGGTCGAATCTAACCCGATATAACTTGGAAATTATTTTTCTAGTGTCATTTTAACCTTTATTTTTTACATATTGATTTAATGATATTTTTAATTGACTTGAGTTAATTCGAGTTAATCCATCAAGCATATGAACCAGACAATGAACCCAAATGGATTTAATAACCTATTTTTTGGAAACAAAAGTTTAACCAAAGAGAGGAAGGAAGAGATGACAAAAACAAATAATGAGGAAAATAAAAAAAAAATGAGGTGAAGAACTCTTTAAAATGTCCCTAATTGAATATAAAATGTGGAATAACAAAATATGAAAAAACTTGAAGAATTAAGAATGTAGCGAGATCAATTGCTAAAATGTTAAAATCAAGACGGCAAACCTAAATGATCTCTACATGAAATAAGTAATTCTATGTTTTGACACCTTTAAACACCATTAGAGTCTTCTGCACACCCTTTTTCTTCATAATTATGAACCATAACTTGCGTTATATGTTTTTAAAAGCCATTTTTTGATAAAAAAAGAAAAATTTGTTTATATTGATAACTTTTAACTTTTAAGAGGAGAATAAAAGTTATTTAAAAAAAAAGACTCATTTGTGTGCTCGATATTGTTCTTTATGACATTGAATCATCGACATGATACAAAGCAAGATTGCTTTTTTTGAAAGCCAAAACTTTTATTAAAATCCAATCTTTTCTTTCCAAAAGAATCCTTCATTGTTAGAAAATCCATTCATACTTTCTAAAATTAAAGAGCGCCAAGATCATGAGATGACTATTCTTTGTTGTAAGCCCAACCCGTTCATACCTTGTCATTTGTCAATAAAATACCCAAAAATTTTATCTTTGCATTGAATGACATATTTTAAACTCTCATTCAAAAAAGTCTAATTTTCATGAAAATAATTTCAAAACTTCATCTCAATTATTTCATTTTAATTATTGAACTTGAATAAATACAATCATTCAAAATTTATGGTATGATCCCAAAACTAGAAGAATTATTTTCAAATAAAACAATCATTGATTGTATTTGCATAGTTCTTGGCAAGAATGATGATGACATGTTTGAGCCTTATGATGGTGATAGAAAGATAAACAATAAAACTAGTTAGAACAACTCTATTTGAAAGAATCTACATGAAGATGATGTACTTGATTTTTATACTAGATTTGCCTACTCTTATTTTTAATTTTATGCTAGTTTATCTTAAGTATTTTTATTTCTTTATATATAGGTAGAAAAAAATTTATGGAAGCCTATTTAGAAGCTAATTAAATGAGGAAATTTACCTTGAAGAGTTGTGTACATATCTTAGGAAAGAAGAGAAGGAGGAAAGTGAATTTTTCTATACTAAGAATACGAAATTTTTAGACCAGAAATTTTAGGAACACATATTTGTAAATTAGGAACATTGTTCTTTAGAGATATCCATGTTAGAAATATTTCACCGGAGAAAAAAATGTCTTTGTTAACATAAATTTACCGTAAAATTCAGCTATGGATTAGAAAAGTGCAGCATTAAGAATAGAGAAAAGATCAGGACAATATGATTAATCCCGCGGAAATTCCGAGAAACACAACCATCTTTGATTTAGAATCGATTACTTCAACGCATAACATTGTAGTCTTCAGTTATGACAAAACCTAAACACCTCGTATTCTACAAAAACAAACAATGCAAATCTTCCTTTTGTTTCTCAATCTTTAATTTTCATTTTCCACTCTACTTTCCTTGGAATTCATTCCACTTCAATTACCGGTACCTTTTAAATTTCTTTCGAAGTATTATTGAAGTAGAATAAGGTTTTATGATTATAAACGAAGTAATTTCTCGTATACGTATATGTTTTGATGCATGGCATGGTCTTGATGCCGAAATCGATCTGTTAGGCATCATTTTTACTTTGGTTTCCTGCGGTTAGATTCTTGATGTGTACAGAAATTAGCTTCCAAATTGACTACAAATCGTTTAAGCTACGAACTAACACAGATCATGTGTTTCTGGCATTAATTTCATTCTTTGAACAACCAAGCTTATAACAATCGGTTACGATTTTTGTCGCAGGTTATTGGCTCATGTTGAAATAGTTTCTTGGGAGATATACATACTGTTGGTGAGATTGACACCAAACGTATCGAACCAGTGCATGAAAGTTGCCCTAACTTTGTTTAATATTTGAAATATTGTTAATGTAATAAAGATTATTTGCTATTACACAAGCCACCTCCCCAGCTGATCACTTGGCTAAGCAACTGCAGATTTAATTTGTTGCTTGGTTGTGTTTGGTTTAAATTATATCTTCCTGGCTTTGGCTTCTCAAGATTTTGTATGGGTTCATTCGTATATTGTATTTAGTGTTTTACGAAGTATAGAATATGACTTCTTTGCTATTTTGTTGTTCCCTCTAGCTTTTTTTTAATCGGAGGAGATGGAAAAAGAGAAGGATGTTGAAACCCTGCTAAAAGATTTGGCCAGTTACAAGATGCAAATGGCAGCGAAGGATTCCGCCTCCTCGCAGCTACTACTTGAGCAAGATCATTTTCAGAAATCTTCCGAGGAACTCTCCATACTGTTGAAGAACTCCGAGGTTGAGAGAGACGTATACTGTGAAGAATGTAGAGAAGCTAGGACACTGTTGCGATGTCGCAGTCGCATAAATTAATTACCATAGCTTAAAACACACAAGATAGTATAGAGCAAACAAGGGGTCGATCCCACGAGGAAGTTTCAAGTCAGATTTTTATGTTGTATGTTATGTAATTGGGGGGATTTGGTTTGTGATTATCTAAGTTATGGCAGCAATTAAACTAGCAAACAAAATCAATTGAAATTGAAATATATCAAGAAAACAAACCTTGGTTGCAAGCACACACCACCAACGGAAATTAGAACCGATCCTTGAAACAAAACTCCAGTTTATATTATGAATTTTATCTTTTCTTAATATTGGTTAATTAACGGATCCGCCGTATAACTAGCCCTAACCAACAAACAATCACAGTGTCCGTACTAATGATTTAATCCAATGACAACCTTAAGATCCAGATAAATTCATTAATCTTAACAACCAAGTTGTCAATTTGTGTTGCTATGATCGAATGTTCTCCCTAAGTTTAATAACGTAGTTCCGCTACAATTATCAAGCTTAGTTGCTTCGCAAGTTGTTTCTTCACGCAACCTGCTTGCTGGCAGAATTCAGCTGTCATCTTTGAAAAATCATATCTCCCTCATATGACATTTATTTTGGCTGAATTTTGGAGCGTTTATAGAGCTTTGAGTAAGGAATCCAAAAAAATTGAGTTTGCATCAATTGGACTTCTGAAGCGCCAGCTATTGAATTTTTAATGGGAAAAGGTCAACATTAGACTGCGTGATTTGACTTTGAAGGATGTGATTTCCATGATCTTTCTCTTTTTATTTTTCTTGCATTACATTTCCAGAAAGGCATGGATGTTAGCTTTTTAATGCCATTGGAATCACTTCGTTTTGACCTCTAGAACTCACGCTCTGCACAAAACATCGACTGAACGTCAAATCTGCCAATTACCTCCAATTTACTCCTTTTTGTATCTTTCATCCAAAAGTGCCTTCAAAACATAAACAAAGAATATCAAGGCATTTTATAGAAATAACATATGCAAAACACTAGTTAAATGCGGATGAAACTATCGAATAATATGGTTACATCAGACACGGATACATGAACTTGAGGCCATGGTAAAGGAGATGACTGATGAACTTTTAGAAACTGGAAAAATACGGGAGAAGCTTACTCATGTTTTGAGTGAATTGAAGGCTACAGAGGAAGAGATACTTAGCATGGAAACACAACTTGCTACAGCAAGGGAAGTGAATCTCAAGGCACTGGCAGAAGCAGAGCTGATGGCAACTGCAGCAAACATGGAAAAGAAAAGATCTGAAGAACTGGTAAAGCATGTCGGTTAGCTCAATGAAGCTATTCTTGTGTTAAAGCTTGCTTCCATTGAAGCTGAAAAGGAGAAGTGCATGGTTTTATCTGATAAAGATGCTCGGTTAGAGTTGGGAATGGCAATGGCTGCTCAAGCACAAGAGCAGGTGGAAGACATGAAAAAGCGATTGGAAATAATTCAAGAATTGGAAAATCAGCTGCTAGCCAAATCTATACTTGTTGATTCGCTACAGGCGGAACTCAATCAAGCATCTGAACTAGTTAGTTCATCGAATAAAACTGTTTCGGATGCTGTAAAAGATTTGAATCAGCTAAAAGCGGATTTGATAGTCAAGGAAAGAGAGAATTCAGATCAAACATTTTACTTTGGGGCATTGGAAACTGAATTGAATCAGTTAAAAGAAGAACTAAAGAATGAAAATGAAGAGGCAAGCCATTTGAGTCGTAGCGTGGAAATCCTCATGGATGAGCTACAGGAAGTAATTAAGAACCAAAATATATGAAATTAAAGAAAGAGAAAGAAGCACAGATTGAGATTGCAGTGCTAAAATCTGCTCTTCATAAAGGAAGGTCTGAACTTTCAGCAGCTGAAGCAAGGACTGGGAGTGTAAAATCCGGATTATATCTTGCCGTTCAGCACTGAGCAGTGGAAGCTGAAGCAGCAGAAAGGGAAAATCAAAGGTTAAAAGGATTAGATAAGGTAACTGAGGAATCTGAAGACTTTGGGCTCATGCACACTGATCAACATGAAAAGCACTCATGTCAAGACGTAGAAGCTTTTCAGAAAAATGAGTCAAACGCAGAATCTGTGAAGAGAAGAAATGAAAATGATGGAAATATAACAGTTTCACTTGAAGAATACGAGTTCTTGATCAGGAAAGCTGAGAAGGCCGGTGAATTCTTAAGAAGAGAATCTTCCAATATGTCCATCACATCTGAAAATAAGTACGAATCACAACTTCTAAAGAAAGAGTTGGAGATTGCAATTGTGAAAAATAGGGAGTTGAGGACTAGGTTAGAACAGGCTGTTACAAGGGCTGAAGCCGCTGAAAAAGCTAAAACAATACTCGAAGATCAACAGAAGAGGCGTCAAGAACAAAAGCAGAGGATAAAGGCAGCTATAGTGGCGAGGAATCCACATCAAGAGAGTTCAGTTCTTCGACATATGAGAGCGCACCCAAAGAACACCAGCCACTGGGTAAGGTTCTTAACATGAAGTTCTAGTCCTGGTAAGACATTTTGTGCAACTAAATTTCAGAGTGTATCATTGAACGTTAAACACTGTTTCCAGAATGTACAGAGTAAGCGATCGATCGATCCTCTTACATTATGTCTTGCTATAGCAGCATCTCTTGTTATTTTAACTAATTTGTTTCATTACATTCTTAAACGCAAGCCACTATAGATTGTATATGTCATCTGTCCTCCATGTTAAATTGATCGTCAATAGATGCAAATATTCTCAATGCAGCTTGTCTCCCACAATTTCAACAACAATACCTTGAAATCATGACACTTCCAATCAATGCTTATGGGTATTTTTCTCTTTATAACAACAACCTAAATCTAGAGTAAAGAGAGCACGAGGGCAAACAAGAGAGCAAAAATTTGAATGAAGTCCCTTCAGTTTTCAACAATGAAGCCCCTTCAAGGCTAGGGATGCAAAATTAGAGAGGAGGCTGTTTTAATGTCATTTCCCCTCTTGATTTTAGATTTTTATTTGTTTTTTTCTTTTTTATTCTTCTCCCTCTCCCTCTCTCTCTCTCTCTCTCTTCCTACACGCTATCTTTTTTTCCTTAAATTTTTTTTTCTTTTTTCTTTTTTTTTCTCCCCCTCGTCACTTTTTTCTTTTTTTTCTTCCTACAATTTCTCGTTGATGTTTTTATGATTTTCTTAGATTTGTTTTATTTTGAAAATTCAATAACATACATATAATAACCATAAAGGTTGAAACTTATGAAATAGCCAAAAATTAGCTAAATTATATCAAAAATGCATTTTTAAAACTATTTTAAAAACTTTGATCGAACGGGGTCAAAATCAACACACCCCACATGAATAGATTGTTATTTATTTACTTGATTAAACAAAAATATTTAAATATTTATGAAAAATTAACTTATTGTTGGTAATTATTCAAATAAAAGTGAAGGTATTAATTAAAGATATTAAATTATTCCTATTTTTGGTAATTACAGTTTTGATGATAAATGACTTTATTAGTTAAATTTATATGATTCTCCTCCTACCTTGTTGGTGGGTTTTCTCGAGAATCTCCTTGTAAGCAGTAGTGTTTTCCACGTCTAGAGTTGATGAAGGAGTCATTCTATACCCAGACTTTGGCTAATCCAGTTGGACATCGTGCACACAAGAGTCGATGAGCCCCTCTATGCTTTGGAAAAGAAATAATATTTTAGTGAATAAGTGTGTGAATAACGTGTGCCCTTTTTATGAAAACATTTTCCATGAATATTTTACCGTAAAACAAACGAAATCTAATTTTATTCCTTTCATAACTGTCCTTGCAAAAATGTTATCCTCCTTTACGAAATCTAATTCTTCAGTCCATGGCACTTCCTTTTGAAAGATGTTTTTTATTCCTTTTGAAAGATGTTTTTGATTCAATTCTTTAAACACGGTGATGATGCAAAGAACTTGTAAAAGAAACACAGTGATGTAATTGAAAACCCTTGTTTATTTGGTTTGTTTTCGTCATGTATAAATATATCAAGGGTCCCAAAAATTTGATGACACAAAGGTTGACAACTAGAGCCCTCGTTCTGACTTTGCTGTTCGTGAGGGAAGATGACAGGAACTTCAGAGACAGACAATCCCACGGGTGATGGATTAGTAGTTTCCCTTGCCGTAAAGCTTGATCCTAAGACATGATGGATTGATGACATTTGTTGTTGTTATATGCCTCTATGTTGCTCGACATTTGAGCTCATGATAGGGATTCTCTTTGTAGAAGGAGACTAAAAAAAAAACATCGTTTTCAAAGATAGCTACAACCCTGGGGTAAAATCCTTAACGTCCTCTTTTAGGTGGCATTTGGTGTTATTTGTCGGGAGTTTCCTCGAAGATCCTGCTGAAAAAACATGAGGAACACTTCATTGGAATGATTATTTTAATATGGAATCCAAAGAGAGGATTATTGTTTGTGTATTTTTAAATTTTTTTTATTAATGTTTATGATTGATGTATTCTAATTAAGGATACGAATTATGAAGTGTCTAATAAAAATTTATTTAAATCATTATCAACTAAATGGATATCTCTATCAATATGATTGATAAATGTTCATTTACACAAAAAGTAATACAATTTCTTATTTTTACAATATGCATATTTGCCTGGCCTGCCAATTAGTGCTTCACATGGTGATGCTTGTTTTTTTTTTTTTTTTTTTTTTAAAAAAAAAAACCACAAACAAAATGATAGATGCATTGTTTGATGAAACGGGTTGGAGAGACATTTATAAAAAGAACAAAAAACTCACATACTCTACTCTTATTATGACGTTTTTTTGCTAATATTAGAATAATAATTGTGCTATGTTAGCAAATATTTTGGGTATTAGCAATCAAGGGGCTGATGTCATTGAAATGAAGATTATCCCTATTATATATTGAGGGATTTGTGCATGATGATATTGTGATAATGCATACGGATAAACATGATTTTGCATCGGGTGCAAAAATTAAAAGTCAAGTCTTAATGCTAAAATCTAGATTGTTACTTAGAATCATAGCAAATAATATATTTTCCAAAAAAAAGCATTTCGATAAGGTTAATTTTATGAACTTGTGCCGTATTGATTGTATGATTAGGAGAAAGTCTTTTTAAGTTACCTTACATAATGATGAAAACTTAATTACGTAAAACAATAAAAAACAAAAGTCTTTTTCTTATGGTTAATGTCTATCTATAATCTTTGAATATTTTAAAAACCAAGTTTACAATTTTCTTGTGTCACTAAAAAAAAAATAGAGAGAGAAAGGAGGGAGGGAATCACACAGAAAAAAAAAAGAGAAATAGAAAGTCACTGATTAACCACGTTCCAGTGATAAATAAAAGAAAAAATCATTTTTCATGTCATTGAATTCCAATTTATTAAAGAAGTTTCATTGAAATGTTTTTTTACCCCTTATTTTACTGGAAAAAGTAGATATGGGTTAAGAAAGAAAAAACAATTCAACTTTATTTTGTATTTTTGAATACTTTAGGGATGTTTTGGGATGAGAAATTGGTTCATTGAAGTTTTAAGGTCATTGGTTCAATTTTTTAGGTGTTTTATGTTAAAATAAGTTAGAAAATGATTTTTTAGGTTTAAAAAATCACTAATTGATTTTCCTGTTAACTCTCGGGTGGTTGGAATTTAGAAATTCAAATGGTATATAATATGGTTAAAAAAATATAGAGAAAATAACATATTATTCACCCGTTAACATAAAAAAATGATATTTGACGAGCATTAATCTCCTCTTAACATAAAAAAAAAATATAGGCCTAGCACATGATCCTAACATCCTTTTTTATGAGCGAAGCGAGCTTGGCTTGTTTTTATTTTTTTTTGTTTTTTCTTTGAATTTTTATTTAAGTTATTATAATAGATTTATTCTAGATTTTTTTATTGAATATTTTTTAATTTTTACTTTTTCTTTATAATTAGATCATAGCTCTTTTTTATTATATTCAAAAATAATCTTTTGTACAATCTTTTATATATTTTTTTAAAAATTTATTTAATCTCATTTATGCACATATTTATATTTAATTTAATTATCTTTCAATTAAATAAAAAATAATTTTAAAAAATAAAATTATTGGATCTTATCGGGTAATATGTTTGGTAGATTATCCCTAACCTAGTTTAGTGATTTTAATGATCTTGATACCCAAAATCGGTCTAAATGTCCAAGATTGATGCCCATAATTAAATGTGATGACTATTTTTTAGTGGTTGAATCAATTAAAGTTTTTTTTCCAGTCTTATTCGTCTGATTTTCATTAAGATAACTTGAAATATATACGAGGCATATTAATCGGTAGCAGCATGATTTGTCTAGAACTCCAAGGATTGATTTTTTTTTTTTTATCTGGGGATTTTATTTTTAAAATTTCTTTGACTTCATCAAATCACCGTAAAAACATATAAATTTATTTGCAATTAACATATAAAAATAACCCAAAATTATCAATAATAATAAAAAAAAACTGAATTGCCGGAGGAAGTACGTCTCTAGAATCACCAACCGGGAACCGTGGCTTACCAAACCCGTACGTGTGTATATGTGTGTGTGCGTGTGTGTTATATTCTAAAGCCATATATGATCACACATATAGACGTATAATGGTTCTCACGGACCCATCAATCATTTTCAATGTCAATTTTTCCTTGTTCAAACTTCAAACTTCAAACTTGTACTGAAAGGAGAAAAACTTTGGTTTTATTTTTATTTTTATTTTGATTTTTAACATGACAAGTATAATTTCTTTGAGCAAGTCTGAGTCAAACTGCGGCCAAAACGCATGAACGGGTCAACACGGGCGGCTAACCGGCCCTTACTTGCTTCAAGCCTTTTCCACCCACCATACAAAACACACACGTAAAGTCTGTAAGAGAATATTATTAATCAAATTTGTCTGAGGCTAGTGCTAAACTGTCAATCTCCCTGTTAATTCCTCTTTTTACATGTTTCTTGAGGGATATGACCATCCTCAAATCAGTTTTCTTATGAACCAATGCTAAATCTTTTTTAGAATAATATGACATTTACAATAACCTGAGAAAATTTAATATATTTTTCTTTCAGATGTTGAGCCATAGTCAATGAAGGGAGCAAATTTCTTTCATAGTCACTGGGTCAACTTGCTATATTCTATAGTGCAATGGCTATTTTCATTATTATAGATTTACAAAAATATTATACATAAAACTATGCGAAGCATTTCTTCCATGTTTGGTTTGGTCTACCTGCAGTCTGCAGGCCCTGCGATTCAACCATTTTCTTACAAGCAGTGTTTTTCTTATATGGGGTTGTGAGGAGGCTGAAGATATAAAGAAGAAAAGGAAGAAGACAGTAGCAAGTCTGATCATGAAAGAAGACGAAACTGATCATTTATGGCGGATTGTATTATTCATGTTCTTAATCTTGATTACAGGTACGTACTAATCTTTTTTGGCTTAGATTCTTCCTTTTCTAGTTCTAATTCCTAGGATTAGATGATCATGGTATTGCTTTATGCTTGTATAGTTGCTTTGATCGATGGTATATGCCTTGAGCATGGCACGAGAACAATCACAACTCCCTAACTTCATTAATTACATATAATTTACCTGTTCATGTTTATTATCCTTCCATGGTGTCCAAAAATATTTTCTGAATCCTATATTCAAGGAATTGAGATGCTGATGACCTGACTAGAATGTTCTGTATCTGCTAATTAATTGCAGGTTCAGTAGTAGTTTCTGGAGATTCGCTTGACACGGATAGACAAGTCCTTCTTGACTTGAAATCATTCCTCGAAGAACGAAACCACGTAAACAGAGGACAGTACTCTCAGTGGAACCAGCAGAGCTCAAATCCCTGCAACTGGTCTGGAATCCTATGCACAAGTGATGGCTCAAGAGTTAATGGCATTAACTTAGCTGCCAATAACATCTCTGGAGATTTGTATGACAACTTCTCGTCCCTGACGGCCCTCACTTACCTCGATCTTTCTCGAAACACTTTTGGCGGTGCTGTTCCTGGTGACTTGAGCAACTGTCAGAATCTTGTTTATCTTAACCTCTCACATAACATCCTTGACGGTGAGCTCAACCTGACTGGCTTGACCAAATTGGAGACTCTTGATTTGTCTACGAATAGGATTTTTGGTGGAATTCAGTTCAGCTTTCCGGGAATTTGTAACTTGATTGTGGCAAATGTCTCAGCGAATAATTTCAGTGGTGGGATTGATAATTTCTTTGATGGCTGCTTGAAGTTGCAGTATCTTGATTTAAGCTCCAACTTTTTCAGTGGGGCAATATGGAAAGGTTTTTCAAGGCTGAAGGAGTTTTCTGTGTCTGAGAATTATCTCAGCGGAGAAGTTTTGGAGTCATTCTTTGCTGAGAATAATTGTATCCTGCAAGTGTTGGACTTGTCAGGAAACAATTTCACTGGTGAGGTACCACGCAATGTATCAAATTGCAGGAATTTGGCTATTTTGAATCTGTGGGGAAACCATTTCACTGGACAAATTCCATCTGAGATAGGTTTGATTTCAAGTCTTGAAAGTTTGTTCTTGGGGAACAACACATTTTCTCCGACAATACCAGAGTCTCTTTTGAACTTGGGTAACTTGGCCTTTTTGGATTTGAGCAGAAATCATTTTGGGGGTGACATACAGCAGATATTTGGGAGATTCACACAGCTGAAGTTTCTGGTGTTACACGGGAATTCATATGTCGACGGCATAAATTCTTCAGGCATTCTCAAACTACCTAATCTAGTTGGATTAGATCTGAGCAACAACAGCTTCACGGGTCCATTACCTGTTGAAATCTCTGAAATGCACAACTTGAAGTTCTTGATCCTAGCGTATAATCAATTTAACAGCAATATACCACTAGAATATGGAAATTTTCAAGGCTTGCAAGCTCTTGATCTCTCCTTCAACAACCTAATTGGAAAAATACCTTCTTCTCTTGGAAAGTTGAGGTCACTCTTGTGGTTAATGCTTGCAAACAACACGTTGTCAGGTGAAATTCCGGCTGAATTGGGAAGCTGCACTAGTTTGCTGTGGTTGAACCTTGCTAACAACCAGCTCTCCGGGAGTATCCCGCGTGAATTGATGAAGGTAGGAATGGACCCCTCGCAAACATTTGAATCAAACCGGCAGGATGGAGGCATCATCGCTGGCTCACGCGAGTGTTTGACAATGAAGAGGTGGATTCCTGCAGATTATCCACCATTCAGTTTTGTATATACAATTCTAAATCGGAAGACCTGCATGAGCATATGGGATAGGTTGCTTAAAGGGGTTGGCCTTTTCCCGGTATGTGCAGCAGGATCAACTGTCCGTACACTTCAAATCTCAGGTTATCTTCAACTGAGCGGCAACCAGCTTTCTGGAGAGGTCCCTGGAGATATTGGTAAGATGCATAATTTCAGTATGATACATTTGGGTTTCAATAACTTGAGCGGTACGCTCCCTCCACAGATTGGACAGTTGCCACTGGTAGTCTTAAACCTCACCAAAAATACCTTCTCCGGTGAAATTCCAAATGAAATTGGGAACGCCAAATGCATAAAGAATCTTGATTTATCTTATAACAACTTCTCTGGCACGTTTCCTGTAAGCTTGAACAACTTGAACGAGCTTAGCGAGTTTAACATCTCTTACAATCCTTTAATTTCTGGTACAATCCCAACACCTGGGCAGTTGGCAACATTTGAGAAAGATTCCTACCTTGGCGATCCACTCCTGAAACTTCCAAGCTTCATCATCAATTCCACGGGTTCCCCGCCAAATCAATATCCAAAAATCGAGAAGAAAGTGCACAAGAAGTGGGTTGCAGTTCTGGTGCTGTTAACAATGACTATGGCATTCTTAATTTGCGGGCTTGCTTCACTTATAGTTTGCATGCTGGTGAAAAGTCCAGCAGAGTCACCAGGATACCTCTTAGAAGATACCAAACACCTCCGGCGTGACTTTGCATCCAGTTCAGGCAGTTCATCTCCATGGTCGTCAGATACAATTAAGGTCATACGTTTGGACAGAACAGCATTCACTCATGCTGACATCTTGAAGGCAACAGGCAATTTTTCAGAAAGCAGAATCCTTGGGAAGGGAGGTTTTGGAACAGTGTACAGAGGATTATTGCCTGATGGAAGACAAGTGGCAGTTAAGAAGCTACAGAGAGAAGGAATAGAAGGTGAAAAGGAATTCCGAGCTGAAATGGAAGTTTTAACTGGAAATGGCTTCGGATGGCCTCATCCAAACCTAGTGACACTTTATGGGTGGTGCCTTGATGGTACAGAGAGAATATTGGTGTACGAGTACATGGAGGGTGGAAGCTTGGAGGATCTTATATCAGATAGGACGAGGCTAACATGGAGGAGGCGTATTGACATAGCAATTGATGTGGCACGCGCCTTGGTATTTCTTCACCATGAGTGCTACCCTGCGATTGTGCACCGTGATGTCAAGGCTAGCAATGTCCTGCTAGATAAAGATGGCAAGGCAAGTGTCACTGACTTCGGTCTTGCTAGATTTGTTGATGTCGGGGATAGCCATGTGAGCACAATTGGTGGCCGGCACCGTTGGGTATGTTGCGCCGGAATACGGACAAACTTTCCACGCGACTACCAAAGGCGATGTGTACAGTTTTGGGGTACTGTCAATGGAACTGGCAACAGGGAGGCGAGCTGTGGATGGAGGAGAAGAGTGCCTATTGGAATGGGCTAGAAGGGTGATGGGATACGGCAGACATGGATTAAGTAGAGCTAGGATACCAGTAGTGCTTCTGGGCTCAGGGTTGGCTGAGGGAGCGGAGGAGATGTGTGAGCTCCTAAGGATTGGGATAGGATGCACGGCGGAGGCACCACAAAGTAGACCAAACATGAAGGAGGTGCTAGCTATGCTAATAAAACTACAATGCTGCAGGCCTGGCCGTGGGGGGATTTCATTCCTTCCTCATTCTGATTTTCAAGATTAGATGACGATCATGAGTGGTTTAGTTGCCCTTATAAGATGTCCATATACAAGTCTAGCTACGCTACTCTAACAACATCACAGGAAAACACACTGCACAGATTCTTATTGTACACCAAAACATTCTTCATTTTGTTAAGAGTTGAAAATTCACTCATTAGCAATGCTCTGAACCACAACTTCTACTTTCCTCCAAGTTCTTTCGGGATATTTTCCATTTCTCTTCGTATATTTGGAACAGCTGCTGTTCAAACATTGTAAGAAAAACTTAAAATCAAACCAAACCAATGACTTTTCCTCTGTGTCGAAGAATATATATATATAGTTAGTTAGAGGGTGTTCGGTGTAGGAGATTTCAAATTCCACGCATCTAGATATCATGAATGCCTTTTTTGCTATAAAAAAAATGTTAAATATAAAAATATTAATTTTCTTACATCACATTACCCCCAACCCACAAATGTTATTTAAAATATACAAGCAATATCTTTACTTTTACCAATATTAATAAAATTGGTGTAGACTTGTAACTTATTTGAACAACTAATATATATTTAAATGATTTTATTATATGTGTGAAGTAATTTGGAAGCTGATTTATTATCTTATCGTGTAATTTTATTTCTTTTATAACGTTATATTTATTATTAGATTCTATAGATTCAATTTATAAAGGTATAATAATATATTTGTATAACACTTCCTTATAAACCAAACCCAATAAAAATATATTATTTAGATTTTTTATTTTAAATTAAACACAAATACTACATTCTCACCAATTATATTTCTAGCAATCATATCCCAAGAGAACTATGAGAATCCAAAAGATCTAAATTAATGCTTGTTTGGTATTGTATTTTTAATTATATTTGAATGCCTTTTAAAATTACATTTACTTTAAAAAAATATTAAATTAATATTTCTTTGATGATTATTCCAATAATTTTAATATATTAATATTAAAAATAAAAAAAATCCATATTGCATTTTTTTAATTCAAAGTAAAAACTATAAAAATATTAAAAGTAAAGAATGATTTACAAGAGTTGGTTCAAAATCACATCAAAATTTAACTTGTTATTTATAAAATAATTATTTTTAAGTGATTTTTGAATTAGTCATTTTATAGAATAACGAACTCAAAATAATTTAATAAAAGTTCTCAGAGACTCAATCATGGAAGCTTTGTATCAACAAAGTTTAACTTAATTTTAAAAGAGTCGTCTAGGACTCAAACACAAAAAATTAAAAAAAAAATCATTTGTGAGAATTCTCTAAAACTCAAACACAAAAGAAAATACAAGTCCTTTAAGATTTAAAAATTAAAAAATATATATTTAGTCCTCTAAGCCTCATTCACAAAAGAAAATATGAGAACTCTCAAAACTTAAAAAAAAAATAATTTAAAAAAGCAATTTAGCAAAAGGAATAAAGGTTTATAAGAGTTTTACTAGGCTCAAACTAAATAGGAATCTTATTGGGTTTAAATTTGCCAAAGTTTTATTGGACTCAAATTCCAATAAAAAAGAAATAAGTTTGCAACAGCCTTGCTAGGCTTAAATAGAAAAAAATTTGCTGATTTTAAATTCGCTAAAATCTTGGTAGACTCAGATTTGCTGGAGCATTGCGAGGCTAGAAATGAAAAATGTTTGTAGGAGCTTTCCAGAAACAGAGTCTTTAGATAGCTTCTTTATGCTCCATAATGGAAAACAAAATTGTTGAACTTCGATGTTTCAAATTATTCAACATAATTTTGTCATTCTATACTACTAGACTAGGCAAGCATCTTTCCTAAATTTATAATGGCAAACGAGTTCATGATGCTTCGATTCTGAAGGTAACTGAATAGCACTTGGAACTATTAATTGGACAATTCATGGCTGTAGAATCCACACATCTGAAGAAGAAAAAAATAAAATAGGAAGGAGAATCCACTGCTAATGGGTCTCGTTCGATCTTTTTAAATTGTGCATTCCTGTTTGCATTATGTCTAGTTGTAGCTCCTCTCACCTTACGCTTTATGATATATCTGGCAGTTTCATTAAGCATAATTTCATCCACGTTGAGAGTCGCCGAAGATTTAGCATCCTTCGATCTTGGGATCAAGATGGGTTCGCTTGATCTTCTTTTGAGTGCTGTGTCATCTATTTACCATGATTATGTTGGCGCCAATACTAAACTGTGTTATTGTGCCTTGTAAACGAAGTTTATGTCCTTCTATTGTTTTTATGTAGGTATCGTGTTGCAGAGATAACATGGGTACAGGATAATCCACCAGAAGGATTAGAACAAAGAACCGAAGTGTTCTTATTTTTCTGGCATATTATATGTATCTTCATCTCATCTCTGTTTGTGTGTGCGAGTGTGCATGTTTATTATTTTCTTCTTTTTCTGGTACCTAATTGATAGGTGGATTAACACCATATATTACAGGATAATCCACTAGAAGGGGAACAATGAATATCTAATCTGTGTGTATGTTTTCTCCTCTCCTTTTCTTTTCTGGTTTTCAAGTGATAATGAGAATGCAAAGACTGAGCCTTAAAGTACACTTTCTTAGGTGCTAAAAGAGGTACAAAAGAGGATATAACGCGGACTGGTATATCTAAGAACATCAGAACAGGGCTGCAGGATGCAGTGAAAATGTGTAATTTTCATAAATCGGATACTATGGAAATATCCATTTTTTGTAACCAATATTCCTGCATCCCATGATCGTGGATCTCATTCTTTTTGTACAATATTTTCAACTGAAATCCATCTAAATAGGAAAACTCATTTCTCATCTGAAGCAAGTCAAGTTCTTTGTGTCCTGAAGAGAAATAATAAGGAAATTGAGCTCGTAAGCCTTTACCTTGTTATTGTTAGTCAGCAGAACCAACACTTGTCCCATTTTATTTATCCACGTTTCTATTTTCAGCTGATTCAAAATGTTTTGTCAAAACATGCTATGAAGTGTTTAGTTTTCCATTATACTTGTTAAAACCATATGTATTTGATGCAGACAGAAGCGAGATTCGGTATAAGTTAAAACCTCTAAAGATCAAGAACATCGTAACTACAAAATATTTAATTTTATATCAAAAGATGATTGCGAGAGAATGACAATAATGAAAGGTTGGAGTAATTTTGGATGGTGTGGTATTATATTTATTGCTTTTCTTTAATCTTTATAAAAACGGGGCAAACAAATCTCGGATGAAGGGAATAGTTAGTGTTTTGATCCAAATTTCAAGAGTTCAAATCCAAACGTAAAAGGGCATTAGCAGCAAGCAGAAACATGGCTAAGCAGTAAGCAGAAGTCGTTGTGTGGGTGATTAATTGAATATGAATATAAAACATTGGTTTGCAGGCATTTATGATTGTTTTTTCTGCTGCTGTTGTTGGTAGTAGTAGTGGCAAACAAGGTTCAACGCGTAGCTCGCTATTAAGCTTTAAGGATAATTTTTCTTACAAAGTCTTCTCTCTTACCGCCCATCCAATCCAATTATTATAACATAACAACCCTGCACGTCCTTCCCTTGCCTACTCCCAACTATCTTCTCTTTATTTGTTCAACTTCGCAGCCATTTTATTACGTGCAAAGCTAAACCACCCTTCAAACACCATCCAATGTCACCACCACTGCTGCTGCGGCCACCGTTTTGTTAACAAACAACATTACCCTTTCCTACACCACCTCGAGAGAATGGAAGGCCGACAGAACTGGCCGATCTCCTCCCTTTCTCTGCTTTTACTTTTCAATCTTCTTTTCATCCTTGTAAACTCCACTTCCGCAATAGACTCTTCTTCTGTGGCTGCTTACACACCTCCGGATAACTATCTAATTGATTGTGGATCACCGCAGGATACCAAGCTTGATGATGGCCGGACCTTCAAATCTGATTCTGCCTCGCGGAGTTACCTTGAAACCAATGAAGATGTACAAACTTCTGTCGATTCCATTTCCGTAAAAGGGTTTTCTGTCTCTTCTTCTGCGCTCCCTTTATTTCGCAGTGCAAGGATTTTGACGGCTGTTTCAAAATATACATTTTACATCACTCGTCCAGGGTGGCATTGGGTTCGTTTTTACTTTCACCCGCTTCCTCACCCTGTATACGATCTAACCGGTGCTGTTTTCAGTATCACCACAGATGAGGTTGTCCTCTTACATGACTTCTTTGTCAAAGATAACTCCTCACTGGTTTTCAAGGAATATCTCTTTAATGTTTCCGGTGATAGATTCTCCCTCCTTTTCAAGCCCAAGGAGAGATCTTCTGCATTCATCAATGCCATCGAAGTTGTGTCTGCCCCGGACGGTCTTATCTCTGATTCTGCATCCACAGTTCCCCAAGGTGGAACTTTAAATGGTTTGTTTCAGCATGCTTTTGAAGTGTGTTATCGGTTGAATGTTGGAGGACCGACCATAACTCCAATGAATGATACCTTGTCAAGGACATGGCTGCCTGATACCCCATACAACGTCTTTCCCCAAGGAGCGCAGAATGCGTCCATTATTCCCAGTGCTGTCAACTACCAGCAAAGTGGAGCTACTCCATATATCGCACCGAGCTGGGTTTATGCAACTGCAGATGAAATGGCAGAGTCTGAGACGCTGCAACCAAACTTCAATCTGACATGGCAGATGAATGTTGATCCTGGATTTTCCTACTTGATCAGAATGCACTTCTGTGACATTGTCAGCCAGGCCCTTAATGATCTGTACTTCAACGTGTATATAAACAGCATGATGAGCGTGTCAGGTCTTGACCTTTCTTCCATCAACAATGCCCTTTCAACAGCATATTATACAGATTTTGTGCTCAATGCCTCGTCCATCAGGAATGGTTCCGTCAGGGTTCAGGTTGGCCCTGCTTCCGGCATGCAGTCAGGCATCCCTAATGCTATTCTTAATGGATTGGAGGTCATAAAGATTAGCAACTCAGTGAGGAGCTTGGATGGTTTATTTGGCGTTGATGGATCATCAGGTGGAGGACGTACAATGAAGATTGTTGCGGGTGTTGGGCTTGCAATGGGGGTGACAGCAATGCTGTTGCTTGCAATTGTGTGCATCCGGTGGCAACAGAGGCCTCGAGATTGGGAGAAGCGAAACAGCTTCTCGTCATGGCTCCTTCCTCTCCACACCAGCCAATCTTTTTTCTCGACCAGCAGGAGCAGCTCGAGGAGATCAAGCATGTTCGGTTCCCGGACAAGCAAAAGTGGTTATTCTAGCAACTTTTCTAATCAAGGTCTTGGCCGGTACTTCAGTTTTAGTGAATTGCAGAATGCCACACAAAATTTTGATGAGAAGGCAGTGATTGGAGTCGGTGGGTTTGGAAAAGTTTATCTTGGAGTGTTTGAAGATGGAACAAAGATGGCAATAAAACGAGGGAACCCAGGATCAGAGCAGGGCATAAACGAGTTCCAGACAGAAATTCAAATGCTTTCCATGCTAAGGCACCGCCACCTTGTATCACTTGTAGGCTTCTCAGATGAACAATCAGAGATGATTCTTGTTTATGAGTACATGGCTAATGGCCCACTTCGAGACCACATCTATGGCTCAAAAAAATCCCCTCTGTCATGGAAACAACGGCTTGAGGTTTGCATTGGTGCAGCTCGAGGTTTGCATTATCTGCACACCGGCGCAGCACAGGGCATCATCCACCGCGATGTAAAAACCACAAATATACTTGTCGATGAGAATTTGGTTGCAAAAGTATCAGACTTTGGGCTTTCCAAAGCTGCACCAATGGAACAACAGTATGTGAGCACTGCCGTGAAGGGTAGCTTCGGGTATCTTGATCCTGAGTACTTCAGGAGACAGCAGCTTACTGAGAAATCTGATGTTTATTCGTTTGGAGTGGTTTTGTTCGAGGTTTTATGTGCAAGGCCTGTACTAAACCCGGCATTACCAAGAGAGCAGGTGAATTTGGCTGAGTGGGCAATGCAGTGTCACAGGAAGGGAGTGCTTAACAAGATAATTGATCCACATATCGCCGGAAGTATCAACGAAGAATCACTGAAAACATACGTGGAAGCTGCGGAGAAGTGTTTAGCAGAACATGGTGTTGACAGGCCTGGCATGGGAGATGTATTGTGGAACCTAGAATATGCCTTGCAGCTTCAGGAGACTTCCTCTCAAACTCGGACAGATCTTCCAGAGGATAAATGCACCGGTCACATTACTGCCTTAGAAAAGCCAAATGGAAAAGTTTGTGGAGGAGACTCTGGTGTTTCTGTCAGTGATGATTCTCAAGTAACTGTTACTTCTCCTTTATTCTCTCAGATTGAGAATTTTCAGGGAAGGTAAGAAACTGATTACGAATTAAACAACTAAATAAATGGTAGCAGCATGCACTTGTTGGTGGTATATCTACGTCTCTATGCATGAGCATGACCGTAGCTACTCTCAGAAAAATCCTAAACGTCGGCCAACATAGATGCGGTGGGGATTTTTCCAACAAAAAAAAAATCCCTTTATTTCTTTCTCTTTTTTTTTTTCCAGTATACTAAACTGGGTTGTTTGTAGATGATTCTGCTGGGCAGACCTGATTGCTTCTTATTTATCATTTTTTTTTATTTTTTTCCCCTTTAAATTGCCGTGTTTGGTTGCTTAATTAGTTGTAGGGCATCATCATGTATAATAAATAGCACTCGACCAATGATCCAATGCTCCCATGATTATTATCCATTAATCAAGTATTTAAAAAAAGAAAAAGGAACTCGGATGACTTTGTGACTTTAAGAACAACGGTCTATCCAAGCAGAAGAGTCTAATTTTTCAGATTTATTATTAGTAGCAACCAGCAAGTTGCTCGCACGTTGTTTCAAATCTGCTTTTAAGATGCTTAAACTTGTAAGCGATTAAAGCTTCAATTGGATTGTGGAATGCTTTGGGAGAAATAATGTGAAAGCAGGAAAACCTCTTTTGTGTTTTTTAAAAATTTAAATTTTTAAAAAAAAATTATTTTCATTATATTTTTTAAATAAAAAAAAATTAATTTATTTAAAAAAAATACTTTAAAAAATAATCGTTATCACATTTCTATTAAGGCTTTGATTTTACAAATTAACTCTTTTATTAAAAATATTGCAGGTTTTTTTTATTTGAGTATTAATATTATTTTCTTAATTTTAATTTTAAGATTGTGAGATAATTTTACTCTTTACATAGACTTTAACATCATAAAATATTTTTTTTTAATTATATAAATTTCATAATAAAAATTTAAGTATCTTAATTTTAAGATAATATTTCATTTAAAAACATTTTTTTTTGTTTTATTTTCATTTTTTTAATATTTTGTTACCAAAATGATTTTCAAAATTATATAAAAAAAATTAAGAGTGTTTATAAAATAACAAATAAATAAAAAATAAAAGTTGATTGATTCATATATCTTATATATTAAATATATTCTCTCGTATACCCTTTTAAGAATTTTCACTCTCGTATGCCCTCGTATATTCATCTTATATGCTCTTTTATCATTTTTAGATGAAAATTTGTTCCTACTACCCGCACAATAAAAAATTAAAAAACCTAAAGAAAAACAACTAACTTGTAAAATCTTAAAAATGAAAAAAAAAATCCATTTTTGAAAAACCTAAAAAGATAAAACTAACTTGTAAAATCTTAAAAAATATGTTTATGACAACGAAACAATTTTTTGCAAGACATGGGTTCTCAAAACGTTTCGTTAGCTTCCAATTATTTTTATAAGTTATTTCAATATTTTGGGATGTTCTAAGTTTTATATCCAGGTTTTATAATTTATATTTTTTATATATAAATTTACTTTTTGAGCTTTTCAAGTTTAGGTTCTTAAAAATTAATTTCATTTGTTTATGTTTAATTTTTTTTTCTTAGTGGGTATTTTATCGCCATGTAAACACTATTCTATGAATGACGTAAAACTGAGTTGCCAATGGAAATACATCGTCGGTCAAAATTTTGTTGGGAATTTGGTGTCCATAGGTAGTTATGATTTTTTGTCGGAGATTTAGGTTGTGCCAATCCATTGATAAATATTACTGATAGAATATTACATCATTATACCGTTAAAAAATTGTTGACGGAAGGCAATAGAATTGGCGACAGAACTTAGTCGCTAAATCCATCATGGAATCCATCAAAGAGTCCATGACTGCTTAACCATTTTGTAACCTTATGATGAAATAGCTTTTCTTTTGTTGATGGATTCTTCTTGTATGTTGGTATTTCATAAAAAAAAATTGTAATTATTTTGTTTTTTGTTTTTAGTTATGTAGGTATTAAATCAAAAAAATCACAATTAAACCAAACCAAATGAAACACTAACATTAAAATATTATTATTTCAATATTCATTACAATATTTATTTTACAACAATAAATATATTCATTGCAAACCAAAAGAACTGGAGGTGAAGATGGGAAATCCTAAACCAAAAGAAGTGGAATGAGGAGGACAATGTGAAGATATATATTCCATCATTTTCTCCCAATTTCATTTGCTTTCTTCTAATTTTGGCTTTCATCTCCTTTTCTAATTTGGCTACCCTCGACCTATTCTAGGACTGTTAACTCAAATTCCAATATTGATTTGCTTAGGCTGGACTATTGTGTTCCTATAGTTAAAGTAGTATGGCATGGCTTTATTTCTCTTGCTAATATCATATGCATCCCATAAATCCAATCCATGTTGAGTTCATCAGTTGCTCTAACCTTCAACCATAACTGAGGATCGTAAGGATAATGGGTGAAAGTGTTTGTACCCTAGTTTTCAAACATTGCAGCGTTGTATGGTTCCTACAAAACAAAACCAAAAGTCAATTATAATTTTAAGAATTATAGAAATTACAAGATTTAAAAATAAAAAAAACAAAAAAAAAAAACTTACAACAAATGTCTCAACTCTGCTATCTATAAGTTTCTTCATCCACCTTCCTTATATGAGTTTCCTCATATAACTCTATCGGTGTAGGCTCGTGCCCAAACTATTATTGTTACAAAATAAATATGTTGTAAAAAGATATAACAAATAAACATCATATTGAAAAATAATACAAAATAATTCCAGATTTTACTAGGCATTTTGCATGGTTGACAAATGGGAGAGATCCACCAATGTGCATGCTTATCAAACCATGTATTTCTTTGTTTTGATTTTGTGACTTGAATCAAAAACTCTTGAAACTTTTCTCAGTCATTCTATGTGACATGACTCGGTCCATACTTCTTTCATACCTCAATATCATTAGAGCTAGCTCAATTTTTTACATATTTGTGGGTATCATACCAGAAATCTTGCAACTTGGTACAAAAACATTTGTTAAATATAAATGAGAATTTGAGAATTTTAGATTATAAGTTCTAATATAAAATGTGTTTGATAATTACCTAGTTGTGTTATGGTTTTCCCACACTTTTGTTTTTTCTTTTCCAGTAATTTTTTTTTCCTGCATTGTCAACTTGTACATTATTATTACGACTTTTTACATTATGTATCAAAACACAAATAATTATTTTCATACATAAGTACACAAATATAAATGTGAAATTCAACATGAATGAATTTATATAATTTTAACAAAATTTCTGTAAAATTTCCTTTATACAAGGCCTTACTTAAAATTTCATTCCGCTAAATTCTTGCATATAATCAACACCACACATCACAAACATTCATCACAAGACAAGTAGCTTCAAGCGCACCACCAGTCAATTTAATTTTTATCCATACAGTGATTATACAACATAGTCTTTAACCATTTATAACAATTCCACAACAATATCAAAATTTTCTAAACTAGCAATAGCTCTTTTTGAAAAAAATTTCGACATCTCCAAATATTATGCAAGTTATTTCTCAATTTCAATATAATAAATCTAGATTCTACATGTCCTTAAACATTCTACATTTTAAAAATGTATTTTTTAAGTCTAACAAGCTATTTAAATTATTCAATACTTTACTTTATAGTACTAATACTACTACTATCATTGTCTATGGGCTTAAACTTTTTGTATAACAATTTTCATAATCATTTATCTATTTTAAATGTTGTTGAACATCATTATTTTGTTTTACAATTATGTGTATGTAATTTAGCATATTTATTGGAAAAACAAATATATTCTCTTGGCAATCTGCACTTTATTTAAATATTTAAGTAATTTTAAAGTAATGCATAACACTCGATAACAACAATGACAACAATGTACAATAATAATATTATATTGGCATCTAAAAAAATTTAAGAGGAGATTAAAATTTATTATTGTAAACAACAATAATAAATTTTAAAATTTGTTGGAAAAATACACTCGATAACAACAATGACAACAATAAATAATTACAAATAATAAAATGCACATTACAAAATTAAAATCATTCACACATGGACAATAATAATATCATATTGGCAACTACAAACATTTAAGAGGAGATTAATAGAGAAAGGGACTTACCTTAAAAATACAAGAGAGAAAGGGAATAGACAACAAAGAAGGAGAGAGAATGGTGGTGGAGAGAGAGAAAGACTGACAATGAAAAGAGAGGGGGGCAAGTGGTGAGGGGATAGATAAAGGGAGGAGTTAGTTTCTAACAATAATTTTGCAATATAGATGAAAAGGAAAGAAAGAGGGGTCGGGTTATAACCTAAAATCACCGATGTAATTTTCATTGGTGATTATGTCGATATATTATCACGTCAACATGTTCTGATAGAATCGTTGATGGATAATTAATTTTTTAAAAATATTTTTATTTCTATTAGCAATTTTATCAGCATTATTGATGACATATAGCTCATCGGTAATTCCATCGCCATTTTTAAAACCTATTGTAATTTTTTGCATGTTCGTTGGTCACTTTGTCGCCATTTTTAAAATCTACTAGAATTTTCCAATGAAAATACATTTTCATCAATGATTACGTCTCATAGTTTTTTTTTTTTTTTACTTTTTCTTTATTTATACAATTCCCTATCCAACCTAAATACGCAACCTCAACAACACTAAGTATTTTAAAGCCAACAATTGTCAACATTAGACCCAGAACTACAACAAATATATTAAAAAAAAAAACATAATGCATTATAAAATTACACACGCACAAACACACACACACAATAATTATTATACATCTAAATCAATACAATACCCTTTAATCTGAATCCTCCACTTTATTATCATTATTATTTTCATCAAACTCAAGCTAGTTGATCTTTTTATCTTCATCTCCTTTAGTATGTTCGTTGATATTTAATATATCATTTAGCTTGTCAACATCAACTTATGTATTCTCAATGACACAAAAATTTGTATTTTCTAACTTGGTAGATGGTGCAACTCAATATTGATCAACTAGCTCATTCATTTGGAATACATCGTCTCGCTCAAATACTTCATTGTCACCATCTTTAACTTCAACTTCAACATGCTCTTAGGTTTGGTTTTCACAATGGATAGCTAATCAACTTTATTATGATCATTTCTAAAGGAATAAGTGTTTGTGTATTACACTTGTTGGTATTGTTTGGAAAAAAAAACAAAAACAAAGTAATTTGTCATAATAATCAATTTCAAACTCATTAGTAGTTGAACCCATTACACAAACCTCTTTATTATATGTCTTTATACCCTCATCATGCTCTTTTATATGAAAAACATATTCTTTAAAAAAATATTCATCAAAACATTGGTAATATAATCGAAGCCTTAAAAAAAAATCAATTATTGATGTTGACACTACTGAGAGATGTAGATATAAGATAGAGTAGTTGGCTTTGTGATAAATGAAAGGGTGATAAATAGGAAGCGCTGTTATATTTCTCATAGGAGAAGGAGGAAGAAAACTAAAGGGAGGAATTGCTCGTTTTAATACATTAACATTTTTTGATGAAAATTTTTGTTGACAATTCTGTCAATAAGTCCTGACATGTAAATTTACCAACAGAATAGTTGATGGTTTTTAAAATATTTTTTTAATTTTTTAATTTATCTGTCATATCATCGGTAAATACCGATTAAACATAATTTGACATCATTTTTATTGAAAAATATTAATGGAAATTCTCCATTGCAATTTCCATTGGCAATTACCAATTAAACATAATTTGACATAATTTTTTTGTCAACATTTTTATTGTTATTTACCAATTTTCTAATAGTGTAATAAAAACTATGCAATTTATTTAATATCTTTATAGGGTAAATAGGGATAAGAATGTTTAGAAAAATTGTTTATTACGTTAATTAACAATAAATAATAATGAAAGGTTGCCGATAAATAATGAAGAAAATCATAGTATATATAAATAGTATTTAATGAAAGCCTTAGCTGACTGGTTTCACATAATTGGCTGGGCCAGTTTGAACTAGCTAGCCAACTCATAAGCTCATGGAAGACTGGAGAAAGAAGAGGAAGATCTTTTTGTTTTTAGTTTATAGGTCAAAAGTCTTGTATTAAAATTCTTTGGTACATTTTTTCGAGCGTCAATTTCGAAGCTTTTTTTTTTCGTTTTTGTCTCTTCTTGACGACGAATTAAACATCTCACCAAATCTCCTTTAATCCTTCCCGTGAATGAAGCCACAATTGAAGGAAAGAAAACAACAAGATTGGGGTGTTCACAATCTATTTCCATACGATTTTAACTTAAAAATTCAAATATACCTAAACCTAACTGAAAACCAGTTCAAACCAAATCAATTTTATTCAGTTCAGATTAGTTTTTTAGCATTAAAAACTAGAAAAACCAAAACGTTTTTGCTGCTATCATTGTTGCAAGTCAACCATGAAATAAACCAAAGAGCAGGAATGATTGTAGGAGAAGTCGACCATAAAATAAACCAAAGTGATGAAATAAAGTAAAAAATTAATGTTAACATATGAGAGAAAATGAGATAAAAGAGCATAGATAAGAGGGAGGGAGGGAGGGAGGGGTAAAGGGAAGGGGGAAATGGGGAAAGGGAGGTAGGGGGGCTGGAAAGGTAGGGTTAGGGTCTTTAGGTTTAGGATGTTTTTTTTTATATTTTTTTTAAAATTCAATTAAATTGGTTTGGTTTGGTCCGATTCAATCGGTTTAAGCTTTTTTAAACCAGAACCAGATCAGGTGATTTTTTTTATTTTTCAATCGGTTTATTTAGTTTTTTCTATTGGTTCAGTTTTTTCGATCGGTTAATTTTTCTCGGTTTAATCAGTTGGTCGGTTTTTTTTTTCACCCCTAACAAGCAACATTAACATTTTGATACTTGGATTTTATTTTTTTATGGCATTAGCTATCAATTTTTTTTCCCTTTCATTATGGTTTTTTTAAAAAATTTATTCAATTGATTTTTTTTACATATCTATTTTTATTATCATATAATTAAATAAAAAATAGATTTCAAAAAATAAAGTTATTAAATCCAATCGGATATATGTCACAGGTTTGACAGGTTAGCTCGGGCTAATCCGTAACAATCCAAAATGTCATCTTAATATTAAAAAAGGGTTAAAGTGATGTCGTCTTTAAAAAATTTTAACAATTGAACTAGGTGTTACTCAAGTCAATTCAGTTTTATTTAGACCTGTTAGATCATTGGGTCACATCTTGCAAACTCATACATTTTTAAGTTCAAACTCAAACCATTCAAGGGGTTTGGGTTAGAGGTCTCCAGGTTGACTTATCTGGTCGGTTCAAATTTAATAACATTATAAAAAAAAAATTCAGAGCAATAAAAGAATAACATGTTTTTTTTTAGTAGGTTTGCATCAAAATCATAATGATATTATTTTTTAATAATGAAGACCTACTTGTAACGGTTGGTTTAAAAAGGTTTTTCCTTACCCTGCTATCGATTCAATTCGTGCCAGTTACGCTTCCTCTTCTAGAACAGTGACAGCCTAGAAGAGGAAGCATTGCCAAAAATAGAAAATGTCTCAAAAACAAATATTCTGGCAAAAGCATTACCAAAAAAAAAAAAGTTTGAACATGTTTATAAGATAAAAGGATTTTAATTGGATAGATACATTTCTATCCTTATTCCAATTTCTAATTCGTTGAGATTTTTTTAATATATGTTTTGACTGTTTTTTATTTTAATTAAATAAAGGACATGGATAAAAAAAAAGTAATATTTCTTTGTATAAAAAAAATTATACTAGAAAATTATTTTATTTTAATGAAATTTAAATTATTATTTTTCTAACAAAAACAAATTACTATCATATAATTGCATATAAAAAGTTTGAAGAGCTTACAACAATACAAGACAAGATATCTTAATTAGTGTTTTTTTTTATGTTTTCTAACTAAGTTTTAGTTGTTATTGATTACTCTTTTAATATCTATTAACACATATAGTTCTTGGTTTATTTTATTAAATTCAAGCATTAAATTTTCAATTCATAATTAAGAAAAATAAGCTCTAAAATACATTAATAATACTTGTATTTTTTTTTTCATTTGAAAAATAATTTTTAATTTAACCCATACCCCCCATACCATAGCAGAGCACGATACAGTAAAAATTGGGTAGATGGGGAAATTGCAATAATGATAAAAATAAAATAAAATAGAATAGAATATAAGAGAGAGGAAGTAGGGATCAATTAACTTTATAGATGAGAAGTCAATTAAATTGGGGGGGGCACCAGCTATGATGTACATTTCCAATATTATTTTTGGATGCAAACACAATTAAACTAAGGTTTCGTTTATTTGCTGGAAAGTAGTTTTTTTTTGGAAAGTGAATTCCGGGGAAAGTGAATTCCGGGGAAAGTACTTCCGATGTTTGGTAGTGTAATGAAAAATGAGTTGGAAAATAATTTCCAGTGTTTGGTTATGTCATGAAAAATGAGCTGGAAAATAACTTATTAATATTTTATTTTTCTCAAGTTTATTAAAATAATGAGGAACAAATCTTACAAATTAAAAAGTTGAATGAGAATGAAATTAAATATATATATAATTTCATAAATTATCTCAAAAAAATAAATAATAATCAAAATAATAGAGATCAAATCTAAAAAATAAAAAAAAATGAAAGATGAAGAAATTAAAATAATAATAATCAACATCTCATAAATTATTTCAAATAAAATAAGTAACAATTAAAAGAATGAGGACCAAATTTGATAGATAAAAAATTTCAATAAAAATATGATAAGGAAAAAGCGAATAGCAATTTAAAAATAAGGACCAAAGTTAATATAAAAATAAAATTTTAAGAGATGAAATTGAAAAATAAATATTCAAAACAAAATATATATAGCAATCAAAAGTTTGAGGATCAAATTTGATATAATCAGCAAATAATGACATTTCTAAATTTTTCACAACTTCCGGAAAGTGTTTTTCCCCCAAAGTTTTCAGGAAAACACTTTCCTGAAAACCAAGCCAAGTTTTTCTTTTACTGGAAAGTATTTTCCATTGACCAACTTTCCTACTGGCAAACAAACACAAGAAAGTTTGGAAAGTGGTTTCCCGGAAACCACTTTCCGGAAAACAAACACAACTAAAAAGAAAACACTTTCCTGAAAACCAAGTCAAATTTTTGCTTGACTCAAATTGACTGGAAAGTGTTTTCCGTTGACCAACTTTTCTAATGACAAAAAAACACAGGAATAATGGAATAGATTGTTAGAGTATTTTTCAGTAATATTATAATATTTTTTTTTCTTTTAAAAAATCACTTACATAATCATTAAAGAGTCTTTAAATTCACTAAAAAGAATTTTTTATAAGTATTACATACCAGCCCACTAGTCACCTCAAATGAATAATGGAATAGATTGTCAGAACCAAAAAGTTAATCAATTTTTCAAAACATAAGTCTTGTCTCCAAGCTACTTGGATTTTTAGGACATCATTAAAAAGATATCAGCATTTGTTTCAAAAACTTGTACAATTATTCCAAAAATATTTAAGAAATTGTTTTAGATAATTCTAGATCACAAAGAAAAAACACATTTTAGAATATGAAGACTAGTTTACCCCTCGATGATATGGCAAACAACAAAATAGGTGGTCCGCGTCGGGCAAATTTTTTTCAACATTAAAAAAATGTTAAGTCGCGTTTTAAAAGAAGCAAGAAAAAATTGAAAATCAAGTCATTAACTCTACTTGGTTCAATAATCACAATTAATTTAATAATATGATTAAAAAATAGGCAATGATAGTAAATAAACTAAACAAATATATATATATATATATATATATATATATATATATAATGATCAACTCAAAAATGAATGCTTCCAAAAATCACAGAAATATATCCTTTCAATATTTGATTACAAAGAAAAAATTAAATGAGAATTTGATAACTCATATAAAGCAAAATGAAAATTTTCAAAAATTCCTAGCAAATCAAGTGCTAAAAGACAAAATAAAAATAAAAATCAAATAAAAATGACATAAAAGACACAACCCGAGACCATCCAAGTTAGCCTATCAAACACGTGACCTGGTCGTGAGACCAGGATAACCCCGTAGAGATCAAATTGAATAAAACAATGAAGCTCCAATCTCAAATAACACAATGTTGAATGACAAAACTAAAAAAAAATCAAAAAAAAATCAAATCAATTTGAGTTAACTTGCTAAAATCATGACCCGAGACAGGAGATAAAAATAATTTCATAGAAAAAAAAGTGAAAAAATCACGAAACCTAGTCCCTAACTAACCCAATGTTTAAGAATCAATTTTAAAAAAAAATCAATTTAAAAAAAAAACCATTGAATTAAAATTATGCACCAAAGTCAACTCAAGCTAATCTTTGAAACACATGACTCAAATTATAAAGTCAGGACCAACCTTATAGAAGGCCAATCTGGAAAAAAAAAATCATCAAAACATATCATCAATCAAAATAATATTGAGGGATGAAATTGAAAAAAAAATCAATCAAAAAATAATTAAAAAAAAAACAAATAGAAATCAAAAGAAAAAAAACAAAGTTTAAAAAAGAAATAAAATGAAACCAAAAGCTTGGGGATAAATTGAAAAAAATCAATTAAAAAAAAATAAATAGAGATCAAAAGAATAGGGATTCAATCTGATATAAAAAAATAAATGAAAATAAATGTTGAGGGATGAAATTGAATAAAAAATCAATCAAAGGATCCATAACAAAATAGATAGCAATTAGAAAAATGATCAAATTTGATACAAAAGATAAATGACAAGAGAACTCTCATTTTTAGCATGGTAGCACTATTCCTGATGAGAAGAGAAAGAAAATAAGGAAGAAAAGAAAAGCTCACCAAAGCCAAACCATGACGCTACCACTTATACGCCCTGTACCACCAGAAAGAGTGTATCATGAGACTTCAAATAGCATCGTAGAATCTACCTTTTAGTCCTTTAGATATATAACTAAAAATATTAAATTGCCTTAAAGCTAACTTGATTATAACTAAAAAACAGAATGAAAATACCAAAAAGCCTTTAGATGCAATTTAAACAAAAATATGCTTTTAAAAGTAATTTAGTAATTTCATTGTGCTTTTAAAATGCAAAAAGTCTTGCTTGCCCCCGATGAATCTAATAATGACTAATGGACCTTACATAAAAACCATATTAACATTAATAGCTAGTCCATCAATATTTTAGGAAAGGATAAAATAGTCATTACAATTGTTCCAAAGAACAGTGAATCCTGTGTATAGTGTTTTTCCCTCCCAAATTATTTTTTTGTTAATAAGTTATATTGCAGATACAAATTTTACAAAATACCACCCTTAAGATTTTTACTTAGTTGCCTTCAATAGTTATGATCGTGTTCATCAAACAATGACCCCTAAAACCTTAAGGCTTCCGAAAAGATTTATATGCAAAATACAAATCAAAAGAAAATTGTACTCTGGTGCGGTAACAATGGTTCCGTCTAACCCTACTTAAGCATGTATATTTGTTACTGGAAACTTGGTATGAAGCTAGATTCATGTGTTTGAGGGTACAGTAGCTTTTATTTTTAGGTGTATTTTAAAAGTGCGTTTTATTTGAAAGAACATCAAATTTATATTTTTTTTGTGTTTTTTGATGATTTTGATGAGTTCATGTCAAAAATTAAAAAAAAAAAAATATTTTGATATATTTTTAAGCAAAAAAATCTTTTAAAAAGCATTATGCATCATACTACCAAACACGTCATAAAAGTACATCCCAGAAAACTACATTAACAGCATCATGTATCCAATTGTATCTAACTACATTATATATGCATGTGCAACTATTACAATCAAAAGATATTCCCTTAAAAATCCATTCTAACACTAAAAGGTAAAGCATAATAAAAATATGGGCACTCAATGGTAAGACATGACATTATATGGTTTCTTTTATTCACCAAATACTTTAATACCTGCCAAAATCTTAATATCACATGCCTAAAAGAAAAAATGTGCAGAGGAAATATAAGTCGAGCAAAATAGTAAGATGGTGAACCCCATGATTAATCGTGTAAAATCTCAAACAAAAATTAATAAATTAAATGAAGAATTTTTGTGAATTGTGGTGAAAAATCCTAGATTATTAGTGTAAAACTTCAGATGAAATAAATGATATATCTATCTAAAAAAGTATTGATGATTAGAGATTTAACTGGAATAACCTATAATATTAAATGAGTGGCATTATTATAAATAAATAAAAGGTTTTCTTCCCTTTTTATAGTAAAGGTCAATAGCTTGAGAGAGAAAATGGAGCTTAGAAATTTCTTTAATTCTTCTCTTTTCTACTTCTTTTCATAAATATCAATTGTCATATAGGTTAATTAGCAAGATTATCACCAAAATCAAACCTACTTAGTTAGTTTAGTGAGAGATTGAAAGTAGAGAAGCCAAACAGAAAGCCATTAATTGGAGAGGGAGAAGAAATTAGTGGGATTAATTGCAAAATGTGCATTAAATTGGGTCAATTGATTATGGTAAGGCTTTTTTTTTCGATTGAATTTACATTTTTACATGTTTTGGTGGGGGAATTGAAAAATCTCAATTCTAAGAATTTTAAGATCTATGCCATGTTTGTGGGAAGGGTTGTTTGGGTTGATTTTTGGTTGTACGAGTGTGGAAATGGTATGTTAACATCAAGTGAAAGAAAAATTAAAACAACTATTGATATTGAAACCCCATTAATGGTTGATCATAGATAAGGATTTAGGGGATTTGGGGAAACTGGATTTAATTGTGTGAATTGTTAGAATTGGTTTGAGAAATTGTGTAGTTGAATGTATTTTGAAGAAAATTGAAAACAAATGATGATAATGGAAATGCTAAAGTAGCCGGCCATGGTGGGAATTTTGGGAGGATTAGGAATTTGATCAAAGTGTGTGGATTTTGATGTTTTAAATGTTGTTTGAGATACTTAAATTAGCTTTTTTAATATGTGATGTGATCTTTAAAGATGGAGTAATTGTTGTTAAAATCTAGAATGATGAATGTGTGGAAAATTGATTGAATTGTGTTGATTTTGGTATTAAATGATTTTCTGAATAAGCTAAACATGTTACTAGTATAGTAATTTGGAATTGTTATGAGTGGTTATTATTTTTATGTTTTGAAGAAATAAAAGTCTAAAAGTGTGTGGAAAAAAAGTATTACAATAGTCTATATTCAAGAAAATTGAGATTGTTATGACAGCTCAAACGATGAAAATCAGGGTTGTTATGACAACCCTAACATGCGAAAGACGAGGGCGGTTGTGGCAGGCCAAATTTATAGAAGTTTGGGCTGGTAAGACAACACAAACGACGGGGATATAGGGCTATTATGGTAGCCCTTACACATGGAAAATGAGAGCTGCCATAATATGTAAAAATGAGGATTGTTGCGACAGCCTGAAAGTATATGAATTTGAGCTGCTTGGGATAGCCATAAATACGAGTAATTATTGACTGATTTTATGTATGGTTAAGATGTATGGACTAAGTTGTATGCTTGCATATGAAAGTTGTGTATATAAGCACTTGAGTTAAATTAATTATAAATGAATGGATGTGTGTGTTTAGCCAAAAAGATATGTTGAGTTGTGATCGTTGAAATTGTAGGAGGAACATATGGTTTGGAACCCGACTTGTCAAGAACACATACGACAAGAGCTCATGTAAGGGTCAACCAATGCTTATTTAATTATTTAAAATGTTCTTGTAATGTTAGAATACAAAGAAATTTATACATATTGTGTATAATTGAATTCATTAAAGTTATGTCTTTGAGCTGGAAATTTAATTTACAGAAATTATGCTTTCATGGTGGAAAATTAAATTTAAACGAGATATTGATATCGTAAGAAATCAGGCTTTTAGAGTGGGAAAAAATGATATCATGAGATGAAGAAAAATGATATCAAATAAATGATATTTGTTGCAAAGAGCAACTAAATAACCTTAAAATAGGGTAGCCTATCTTGTTGAGCATCAACGAAATTAGCTTCAGTCAACCGAATGGTTTGGAAGTAGTTATGTGATGATGAATTGTTAGTAAATGTAGTATTTAAAAGAAAAGGGAGAAGAAGACATTGAATGAAATGCAAGATAATAGAGTTGTATTCTAAATATGTACAAGAGTAAAGCATGCATGCGCATGTCATGAATCCATATTTATTTATTGCTTACGTTATTATATTTTCCCATCCATCTCATCCACCACCACAGCAGTAATTTTTATTTTAGATTAATATAAATATCCGGGTTAATTTACACGTACCTTAACTAATCCCACAAACTCTAAAGTTAACAATTATGCAAGCCTCCAGTAACCCTAAGATTTATAGAACTTAAACTAATGATCTCTAGAGAACAAACTCAAGACCTGACTAGTCGAGCTACACACATCGGGGTTACCACAGCAGCGATTTTCTTTCACGAGTTACATAGTTTTATTTAGGCTAAAACTTTTGTATAGGCTATTTGTATTTTGTAGATCAACTTTATATATGCAAATATAATTAAATTTAAATCTTTTGAGATGTTTTGCTAACTATCTTGTATTGTGACTATTTGTATTTCCTGCAATATAGCATGTTGCCTTAGTATGAATATTTGTGCTCCATAGGTTCATACAACCCAGTTTTTCGCACAATCATGAGGGCACGCAAACTAGAGGAATCTAACAAAAACTGTGTGCATGTTTATAGTCTCAAAGAAGAAAACTAACATCAACCATTTCATTGCTAGATGTTTCAGTATGTATAGCAGCAATACAAGGGATATCAGTGGGGGGGAAAGTAGCTGTGTTTTTTGTTGGAAAGCTTTCTGGAAGAGGTATTGATGACCCGCACCACTAAAAGCACCTTGATGTTAAGATGAAGAAAATATACATAATTTAATTGAGAAAATATTAATGTTACTGTAATACAAGGTTCAAATGATAATCTCTTAACCAAAAGGAATTTCAAAAGCATAAAATCATGCTTTTCCAAAATACATTGAACCAACTTTTGTCAAAAAATATAAAAAGGCACCCCTACAAAGGTATGATGATAACTGAGCACTTTTGCAATTATGGTGAGTTTTCCATTTTGGCTAACCACAATGCCGAACACCCACCAAATTCAGTCCATGGATCATATGCCAGTTTGCAATGAACTTCACGAGAAAAAAAAAAAAAAAAAAAGGGGATGAATTTGTTAACATTTCAGTTCAACCAAAGGTAACTGGAGAAATGAAGAATGGAAAGGAAAATAAATAGATCATGCATTATATAAACTAACAATAAAAAATAAAAGGGAGGAAACCATCAGGCATCAGGGAGAAAAAACACAGGACAGCAGTTTCGATTATAAATTTGCTTCATTGGTTACTCATACATGGCTGGAAAAAAAATTGAGTTAATAAAAGAATTTTACCCTGTAGTTCTCAGAAGCAGGAAGAGAACAATATCACAAGCAAAACTCACTTAAACTGAAAGAGTTATCAAATTTAAATCTGCCTTTGACTGAGGAATTGCATTACCTACAATGATGACTTATGGAACGCCTTTCGATTGCTAGCTCCTTGATCCACTGTTGCCATGCACTGGACGCCGAATATCAAACTGGTCTACATACTCCAATGGAGTCACAGTTTCATTCCTAATTCTCTTGATCTTAGGGCTCAACAATCCCCTATGACCAAATCCATACAGCTTAAGAACCTGGTTGTCAGCAAAATTGAAAGCTCTCTCCATGCTTCTCATGCACCGCTCGACTGGATAATCCCCATAGCTACCACAAGGTTTGCAACCAACGAAATGGGTGACAAATGGCCACCTCTCATCACCCAATCCCGGATGATACTTCTCCATCATCTCCTCATACCGATCCACCAAGCCCGCCCAATACCCATGCAAATAATACTGATTCTCAATATAAACCTTGTCCATCCACTGATCCTTCTGCGAAAGCAACAAGTAGATCAAAGCTGACTGATCATCTGCCTCAAATGCCGGCCTTCCCTTCAAATTTGCTGTCAAAATCTTGCCAGCCTCCTCTCTAATGGCACCTTTAGGACCCATCGGAGCCCACGCATCAAGCAAATCCAAGCTCCACTGACAATTCCTAAACAAAAAACTACCTGTATTCAAGGCAATCCACGACTTCTGCTCAAACAACAAATCGGGATAGCCATGAATCACCAAATTATGCTTATCATACTTGGACAAGGGGATCTCAAACACCATATCAGTAAACATCGCATCACTATCCATCCACCAAATCCACTCGATTTCTGGGTGGGACAACATCAACCTCCTAATCATTGGTAATTTCGCCCAATACCCAGCAAGTTCCTTATCCAAATGAGCCATATTATAAACGATCTCAATCCCATGAATCCTACAATAATCAATCTTATTCTTTATAGCCTTCAACAAATAATGATCTCCAATCGGGTTATCACAGGGACTAGGAGGAGACCCGGTTAATAGCAAAATACGAGGCTTCCCATTAACAAAGTTGGGGAATTCAGGGTTTTGACTCAGCCATACCTGGCGTTCCTGGTTCCAATTGGATATTTTGGGACCTAAACTGTAGGTGACATTAGGGTTGATCTCCGATTCTGCAGGATCATCCGGTTCGCTGTCGGATCGGATCTCTTTAAGGATCCGGTTAGTCTCTTCGATTAGATTCTGGTTGACGGCGTCAGCGTCGGAGCTACTGAGGTTTCCAATGCCGACAGTGCCACGAAGGACGAGGATTGTAACGAAGCCACAGAGGATTGTGATTTTGATGTTGTTGAATGTCTTGTTGATCTGCCTGCCACGTGGGAGCATTGTACGAGCTCTGCCGTTGGCGGTGGTTGTTGTGGGCAGCCCTCCAGCTCCTCCACCGCCGCTAGCTCTCTTCTGAGCTACGAAGTTGTCTTGTCCCATATTTTTATCTTACTGTCTCTCTAAATTCTAGGAGAAGGTCTTATTAGATGTAATAAATAATGGTTTTAGTAGCTGTCTCTGTATGTGTAAGAAAAGAAACAGACAGAAAGAGAGAGATCCCAATTTCTCTATCTTCTATGTGGACAGATTAAGGTACTGAAGTAATAGTAGTTTATTTATAGATCTGGAGAACATTTGATATTTTGATCATATATTTTATTCTCTACCAGAGAGATGTAAAACCCTAGCTAAAAGGACTTGGTGGAGTGGTGGTGGGATGGCGGCGGCGGTGGTGGCGGTGGTGGCGGTGGTGGTGGGACAGAGGTAGGAAGGAGAGGAGATTTACATGAAACGGCTGGCCTCCAATAATCGGCGGTTATAGGGGTTCTTAAATTAAATAAATAAACATATGTATTGGAAGACAGACAGGTTATGTGCATTTGTCGGATTTGGGGATCACGTTGATTATATTTTGTTACTTGATTTGATGTTTTTACTATGATTTATTTATTGGAATTAAAATGAATGTATTGTATGGTTGATTTTTCTTCAGGGAGGATTCATATATTTGTATATATACTATATTTGTAGCTCGTGCTCTCTCGCTGGCACGGCAAAATTTCTTTCAATGTAAAAAAATATTGCTAAGAAAAAAATATTACGATACCGACTTATTGATTTAATTAGTAATTTAAATAATATAACTAAAAAATATCACAAAATAAATAAACAAATAATAAAAAGTTAAAAAAACTTGATTCGATTCAAATCGGATTATAAAACAATTTAATAATGAAGGAAAATTAAAAACAAAAATAAAAAATCAAATTAAATCGTATTAGCTCGCAAACTTTGCTACCATAGAGATAGAATTTAGATAATCTCATAAAAAAAAAAATAAAAGACAAGAACAAAAGTTTGAATGTTAATTTCTAATAAATCAAATGAGAACATGATAACTCTAAAAAAAAAAAAAAAAGTTCAATCTCTTAAAAAAAGATAAAAAGAAAAGTTTAGCTTTTAAAACAAGGGAAAAAAAAAAAACAAGTCAATCCGTTCAAACTTCTTAAACCCGGTCTAATATCTAAAACATACAAGCCGTGAAATCTTTGAACCTAGTTCAATCAAGAAGCTTAACTATTAACAAATTTAATTTTGATTGATCAAATTGTGAAAAAAAAATCAATTTAAAAAAAAACTTGCCATAGAAAAAAATATAACAATAAAAAAAAATGAGGATCAAATTTGAATAAAAAAAACCATAGAGAATGAAATTGTAAAAAAAAAATAAAAAAAAAATCTCAAACAAAATAAATAGCAATCAAAAGAATGAAGATCAAATTTGAAAGATAAAAAAATAAAAGGGGGTGAAATTAAAAAACAACTATAGTTTTATAACTTATTAAAAATAAAAATAAAAAAGTAATCAAAAGAAAGGGACCAAATCTAAAAGATTAAAAATTAAAAAGGGATGATATTGAAAAATATTTGTAATTTCATGGGCTATTCAAAATAAATAAATAAAGTAATCAAAAGCACAGGGACCAAATGTGAAGAGGAAATAAATTACAGGGGCTAGTTTAATTTTTTGATGGAGCTGGCGTGGAATTCAAGAGTAGGGAGAGAAAAAAGAGAGAAAGCAAAGGCCATTGATGTCAAACTTGATGCGTATTTGGGGCACATGTCATCTCATTATATCGGTGGCGCTGAGATCTTTCAAACGTCACTCTGGAAGGTGGCGTTTGGTGGTCAAACATTCCCTTACGCACCCTAGAGCAATGTGGGGTTTGTACACACGTGTCAACATGTTTTTTAAATTATATTTAATAAATATAATTTATAACAATGTCCTTGAGTATCCTTGGAATTTACAATAAAAGCAATGTAAAATGACAAAAAAGTCTTGGGTGAGAGTTTTATTGGTTTTGTCTTTAAGGACATCAAAATAATTATGTTATTCTAAAAAAAATTAAAAATACAAAAATATCCTTGAATAGTAGGCATTATATTAGTTTATTCTAGAGTTAAATGAGCAATTTTACTGTACAAAAAATTATCAATCTAACCCCATACAATTTATAAAAGATAATTTTCTCATGTTGAAAAGATCACAAAATTCCCGGTTCACATTTTTTTTTATTGTTTTTTTCTCATAAAAAAAGGGTTCTCATTTCTAACTCATAATTGCTCAACTAGCTCTTTGTGGCGGCCTACTGAATTCTTAGTGTCTGTTTGAGGGTGTGATAAAAAATATGTTTTAAAATATTTTTTACTTGAAAATGTATTAATAATATTTAACATCAGCATATCAAAACGATCCAAATACAAATAAAAATATATTAATTTAAAGTAAAAAAATAAAATGATAATTCAACCACAACGTCAAAAAAAGCCTTTTAATTGTATCCCTTCAATGCACATTTCCCTCATAATTTATCCAAAGATACCAGTTTCTTGCATAACAAATTTTATTAGTTTTTTATGCAGACTAGCTATTGCTTGATGTCTAGTAAATTATTATTTAGTTATAAATATTAGTATTGGTTATTATTTGATTAGTGAAAGTAAATTAGTTATTTCATTTTTATTGGCTGTTATTCTTTCAATCATTATAATTATTATAATTACAATTATAAAACGTTAAATTACATGGCAAAAATAGTGGAATCCTTCACAGAACACTACTTAGAATTGTTTTTCCTTTGGGAATTTTTATTTCGTTATCAATTTTTTTTTAAAAATTAATCCTTGAAAATTGTGTTATATGGATTCTCGAGTGCATAATTTATTTTATTTGGTTTTTTATAGGGTTCTTAAAAAAACATACCAATATTTGATTGGTGTTAAAGTTTGCAAAAAAAAAAAAGCAATTGATTTCTTTTATTTGAAAAAAAAAAAAGAATTAATTGACCCAATTTAACCTTGGTTAAAATAAATTATTCTTCTTTTTACCTCATTGTTCAAAACAAGATGTTTCACTTTTGTACCTTTAGATTTTATCAAATTGCTTTTTTCATTCCTATTATTTTCCAATTTAGCATTTTGATTCAAAACTTTATTTATTTATTATTTAGTCATTGGATTTGAAAAATGACATAGAGTCATTTGAAATGGCAAAGAAAAAAGAAAGTTAATGAATGACTAATTTTGTGATGAAACTAGTTGTTCTTGATGTTAGCGGATTTTATTTGACAAAAAAAGTTTTTTTATAATTTTTTTTTCCTTTATCTTACCACTAAAAGGTAGATCAAAGCTCAATAATGTTTTTTTTTTTGAGTTTAGTTTTTTGTTTTTAAACCTTTTAAATGATAGTTTAATATTAGAAATAGATTTATTGAGATATAAATCATGTTTCTTAGGTATTTTCAATCCAAAGAATAATTGAAAATGGTTTTTTTTTAAGACCTAGAAGTTAGAAGCCTGACGTTTTGGCCACCGAAACAGCATGATTCAACCAATGGATGATGGTCGTATGATATTTTTTACAGAAAAAAAAAAAAAAAAACAAGAAGGTGGATGATATGTCATTTGTCCCTTTAGCTAAGTAAAAAATAAATAAATAAAAGGTTAGGCATGCGGACCTGACTTTGCAAACTCACACGCTCTTTTTTTGTTTTTATAGGCTTGACATGCTAGCTACCCAAGCCTACATGCCTAGCCTCTTTGTTGTTGTTGTTTTAAATGCTTTCACAACAATTTATATTTAATTTCTTGAAAAAAATAATTAAACTATAATAGATATATTACAATTTAAATTTAATTTCTTAAAATAAATTAATTAAACTATAATAGATATATTATTTTATTAAAATTTTAAGTTAATTAAAAAAGCATTTTAGATATTTTTATTAAATATCACTTTTTTAAAATAAGATTATAGAAACAGTTTTATAATATCAGCTAACATTATTTTTATACAACTCATCATAATCAATATTTTTTAAAAATAATTTTTTAATAACTTTACAAATAGCTTTTTTTTATTATTTCCGGTGTAGACCAAGTCACCTAGGAGTAATTAGGGATCCTCATTAGTAATTAGTAGAACACTATATAGGTAGTCCACGCTCCATCGCGGACCAGGTCAAATTTTTTCTAATGTAAAAAAAGAAAATATAGACAACAACAATTCAAAAAAACCGAGTTAACTTTACTATCGCGTGACCCGATATATGAAATCAAAATAACCCGCAAAAAGAAAAGTGAAAAGAAATTGCAAAGCTCAAGGCCTAATAACCATATGTCAAATGATGAAACAAAAAAGATTTCAAAAAATATAATGTCGAAGAAGAAGATTCGAGTTAACTCAAACTACTTGACTAACCCACACCTCACAACACTGTTCTCAATGCTATTCCCCAATACTTCCATGGTATTGGGATAAAAAATATATATTAGAATTTTAAAAGAATGGCCTAGTAAGAAAAACTCAAGTTCAATAAAAAACTTTTAAAAAAATCGAGCTAAGCCAGGTTAACTTTATTTATCCACTCTCGTAATAACCTAATAGAAAGAAAAGCTAAAAATGACAAAGGTCAAGAGCCAATAATTTAATGCCATATGGTAAAATTGAAAAAAAAATCAATGTCATAAAAAAAATTAAGGAAAAAGGACCTGAGTCAACCCGAGTCAACTTGACTAACCTATCACCCACGACATGAGATCGAGATAAAAACAATAGACTTTCAAAAGAAGGACCTGGTAAAAAAAAACTGAATTTAAATAAAACATTGAAAAAAAAAACCCGAGCTAACTTGACTAACTCACACTCAAGATAACCCAACAGAAACCAAAATAATTACAAAGCTCAAAGGTCAATAATTTAATGCTAAATGATGAAATTAAAAAAAAATACCTCATAAAAAATAAAAAATATGAGTCGATTTGTGTTAATTCGACTAAACTATTGCTCAGAATATAAGATTAAGATAACTTAACAAAAGTGAAATGGAACAAACAATGAAGCTAAGGGCCCAATAATCAAATGTCAAATCATGAATTTGAAAAAATAATATTTTTTAATAAACAACCAAAAAAAAATAGATGAACTTAATCAGGCCCAAGTTATAATACAGAGATTACCTTGTAGGAAAGTAGTCATGAAAAAATAAAAAACTACAATTTACAACCGTTAAACAATTTAAAACTCAAACAATATAAACCAAATATGGTATAAAAATAAAATAAAATAAAACAATTATGGGCTAAAATGGAAAGCAAAATAAATTAAGAAAAGGATAAAAAAAATCATAATTGAAAGAATTAAGATTAAAATTGGATAAAAAACAAAATAAAATAAAATGTGAAGGGATAACAAAAAAAGATAAATCAAGAAAATGATAAGAAAATAGAAATCAAAAGAATGAGGATTAAAATAAGATTAAAAAAACAAATGCAATGAAATGATAAGATATAGACTTTAGAAAAAAAATAATCAAGAAAAGTATATAAAATATAGAAAAATGGAAACCAAAAGTGAGGATCAAATTGGATATAAAAACTATATAGAATAAAATACTCAGTGACAAAATTGTAAAAAAAGCTAAACTTAAAAAAGAATAAAAATCAAAATAAATATTAATTAAAAGAATAAGAGTCAAAATCAATAAATTTACAAACTTGAGGACACAATTGTTTTTTAGAAGGGCTAGCGCGAATGTCAAAGGCATGAGATAGAAAATAGTGAAGAAAGATATAAAACTCCTCCTTCGTGAGCACACGCCACATTGCGGGAAGAGGATGATTGGCCACTCTGAATGCCTCTACAGAAGAAGGATTTTGGCAACTGTATATCCCTACAGGTGCCATCCAAAAGGTACGAAGGCTATTATGATTGCAAGTGTTAGCAACTTTTTTAAATAATATCTAATTACTTAAAATTACCAAACAACACCTAACTAAATCTAAAAAATAAGAAAAAATCAGAATAAAAAAACTAAAACGTGTTTGAAACCAACTTTATTTAAAAAACATTCAAGGGTAATTCTATAATTTAACTGTTTTAAAAAAATAAAAAAGACAAAAAAGCCCTCATGCATGTTCATTTTTTTTTCTCTAAAGGACATGACTGTAACTTTATTGTGCAATTTTTTAAAAAAGACAAAAGAGCCCATGATCGATAGTTTAACATCTTTTTGCTTTTAAGGGCAAAATAGTCATTTAATGTGATAAAAAATATGTCATGACCAATTTGTCCCCAATGAATTCTTCAATGACTATTGTATCCCCTAGAAAAGATGATTCCACCTCCAATTACAAGCTTATTAAGTTTTTTGTTCAAGGATATAAGTGTCATTTCATTGTTCTAATGAACAGTGAAATGTGTTTATGGCTACAATGTTTTACTTATGGCTTTTAGTTTTTTTTTTTTTAATGGGAGTTATATTATTACCAAAGGGGCTGAATTGGATACTATTACAAAAAAATAAAGGGCTAATATGACCTCATCTTATAATATTCTAGAGGAAATATTTCAATCAAAAACCTATTGGTAAATACTAGATTAGTAGCTCATGCTTTTCCGCAAACCAGGTAATTGTTTTTCGATGTAAAAAAAGAATGGTAAGGTAAAACAAATCTTAGAATTGAGTCATTGGTTCAATTGGTAATTTAAATAAGATAAACAAAAAACACATCAACCATAGATATATTGAAAAAATGACAATAAAAAAAGGTAAAAAGAAGCAAACCTAAGCCCATCTAAATTAACAAACAACCCAATATCGAAAGGTGAAAATATAAAAAGAAATAATTTTGAAAAAACAACAAAAAAAACCCTGTTAAATTGGGTAAACTTGTAAACTCCACGTCTATAGGCATAAGACTAGGATAATTCATAGAAAAAAATCAAGAAAAAAAATCTTAAATGATGAAATTGAAATAAATCAATTTTTAAAAAGAACACAAAAAAGTCAACTTGTTTTAACATTTGAAACCAAAGATTCTAGTCATGAACCTAGGGCTAACGCCAAAGAAGACAAATCATGAAAAAAAATAACAAAGCAAAACTAAGAAAAAATGATAAAAATAAAAAATAAAACATCAGCTTAAAAAAAAAAAAAAAATCAAGCGAACCTCCTAAACGTAATATAATTTATAGAACTTGCAATTTATGAAATCCTAGATTCAGATTCAAACAAGAAGCTTAATTCAAGACCAATTTAATTTTGAAGGATAAAATCTTGAAAATAATATTAATAAAAAGCTTCCAAAAGCAAAAAAGATAGCAACATAAAGAATAAGAATAAAATTTGATAGAAAAAAATCTAAGGAGGTTGAGATTATATATAAAAAAAGATATTAAAAATAATCTCAAATAAAACAAATAGCAATCAAAAGAATAGAGATAAAATTTGAAAGATTAAAAAATCAAAGAGGATGAAATTGAAAAACAATTATAATTTTATAGATTATTTTTAAATTAAAAAGAGTTAAGGGGTGAAATTGAAAAACAATTGTAATTTTATAGATGATTCAAAAAATTTTAAAAATAGCAATAATAAGGTTAGGGACCAAATATGAAGGAAAAATAAATTCTAGTGGCTAGTCTAAATTTTTGAAAAGGTTAGCACTGGATTTGAGATGGAGAGAAAGAATAGAAAAAAAAAGTCAATGGTGTCAAACCCAAGGTACTTTCTGGGTACACTCCACTCCATCGTGTTAGGGGTATCAAGACCTTTCAAACACAGGTGCAGAAGAAAGTGTTTGATGGTTAGACAACCCAACATACGCCACTCAAACGGCACAAAACTTATTCATTCGCTAGCACGAGCCAAGATAATGTTTTTCAATATTTAATATATGCTTGATTATTATTGGATTATAATAATGCCCATGAGTAGCCTTTAAATTAACAAAAAAAAAAACCATTATGAAAGGATAAGAAAACCCTTGAAAGAGAGTTATGTTGGCTTTATTTTTAAGGGCAACAAAGTGATTTTACTATTATAAGAAATTTGAAAAGACCACAATGCCCTTGATTGAAATGCATTATATATTTTTTTTATTAAAGGGTTAAATAAGTAATTTTATTGTGCAAAAAAATTGAAATGATTAGCTTCCTACTTCATAAATTGCTAAAGATAATTGTATCATATTGAAAATATTATCTTGCCTCTGATGCATGGTTTAAAGGTTATTTTGGTCCAAGGACAATTTCATTATTTTACTATTCTAATAAATAATATTTTATTCCTCAGGGTATAGCATCTTTTCTTCTCACTTTAGGTTTTTTTTTAATGTAGATCATCCATGCCACAAATTCTTCGTGAAACAAAAAACAATGAAAAAAACTACTAAAATTAGAAAATAAAAAAAAATTGAAAAATAAAAGCCCAAATATTAAAGAAAAAACAACAAGAAAAACTTAAAGAAGATTATAAATCATTGGATCATGAACTCAAAATGGAACCCAATTGCTACTCTTGTATAGAGTCTGTTTAAGAGTATAGTAAAAGTTATTTTTTAAAGTGTTTTTTATTTGAAAATATATCAAAATAATTTTTAAAAAATATTATTTTTTATATCAATACATAAAAACAATCCAAAAACATATAAAAATTAATTTAAAGCTAAAGAAAATTAAAAACATGGTTGAACTGCAATATCAAATTAAATCTTATTTAATTATTCGATGTAATAAAAAAAAATTTGTCTCGATCACTTTATATGGTAAATATAAATGTTTCATTTTTAGCTATATCTACTTGTACATAACTGTTTAAAATGAGCTCTGCTTTGAAAAAGAAAACAAAAATACTTGTCAATTCTAGCCATTACTTTGAATCTAAATATTGGCCAACTCATCTTTCATAATAGATCACATATAATGATATCAATCTTTATTTCCTACTAGAATAGCATATGATTTTCTTGTTATAAGTGAGAAAATAAGAGTAAATTATAAAATTCGTCCCTTTAGTTTTTAGAAAAAAAAAATTAGACCCCTTTTTTCAAAACTATTTTTTAGTCTATTTTTTGTGTTTTTTCAATTAATTTATTTTTAAAAAATAACTAGATATTATGGAAATATTGACAAGGAAAGAAAATATTTAATGTTTTGATGCGTCGTAGTCTTAGAATTTTTAAAATAATGACATTGTGTTAAAACAATTGTATTCATTTTATATAACATATTCTCTTAGCTTCAAGCCACAAATGGACATATCATTTTTATAATAAAAAATAATATTTTGTTAATATTAAAAGAAGAATAAATACATATTTTTTTTAAATTACAAAAATGTCCATAATAATGAAAATGAATTTTGTTATTTGAAAAACATATTGAGAGTAGCAAAATAGGAAAATAGCCTTTTATATTTTTATATTTTTAAATTTTTTCTTTTGTTTTTGAAACATAATCATGTAAAAATACAGACAAATAATTTGAATTTATTTTTTAAATAAAATTTTGAGTTTGAGTCTTGAAAATAAAACATATTATTATTAAAAAACATTTACTTTTTTTTTGTAAGCCAACCTAACTTGACTGGATTAATGGAGATTTGATAAATTTCTAGATACCTAAAATTAAGGTATCTGAATTTATTATCCTCATTAACAATATACTAAAAGGCGTGGGAAAGCACTGTAGCTTCCCCACACCTTTCACTTATTATAATTATATTATATTATATTATATAACTTTTTTTTGTTTTTTTAATGAATTTTTTTTGTTTGATTTAATTTAATAATGTTAATTTTTTATTTATTTAGTTATCAGATTTTCATAATACGAATCTCAGGTTTGATGAGTTAATTTGGTTTGACGAGTTAACTCAGATTTTTTTTAATTAATTTTTTTCATTTAGTTTAGTTTGTTAATGCTAATTTTTTTTATTTAATTATTAGACTTTTATGACACGTATCCTAGACTTGATGGGTTAACTTGGTTTGATGGGTTAATCCAGTTAATTATGGGTAAACCCGTCAATTTTGTTTTTCTATTTAGTTATCAAATTTTCATGGCGCGAATTCCCACGCCTTTCACTTATTATAATTATAATAATTATATTATATTATATTATATTATATAACTTTTTTTTATTTTTTTTGTTTTTTTAATGAATTTTTTTTGTTTGATTTAATTTAATAATGTTAATTTTTTTTTGTTTAGTTATCAGATTTTCATAATACGAATCTCGGGTTTGATGGGTTAATTTGGTTTGACGAGTTAACCCAGATTTTTTTTAATTAATTTTTTTCATTTAGTTTAGTTTGTTAATGTTAATTTTTTTTATTTAATTATTAGACTTTCATGACACGTATCCTAGGCTTGACGGGTTAACTTGGTTTGATGGGTTAATCCAGTTAATTATAGGTAAACCCGTCAATTTTTTTTCTATTTAGTTATCAAATTTTCATGGCGCGAATTCCAGGTTTTACAGGATAACCTGGTTTAAAGAGTTAACCCAATTAATTCAATTTTTTTTTCTTTTTCTTCATTAGTATTTTTTTTCCTGTTGGTTTTTTTCTTTTTAATCAATCTATTTAATTATCACATTTTTATGACACGACCTTATAGCCAGATCCACATCCAATATTCTTGGGTCCGGTATTGCAGCTAGGCTCACTTAAATTTGGATCATGCAAGTTTAATGTTATTATTAATACTATTCTTAGGTCAGGTGTTGTAACCAAACCCAAGACTCTTGAGTATAGCTTTGCAGAAAAACCTAAGACTTTTAAATCTTTATTTTTTTTATATTTTTATGCAAAAACAAATGACCTCCGGCATCGCGCGGGTCATATAACTAGTTAAAGAACTCTAAAATGTTATTTTTTTTTGTTTGATTTTTTTTGTTAATGTTATTTTTTTTATTTAGTTATCATATTTTCATAATATAAATCTCGGGTTTGATAGGTTAACCTGATTTGACGAGTTATTTTTTTCATTTAGTTTAGTTTGTTAAAGTTAATTTTTTTTTCTATTTAATTATCAGATTTTCATGACACGTATCCTGGGCTTGACGGGTAAACTTGGTTTGATGGGTTAACCCGGTTAATTCGGGGTAAACCCGTCATTTTTTTTTCTATTTAGTTATCAAACTTTTATGACGCAAATTCCAGGTTTTACGGGATAACCTGGTTTAAAGGGTTAACCCAATTAATTCAATGTTTTTTTCTTCATTAGTTTTTTCCTTTATGTTGATTCTTTTTCTTTGTTTTTTTTTTAATTACTCTATTTAATTATCACACTTTTATGACACGACCTTATAGCCCGACCCACATCCAATATTCTTGAGTCTGGTGTTACAGCTAGGCTCACTTAAACTTGGATCATGCAAGTTTAATTTTATTATTAATATTATAAATATTACTCTTAGGTTAGACGTTGCAGCCAAATTCAAGATTCTTGGGTATAATTTTACAGAAAAACTCAAGATTTTTTAATTTTTATTTTTTAAAATATTTTTTATACAAAAAAAGATGACCCGTGGCATCGCGCGGGTATCAAAGCTAGTTTTATATAAGGATTGTGACTGCATCGAAGTGGCAATTGATTATAATTTTTACTATTCTCTTTTATTGATTAACAATGATCGTGCAGTCACATGTAATAGCAAAGTCAAACATATATTCATTTCATACAATGATATACAATTGATTTATTTGTTTCCATTTTTAATTTAATTTTTATATAATCTATTTCTGGAAAAAAAGATTGGTGAGCATGTCAAACTTAACTATTTTGATATCATATAGATTATAAGGGAAGTTTTGAAAGGAAAAGGAAGCACAATGGATCCAGTTAACATTTAAGTACAAAAGGAAAAGAATACTTTTTTATACATGGAAAAGAAGACTGTGAAGCATCTCAATTTGTTTTTCATTTTTAAACTTTTTTGTTCTCTTGTAATTAAGTATTTTTATAGTCTAATTAGATAGAATTGAGCTTTAAATTATATATAAAAAATATAAAATTAAAAGATAAAGGATCAAAACATAAACAATTCAAAAATTAAAAAAAAGCCTAATCCCACATTATCAACAATTCTTATTTTGATCCAAAAATTTATTTTATTTATTTTTCAGCCAATAACATTGAGAGATTAGTAAGAAAGTCTCATGAAAATAGCAATGAAAGAGAAAATTAACGATTGAACTACTTTAGGACAACAAAACTTGTTATTCTTGGTGTCAACAGATTTTATTTAATGAGGAAAATGTGATGGTAGTTATTTTAAATCTTCACATTGCTTATAAAAACAAATCTAGGTAGAGAGAAAGAAATAATTATCTATTTGATTTTGTATTTTTGAGCTATTTTATATGGTTTTTGGCTTGATAAATTAGTTTTTCTAATATTCGAAGGATATTTATTAGGTGTTTTTGGGATATAACAAGTGAAAAAAAGATTTTTCATACTAAAAAATTTTAGCTCTAATTTTCCAACTACCGCAGTGATGGTTGGATTCTTTGCATTGTTAGACTTTGCTTTTGTTTTTGTTTTTTTTTAAAATAAGGATGGGAAGGACAATCTATAATACCCCTTATAAAAGAACATAAAAAAAAAATGTTAGCCAGAATGATATTGTTTTCAGAATATTTTTTTTATGGTTAATTGTCCTTTTGAGATAATTTAGTCTCACAAAAAAATAAAAAGAAATATGAGTTTTTATTTATAAATAATATGGGTTTGTTAGTTCAATATTTTTCCTCTTCTTTGTTTTTGTTATTACATTATATCTTTTCAATTTATAATTTTTTTACATATTTTTAAAATATATTATTTCTAACATTTATAAACTAAATTCTCACTTTATTATTTTTTAACTAATAATAAATTTTTATTGGTTTGAATTTATTTTTTTAATTTTTATTTTTATATATATCTTTCCAATCTTTTATAGCTTTAATCATAAGCGTTGATGCTATATTTAAAACACTTTAAAATTACCCGATACATAAAAATGTCAAATCTAACCTGTAATTCTTAAGTATTTAAAGTAGGGGAAAAAAACTAAATTCATTTTGTGTTGAAGAAAAACCTTTGATGGTTTAGCAACCAAGATATCGTGTGATCTTCATGTTGCTTTTCATTTAAAGACATAATAATATTATTCTAACTCCTCATGTGGCACCTTCACCATTTTCATTTGATATTGAAGTTAATTATAAACTTAAAAGATCAAATGATTTGATTGTATATTTTTTTAGTGAAAGGACCAAATAAGAACTTGTTTGCGTAATTATAAAATCTTTAAATGTACTTGAAAATTAGAGAGGGTATCATTTTCCATCTCCAAAATCAAGAGAAAGTCAATAAAAAATAATAATAATAAAAAAAGGCCAACCACGTTATCTTTTCAGTCCAATGGACTTTCAGGCGTCTAAGGGCGTGTCTCTTGCTGATCACAGCTAGCTTTAACGCGTTCAGTCAAGTCCATCGGATGGTTCCCAGAAAGAGGAGGCTAGAAAGGTAGGTAAGCTGCTTCTGGCAAGTTAGTCCCAGATGGAGCTTCGAAGTTAAACCGAACACGGACCACGCGCACTGCAAGGACGTGACCCAAACACTTAACCATTGACATGTGCATTTCCCACATCACATGGGTGGTTGGTTACACATGTCCGTAACAGATCGCCACCAATCTTCATGATCTGTGACTTGTACCCACGTGCCAATGTGTCCCCGCTTCCCATCTCAACTCTTGTTCATATTCTAGCTAGTGGTGTCTCTTATTTAATTTCTACAAAAAAAACAAAAAAAACTCCAAACATTTTCTCAAAATATCTAGCTTTAATTGATTCTCCATTTGACCATGTTAGGCATGGTAATTTCTTTCAAGATGTCAATTGTATTCCGGTTAATAATTTATTTTTTCAATTAAATAAATATATTTTAGTTTAAGATGATTTCAACGTGCTATTTCAGGGTTATATTGTTTTTTTAATAATATATATATATATATATATATAATTCAAAATATTAATTCAACAAACATAATTTCAATTCAAATCCAAAGATAAATTAAATTAAAATTATATGATTCAAATTTGAAATACAAGTAAAGATGTGGGAGTTGACTAGATGTGACCGATCGACTCGACGGGTCCAAAGACAACTTAAATGACTGGTAAAAATATAGTTTGATTAAAAAAATTCAAGATGATATTTTTTTTTAATGTTGAGACGACTACATATTGAATTGAATTGAATCATCAGACCATAAAACAACTTAAGTCTACTTAAGTTAACTCACAAAACTCATTACCCGAATCATGAGATTGAGATAATTTCACAAAAAAAACAAACTAAAACAAATGATAAATCCTAATTTATAATTAACCAAATGCTGAATGATAAAACAAAAAAAAACAATTAAAAAAATAGCCAAGAAAAACTTAAGTCAACTGAGCTAACCTGTCAAACCTATGATATGGATTATAAGATTGAGATAACAAAAAAAAAAAAAAAAACCATAATAAATTATAAAGTCCAATCTCCAATAAACTAAGTATTGAAGGATGAGATTAGAGAAACATATATTTGTCTTAAAAAAAACATTATTTGGCGAGAACATAATCAAAATGTTCCAATCATAATTTTTGAAAAAGGGCGAGATTCTAAGAAAGATGAAATTTGTTTTGATTTGTTTTTTTTTTAACTAAAATAAGATACATCAACCTTTTTGGATGGAATATAATGAAATTGACAACCTTAATTTCACACGTAGCTTTAAATTAATTTTATTATTATTATTATAGCAGTGAAATAGTTCGTCATGGATGTTTTGTCTTAATTACAATTATATCAAATATAAAACATGTTAAAACTTAATACCTACAAATATATATTAGCTTAAACAGTTTAAACCTCTTTTGAATTTTAAGTCACAAGAAAATTGATCTCCCAGCTTTTGTTTCTTTTATGAAATACAATGCTCTCTTAGCTTTAATTTTGGATTTGACGAAATTGTTTTCTCCCTCCTAAACACTAGTTGAAAGAAACAATTTTTACAAGAAAAAGCAAAGTAATCATAAGTTTCAGGAATTTTTAGTTATGAAAAAGTTAGAAAACAAATCATCCATAAATTTAGAGTTCTAGAAACTATCACCACTAATAAAGGAACATTATTAACTAGAGAAAAGGTAAAGCAATTTATAAAAAATATGAGTTTAAAATAATTCATTCTACTCTCTATTATATCTAGGCCAACTAGCAAGCAAGATGAACTAATAAAACTTTATTCCTTAATATTCATGAATTAGTAAGAAACTTTAATTCTTATCATTCAAAAATTGCAATTATAATCAAAAATATTAATGAATTCAATTACATTCATGAGATTACAAAGAAAACAAATTTGTTTAAAACATATTGGAGTCTAAGATAAACTATTCTCTAACTAAGCCCTAAGACTTTTAAAAGGAGAAAGTCATGGCTAGGAGCTCCTTCACAGCCTTCTTCATCGATATGTTAGTATATAAGCTTTATCGTCAATCGATTGGTTACATGTGACACTAACTTTGTTCATGAAAAATATATTTGTTATTAATAAATGTTTTTTTTATCTTTAATATTCATTTATATTTGATCGATGAATCTAATATTTTATTAATGAGTCTAAAGTAAAAATAAAGTCATTGTGATAAAAATACTTTGTAAAGAAAATTATAAAGTTATTATAATTATGAGATTCGTATTGCATCAAAGTATTATTTCTAAGTATTCATGGTCAAGGCTATATTAAGACTAGACATTAATTGTAATCATTGAGACTAGTACATATCATGTTAATTCTTTTATGAAATGAAACAGTTGTTCTCATAAGTTTATGTATGGGGGTATCTAAAACTAATATGTAGGTGCTTGATAAATGACATGTACTCTGAACTGACCAACATGAGGATTTCATATGGAAAGATCAATTGTATTTATAGAAAGGTTCACGTGACATTTATGTAAGGATTCTTAGACTTGAGATCACTAAGTTATCTTAAATAGGTATTGTTATACTTTGATCTCGGCTACATGTTGTCCTAGTCAAAGATAACAAATTGATAAATATTAGGTATAACATGAACTATATATAAAGGTATTTGAGTGATTAAGAAAAGATTTATCATCCTCTCAAATAGTATTAATTGTGAAACTTTTGCGCAAGGGTGGAATAATATTTTAAAAAATTTGTAAATCTTATTCAAAGAATCAATGACCATATTGTTGAGAAAAAAATGATGTGACAGAGTAGATGCATTGGAACACCTAGTTATTTCTATAACCTTTTGAGCTTTGAAACTTAGGAAAAACATGGTAAATTTTTTTTATTTCACATTATCAAATAATCATATAAACACTACCAAAATTTCATCTCAAATTATAGACAAACACATGTTCATTTCTATAACAACTTTCTAACTCTTTAATCCAATCATCCTGGATCAAATCTCATTATTATTTCAATAACAATTTCACATTTTCTTTCAAGTATGATATCCCCTTTTACATTAAAGGCAATTATAATTGGAATAAATGAAACAACATTTGAACCATAATAAAATCATAAACATTAACAACTTTATTATCCTTTTTTTTTTTTCCAATTTGTCTTCAATTAAACCATTAATTGCGCCCCTGCAATATTTTTTGACTACCTATAAATTAAATTTTGTATTATTTTTAAATTAGATATAAATTAAATTCTTGCTTGATTGTAACCCAAATTGTATTTTACTTATGAAACCTTTTTTTCTTCGAAGATTCTTTAAATGATTGTTTTTTCTAGAAATGTTTTCTTTGAAAATGATTTTTTTTCTAAAAACAACATTATTTTTGGAAATTCTTGGAAACTTTTAAGGGGGTAAAAATCTTGTTAAAACAGTTGTCATAATCCAATTTGACTTCTATTTTTATATATATTTCAAAAACATAAAACAAATTCTAAAAAATATATTTTTTCAATAAATCTAATTAATTTTAATCATTTTGTTATTTTTCATCACTTTTATTTATTTATGTGTGTCAAGATAAATTTGAAATAATCAAACAAATCAAAATAATAATAGTAAAATAAATAAAAATAATAATTACTACTACTACTACTACTATAAAGAGAGGAACATAAAATATGCAGTTGGAGGTAAAATTGGACAAATAATTGAGTTTAACTAGTCAATGATTGAGTTGAACAAGGTAAAGAAAGTTGAAGATTGATTTAGATTATAATTGGAGGCTTCATTCAAAAGTAAAAGTTTATTGTGGCTTTAATTAAAAGAATTGAAGGGCCAAAGACTAAACTATAGAAGGAAGTAAAAAGGGTTTAATTATTTCAATCAGAGGTGAAATTAAAGAGAAAAGGTGAGAAATAGGGAAAATTAGTCAAAATTGTATAATTTTAGAAACCAATGACTAATTTGGAAAAGATGGACAAATTAAAGGGTTCATTTAATACACTTAGGGATGAAATTAAAAGGAAGGTAAAAAACTAAAAACTTAATTGAATGGAAATTTAAAATTTAAAATTTAAAATTTAAAATTTAAAAGATTAATGACTAGATTAAAATAAATAGAGAAATGTGAGGCCTTAATTGCAAAAATTTTAAATGACGTTGTTTTACATCTTTTCATTGTCTTCTCATGAGAATGAAGAATATGCTGGAAAAATGTAGATTTCCAGCCTTAGCAAGCCATTATTGGCATCAATATTTTGCTTTGATTAATCCTCATTCAAGTAAAAATTAAGAGATGATTGTTCTTCTATATACCAAATATTATTATAATGTAAAAAGTTACATTTTAATGCCATGATCCATTCCCTAAATCAAAACAAAGTACCATAGTCACCAACAACTAAATGAAAGAATATCTTATGATTTTGGGACCAGATTTATGGAGATTTTAAGCCTGATTTATTGTCTAAATAATAATGGACATTGAAGACCACTATAACTAATATTTTCACCTATAAAATAAGATATGATATCCTTACAAAATGGAAGAAAATTCAGTTAACAATACTTGAATATGTTAGTAGGTTTGTGAAAAAGAAAAAAGAAAAGACAAAAAGGAAAAATTAGAGATGAAAATGTTAAAAAAATAATAGGTGTTGTATAAGATCAAAACAGTAATGCAAAGTAAAAACTCAAGAACAAGAAAAATATTGAGAGAAAGGTATACTTTTATTCAAGTGTTTCTCTTTAAGCTCTCTTATACCCTCTCTCTTTTATGCTATTTTTTAATAATAAATTACAAGCTTTTTTATAGGTACAAAGTCCTAGATAATTAAGGAATTAAACTAATATAAGAAAATCATAATCTAAACAAGAATTGTATTCTACCATCTGAATTGGTCGACTGCTTCAACTTATTCCTCCCAGTTGCTTAGTCTCAACCAGTCGACTAGTTCAACTAATTTCTAGAAATTAGTTTACTTTCAACACCCCCCTTAAACTTTATTTTTTTTATAACTCCCAATGTATTTTTCATCTTGGTAAAATATAATTTTTCAATGGCTTTGTGAAGATATTCACAACTTGGTCTTGTGTCTTCACATACTTGACTTCAACTTCTTTATTTGCAATGCAATCTCGCGAGTAATGGAATATTGTGTCAATATGCTTACTTCTATCATAAAATATTAGATTTTTTGCTATTGTAATGTCTGATGAGTTATCCATATAAATTTCAGTAAGTTTCTCTTATGACATTCACAATTCTTTCAACAATCTTTTTAGTCATATGGAATGACAAACACATGATGTGACAACTATATATTCAACTTCATATGTTGACAAAGTGGCTATAAATTGCTTCTTTGAACTCTATGTAAATGTTGTGTCTTTTATGTAGGAAACAAAATCCGTAATGCTTTTTCTATCATTCATATCTCCAGCCAAATCATTATCACTATAACCCACAAGTTTAAAACTATTAGAATAACCATTGAACAAATAAAAATCAATAGTACCTTTGATATACCAAGGAACTCGCTTCAATGCTTTAAAATATATCATGGTTGGTGTCTCTATAAATTTATTCATAAATCCTATTCCAAAAAAAAAAAAAAAATTGGATGATTACATGTCAAATATCTCAAACTCCCAACTAAGTTTTTGAATGTTGTAAAGTTTATCTTTTATACTTCATTATTTTTTGACATCTTTACTCCATACTCAACTGGAGTATTTACTTTTGAACAATCCTCCATCTTGAACTTCTTAAAAACCTCCCTTACAAACATCTCTTGATTCATAAAGATTCCATCTTCTCCTTGTTTGATCTATATCCCTAAGTAGTAGAACATAAGACTAATATTTATTATCTCAAACTCCTTGATCATTATTTGCTTGACGTCTTTAAACATCTTTGGATTATTTCTTGTAAGGATCAAATCATCCATAAACAAACATACAATAAGAGTATCACCACTCTCTTTGATCTTTATATAGATATCATATTCATCAAAGTATTTAACCAATCTATTCTTTAAGAAATAATCATCAATACGACTATACCAAGCTAGCCCTTGGGGCTTGGTTCAATCCATACAAGGTTTTGTTCAACTTTAATACCTTGTCTTCATGTCCATTCACTTCATATCTCATAGGTTGCTCAATGTAGACATTCTCTTCAAGAAAACCATTAAGAAAGGCTGATTTGACATTTATTTGATAAATTCTCCATCTATGTTGGGTAATGGAGGCAATAATTAATCGAATGATCTCCAATATAGCAACTAGAGAAAAAACTTCATTATAGTCAATCCAATGCTTTTGACTATAACATTTTGCCACAAACCTTGCTTTGTACTTTTCTACTTCTCTTTTGGTATTCTTCTTTTCTTTATAGATCCACTTGGCTTCTTTCCTCCTAGTCTAGAAAGCAATTTCTATGTGTTATTTTTCTCAATTGAAGCAATCTTCTTTTTTATATCAATTCTTCATTTTGCGTCTTTTATTGCTTCTTTAAACACTATATGATCACACGTAGCAAAGTGATAATATAGTGTTACATCATCAATAGGATTAGTTACCTTATATAAGTCATCAAGGCTTTTAATCTTTCTTGGTAAACTTGGTAGAGTAAAAAATAGACAAGACGACCAAAAGCTCAAAGGAAGAAAATAAAGGACCAAAGTTGAAACAACCTCAATTTTTGCATGCAAAACCCCATGTCTATCCTATAGATTAACTAAAACCATGGAAATTTTTTTTTATTCATATATCATAAGCTACATATAAACTATCCAAAGTTTTACCGAAAATTTGGTAGAGCTTTCTCTATATTAGAACCATCCTAAGTTATCGACACGCTTTTATACATCCTAAAATAATGCAACAATCATGGTCCAACTATCTTGGACGTTTCCTCAAATTCATTCACAACCACATCATTCAAAAACAACAATTCTACATTGCACAATTATAACATACTTTACATAAAAATTAACCATGATATATACCCATCCATCATTAAATACACTGATATTTGGTTCATTAAGATAATTTAATGCATTACAAGTCATTAGTTTCATAAATATCTGTATTATACTTAGTTCCATAATTCAAAATAAAGTTAACATTCGATACTGTTAATGCTATTATTTGTTTCATTAATATAAGATGCATATTCAAATGAAATCAATGAGGATTATGATTTAGAGTATGTTTAGGACAACCTGTGAATTAGAATATGGATAGATTGTTATACATTCGATATTGTTAATGCTATTCTAGGCAACTTAGAACACGAAGAAATCTTGGGTAGAGCTCAAGAATAAAAACATCTATGCTGAAATTTCATTAAATTGGGTAACTTTATTCAATTCAAAATGATAAATCCATTGTAAATAGTAGAACACATAAAATTTGCTATGAATGTTGTTCATGATGGGGAAATTCACTTAGGTTAAGATTTGGTAATTTGTTTAGATGGATAAGGAGTGTACTAAGTGTCAAAATTAAGAATATAATAAAACAACTTAAAATGGAAACCCATATGCACGTGTGTGTGTGTGTGTAATGGAAAGCTTACATCATAAGAATGAGAATATTTTTAATAGGAAAGGATATATAGAAACAATTATCCTATTTTTCACGCACATGAATATAGAAAATCCTAAAAAACTATATGAAGAATTTCGAGTCATTACACAACTCATCATAAGTAAGGTCGGATTCATCAGCCGAAGATTGTAACTTATTTTGACTTTCAATTGCTATAAAAGACATGTTTGAATTAGATGTATGACTAAATTCGATAATTAATGCAAATTACGTCAAGCACACATAATAATCAATAATATATTTAAAGTATTTAAAGTATCGAGATAAGATAGAGAATTTGTAAACTCATTTTTAGTGGTTTAATAAGCTAACATCCACACCTCAAATACCAAATCATACTTTAATATTGTATTCCTTTACTGGTCTAAGTTCAAGAGTACAATAACCACTTGATGAATCCACAATAAGGTTTTTTACACCACATGAAGAAATCCCATTTTCAAGTTTTTTTTTCTATTTGAAGATAAGTTCTCTTCAAGATTTTTTCTTAGTGAAATTCTTTCACCAATACCAAGAGTTTTTAAACTCCTAAAGGTTTACAAAAAATGATTTTATATTCACAACAAACTTTCATAGTAAAATGGATAATGCAATTTAAGTTATAATATCTCTATAACTCATAAAATAACACTTATATAATTTGAAAATGTTTAAGCGTTATAAGAATTGAATACTCTTGTGTTGGAATATGAAAGTTTAATAACATAAATTAGAGTATGATCAATGATTGATAATTTTATAGTTGTTTTGCTCTTAAAATAACTTGTATAAGATATATGTTCAGGTTCTCTTGTTAGTTTCGTAATTAGACAATATATATATATAAGAAAATTTGGTTGTTTATAGCTGTTATAATCTCATTGATAGCTCAAACAATTGATTGATTTCTACAGAATTCCAAACTTATCAGTTTAACCTAGGTGAATTCTTAGAATTGTCTATCTTAGATTTTATTACCAATCATTTAATGCATGTAGAGTGAAGTATGCGAGTTCATTTTAATTGTCATATCAAGTAAGATATAAAGATATACATTATAACATTAAAATGAATACTTAATCTATGTCTTCACTTTATTTCCTTCTTGGACTTCATGATTGAATTTCTTATAAAATCCATTATGTTTATTGATATGTTCTCTATATAAAATCTATTTAAAGGTCATTCTCAACCAAACATATTATTAGTTTATTTTTTTTATTTTATTATTATCATCAAAATATATAAAAATATGAATGTGTAACTCTAAATATATAACTAATCTAGGTCTGCTAAAATCAAATTTTTTTTGAAATTTTAATTAAATATATATTTTTTATATTTTACCTTTAATATTGGATTGTTTAAAATTAAAAAAACTTAATCAATTTATAGTAATTTCACAAGTTATCATACCATGAGGGGTGTTTGAAAGTGTGGTAGCGGATGTTTTTCAAAGTATTTTTACTCGGAAATATATTAAAATAATATATATTTTTTTATTTTTTAAATTGTTTTTTGACATTAACACTTCAAAATGATATAAAAACATTAAATAATATCAATTTAAAGCAAAGAATAAAATAAAATAAAATTCAATTTTTTTCAAAAATATTTTTGAAACACAAAAATAAACAAGTCCTATTTTCGTGATTTCTCAGCAATTTAGGCCCCGTTTGTTTGCTGAAAAGTAGTTTTTTTTGGAAAGTGGATTCATGAAAACTAAATTATTTTTTGATGTTTTGTAGTGTCATGAAAAATAAATTGAAAAATATTTTTCAGTGTTTGGTCATGTCATGAAAAATGAGCTAAAAAATAACTTATTAATGTTTTTTTTAAGGTTATTTAAATAATAAGGAAGAAATCTTACAAATTAAAAAGTTGAATGAGAATGAAATTAAAAAAAAATCTAATTTTATAAATTATCTCAAATAAAATAAATAATAATCAAAATAATGGAAATCAAATCTAACAGATAAAAAAATTGAAAGATGATGAAATTTAAATAATAATTATTACAATTTCATAATTATTTCAAATTAAATAAATAACAATAAAAAATAAGAACCAAATTTGATAAATAAAAATTTTTAATTAAAAAAATGATAACAGAAAAACAAATAATAATCATAAAAATAAAAACCAAAATTAATATAAAAATCAAATTCTAACGGATGAAATTGAAAAAAAATTCAAAAAAAAAATATATCAATTAAAAGTTTAAGGATCACATTCGATGTAATAAAAAAATAATATGATATTTCTAATTTTTTCACAACTTCTAAAAATTATTTTCCGTTCAAAATAAAAAGAAAAATATTTTTTTAAAATATTATGCCAATTTTTTCTTTAATTAAAAAATATTTTTTTATTAATTAATTTTTTTAATTATAAATAAATATAAACAAAATTTTAAAAATAATTTTTTAAAAAATTATTATTAAAAAAAAACACATACCTTAACAGAGAGTGGAAAAAAAACATGAAGTAATGGATGTTTGGTTACCATCACGTTTGCCCTAATTTTTTACTCTCTTTGAGCGTATTCGGGAGTATAGTTGTTGTTGCTTTTCAAAGTGATTTTCACTCATAAAAGCATGTCAATAATATTTTTTTTTATTTTTAAAAATTATTTTTGAGATCAACATATTAAAATGATTTGAAAACATCAAAAACATATTAATTTAAAGGAAAAAAATTCAAATTTTTTGAAAAGTATTTTTCAACTGCAATGCCAAACGCTTTGTTAAACACAAGTCAACTAGTTGGCAAATGAGCAATTAAATTTATTAATATTTTCAAAGTATTTTTTACTCAGAAAAAATATGTTAATAATATATTTTTATTTTTTAAAAATTATTTTTGAGATCAACATATTAAAATGATTTGAAAACATCAAAAACATATTAATTTAAAGGAAAAAAATTCAAATTTTTTAAAAAGTATTTTTCAACTGCAATGCCAAACGCTTTGTTAAACACAAGTCAACTAGTTGGCAAATGAGCAATTAAATTTATTAATATTTTCAAAGTATTTTTTACTCAGAAAAAATATGTTAATAATATATTTTTTATTTTTTAAAAATTATTTTTAAAATCAGTATATTAAAATAATTTAAAAATATAAAAAATATATTAATTTAAAATAAAAAAATTTAAATTTTTTAAAAATCTTTCCCATGGACAAACACCCTTTTAAACACGAGTCAACCCGTTGGCAAATGGGCAATCAAATCTATCAATATAGATTCGTGGTTTCCTTTTTTAAAAAGATATTTTTTAGATTTTACGCATGACGTGGCCTTTTCTATATCTCTACTAAAATATCCAGAAAGCAAAGAAACCTCCTGCCTCAGTACCCTTTTTCTCTCTCCACTGTCTTCTCCACCATGCCACGTCTCCAGCCCTTCTAACATACGCTTATATGCTCAATCAACCCCCCTCACCTGCGCAATCTCATCCATTCATTTCACTACAAACTCCTCTTTTACTCCCCGGCGCATGTTAAAAGCTGAGCGTAAAAAGAAAGAGGCATGAGTTAGGAGAGGAGAGGAGAGGAGAGGAGAGATTGGTTTGCTTTTGGGTTACGTATGTCCGGTGATCCAAATCGAGCCGTTGATGTCCTGGCCTGGTCTCACATAAAACCTCGATCAAGACCGTCAGCCAGACATACTTTATGGAAAGAGGCTAACATGCGCTTGTATTGAAAAAGAGAGAAAATATTTCTATTAATTAATAGTTTTTGTTGCTGTGTTTTCTTCATCACCGTCGTCACTTAGGAATTTGGATAATCCAAACCCTAACCCTAATTTGTGTCAAAATTCTCAACCAGAAGGAGAAGAGGTGGGTATTACTAGTGTGTTATTATTCAATTGATATTGTCTACTTTTTGAAAGAAAAAGACAAATTGAATTGATGAGATATGGAGGGAGAGGTAGATGAGCAAAATTTGAGTGGGCACATGAAGGAGAGTGGTAATGGTAAAAGTGTTGGAGGAGGAGGAGCAGGAGCAGGAGCAGGAGATGGTTTTGTTGATAGAAGCAAAGTGAGGATTTTGCTATGTGATAATGATGCTACGAGCTCTCAGGAGGTTTTCACTCTCCTTTTGAAGTGCTCTTATCAAGGTAATCTTTTTTTTTTTTTTTTTTAATTTTTCTTTTCACTTTTCCTTCTCGTGAATGCTATGAAGATATATAACCAGTGCTATTATTTTAAGCCGTAAGGAGGAAAATGATTTATGGCCCCTCGGTGATATTTGGTTTTTGCTATTTTGGGTGAAGGATATGAAAAACATTTGCTTAAAATTGATATGAAACATTGTATTTTCTTTATTTCTTTTCCAAGAATTATTTTAAGTCTGGTGGAAATCCAACTACATATATTGTTGTTTGCTAAATAGCTTAGTTTATTATGTCTGCATTTTCAATATCAATTCTTATCTGCATACCTACACTTCATTTTGTGAAGAAACTTTGGTAGAATGCTAACAATTTGGCAGTTTTGAGATTTATTTCAGTTAACTTTTTTTTTTAATGATTTTTCAACATTTATTTATTGTATCCACATCTGTTTTAAGTTCAATAATTCCACTACTTTGCTATATTGGTTTTTGAAGATAATGTGCAATTTGTGCACTGAACCTGTATTCCTTTTGCTTCACAGTTACATCAGTGAGATCGGCTAGGCAGGTGATTGATGCACTAAATGCTGAGGGGCCTGAAATCGACATCATACTTTCTGAAGTTGACATTCCAATGACCAAGGGCATGAAAATGTTGAAGTATATCACGCGGGATAAAGACTTGCGGCGTATTCCTGTGATCAGTAAGCTTGTCTTTAAATTTACTTCTAAGATCAGTTGTGGTAAAATCTATTTCAATTTAGGTCCAGAGTATTGAAAAGCTTTTTGTTTGATTAGTGATGTCGGCACAAGATGAGGTCTCAATTGTTGTAAAGTGCTTGAGACTTGGAGCGGCAGACTATCTTGTAAAGCCTTTACGTACTAATGAGCTCTTGAACTTGTGGACACACATGTGGAGAAGGCGGCACATGGTTTGTTTTCTTTTATTTGTTTAGCTCTTTTTTTTTTTCTTGAACCAGTTTTGAATTTCTTTCTTTCTAATACAGTGACTGTCTATTGTGTCCATACGAGTGGAGTTGGTGAGGTAGTGTTGTGATGCAAACTCAGAAGGCTAAATCTTAGAGGCTATAATCAAGAATTGAAATACTCATCCAAGAAAACTAAAATTAAATTAGAAAACCTCGACCCAATAATTCCTTGAACCAAGAACCAAGAACCAAAGGTATATGGTTAAAATGCTACAAGGATAATATCTTTGATAAATTCTGTAAATTCAATGAAGAACCCAAAGAAGAAGTACAGTCACGTCGTTCAATTTTTAATGATGGTAATTTCTTTTCCTTTTCAATGTTATTTCAACTACTTATAAATGACTTACAAAATAAACCCAATTTAGTTAATAGATTTAAATTAAATCCACATAACTAACTATTTAAATCCAAAACTAAATAAGAATGCTTTGAAGCCCATGCTTGTATTTAATGAGGCCCAATCCTTATATGCGGTGCATGTTAAATAACCCTAACATGTGCTTGGATCACATTGATTAAGGTTTTATCCTCCTCTGATCTGAATTTCATGCTTGACATCATCTTAGAAGGAATTTTCGAAGCTTACTTGACCCAAATGTCATGAATCAACCCTTTAATTGCTATTTTTATCCTCTTGCCATTTTCCCTTGTAATAGGTCCAATCAGCACATGTAATGGATCTTGGAGGGTTGCATGTTGATTCTCATCATTTCCCCTCTCTTAAAAAAGATTTGATCTCGAATCGTTACTTATATAAAAAAGAGAGATCAAAAACATTAAATGTAGTACTAACATTAAACTCACCTGGAAGTTTTTACTTGTATGTATTGTCATTAATTTGGTCAAGTACTTGGAATGAACCATCCTTTCTAGGATTAACTTAGATTGTCCATAAGCTGGAAATCTTTCATTCCTTATATGCACCCAAACCTAACTACTAGGTTCAAAGATCATGTTGGCTTTATATGCATATTGATAATTCTTATTTTTTATGTGTTGCCAAACACTCATATGGAGTTTCTTCATCATTTCAGCCTTCTTATTTCCATTAAGACTAACTCTTTCACTAACATATTTAGGCCCTGTTTGTTTTCGCGTTTCAAAAGTACTTTTGAAAAAAATTGAATTTTTATTTATTTTTTTCTTACTTAAAATTAATATATATATTTTTTTGTATTTTTAGATCATTTTGATTCACTGATGTTAAAAATAATTTTTTTAAAAAATAAAAAATATTATTTTGATGCATTTTCGAGTGAAAAGCATTTTAAAAAGCAACCGCAACTACACTTCCTAACACCCTTAAAGACAACAAATGCAAAGGAGTTAGTGGATTTAAACCATGAACAATTTAAATGGTGAGTGATCGGTAGTAGAATGCACACTTCTATTATAAGCAAATTCAATAGACGATGCTCCTAACTTTTCAATTTGTTTTGAATGACAATTCACAATAAAGTAGTTTTATCTCTTAGGAATCATTTTTTTTGTGTGAGTTATCTATAACTTGCGAGTTTCATACCATCCCGGTATCACATCATGTTGTATATTAGCAATTCTGAGATACAGAAAAGGTGTAATAGAGGGTGTCTCAGGAATATTCAGGAAGCACAACAATCTAAGAAGAAATTTGCCAAAAGAATAGAGAGAAAATGTGAGGTGAGAGAGACACTCTCCAGTGAAGGAGTGGCCAAAGGATCCCAAATGAGGTCAGAGCTGGGGTATTTTTTGTGTAAGAGATTACTTGTTTGTTAGGATTATGCCAAGTTTTCAGTGTGTACTGGACGAATGCCATGTGTTTGGAGCGATACATGACTGCATTCTTAAGTTTTATCAAGAAAGATCAAGGTGGCTCAAGGTCAACCTTGATGGACCGTGATTTGATCGCACAAAGCCAAATCTTCCTTAAGCATTCTATAAGACCAAAGATTAACCATGGACCACACCACATGGCCTTGGCTAATCCTTCTGGGCCTCCAGTCCTTATCCAAGTGTGTATTGAGTCTTTATATATGTTGATATCCAATTTGGTAGTTTCTCCACATGCAAAATAAAAATAAATTAATAAATAAGGAAAAATGGACTGTTTAATATTCCCCAAATTGATAAACTATCTATGCAGTGTAAATGTCATGATAATATTTAGTGACCTGCAGTGTTACATTGATTGCCAATTGGATCTATGTTTGGGGATCTTTCTACTCATTAGCAGAATCATTTTGTAGAACTGTGGTGATTAGTAGGTGCAGGGAATGAGTCATTGTTTCTTGGTGATTGACGTGGATTTGGTGTATTATTGTCTGGAATAGCACAAAAGGATCCATATAACTATCCCAAACTAGTTTGGGAGTAAGGCTTGGTTGTTGTTGTTTCTTAGTGATTGCTGCGCAGAATTATTGGACCACACGCTCTCTTTTCATGTAGCCCCACTGTTTAGCATTAAGAATAGATAGTAAGGTTTATTGGGTTTATTTGGTGAGAAGGTGAAGATGACCTACCTACTTCTGCTCAGATGTCTGTCCAAGGACATTTTCATGCTTGTTCTCGCATTAGCTCATGCTCAATTTCCAGTGCAGTGTTATAGTTATGTGATGGCCTGGTTGACATGTGTGTCAGATGTTTGTTGACCTAAACTTATTGATTTTGTCTTTGCATATTTTCCAAACTTTCTTGTTAAAAACTTCACTGACAGCAAGCAAATATCTATCTGTATTAAGTGGTACTCATAAATATCTTTGTGTTGGCAGCTTGGATTGGCAGAGAAGAACATCTTGAACTATGACTTCGATCTGGTTGCATCAGATCCTAGTGATGCTAATACAAACAGTACTACGCTGTTTTCAGATGACACGGATGACCTTTCTCGTAAGAGCACAAATCCTGAAATGGGGATGTCAACTCATAAGGAAGATGAGGTCAGTATAATGTGCACCTGAAGTTTGGCATCTCAAAATAAGTGTACATTGTGGGAGGAAAATCTCTTTCCTACAGATGAATACACATTTTCTTTAGTGAAATATATATTACCATGAATCTTGATGTGCACTAGGGCCTGTCCACTAGTCCTTTACATAGTAACTTTTCAGATGTGCAATGACTTCACTAACCGATATGTCTGCACCACTCATTTTTTGTGCAATTGTAAGGTGCAAACAGTACATCTACTCACTTCCAGAACAAAGTAGTTACACTCAGTTCCATTTCTATGAAGTTTTCAGAGGAGATTTTATGAAGTTACAAAATGAAATACAATGGAAAAGCAACTCACATGCAAGTTATTTCAATATGTGCAAATGTGTTTATAGGTATCAGTAGTTATTAATTGGAACCTGTTACCCTGAATATGCAATTGGCATGATCAAAAACATTTTTAGATAGGGAACAATAGGAAAGGAAATAGAAGATCCTGCAACTTGGAGGGGAATATGACAAGGAGGAGAAAATGATACCTGCAACTTCTGTGTGTGTATCGTTTGCCAAATAGTTACAATACATAGGTGGTCGCTTGAAAACTTGAATTTGAAGCATGTATCATAATTGATGAAGACATTATAAACAAGTATCTACACTAAACATTTCGCTGCTCAAATGTTCATGTAAGCCAACATCTCGTTTCAAAATTGTCATTGAAACTTTTGATACTCTCTGATGTGCCAAGCTTGACATTTGTCTGTACCTTAGTCTGCCGCTGCTGCCGCTTCTGCCGCTGCCGCTTCCGCTGCTGAGCCTTCTCCAGGTGATCCACAGAAATATCGACCTGATGTGCCAGGGATCAGTGACCGCCGAACAGGTGAGGTTTGCATATTGATAATTTCTGTTCTGTATTTTGACACCAGCTCTCAGTTTTTTTATTCCTAATATTTAATGCTTAACTTCATCAATGTTTGTTCTGTTCTAAGTCTCACTTTGGCGAATAATATTCAGGACATTTATCTTCTGGTCCAAAGAAGAGTGAATTAAAGATTGGCGAGTCCTCTGCCTTTTTCACTTATGTCAAATCAAGCACGGTCAAAAACAGTTCCCAAGGAGTTGCTCTTATTGAGGACAATACTAATCGAAATTTAAGGATGGAAGAGAAACTTAAAGCATGTGGCGAGCAAATGCTTAATGATGCCCATTTACAAGAAAATGGGGAGGCATTGGAAATCCACTCACAAGGAGATGACTTCCGCAGCAGTTCTAGCATTCCTGACTCTCTCTCTCTGGAAAGATCTTGCACCCCTCCTATGTCAAGAGAATTTCCCCAAAGAAATTTCAAGGATGATCGGGTGCTTATGCATCAAACGAATGAACCTCAATTAGATGCTTCAAGTTTATCAACACAAAGTGTGTATCCATATTTTATGTCAGGTGTTGTAAATCAAGTTATGATGTCATCATCAGCACAACTCTATCAAAAGAACCTGCATGAGTTGCAAAGCCATGGAACTTCAGCCATGCTTCCCGGATACAATCATCTTCCCCAATGTCCGCCTCACATGTCTGGGATGGCATCATTTCCATTTTACCCTGTTAGTATATGCTTACAACCTGGTCAAATGCCTACCACTCCGTCATGGCCATCATTTGGAACTTCATCGCCATCTGACGTGAAACTAAATCAAGTAGATAGAAGAGAGGCAGCATTAATCAAGTTTAGACAGAAAAGAAAAGAGCGCTGTTTTGATAAGAAGATAAGGTATGTTAATCGGAAAAAACTTGCTGAAAGGAGGCCTCGAGTGCGGGGACAGTTTGTGAGGAAGGTAAACGGTGTAAATGTGGATCTCAATGGGCAACCTGCTTCCACGGATTATGATGAAGATGAAGAAGAGGACGACGATGAGCAAGCATCAAGGGATTCTTCTCCTGAGGACGATGCTTCAGGATCTTAATGTCAAGTTGCTGATAAATGAGGTTCCTTGCGTTTCTTAATATCCCTTTCATTTATTAGGCTATTAGTCCGAAGTCTGCCACAGGAAGTCTGCCAATGATGCTTCTATTTTTCATTGAATATGATTGTGTGAGCTTCATTGAGGTACAGATGAGATGAAGTTGCAAATGCATGAATATATATTGGGAGCGCTTCTTCTGCAAGATTCTGAAAGCATCAGTGTTAGCATTTAATAAAGGATATCACTATGAGATTGTGCATGCATGACAAAGCTCTCAGATTGTACTATCCCTGTGGTTCAAATCTCAAAGGTTTAGGTAGGTAGCCTTTTCAAATTTGGAAGGAATGTTGGGACATGCAAAAATTCATCCTGAGTTCAATTTCTGTAGTGTCATGACCAAGAGACCCATTTATGTGGGTAAATGTCGTGTACATAAGCTATCCTTACTCTGGCATGGTGTAATTGGCGAAATTGAATTCAGGCAGCAATGGAGGCGGGCAGATCGATTTGCTAATCTGTTGACTAGGTCTGTGGTGAAGAACATGTACGGAGGTACAATTCCATGAAAAAAAAGAGAGAAAAAAGTGAAGCAATCGTTGAAGTTTTTCCATTGCGTTGACTCAATCGTTTGTTTGTTTGTTTGTATTTTCTTTATCCAGTTTCAGGGTTCCACCACCATTTGTCTCCCTGAATTCTTCTCATCCGGGGTGTTTGACAGTACTTTTGGATTTATGCATTTGAAAGATATTGATTTTAAAATGTGTTTTAAGAATTAAAATGAATTTTCTGCAACAATTTGTTGATAAATTCTGGAAAAAACTAAAATGGATGTTGATATCTCCCAAAGCAGAGATCTCATGATGTTCGCTGATCGGATGATTTTTTTTTAAGAAAATCTGGCCGGGCCATTACAGGCCATGGCCAGAAGTTGCTAGGTCGTGGATGAATTTTCATGCCACGTACGAACAGCAAACCTCGTATAAAAATATGCAATACGCTTTCATAATTCTATATTTTTTGTCAGAAATAATTTGCGTGGGCGGAATTTTGATGAAAATTCTCCAACCTTCAACTCCTGTTTTTGTTTTGTTTTGTATATTTTTTTCCCTTCAAATTTAGGTATTTACAAAACTGTTTTCTCAACAGAGTGGTTTAAAATTTATTGACTAAAATAAAACTTTCTTGGCCGCACGAGCATTAAAATGAAAAATTGATCTAACATTGAAATTTGTATTTTAGGAAATAAAAGATTTAAAGTAGAAAAAAGAAACCGATATTTTTCTCATTACTCTAGCTCATGTTAAACCCTAATTTCAATCCCTAGAATGCGTTCTGCGAATCAAACAACATATATTACTTTTAGTTTGCACAATAGCGCTTGATTACAATATTTCAATTATCTACCTTTTAGCAAATTAATGTGTCATTGTTGATATTAAAAATAATTATTTATGTGTAAACTAGATAAGAATAATCATTGTTTATCTTTAAACAGGGAAACAGTAAGGGAAACAGTAATTGATCAAGTTTGAAGAATCTTATTCAACCAAGAAATTAGAATGTAGGTGATTAAAAGTCATGGGAGACCAAACCCCTACCATGCTCCAAAATACCTTCTAAATATAACAACTATACCATGGTTTGATAAATTGACTTAGTGACTCACATCCTAACTAAGTTTCATTTTAAAACCATACATTAACCTAGCTAACCCCAAATAACTTGATGAGAGGACCAAAATAAATTGAACCAAATTTCATTAACCCAACCAAAAAATTTATTTAAAATAAATTAAAATAACATCGTGACAATAAAAATAATAAACCTGGATTAACTAAAAACCCAATAACCTAAAGTCCAAAACCAGGTTGATGGAGAAATTGAGAAGAGGTATTTCTTTTTGCTTTTGTTCAAGTTATGTATATTCAAGTGACTTGGAGCTCTCAATGAAGTCTGAGAGCTGCAAACATTTGAGATTAAGCATTAAGTGGTTCGATACATGATTTTAACGCCAATATTTAACAATACAAGACACTTCTAAGTAAATTCTGGTTAAATACAGAGAGTATCAGTGTCAGCATTCAAATCTTTTCAAATATAGGTATGGGCCTAATCTTGCAACAACGAAAATATTTTTCTTTTCTACATGTTAGGAAGCATGTTACAGTTTTAATCAACCAAATGGTGCATCACTCATCATGGATGATTAATTTTTTTGCCACTAATCGGATGCCAGAAGTCTGCTGATAGTCGTATGGATCCAAGGACAAGTATGCATCGACAAAGGTCCCTGGTCTGAACCAGGTATCCAGCTCTGTCGCATCAAACTGACTGAATATGAGCTTTTGTGTGGTTCCAGATGGTTCTTTCTTATACATATCCGTTGCATATTGAGCAACATCCCCATTTAGTACAGTAGGTATGCTGAGAAAAGAAAAGGAAACAAAATTAGGCACTTCCAGAACCATTGCTTGGATCAATAAGAGGGCATAGAAAATGAAATCTGTGAGTAGAATAATATAATGATAACTATCCTCCCCATCAGAAGGCTCCATCATGCAATAATCGAACCGGTTGGTTGCATTTTGGTCTGGATTTTTTCCAAATATTTTCAACATTTCATATAAGTTCTGGGTTTTGTTCCAAGAATCACATTTACCTAGGTCAAACCAATTTCCCCTTATGGAATGATATGTTGCCAATTTTTTACATGCCTTTGTATATTATAATGAATAAATATGGAGAATAAACTAAGATGATATGAATACATCCTAAATTAGAAAAGTATGAAGGCAAAAATGGAAAATCAACCAATGCATCAGTTAATTAAACTGGTTGAACAAAAAGACTAGTTAAGACAGTTCCATCTATTTGATTTTGGTTAATAAAATTCTTGAACTAAATCTTCCAGCTTGTTCAGAAAAGGAAAAAAAAAAAAGGCCACGATTTGAATGACTGAACCAAAAAGTCCCACTGAGGAACAATTTCGTTGGACAACAGTTTATATCATTGTGTACTCCTAAACTTGGACATTGCAAATGCTACAAAGAGAAGGGATAAGAGGACTGAAACTTACTTCAATCTCACGGTAGGGTTGTTGACAAAACCCAGTTTTCTGGTAACAACACTCCTCCAATCAGAACTACAATCCGAATCTTCATAAACTTTCCGCACAATGCTCTCACATGTTTCGAGAACATAACATAGACTTGGAGATGCATCAACCACAAAACTCAACCGTGGCCGGCCTGCATGATCAGAAAACTTCGTACTTAGTCCAAACCGTATCCTCAACCGAGGACAGCGAAGCTGCAAAATGGCCCCCTTGTAAAATAATTTGATTCTATGACTCCCTCGAAAGAACGGGACAGGAAATGCTCTAATAGAAGAAAGAGAAACTTCATCAAGCTCTAAGAAACCCAAAACGCCACCGCAACTTTCAGGGACAGTCACTGTAGAAGGCATCTCAGGAGGCTGTAGTATTGGGTTTTCCTCCATGGCGACATCTGGTTGAAAGGAGGCAGCATTCACTTCATTGCCAAGTGCGACCATGTCAAATGTATCAGGATGAGCTGTATTAGATGCAACAGAATATTGGGACTCGGCAGCACTGCTTGTAAGAAGAGAAAAGACTGGACGCTTTTCCTCAGTTCTACCATTTTCAGGAGACAGGGCAGGGGTGCTTTTAACGTGTGAACTCGAAGACGGGGAATTCATGTTTAGGACTGGGGATTTTCCATTTCTACGACTTCTTGTGATAGCATTAGGGGAAACCCAATGGTTTTCTGGAAATGCGTCTGGGAGGCTTGATTCCTGAAAATGGGGCAGCTTTTTGGTTAATTTTTGCCTAGAAAACAAATAAAACATGCAAGTATAACGGCCACACAACTTAACGGTCATTCAAAAAGACTAGGATGGAGGTTGATTTTTGGCCTGCTTAAGCAACAAGGGAGCGATTATGTAGTTTACTAAGAGAAGAAATAGGCCAAACATATCATGTAATAGAAAAAAATATTGCAATGGTAAATAAGCCGCTTCTGGGATGACAATGAGGAAGAAGAGGGAAAGGGTAGTTAGAAGAGTGAAGTCGAGTGGACTTACCAAGAATAGGACAGTAGCACAATGCTTAAGAACCTCAACATTCATTCTTACATCATCTAAACTCCTGATCAAAGTATCAAAGACATCATTTCATTAAAAAAACTCCATTAAATAAGGTAAACCCCCTGAAATACATAATTTATTTTACCTATGTGTTTGGTTGCCAAGCCCAAAATAAGTTGCAAGGGTTGCCATCTGGTATCAATCATAAAAAAAGTCAGCACAAAACAAACAAAACATCATCAACAACAACGACAACAACAACCTAACCTTCATGTTGCCAGCTCTCCTTCCAAACTTCTGAGTCAATAATGCTAACGAGTCAATAGTCCCCTTTGGCTCTGGTGCTACCCTTCCAATCTCCGCAAACGCCTCTCTTATTCGCACACAATCAAATCTGACTATATTATGCCCCGCCCATATCCTCCCATGGAGGATGTCGTAGACCGTGTCAGCAATGTCAGCGAAGGACGGTGCTGAAACCACAGCTTCTGGTTTGATGCCATTACACCGTACGGACAAGGAAGATATGAGCTCTGGGTTGGAGGGTCGGACCAAGGTCGAGTAGCTCCTGATCTCCTCTAGCTTCTGGGGGCAGACAAGGATGGCCCCGAATTCAAGTATAGCATACCCCTGGCCGGGTCGGGTCGGGACCGTCGTTTCCACATCGAAGAAAGCTATCTCTGCTTTGTTTTCCATCTCCTCGCTCCCTCGATTCGGATCACCCTTTCAAAAAGCAAAGAGAGGGTTTGGGTTGTCTTTCTCTCGCTCTGCGTGTAGATATATATAGAGAAGGGAAATGGGTCTTTGCTTCTTAGGGTCGGTTTGCTTCGCAGGCTTAACAAAGCAAAGCACAATTGAAGCTGGGTGTTTAGCCCATGCTACATCCAAAGAATATATTCGTTCCACTTTCATTGCTTTTCCTATCCCCTTGTCTTTCGCTGCAAGCTTTTGATTCAATGGAACTTTTTACTTTTACTCTTTATAACAATAACTCTCTCTTTTATATATATAACAATAACTCTTTTTATTTATAACAATAACTTTTACTCTTATTATTATAAAGAGTAAAAGTTATTGTTATAAATAAAAAGATTAATTGTTATAAAGAGTAAAAGTAATTTACTATTTATAACAATAACTCTCTCTCTCTCTCTCTCTCTCTATATATATATATATATATATATAATATTACACACACACACTCAATTCTTTAATGATTTACCTATATTATTATATTCTCATTCTCATGAATGTGTTATTCATATTCATTATACTTATGTTTTTTTGTATTCTTTATATTTTATTAAAATAGAAATATTATTAATTTATCACTTCATTTAAGTGATTTTATTAATAAAGAAATATTTTATTTAAAAGTAAAAATACTTAAATAATACAAAACTCAACTTCTATACAGGATTTGATATGGGTTGATCTAGTTTAAGAAATTTTTTTTTTTAATCTTTTATATCTTTTGAATAAATATTCCACACACATTTTAAATTGAAGTTGTGAAATCATTTGGTTTTGCTCATATTATTTGATAAATATATATAAGTGACAATACAGATTCAATTTATATTTTAAAATTTTAATAGATTACAAAATATTATTTGATAAAATAAAGTGTGTGTGTGTGTGTGTGAAAACAATTACAATACAATCATTAATAATGTCTTGGAATGACCAAATAAAAATTTATTTCAGAGTATTTTTTTGAAAAAAAAAAACTTAAAAAATTAAGAAAATAAAATTCTTAATTAATTAGTATAAAGGTACATCTATTTATATTAGTGCTTGCATATGGATGCCGTTTTTATTTATTTGTTTTTTATTATCCTTTAATCCATCACGATTCTTCTTCTTTTCTTAAATAAAAAATGATATTTTTAAGTTTTTTGATATTTAAAAAAACTATTATAAGTCATGCATATAAAGATTTATATTCAAAAAGTTTTATTACTCAGTACTTGTATTTTGTTTTTTGAACAACGCATATGACAACCAAACACTAGCTACCACAACAATGTTGGAAATGTCTCGGTTATCCCTCCTGTTATGGACAACGTGTTTGGCCAATGGATTTTTGATTTGATACCAGCGATATTTTATTTTTATTTTTTTTCCTCCTTGATTTTTGTGCATGACCTTTTAAATTTTCAAAGTAGCAATTTGATTTATTTTTCTTTTAGACTTGGTCCCTCTGCTTTTTTTTATTAGTGTTTATTTAATTTAAAATAATTTATAAAATTGGAATTTTTTTTTAATTTCATCCACCTTTGATTTTTTAATTTGTTAGATTTAGTTAATCCTTATTTTTTTTATTACTAATTTTTGTTTTAAATTCTTTTTTAATTAAAATTTTTAATCTGTTAGGTTCATCCATTCTATAGGGTAATCTTGACCTTATGATCTAGGTCACCAGTTTGAAAGGTTAGTTTAGATTGACTTAAAACTTTTTTTTAGGTCTTTGCTTTTGCAAATGATTTTTTTTTAATTTTATCCTTTAATATGTTAATTAGGTTTTGTTATTTTTTTCTTTCCTTTCTATAGGGTTATCACCTAGGATGACTCCATATGTTGTATCACATATTTAATGGGTTAACTTATAGTGACTTAAACCATTTTTTTTGTTTGATTTATCTGCTCTTATTGTTTATTTTTTACTATATTATTAAATCAGCTATACTTACTGGATTCAGTCACGTCAATGACCTGACTCTCATGTTTATCTTGCTTTTTTTTAAAAAAAAACTATCATCACTTGAGCATCTTATTTTTTATGGTGAAAATTTTTTGGTCCGACCTGTGGTGTAGCACAAACCACCAATCTAGTCCCAACTAAAAGTCTTAAGAAATTAAGTAGGGCATGTATAATGATTTTTATATTAATTCTCAAAAACATTTTTTTCAAGTAAAAATCCTTTTGTATTTGAAACTTACACAAATCCATACTATCTTGTTCTAATTTTTTTATTATTAAAAGAGAATATAGGTGGAGAGATTTGAATTTGAAACTATTTAATTATTAAAGCTCTGATATAATATCAATAAATCATATCAATCTAAAATATTAAGTTGTTAAGTGAGAAACCAAAACTAATTTCATATTAATTACATAACAAGATGCATAAACTAATAATAACTCACACTAGATAGCCAGATACCTTCAAAAGCTTTAACTTGAACCATATAATGATCAAGCTACAAGCAAATATGGCTATGAATAACAATGCAACTAGTAAAATCAAGTTACAAAGATAGCCAAACAAAGCTTAAGAAGAAAATGGTGAAATTAATAAAATTAAGCTATAAAACAGCTTAATATACAGAAATCATGAGTGAGCTACCAGATAACTTAACTTTCTTTTACAAAATTTTTTTATACTCAACATAAATATTTTTCAATTAACTTTTAGTAATTGAGCTTAGTTAATAGTTTTTTTTTTTAGAATTTAAGGACCAAATCCAAATATTCAAGCTATAATAAGGATTAAACAAGAAAAGAACAAGGCATGTTCAATTCTTTCTTTTTTTTAATAGTTTTTCTACATAACACAATAATAAATGGTAACATGATTTGATTTTATTATTAGTATTGTTACTTGAGAAAAAAATTCTAACAAATTTGTATTCTTATTTAATATAGTTTAACCTTCATTAAGTTAAATATTCTCTATAAATAGAGAACTATTCTCAATATATTTTTGGATATTTAAGTTACTAGAATACACATTCATGAAGCACTTGATGTTTTTATTATGCTTTATTAAGCCTTTAACTATGCTATAAGATAGTTTGAACTTCTATAATTTAATATTAGGTTATTAGATAAAGTGAAAAATTTTAAATATATTCAAAATATCTTGTTTTACTTTTTATAAAAATGAATCATAAAACCTAAAGAAAACATGTCATTTTGATAAATAAAAAAATGTTAATATTAAACTATAAAATAGATTGACTTATACCCAAAACAAAACAACCATAAAATAACTTATAATATCAAGATACCAAATAATAATTTGGTTACCAAGTTATCAAGTTATCATTCCATATTAAATCACTAGATAACCTAGTAATTTCAAAGGAAAACCATTAAAGATCTCCATTTAATATTGAACCCGAACTACTTGTTAGTCTCACCCAAGTTACAAGTAGACTTTAACTTAACTAAGATTTATTTGTTCATGATATATTCTAAGGTTACAAAGTGACCATATATCTCTAATACCATCAAATTACAATGAAAATTATTATATTTATCAAGTTATTCTAAGGTTATAAAGATTCCTATAGAGCAAGTTCAATGATTACTCTAATTTGACCATAACACATGCTAGTGACAACATGATGTTCATATACTTCAATAACTTTATATTTAAAAGCATTAACGATAAATACACTAGGCTCATAGTGGAAATTGAAATTGTTGAGGCATAATTTTAGTTTTCACAAGATTTTTAGCAAAGAAGACAATGAGAACATTGTTGTGTTTATTAGTACCCTTGATGAAAGATGTGTTTGATTAAAGATTTAGAGAAACATGTAATGTGTATGAGATGTTAAATGAAATTTTAGTAGAACAAATTGAATTAGATATCGGAAGTTGATATTTTACTATTTTTAATAATTTTGGGTATTTTTCTATGCTTTGAAGGGATTTTTTATTTTCAAATCGTTATAAATTCAAAATCTTTTGAGTTCTTTATTATTATTATTATTATTATTTTCTTGTTTCAATGTGTAACTTTTTTAAAATTCAAAGTATGGAGATTGGTGTGTAACACTAAATAATTAATGGATTAAAGTTATTCCACATTCTGTTATCATATCAATTTAGTCAAAACATTCTCTTTACATGAAAAATTATAAAATTGACCCCTTTATCACCCAAACTAAATAATTTTCAACCTAGTTTCAATGGGCTTGGACATGTTTAACATCTGACTGGCCAGCAATTAGTCAAATTATATTATTCAGGTTATAACTCATATTGCAATAAAAAGGTTAATTATATCTTCTTCTTTTTATATATATATAGATGAGCTGATCTAGCCAAATTGATAAGGTGCAAGTATACCTAATAATTTTAATCCAATACCTAATAGAACTAAACCAGAGAATGAAAATTTAATATACTTGAACAATCTTACTCAAAATGTTTTTGCACAAATATTAATAAAAAAACTAAAAAGTATGGCTAAATCACTATAGCCACACCCACAAAATACTATTTGTTAGAATAATTTTATTTTATATTTGCTTGTTTATTTAGTTTTTGTTTTTCAATTTAACCCTTCCACAACTTAATCTTCTCTTTTGTTTTTTTTTGGGGTGCGACACTGACCATCTTGTAGTTTGGTCTTTATTTCACTTTGCAATCAATTTTTTTTTAAATTACATTTTACATCCTAGGTCAAAGAAGATTATGAAATGACCATAATGCCCCCATATATATATATATATTAAATTAGAAATAATGTTCATTACCACACAACTCATTCTTTCTCTTTGACCTCACCTTCTCTCCTTTTTCATGTTCTTTTTATCACCTTCTTTATCAAACACAAATCTAGAAAGAAAAATAAAACACAAATTCATCATCTTAGACAAAATCAAATATAAACTCTCCTTTACACACCTTCTATGTCACCTTTTCTTCTCATGTTTTGGTGTTAAAATCGATTTCCCATTTGAAACTCAACAACAAAAGGTATATTTCAATTGTTTTCTTGAATTTAAATATCAAAATATTTTGACAGTGTGTTTTGTTATTGTTAAATAATTAAAATATAGGTTTTGTTTCATTGGTTTAACAAAAAGAAATTAACAAATCTATTGCCCTTTTTTATTTTTCTTTGTTGAATAGATAAATTTTATACCCTGAAACATGTTTTAGAGAGTGAGAAAGCAGTCAATTGAGTTTTATTAAAAAAAACCCTAAATTTAAAAATCAAAGTTATTATTCATAAACCTTAATTTTTAAATTAGTATTTAGTTTGTGTGTAATTATTGATTAAACATTGTATTTCTCTGGTTAGAACAATCATATTTTGCTGGTTTAGAGAGATTGGTTAACACATATTGGTATGATTAGAACAACCACCTTTGCTGCTTGAACTTTAATTAAGCTGAAAAATAGTAGTTTAATTTAGTTATACATGTCTATCAGAAGACATGGGCTAAAGTTGATGTGAACTCATATAGTAAGAACCCTAGAATTCATATACAAGAAAGAAATAACCCAAGAAAGCTAAAATCAAATTACAATAAAGAACTTGACATAATGATTGTATGAACCAAGATTTCAACAAATAACACTCACTAATAAAACCAACCAGTTAGCAAAATTTGTATTGCAATTTTCTCAAGTATTGAATTCAAGAATTGTAAGTTTCAAATTTTAGGCAATAACAAAAAAAAATACGATTTTAACTATTTTTTTTCCTACACTAATTCGACATTATCCTTTTTAACAATTTTGTTTTTTTTAAAATACTATTACTAAAAAAATCAAGACTTAAAAAAACAAACAAACAAAATGAAAAGTTAAAAATAGATAGATAAATAGATAAAACCTGATTTTAAAGCCTTACTCTTAGACCAACTGATGTGAACTTGGAGGGTAAGAATCTTTGAACCCACTACGAAATTGACAATAAATTCTGGAAAGCTAAAATCAAATTGCAAATAAAAACTTTAACCCAATGATTATCTATATTAGAGAACCAAAAGTATTAGATGAAACTTTGACCTATTGATTATAAGAATCAAGAATCAAAAGTATAGGAAAAATATCACAAAGTCAGAATTCTTTGATAAGTTCAATAAAGTTCATTGAAGAACTAAAAAGCAAGAATTTTGGTCATAAAAACACACTGATTTATTAATCTTTGTTTTAATTATTTAATTTATGGTAGCATTATAAAAAAAATTATATGAAGTTTTAGTAACTGCTAAATCAAATTATATATAAAAAAGAAATAGGAAATTCGAGATTGAGTTTTTTTATCATAAACATTGAAATTGCACAAAATTAAATTCAACATTCTTAAGAAATTTACAAGTCATATAAGTTTGAATCCAAATATTTAATATTGGTTTTGGATTATTTGAAGTCTACTTTAGTTTAGGGTTTCATAGAGTCATTCTTGAATTTTGTTTTGTTTTTATTTTGTTTTGTTATTTGTATCTTCTTTTATTTCATCTTCATTTTCAGTATCATTTTTTTTATTGTTATCTATCTTGAATTCTATTCGTTGATTGTTATGAAACTAAAATTTTTTGTTACTTTTTATTAGTTCCTTAAATAACTAAAGAAGAGAACAATAGAGGTAAAATGCAAAAATATGAGACTATTGTCATGAAAAGCTAAAATTTTGAGTAAAAAATGAGTGGAGTGACATGTATTAAGTGTAAACATGTGAGAGCATGTGTGGGGATATATTTGTTTTTTTTATTACTAATGTAAAATTTCATATTCAATTATGTCTTTCAAAGATGGATTATCACCTACAAAGGAGAGGAAAAACCTGTTTTTTGTGTTACGGGTTTTGCAACAACAATTTCAGAGGATGAATGTGAGGTTTGATAAGGTTATGACATTATGGATAAATAAGATGCCATGATTTCTAGTTTACAAAATAGACGATATCAAAAGGTTTCTGATACAAAGAGGTAAGAGGAAATAAGGCTGCAAACCATGAATGTTGATGATAAAAAAAAACCTCATAAGAGATTCTTTAAGACTAGCAAGGATGAACAACTTATAATGTTTATTAAGAAACAAGTAAACTACTTGATGAATAAGAAGTTATAAACCAACGCTAAAAAATTACAAAACAATCAATTGTGGTTCAAAGATGTTAAGTTTTAAAACTAATAATAGGAAGGTTGAAAACTTGTTAGGTTCTTATGACTTATTGGAAAAGAGAATAGGAAATAGTTCATATAGAACTATTGAAGCAGTATTGATTTCATGCCAAAACCTAGATCATTCACTAGAGGATAAAAGAGAAATCAAGCATTAAAATAAGAGTAATAATGATGTCTATAAAATTTAAGATTGCAATGCAAAATATGAGAAAGGTTTTAGGATTTATGATAATTCTAAAGTTCTTTCACTAGACAATTAAAGTGAAATAACCAATGAACTTGAAAAGAATAACAAGAATAATGAATGTGAAATGGATCATTGCAATTTGAATTTGGAAAGGCTTAGATGAGTAGGATAAGGACGTTAATAAAAGTTTATTAGTTTTTGAGAATATACAAGCTGCATTAGCTAATGACCATGGCAAAATAGATCTTTGAACTAGTTTTATAATATAATATAAGAGTGTTTTTTTAAGAGCTTTGAGATGAGATAATATAATGAGTTGATAAGAGGAAAGAAAGAAAAGAGAGGCTACTTATGAATAATATCTTTGGTACTAAAAACCTATGCAAAATAGTGTTTTTGATTCCTTGTTGTAGGATTATAGGGATTTATTACCCATAAATGGTGTTCTTATTATTGATTTAAGTACAAATCATTTCTTGGAAAAAGGGAATCATGAGAATCAACTAGTATCATAAAAGGATTAGTTACAGGTGCTAATTGGACCAATTATAAGGTCTAAAACTAAAAAGATCTAAGAAGAATTGATTGGTCTAATTCAAGATGTTTCAGTTAAAAAATTATAAATCTGCCAAACTAGATCTTTGTGTATTGTTTGGGCTATATTTGACGTTGCATGTGGGATTTTGCTGCTAATGTAGTTGGGATAGAAATTATTTATCTCAAGCTTTCCATCTATATATGATAAGTCTAGTAACTCATCTAGATAAAAATAAAAAAACAAAGTATTTGAAGTGAAGCTTAAAATCTACTAGCAAACAAGGCAAGGATTTAATTACACGTGGAATCATTATTTTAAAGGAATTCTTTACTTTCCAAGAAGATCAATTAGGAAACAATCCTTATTTTTGCAAGGATTTATAATGTAACAACAATCCTTATTATTCAAGGATATTAGAAATAGTTTTGAGCTTATTTTATATAATGCTTAGGTTTATGTTAACAAATATAAATTTCAATTTGACATTTGGATTGGGCTGAAAATGTGTGAGAAGATTATAAATGTTTTGTTTTATATAAAGTTAAAAATTTCATAATAATCAGAGTTCGAAAAGGCTTTGCAATAAAGCAATTAAATTTTTTCCACCATGAACTCTCTAAAGTCTGTTACATATATGAGATAGAAATTATGTGTTTATACTTCTACTAGTTCTTCTTTCTTTGTCCGTTGTCAATATGAATTTTTGGCGTAAAAAAGGATAATAATTTAAGAAGTTGAGATTTTAGACAGTAAAAATCATGGAATTTTCTTAAGATTTAAACTGGGTTCCATGTACGCAACATAAGGATAACTTGAGTTTGTGATATGAAATGATCACCTTAGAGTTATCAACTTACCAAACAATTGAGAATGACAAAAATAAACCAATCATACTTTAGAATGATTAGATTATAAATAGCAATCAGGGTTTAACTTATCGTAGTAAATTTGCATACACTCAATAGATAAACTACCAATAATTTAAACACAACAAATCTAAAAATTTAAAACAAAACTAGCAATCTAGATTACCTCAAGTAGGATGCTTTAGACCTTTTGTTTTTTATTTTTTTTTCCAGTTTTATATTTAAATATTAGTTTTGTTTGAGAATCGAGCTTCATAATTTTTTTTAAAAATTTTGCTTTATGTAGACTTATTCTAGTCTCATGATCTATATCGCAAGTTTAACAAATTAGCTCGAGTTGAATTAGGTTGTTTTTTTTTGTATTTTTTTCGATTTCATCTTTTAATATTAGGTTAGTTGGAAATTAAACTTTGTAATTTTTTTTTGAATTACTTTTTATGGGGTTATTCCAATATCATGACCCGAATTGTAGGTTTGACAGGTTCATCCACGTTGACTCAAGTATTGTTTTTGTCATTTGTTTTTTAAATTTAATTGTTTAACATTAGGTAAGTTAGAAATCGACTTTCATAATTTATTTTATTTTAATTTTTATAAGTTTATCATGGTCTCATAATATAGATCATAGATTTATCAGGTTAATCCGGGTCGATCTAGTATAATATTGTCTCAATAATTAAAAAAAAATCATCCAATATGTTTTGTATCAATATTTTAAAAAATATCATTTAACATGCATTATATTTTGAGTTTATAATTGTTTTTTTTATTAGAAAACATAGTTTTTTTTATTAGAAAATACATTATCAATGTTTGGATATTTTTTATGTTAAACAATTGATCCAACTTACAACAAAGTATCTAGTAAAATATATAGAAAACAAGAATGAAATCTAAAATTATGGCTTGAACCAAATGGATACGAGATAAACACATTTACTGAAAATAAAAAGATAAATATCTAAATAATCTAGTAAAATATATAGAAAACAAGAATGAAATCTAAAATTATGGCTTGAACCAAATGGATACGAGATAAACACATTTACTAAAAATAAAAAGATAAATATCAAATATACTTCAAAACTAATAGGGTATTAATAATTTTCCACTTAAACTAGTTTTATATCAAATTTATCTCTAAACTATTTTATTTTTTCAATTGAAAACTTTTGATAGAATATTTAACAGAAAAATTTAAATTCTTTATAAAATGATGTTGTTTTTTAGGAAAAAAAGCAATACAATTTAGATGATAATATGGATGAAAATCCTTAATTTAAAATTTTAAAAAATTTAACAATAAAATTCGTATAAAAAATTATTTAATGGTGATAATGAAAATACTGAGTGGTATATTTTGGAGGTTTGTCCTAAAACAAACTCCCCGTAAACGAAGAGAGCCACTCATCGCAGATAAAGCAGAACATCTAAAAAATCCAAGAGGACACGTGTCAACCGCGGAATTTTTGTCCAACATTTAATTTAGCCTGTGTCTCTAAGCATTATCTACCTAACTGATAAAAAAAGGAAGCATTTTAGTTTTCTTCCTTTAAGACTCGGAGTTGAGAAATGTCAACAGCAGTAGCAGCATCAGCTTCATTGTGTTCATCAACGCAAATCAATGGCTTCGGAGAAGCGCTTAGGCCTCAGAAAAACCGTCTCTCTCAACCCAATTCAATCGCTACTTTTACCAGGTCTATGCTTTCTTATTTTTGCATTGAAATTTTACTGGGTTTGTTTTTGATCGATGAGTTGAAGGGAGTGGTTTAAATTTGGGTTTTCTTTCATGTTTTTTTGTGATTATGCTTATCCGAATGAAATTCAGATTCTAAGCTATGTTGGAATTTATCTAATTGAGCTGCTTCAGGAGAATCGTTAACGAAATATGCGTTATCTATGCAATTTTTCCTAGTATTAGATTTGGCTTACCTTTTGTTGTGAACTTGAAAAACTAGAAGCTTGACAGTATAATAGTAAACTTGTGAGTTCCCGATTTCAATTTTGCTAAGTTTTTGAGACTGGTCTCTGCATGACAGCATGTGAGTTCCCGATTTCAATTTTCTGCACAAAAGATTGTTGTGCTGATGGAAGAAATTTAATTTCTCCAGCCATTTTTCAACCTTTTTTTTAAATGTCCTAGACCACCATGACCATACGTTGATGTTTCCATTAATTATCTTACATCGGTTTTCTATGATTCTGCCACTAGATCATTCCAAGTAGTCTTTGTATAATCCTCAAATATAAGTGGGTGTTTAAAGTTCTATCCCAAGCTAAAGAATCCCCATTCTTAAGCTTTATATTATCCTCTTTGAAGTTTGCTAATGTAAGAGGTGAGATTCGATTTGCAGGAAGCAGAGGTAGTCTTGCAAGAAAATGATGCATCAATATAGGAATGTGAATGAAAGAAGTGACCGAGGTAGGAGGAGTAGGCTATCCTTAGTGAAAAGTAGTATTAATGTAGAGCACTAAGTTGAGTCAATTGGGTTCTTTAGATAGGTATGACATTGAGAGCAAAGATTCATTGTCTCCAGTAAGTTTCTTAGAGAGAGAAAGTCCAATTGACTAAACTTTTAACTGCAAAAATGGCCAAAAGTCCTCAAATGAGAAAGCGGAGAGGTGTTTGTAGGCATAGGATTAGGTGTCACAACCAATGAGATAGTGACATGTGTTGTGAAAACTAAATGTTTAATGAATTACTTGGTTTCCTTGAGAAGGAACATGTTTTGCACTCTTATTAATTAAGGAAGATCAAGGTTAAACAAGAATAAACTTGACAAACCATGCTTCAAGCTTTTCCATGCCATAACTCCCAAGTACTCACTAGTTAGTCAAGGACCTTTCTAGCATTGAAGAATCACTTGCGAGCCTTTCTCATTTCCTTGTTCCTTAGAAGTGATCTCCTTCAAGTAATTTTAGAAGAGAGAAGAATGATTTATTTATAAGGAAAATAAGCATTCTTATTAAAAAACAAAAGGGAAGATGTTGGGCCCCAATACTTTTAAGAAGTAGTGTGCGACTTCTTATGTTCATACAAGAGGTGCAGGATTACTTCCCTTGTTCGTTGAAGAGAATTCTGGAGTTTTGTTTGAGGAAAACTTTTGTAGGAGTAAAGGCTTGGTTTGATTGATGTCTTGTACAATAAAAATATCACCAATAAAATAAAGAGTCACTTTTCAAGAGGCGCATGACTCTTTTAATAGAAGAAGTCACACCTCAACCTATATATAAGGAAATGACACTAATTCTTGTGTATAAGGAAGAAGCATCTTTTCTAGAATCCTGCATAAGAAATCCTTGCTGGTGTATTGTTAGTTTTGTACAATATTCAGATATATGAACTGTGTAAAAGTAAGTTAACTTTAAAAGGCTAAATTCAGATATACAAACTACAGAAGTGTGTTTGTCAGCATAGAAAACTTGAAGTCATTGATAATGTGAAAATTTTTTACACCAAGTAAAATTAAGAATAAGCAAAGGCAATTGAGATGATATCATGCGAAAAGGATTATAGAACCAGCATGGCCAAATATGTTTTAATGTTATTACTTTGGAAATTTGTTTTGCACATATTTGTGCATAAGTAAGAAAGGGAGTGTTCTAAACATAAGAATGCAAGTGAAAAAAGAAAGTTGGAATTCATTCCAAACACTCTCTCCTCTCCCTTCTCTCTCTTTGGCACCAGCTCTCTTCTTCTTCTTTTTTTTGGGAAAACCCCAGTTAGCTGAAATTCTCTGAATGTAAGAAAGTTTTTTTTTTTTTTGCCTCTTTGGAGTTCATAACTTGTGCTCTTTTCTTATGTAAAGGGGACAAGGGAGAGATATATCACCTTACTCACTAAATACCACCTATACACTTCAAACTTTGCACCACTGATGAACTTTGCACTTTAAACTTGAAACTCATTTTCCTCACGACTTTCTTACCTAGTGCTGAAAAGTGCGAGGATGGGAGAATAGAGTCTGCTCTGTTTTCTAACTTGGCCAAAATTCCTTGAAAGTGTAAGAGAGCGGTCTTTTAGTTTTTTAGCCTTCACTCACTCTTTATTTTAGTTATTGACTTTTTTGAAGTACAATAATCCACCAAAGTAAGCTGAGTCCTACAAAAGTTTGTCTCAAGAAAAACAAATTCAAGAATTTTCTTTGTGAACAAAGGAAGCACATATATCTTAAGGCATCAATTGCTTGCAACGCCACCTCCCCTTCCTTCAAATTGAACCTCACCTCACCTCTTACAGCTAGTATAACAAAAGCCTTGCCTCGTGCAAGAAAACAAAAGATCAGTTTACACACATATCTGGACTTAATATGATAAGTATCGATTGCTTTTTTCAGAAGCTATTTGCTAAACTTGGCTTCTTACTAATTTATGCCCATGACCATCCCTTTTTCTATATCAAATAGGATAATTTTCATAGTTACTTGGTTTTGCTCAATACCTTGGCAAAGGCCATAAGCACCACGGTACCACCTTCCTATAGGCAAGTAATGTTTGGCTGAAGTACTATAGTTAGAAGTGGATAGATAGTTCTGTCGCAGTTTCCTTCAAAGATTTTGACTGTTTCTTCAGTAGAATGGTTTCTTATGGTTGATGTTGAAGCAGAAATTGTGTACAGATGTCAGTGTGTGCATTTGATTTTGACTTTTAAGGATCTGACCTCCTTTATACCTAAAACGGCTCAACCTTTTCCCATAAAGTTAAATATACAATTCAATTCATGTTTAACTAAAACAAATATGTGCCTCCTAATTGAATTCTTTCTCTTCCTGTCTCCATCAAATCTACTTGAAGAAGTTCCAGATATTAGCAATTCTTTTCTTATATCTGCTATAATTTGGTTTGTAAATGCAGGAGAAGGGTTCATACTGTAGTGAAGGCCACATCTCGGGTTGATAAGTTCTCCAAAAGTGATGTCATTGTTTCCCCATCTATTCTCTCTGCTAATTTCTCAAAGTTAGGAGAGCAGTTTGACTTTTCTTTTCCGTACCATAACATATAAATTTTGTAGCATTGCTCAGATTATGATCTTTTCCTCTATAAACAAGTGGAAAATATTTATTTATGCACCCGATATGAACTTTGCCCTGTATTATTTTGATTTGTAGTTTTTTCTCATCTCCATTTCTTCCAAGAGCTACTCTGAATAGTTCTCTGTGGGCTCTATGGCACATTGTACCCTTTTGGAAGAGTGGGTTCAGTTTGTTTTCACTTTATCCAGGTAAAAGCTGTGGAGTTGGCAGGTTGTGATTGGATTCATGTTGATGTAATGGATGGTCGTTTTGTTCCAAACATTACAATCGGACCTCTTGTGGTTGATGCTTTGCGCCCCGTGACAGATCTTCCTCTGGATGTGCATTTGGTACTCCTCTTTTCAATGCCAGTGATTGGGAATGAAGAAAGACATCAATGGGAACTTGTCTTTGATTATTAGGATATTTTGATGTTGTATGATTAGTCTAGATTTTTAGTATTATTTAAGAATATTAGTGGTTATTCCTAGAGGATATTTACTGATTATTCTTGTAAACAGTCAATATCCTATATGAATAAACACTAATATTCCTAGATAATACTCAAATCTAGAATAATCGTACAAAGTAAATAACCTCATATTCCTAAATTACACCAAAAATCTTGAATAATCACACAACACTAAAAATCCTAAATAATCAAATATTAATTCCCATGGCTGTCTTTCTTCATCCCCCCCAGTTTCATAATTGTGTCCCATGGTAGCCATTTTTTAACATTAAGCAATACAGATGATTGTGGAACCTGAACAACGAGTGCCAGATTTTATCAAGGCTGGAGCTGATATAGTCAGTGTTCACTGTGAACAATCTTCTACCATCCATTTGCATAGAACGCTAAATATGGTAAGATTTCCATCTGATCCTTAATGTTGTATATTCTGCTATTCAACATCAGATTTAGTAAGTTTTATCTCAAAACAAACTCTCAACTCATCCCTGAAATTCCATGACGAGCCCTAATAAGAAAAGTAATATAGCAGTTTATACAATTTTGGTCTGGGTACTATTTACAGCCTTTTGATTGGCAGTTCTGAATAGGAGATATATATTTGCAGTTTAACTTTGTGTGCGTGTTTGGTGTGGGGGAGGGATTGGAGTCAAAATTCATGAAAGGCTATAATTATGATAACATTGTAATCAAATCTCATTGCTGATATTATTGTATTTGCTACGAGCAATTAGTTCCTCCTTTGACTACTTGTTTCTCTTCTCTTACAAACAAGATAAAAAGTCTTGGAGCTAAAGCTGGCGTTGTATTAAACCCTGCTACACCACTGAGTACTATAGAATATGTCCTTGATGGTGAGTTTTCTTCCCCTGTCTTTTCTAACTTCCATTCTATCCGGTTTTGGAGTTTTATGTGTTTGATGATTTTATGAAAGATGACTGTCATGGGGATAATTTCCCCCTCTAAGGTTCCATCCCCTCTGTGGTGTTTGTCCAATTAGAGTATAGGTATCGTAGACATATGTCTAGGATTGCTTTGGATGGTCTTAGAGAATACAAAAACAGGAACAAAAGTTCCCAAATTTGAATCCCTGCATTGTGACCTCTGGTTTGCCTGAATGAACTAGCATTGCATAATGGCAGAATGGTAAATGGTCAGGATAAGTGGACAAAAAAACTATTACATCACTTTGATGATTTATGATATATTTAGAAAAGCAATTTGATACTGACTTTTTTGTTCTTGCCGAGTTGCAGTGGTTGATCTGGTGTTGATTATGTCAGTCAACCCTGGTTTTGGTGGGCAGAGCTTCATTGAGAGCCAAGTAAAGAAAATCTCGGAGTTGAGAAGAATGTGTGTAGAAAAGGTATAATCATTCGAGTGTGAACACCCCTATATGCACATTTGCTTCATATTATTTTTTCTTTACACATAAGTGCAAAGCTAGCATGTCATGCCTGTATATGCAGGGAGTAAACCCATGGATTGAAGTGGATGGTGGAGTTGGTCCAAAAAATGCATACAAGGTACCTGATATAATCTCCTTGCTCTCTCTCTTGCCCCCCTCCTTTCTTAGACGAAGATATGGGCCTAAATTGTGATTTCTGGATCAGCTTCACTGTCCTTGTGAATAGATGGACTCATGTTAGTACAGATGGTGTTTGGTTTGGTTATGATTTTTTTATTTCTTCCTGGTACTGATCAAGTGAAATTGGGTTTTTGAGAATTTTTACATCTTATCTCAAAAGTGATATAATGATTGCCGTTTACTGGTGCACTTTCAATGCTATTCCTGCCAAGAAAATGCTCCAAAGAAACCTGTATAGGCTCCCTCTTGTCTTCCTGCTTTTAAAATTAATTTACTTCCAATACTTCTCAAAATAATATTTCACATAATCATTTGTTTAAAGATATGAAATTAAAAGACGAGTAGGGTGAGGGCCGTAGAAAGAAAACCTGAAACAATGTTGTCCACAGCAACTGAACAACTTCGTTTTCCCATTATACTATGCCATTGAAAACACAACCAAATCTCCTTTGGTTATATTTATTATCTATACACGTCTTTGTGATATAATTGATCAAAACTAATCAACATTCTTATCGGCAGGTTATTGAGGCCGGAGCTAATGCTTTAGTTGCTGGTTCAGCTGTATTCGGAGCTCCAGATTATGCTGAAGGCATGGGCACTGACTGTTTGCTGATCTTATGCATAAAAATACTGACTATATTCATGTACATGATTGTGCTTTGAAATATTTGTCTGATATAATTAAATTGGTTTGCAGCTATAAGAGGAATCAAAAGCAGCAAAAGGCCAGAGGCAGTGGCAGTTTGATTCATGATTTCCAGGAGATTTGATTTTCCAATGTGCAAATATCTATATTCTCCATTCCCTCGTATGTTCTCTACCCAGATTTCTTGTGGGTTCTGAAGTTACAGCAAGAACAGGCATGGGTGAAAATCATCATAATATGTACATGCATTCTTATTATTACATAGGCACATTCGCTCTGGTGCCATCATCCTGCAATGAGCTCTTAAAACAGTTCAGGTTCTTCCATTGATTTGCGCTCGCCGTCTTTGTATTTGCAGATAATAAAAAAAATAAAATTTTTATTTTAAAAATTTTTTTTTTTGATTTTTTTTTTTATGATTTTATCACATTAATTAAATTTCTTGCCTTCAATGACATACAAAATATTGCTGTATTATTTTAGTACTTTTTATTAAAATATTCTTTTAAGATCATGATTGATTTTCATTTAAAAAATATTGCTTATGATTAAAAAATATGCTTTTATTAAAATAATAAAGAGATGTGTTAATAAGAAAATAGAGTTTAAAATGAAAAAATAATTAATTTTTCCTTATTTAAAAATTTTTACATATAAAACTAATACAGTATTATGTGTTAATAATTTTTTATTTAAATTATCGTTGTTGTCTTTTATTTAAATAACATGATACTAATAAAAACTTATGTGAATAAAAAAACAAAGAAAGAAAATAGAAAATGCAGTGCCTAAGAAAACACCTCTATTGTAACCGAGTACTTATTCCTCTTAGCAAGCTTAGCCCATGTAAACCTAAGAAATGATAGGGTTACGCCATAAACTTGTAAGCATGAATAGTAGAAAGCATATATATAGAGGGCAATGATGATGGAAGAAAGCAAATGCTTAGGTCAAAACTAAACTAACTAGTTGACGATAAATAACATCGTGATAGCAGAGAACCAATACTTACAGTTTGGAAACGTCGTGGGGGTGTAAATTGTGTTTTTAAAAATTTTATATTTTTTTGTTAATAATTAATTTATTTTGTGTGTTTTGAATCGTTTTGAAGCGTTGATTTTAAATATTAATTTTTTAAAAATAAAAAAATATTCTTTTAATATATTTCAACACCAAAAACTTTAAAAATAAGGTACAATCATATTCTAAAAACCTATATAGCATGACTGGAAAAGAAAACAAAAGCCTTATTTAATGCACAATGATTAAAACAACACATAATCATTAAAATAAAAGAAGCAGCAGCCAAAAATGGAGGTAAAAGCACTGGAAGATGAACACATAGAAAACCACAATGCAAGCTATAATAAACTGCGGGGAAGCGATAATAGATAAAAATAAATAAAAATGAAGCACATTTCTAGTTATTTCTAACCAGCATACCTGATTGAAAAACCTTCTTCATGCAACTAAACCAGAAAGCTAACGATAACAAAATATGCTCAGATATCATAGCCCTGACAAAAAATTGATCAGCAAAATTAGCAGCCTCCCAACACTTAGAGACCACCTATTGAGCAAATAGTAACAATCACAACAATCATGTTTACAATCATATTGGAGAAAAAGACTATGAAAATTGCTTACAATCACAACAATCATGTTTCAGTGTGTTCGGGATACAGTGTAAATTATGTTTTTTTGAATTTTTTTTAAAATAATTTTTTTTATATTTTCAGATTATTTTGATGTACTGATATAAAAAATAACTTTTTTAAAAATAAAAAAAATATTATTTTGATGCATTCTTAAGTGAAAAATACTTTGAATCGTCACAGCTACCATAATTCCAAACACACACGGTCCAGTTAATAAAAAACTAGATTAACAGTAAAACGTGAAAAACTCAAAGGAAAATGCCAAAACCCTTGTTTCGCCATAGAGTTATAGTAAATTAATCGTGAATTAAGCAATGTAATAACACAATGACTAAATTACTAAAATTGAATACAAAGGCAAACTCATTGAACATTTTAGAGCAAAAGTATATAGAAAAGAACCTTGTCTTTACTAAAGCTTCTAGCATTTCAAGTCAGCTCAAACAGCTCTTTTACAGGAGCATACTTCTTGACAATAGCAAGATCATTCAGTGTCAACCAAACAAGTTTAATTTTTTAAATCATTATTATAAATTAAGAAATTAAATACTGCAAGTAATTTGTCAAAACTAAAACAATTACTTACTCCATGAACATCAGAGTGTCTTACCTTTCCTATACCTAGGAATGAGTCTGTATTTTAAAGCTAATTGTAATTGCACAGCAACTCCACCATGGGTCCCCATAACTATTCGGGAAAAAAAAAACAAAGAGAACAATATCAAAGTTCCACAGGTAACAATCGAGCAAAGTAATGCTCTAACGTAAGAGAAGCTCAAATGGTAACTAAAACAAAGCAATGTTCAAACGTAAGAGAAACAAATGATAACTAGTATCTTTAATTAAGCCTAATTTAGAGAAAAATAAAGTTTAATTTCAGTACCAAACCTGCAAGTCTAATTTACAAAAATAAACTGTATATCTTCAATGAAGTCAGAAAATTCATTATAAGACAATGTTTAAAGACAAGATTTTTAGTACATTAACTGAAAATAAACACTAATAATAGCATGATACTCTAAGTCACATACTCCTAAGACTTTCTATAAATCAAACCCTATAAATTAAGCATAGAAAAGCATACGCAATTCTTCAAAAGAGGACAAACATGGATTAACATAGCTGGAAAAACAAAATCCTAAGTACTTAACTTTTATATTGGAAGAAGTTGATATATTGAAAGGGTTGTTAATAAGAAGGTGACTAAAAACAAGATACACAAAAGAAAAGTAAAAAGAAAAAAAAAGAATTACAAAAACAAAGAGTGGATAGAAAAAGAAAGAAAAAAAGCCAACAGATACATAATAAAAAAAGAGACATTAGGACTGAAAGAGCTTATGCGCCACACTTAAAGTCTTGATTTGGTGTTGTTAGACCAATCTATAATATTTTCAGACCGCATAATTAAATCAGTGCCAGTAGCTATAAAAAACTTATCTGCAGACTTGAGCCAATTCGAGAGACGATATAGAATTAAAGAGAAACTATCTTTGAAGGTACCAGTTCCATCATTGAAGATAACATTGTTTCTTATAAGCCATATACTCCAACTAACACAACAAGAAAGCATATAGACCAAGCCTTACACTGGAATTTTCCAAAAACTAGGTTGGGGTTAGGCCACTGATGTAATAGATCATCCACACTATAGAAAAGACAACGACTTATATTATGAAGAGAAAATGATTTGAAGTCTCAATCTCATTTTCATAAAAAATACAAGCGGCTTGATCAATTGCGATTATATTATGGCAAAGTAAGAATTCCTTATTGCATAATCTATTCTGAACATGTAGTCAATGAAAACATTGAACCTTAGGAGGGACTTTTTTTAGCCATATCAAAGCTTTAAAAGTTCTAAGCTCTGGATTCACAATTCTATCAATAAATAAAGAACTTCCATCTGTTAATAGGATCAAAATTTCTTATTTGAAGTTGTTGCCTTTAGCCAAAAGCTTTCAAGAGATGAGAGAAGATAGACGACTTGTTCAGTTTCGAAGAGGAACAATTGTCTCCTCCAAATCCTAAGTACTTACTTGATTGCAACCTAATGAAATCCATAATGAAAGGACTAAGAAAACCCTATATAAGGGGCAAAATAGGATATACGAATTTATTTTGAGGATCGAAAGTGGAAGAATTTGTTTATGCATAAAAAATTATCTTTGTAGTCTCATGACATCTTTTCTTGATTTTTTTTTATTTTTTTCTTTCTAGATAAACCTTATTTTTTTTTGTTATATATGAGAACTGAGATAAAAAAAAATTATCCAAAATTTTATTGTGACCTACCAATATTAGACAAAGAAGGAAATCAACTAAAATAAAAGAAAAACACTTGAAATATCCAAAACACCCTCCTAGGACCATTCATGCAGCCTACAAATCCAGGGCTAAAATTGTCACTCAACTATTAAAATCCGCGATAAATATACTTATAGTCTACACTCAGTAATTTTAGGTTTTTTTTTTAATAAATAGTAACGAAGTATTCTACGGATGATCTATCTGTCGCTTGGCTTGGATAAGATGATACTTCATCTAGCCATGTGGGAAGCATTTATTGGCTGCATATGATCCAAGGTGGCAGATTCGTCTTCCCATTGATATCACCAACATTCAAAAAGGGGGCCCCACAGGATCTTATTTCAGCCAACAGCAAACATAGCAATCGATATGTGGATATCTCAACAGGATAAAGGGATAAGCCCCTGCTGCTCCCATTGGACCATCCGAACGCACAAAGCACATTTCCATCGTTGGATCAATAAAATCAACCACATCAACCGTCAATTTTTAACAAAGAACAAGAACCACAAGTGTTCCTCTGAGATGAAATGGAGATATAAAGTCATGTTTTAGCTTACAAAACTAGTCAAGACCCTCCTCTGTCCCTGCCGGAACTCGGGTAGAAAGGGGAACAAAAATCAAACGACAGAGAAAGAAAGAAAGAAAAGAAAACGAATGGCCACCGTCTCAACACAAGCTTCTGCTGCCGTTTTCCGGCCATGTGCTTATAAGTCGAGGTTTCTCGCTGGGGCTCCAAGTAAACTGAACAGAGAATTGTCCATCAAACCAGTGGCATCGTCATCTCCTAGCTTCAAGGTTGAAGCCAAGAAAGGAGAGTGGTTACCTGGTTTGCCTTCTCCATCTTATCTAAATGGCAGGTGAAAAAGAAAACATGTTTTATAGCTTTTCTCTTAGCTAATGCTCTCAATTAGCATTGACTGAAACCTTGTCTTGTATGGCTCAGCCTTCCAGGTGATAACGGGTTTGACCCACTCGGGCTTGCTGAGGACCCTGAGAACCTGAGATGGTTCGTTCAGGCTGAGCTTGTGAATGGTCGTTGGGCCATGTTGGGCGTTGCCGGAATGCTACTGCCGGAGGTTTTCACAAAGATCGGAATCATCAATGCTCCTCAGTGGTATGATGCAGGCAAAGCAGAATACTTTGCGTCGTCATCAACCCTCTTTGTGATCGAGTTCATACTGTTCCATTACGTCGAGATAAGAAGGTGGCAAGATATTAAGAACCCAGGATGCGTTAACCAAGATCCCATCTTCAAACAATACAGCTTGCCTCCAAATGAATGTGGGTACCCCGGCGGCATCTTCAACCCCCTCAACTTTGCACCCACTCTTGAGGCCAAAGAGAAAGAGCTTGCCAATGGTGATTATCCAGAACCTGGTTAATTGAGCTTTTACTTTTTTGGCTAAGCTAATATTAATGTCTGATTTATGCGGCAGGGAGATTGGCAATGTTGGCATTCTTAGGATTTGTGATCCAGCACAATGTGACCGGCAAAGGACCGTTCGAGAACCTCTTGCAGCACATCTCAGACCCGTGGCACAACACCATCGTCCAAACATTTAGCGGTAACTAAATTCATCGGAGATGAATTGGAGTCATCTTGTCTGTTTCTTTACATGGTTGAATGAGATTTGTGTATCGATGTAAAACAAGTAAACTTCAATGTACAGGGGAACAAGTGGCATTATGATTCACATAGATTGATCTTTATTTTATTTTTTGTTATATATATATGTGTGTGTGTGTGTGTGTGTGTGAAAATGCTAATTTATGATGTTTTTTTAAAAGAAAATGTGTGTTGAAGTTAATATAAGATGACTTTTAAATTGAAGATGATTGTTTGATATATCAAAACATTAATCATCAAATGTAATGAATTATGTTTCTTTCTCAACCTAATACCTGATCACTTAATATATATCAAACCCATTTTTGTATTTTCTTTATTCTATAAAGCTCCTAAAAGAATCTAAGAACATGTGATGAAGCATAATTAGTCCTTTTTATTTCTAGATATGATTTATTGAAAATTACAACAACTTCGTTAAGGTATCATTCAAAATTTGAACATATAAAAGAAATCTTGATTTAGTTATTTAAAAAAAAAAAACTTTTGAAACTAAAGAAAGAATATAACAAAATGGACATGATTATTGTTTTAGTACATGGATAAACTATTTAATTTTGGTCAATCTTGGTTTAATTTTCTTAATATTCATACTATAATTTATTAATTTATTTTAAATCTTACTATTTTTTAAAATAGTGATTAAGGACTTTTGGATGTTAAAGGGGATTTGTGTTGAACTTTTAAATTTTTAGATAGTTTATGAGATTCATAATGTTACTGTAATTTATCCTAAGCTATATATATATAAATATTTTTTCTCCTTAGGCCATTTGAATCTTGGTAATGAAGTACTCTTTTGTTATCGCTTGAATATGAAAAATATATATGATTTCACAAGTTTCTAGGATTGTTTTAATTGGAGTTATGATTTTTCATTTTAATAAATGTGCTTGACCCTATCAGATATGACCATAGTATAGTTTATATAATAATTGAATTATATTACTTACATTTTTTGCATTTTATTGTAATTGTTGATTAATTTTAGGTGATATTGAGTCTTAGGTTTAAATCCTAACTTGTTTAATTGTGTGACGTGATATAGGTTTTAGATTCAATATAAACTAAATGAAGTCCTAGTCTTTTTTATTTTATTCATATGATTTAATTTTCTTTCCTTGTTTATTTTATAACTAATTATGTTTTCACTAAATTTTTGTTTTGTAGGAATCTCTTAATGGTTAAGGGGTCATTCTTTTATTTAGAGGACATGCATGCTTATATTAGCATTTAATTAGGATCTCATGTTTTAACCTTTCATATTTCAATGTTTGTTTATTTTGATTTTGGGCTTCAAAAATCCATTTTCGCATCCATATCCATATCGAACTTTAGATTTTAAAGACCAGAGTTTTTGAACAAAAAGAGATGTCATATAGAAATTTTCCTATTCTCAGACTCCAACGGTTAATAAACAAATAAAGACTATGAATTTAAGTGTCATTACTCATTTTCTAAATTGCCTAATTAGAGGTTAATAATAAAACACACCTAATAAGACTTTAGATAACTCATCAATAAATGAAAACTCTTAGTTTAAATTGTTAAAAACTCTCGACAAGATGCATGAATAGTTGTAAAATATTATTTATTATCACACACACAACCCCCTTATCTAAACCTATTGAACATCTTTTTTAATTTTTGTTCTTAAATTAAAAGGGCTCTCACTTCTACCGTGGATTTATTACTGTACACCTAGTGTACTACTATTACCATTTCCATCACTTTCCTTTAAACAAATCAAGGGAAGCACTTTATTTTACTTTTAATTTTGTGAAATTTGTTGTTATTTCATGATTATGTTAGGATTGAAGTGATCATTGAATGGATTTATTTTGTTATGTTAGGGTTTAGTTGAATTTAGATTCATTAGGGTTTATCTTGAATGTTCTAAAGAGGATAAGTGGTGAATTCTGTTTAATTGAAGCAATTGGTTATCAAACAAATCAATTGATGTTATAAATTACTTCAATTAGGGTTTTACGTTGAATTTTTGGCTTAATTAGGATAATTAGGGAATTTTACCAAGTTGAAGTGACTAGGTATGAATTAAAACAATCAATTATATCAATTAGGTTTAAATTACAGGAAAAGGGTTTTATGTTGATTTTTTTTAACAATTTAGGATAATTAGAGGATTTTATCCAGTGAAAGCAATTAGGTATAAGTTGAAGTAATTGATGCTATAAATTTTGATTGAATTAGGGAATTTGTAAGAATTAATCGAAATGGATTATGTTGTTTTATATAATATGCATTCTAATATGATATTGTGATACTATTGTAAATTGTAGTGAGAAAGAAACATGTTTGGATTTGATTAAGTTTCATTTCCAATAGGCTTAAAAACATATGAAGAATTTGGTTGATAAACATCGTATTGATATGAAATAAACTAAGTATATCTCAAGTTACAAGCTTATCATCAAGGATCAATGGTATAACACACTAATAAGAAGCTAAGTCATTTTGTATAGCCCTTTGAAGATTATTGATAAGATTAATGAGGCAGCTTATCCTTTGGATCTTTCAAGTAGTGCTTAGATCCACACTACCTTTCATATACTTTCATAATTAAAACTTGCTTATGGTTAAGTCACTAATCATATTCTATTATCTTCTAGTGGTGATGCAATACCATAACCTCTAGTTAATTTAGAAAAAAAAAAGGGTTGATTATGGAATTGTGGCTGCCTCAAGGCTATGGATTCATTAGTTCTACAACTCATAAGCCAATGCAACATGAAAATTTTCTTTTAATTTGTAACAGAAATACCTAAATTTTAACCTTGACAACAAAGTTTTTTAGTAAGAGGATATTGATACAAAGCAATATATGTAGAATCGAGCTAGAAACTTGGTAGGCATGGTTTGTAGTATTACAAGTGATGTAGGATAAACATAATTAGCAATGTTGAGGTGCATTAATCATATGTGAAGCTAAAGATAGAATTGGAAAAAAAAATGGTAATGAATTATAGCATCCACATCCTTAATCTCTACAGAAAATCCTTAATTATAATAGTTAACCAATGTGATTTTTTCCTATAGCATCCATGCTATCTAAAAGTCTCTCCATTCTAGCTTCATGAATAGTTCCCACTACATATTGTGAGCATTGTTCAACTTGTTAAATTGCTATGAGATAGCAGGAAAAGAAAGCAAAGGACATGGGGAAAGGGAAAAAAAATTGAAGAGCAGGGATGTTCTTTATCTTTGTTATTTATCTCTGGTTTCAAATCGTTGTTCCTCTCTCTTTTTCTCACACTCTATACAGGTGATTGATTGATTTTTCATTTTCTTAGGATTTGGTGGTTTTTTTCATTATTACAAGCAAGTCACAATCTCTCATAATCACCTTTTCTCAACAAACAAACAAGATTGGTAACAAGTACAAAAAAAGTTTTAAACTTTATGAGAGAAAGAAGTTTAGAAGGTAGGTCTTTGACAAGCCTTCATGTTTTTTTTTTAGTTTTTAGTAGTTAAATAAATATGCTTACTAGAAAGTTTACATCTTTTTAAAAGTTTTGTTATTTTTTGTTGATTTTTGGTAATTTATCTTGATGGTTTATGAATGTTTTGTTTGATTACGTCTTAGGTTATAATTTTATATGTAATGCTTTTTGTTTAAAAAAAAAACCAAAATTATGACTGCCTATTCCTATGTTTTAGGTGGATAAAATTTGAAGACCTTTCAGTTTTGGATCGTTATTAAATTCATAGAATTACTTTGACCTAAACAAATGCATCACAAACCAAATGAAATACACTTCAACTTGCATTCATGTCCTCTTGTATTTATTTCGAGCAATTTCCATTTTGGTTATTTCTTAACTATTCTAAATGATATGATAACTCTTAATTGATTGGTTTGTTTGTAATGCTTTTGTGTTTATGTTTTTTTTTTCTGCCAATGTTTTCCATTTGAATAATGGGTTGGAAGTACAAAGTTGGGTAGGATTGACTAGCATTGTTATGATAACATAGGTCATTTCTGCATAAGTCACTTGGGAAAGACTTTATTTCAAATGTTTTATTTGTTGCCTTTTGTCTTATTTTGGTTATTTCTTTCTTGTTTGGTTGCCAAGAAGAGGTAGGAAAAGAATAAACAACTAAAATTAAATGGAAGAAAACTCTACATCTTAAAGTTCTAGATTCTTGGTTATTGGCAGCCTTATTTCTCAATTTTTAATTGATATGAGTCCAGCTTATAGCATTATGACATCAAAGAGTTAGTGTCATATGGTTCCTTATTATTTTGTGCATTTAAATTAAGAGTTAAGTGTAAAGACTAATATGTCTGGAAATTGAATTGAAAAGTCATGAACTTCCATGTGTTGCTTCTTTTCTAAAATTTATGATATTGATCAATGATGTGTTATTTTGTGTAGAGCAGTTGTTCTTTAGATCATCCCACTAAACTTGCACTTTTCTTTTTGTGCAACAAGACCATACAAGCGAGATTCATCCAGTAGACTCCTCAAAACATAACTTTTGCTACTAAACTTGCACTTTTCTTTTTGTGTCGAGTGAATGATGTAGTTGGGAAGGCGACCCAAATGAATGTTAGCTAAAATTCAATTTTTCTTGCTTAAAATATATATATATATATATATATATTTGGATCATTTTGATATACTAATATCAAAATGAATTTTAAAAAATATAAAAATATTATTTTGATGCATTTCTAAACGAAAAGCAATTTAAAAAGTTACATTTACCACACTCCCAAACACCTCTTAATAGAAAAGTTGATTGGATTCTCACCCTCATTCTAGTCCTATGAACATAAGTTATTGACAAGGTCCAAATGAATGAGCCAATGGGCCCAACATAGTCTATCCGAATCCAAACATCTGTTAAAAAAGGATTTTTGAAAAATTTATAATGAAATAATTCAATAGATTGCAGAAAACCCCTATTGAGAAACAAAATATAAACTAATTTAGAAATAATAAATAAATAAATATATCATTAATCAATCAACACTATTGGGCTAAAATATTTATTAACTTTTTCTAAAGTTTGGTTAGACCAGCTTAGTCATCTATTTTCATGTTAAACTTAATGAATTTAAGTCAATTTATTAATCATACAAAACCTTATAAAATTTAATTTGACAAAATATTGTTAGGTTTAAAACATAAAAACACCAAACAATGACATGTTTTTTTTTTTAATTGTTGATTATAATGCTCATTGTTTAAGGGAGGAAAACTATGTTGTCTATAATAACAATAATAGTAATCTGCAATAACTTATCATTATCAATCGAGTTTCAATTTTTTTGATTTTATCAATGTTATGCCAAATATATTATCTAATTATCAATTGAATCCCAAACCTTTTAATTTTATCAGTTTTCCCTAAATATAGTGAACATTTGATAATGTCACCTCTTAATCCATTTACTATTAATAATAGTTGAATATTCCATTCAATTTATACAAACTAGTTAAGTTTTTCCACATCTAAATAATCTTAAATGTGCCCTAAAAGACATTTTTTCCTTCTCCATCTCACTAGCTCATATAAAAAGGAATTTAATATGATTTAATAATAAAATTATTTCTTATAGAAAATTGAAGTTTATTTTGATTTAGATAAAAACACTTAACAAGTTAATGCAAATTAGAGAGAATATTTAATGAATGAATTGACGGATGATATCATAAGGTTTATTAAAAATGTTAAAATAAACTCTAATATGCCATGACAAATAATTTTAGCACCAAATCATAATATAATTCCCTTTTATACTAGCTTATAAAGTGAAGGATAATCTTTTTAATATGATTTGATGCTAAAAACTATGTTTTAGGACATATTTGATTTTTATTTGAACATATTTAGTTGAAGCACTTATCTAGCACTTGCAAATTAGATTTGAACTAGCCTCGATGTCTATGATGAATAGATAATTTTTTTTGTAAAAAATAATGTTTAGATACTGCAAATGTATTTAAAACAAATTATGACTCTGGTTATAAACTCGACTAAGTCAAACAAGTTGGTTCAAATTTAATTAGATGAAGAAAAAAACAATGACAACAAATGTACCAGATAAAAAAAAAGTGACCATGATAACTTGGTAAAAAAAATGATCTAGCCCAATTATTAGAAAATTAAATATGAAATGATGAAATTAAGTTTAAACTGGAAAAAAAATTGGCTCGGGTCAATTTGAGTTGGCATGCCAAATCTATAATTTGGGTAATAAGGCTCGAGTTAAATTGGGTTAACCTGCTAAATCCAAGGTTTAGGTCATGAAATCGAGATAACCTGATAAAAATGAAAATAAAAAAAACAACAAAACTCATTTTGTTTTTTTTTTAAAAAAAAAAAACAAATGTTAAATGATGAAACTGAAAAATAAAATAAGTAAAAAAATAATAATGATGTTAAGCAAAATGAACTTTTTAAACACGTGACTCCGGTTATTATACCAGAAGCATCAAGTCTGAAAAAAAATCATGAAAGCCAATTGCCAACAAATTAATCATATGATCCCTTATTTGGGCAGATTTATATGAAATTGATGAATGAAGGTAAGCGAGAAACCTTTGTGCATGTGAATGATTATTTGTTTCTTGGTTTGTGTCATTACTCGATTTTTAACCCTCAATTCCAAAATATTTTTCAAGTAAGAAAGAAAAATTTTAAAAATATGTTTTCAATGCATTTTAACCATTTGCACCCATTTTTTAATTTTAAACGTCTTTTCAAAAAAATAAAATTCAAAAATATGCTTCCTACACATTATAACACAATTAACACATTCATTTCAAAACTCATGACAATTGTTTTTTAATCAAATTGACATTAGCATTTTTTTTTAATCAAAAAATGAGAAAATTAAAATAAATCAAAAGATAGTAAAATAAAGAAGTGGGCTAAAGTAAAAAAGAAAAATAATGAAGGACCAAAAAATATACAATATATAGAGATATTCTTAGGATATACTTAGAATAAGGGATAAAAATAGAATTATGTAGAAGGTTATAAATAAAAGTGAATAGTAGAGATAAAGAGAAGGGGCCACAAAGCACACAAGGAAAACCCTAATTTCATTTATTTTATAAAAATCCATATCCCTAACAAAAAAAAATATTTAGAGGGTGAGTGAAAAATAAAAGGAGAAAAAAAAAAGAATAAAAAAATCACCGCTAAAAAACACACCCTCTTTCCTAATCTCTCTCCTTTAGTCGAGCTATCATCCCTGTTATGGGTAGTGTAACAGAAACAGAGAAAAAGTCCATACAGGACTTATATCTCATCCTCATCTAGCATTGATTTTAAATGGTCTCATCTTCTTATTTCATGTAACAAACTAATCCTCTCTTATCTTCTTATCTCGTGTAACTACTTCCCTTTGTAAACAATATAAACATACTTGTGATGATAGTGTAAATAATCAATGAGATTTTTCTGAACTTATATTGTTTACATGGTATTAGAGCTTTTTGGCTAACACCCTTAAACAAATCCTTTTTTTATGGCTTCCTCTAGTCCAAACATCACTTCCAATATCTCCAACTCTACTCCTATTTCCTTTCCTTTCCAATTATAATCATCTTATCTCTGTCAAATTAGATGGCTCTAATTATCTTGGTTGGGTGTCTTAATTTCTTATTATTTTGAGTAATGATCTTCTAGGCATTGTTGATGGCTCAGAATCTTGTCCCTTGAAATTTCTTGTTGATTCAAATGGACAAACTATTACACTCACAGTGGATTCAAAATTTATTTTATGGACAAAAAAGGACCAATATTTACTTAGCTGGTTGAATGTTACTCTCTCATATACAATTCTCCCTATAATTTTTGGCTTGAATACTTCCAAAAAGGTATGGGATTCATTGGCAAATCGGTTTGCTACTCATAATCGCTCTCATGTTTATCATCTAAAGAGACAACTTCAAAGTCTATAGCAAGGGAATTGTGCAGATTATATTCAAACTACCAAAGGCCTGGCCAATCAACTTGCTGCTGTGGGCAAGCTTATTGAAAATGATAATCTGATTTCTCATAGTATTGGTGGTCTTAGTACTGCATATACTTCTTTCATCACTTCTTTCTTATTTGCAACAAGAGATATTTCTCTCTCGTTCAATGAATTTCAATCTATACTGATTAGTTATGAAATTATGTTGGTAAATCAAACCGAGATAGTACTTTCGGATGCTGGATAATTTGCATTATTTAATCAATATCGGGGTTCATTCGGATTCAACAAAAAGCACATATTTGGTCAACCTAGATATTCTCCTCGCATACAACATCCATCATATGCTCCTCGTACATAGAATCCATCTCGAAATGGAAGCACCATTAACACAAGTTTTGGAAATTTTTCTAGAAATGAGAATCAACCTCTATTTATGATTTTTAACAAAAATCATACTCCCTGTCAGATTTGTAACAAGCCAAACCATCAAACATTAGATTGCTATCATCGCATGGATTTATCCTATCAAAAGAGACACCCACCATCTTTGTTGGCTGTAATGGCAACACACACTCACAATGTCAATGACAATGAACCATAGTTTGCTGATAGTGGTGCTGACAATCACATCACTGCTGCATTGGATAATTTGGCCATACAACAACCATATCAGGGTGGAGAAACAATAATTGTTAGCAATGGTGGTGGCTAGCAAATCTCCAATATTGGTTCCACACTTATCCAAACACTTACGTCTATACTTTATTTAAATAATGTTCTTCATTATCCTTCAGCTTCTGCTAATTTGCTTTTTATTCAACAGTTTATGCTGATAATAATTGTTATTTTCAACTTACTTCTAATCGTTTTCTTATGAAGGACATGCAGATGGGAGAAATTCTGTTGTAGGGACCTGGTAAAGATATACTTGAAACATTTCTTATCAAATAAAAGTTGCAGTTTGGTTGTTTTCATTGGTGTCAAAGCTTCAGTTTCAGTTTGGCATAATTGACTCGGTCATCCATCTTCCTTTGTATTCCAACACATGTTATGTCATTCTCAATTATCTGTGTCTGGTTCACAACGATAAGAATCTTTGAGTGAACCATGTCAGCTAGCAAAAAGCAAAAAGCAAAAAGCTTCCCTTTCTAATATCTAGTCGTGTATAAAATTTTCCTCTTGAGCTTGTACACTCTAATGTGTGGACCTCTCCAGTAGAGTCCATAAGTGGTTGCAAGTTTTATGTCTTATTTATTGATGATTTTTCTCGTTTCACTTGGCTTTTTCCATTGAAACACAAGTCAGATGTCTTCGTTTGTTTTTTTAAATTCAAATGCTTAGTTGAAAATCTTTCGTCTCGAAAAATTAAGCAATTACAAACTGATGGTGGTGAAGAATTCACTTCTTATGAGTTCAAAACATTTCTTTAAAATAATGGCATTGTTCATAGAATTTCTTGTCTATACATATCTGAACAAAACAGTATAGTAGAGTACAAGCATCACCATGTGGTTGAATATGGCTTAGCTCTTCTTGCTCACTCAAAATTGCCTAACAAATACTGGGGTGATGCATTTCATACTGCCATCTATCTTATCAACAAAATACACATTCCAACATTAAATAACAATATTTCATACACCAAGTTATTTAATGCAGAACTAGATTGTTCTATTCTCATAGTTTTTGGTTGTGTGTGTTATCCATTTCTGTGACCTTATAATGATCATAAATTATCTTTCTGTAGTAAACAATGTATTTTCTTGGGTTATTGTTCTAATTCTGAAGGATATCAATGTCTTCATTCTTTAACCAATAGAGTTTATAGTACGACATGTCATATATGATGAGCATGTGTTTCTAGCTAAGGATATATATTCAGCTACTCCCCCACAACAGGATTGTCCCCTTACTATCTCTCACACGAAATTGACCAGTAAGTTTTATCTCTTCCACGTCAAACTTATATACTCCTATTTCTCCTGTTGTTAACACATCTGCAGATATTTCCCCACAAGATCTATCATCCTTTTTATCTTTTCCAGTTCAGCCAACCTTATCCATATCACCTATAGTTCCAAAATCTCCACACTATATGCATGAGATATTTGCACCAGTAGAATCTATACCCTCTATTTCCCAAAACATTTCTTCTACTACACAACCGTCCTTAGAATGTCCTCCTCTGCCTTCTCGGATGATTACTTGTAGCATTATTGGATCTCTTAAACCTAAACAACTTTCTGACTTTCACCCCTATCACTCTACAAAACATCTTTTCAAAGCCCTTTATATTGTCTTCCTTCCTCCTGAACCAATTACCATTTCATATGCCTCAAAGAGTCAACATTGGCGAGATGCTATGACTACTAAATATAATGCTTTAATATCCAATGGTACTTAAACTTTGTGTCCACGACCCTCTCATAAACATGTGATTCGAAACAAATGGGTTTACAAACCTAAACAAAAATCAGATGGCACTATTGATCGTTATAAGATAAGGCTTGTGGCAAAAGGTTTTGAGCAACAAGATGACATTGATTACACTGAGACTTTTATTCCAGTTATTAAACCAACTACTATCCATCTCATTCTTGCTATTGTAGTTCATTATGATTGGACTATTTGGCAATTAGATATTTCTAATCCCGTTTTACATGGATAGTTGACTGACAAAGTGTTTATGGAGTAACCACAAGGCTTTGTGGATTCGTCGTAGTCTGATTTTGTTTGTCACTTTTAGAAATCTATCTACGACTTGAAACAAGCTCCATTAAGATCTTTAATGAAGAATTACTGCTGCAGATTAATCTTTAATTTTGTAATAGAGGTTTCATTACTTCCCGTAATAATTAAGTAATCTACATATACAAGAACAATCAACTTGTTTGCAGAATTCTGTTGAATAAACAGTAAAGAGTCAGCATTACTTCTTGTGAAACCAAGTGTCTTTAAAGCAACCCTTAATTTGACATGCCATACTTGTGGACTTTGTTTCAATCCATAGATGAATTTATGAAGTTTGTAGACCAGATTAGGAGAGTGACTTTATAGATGTCCTAGGGGTAGCTTCATGAACATTTCCTTTTCAAGTTCTCCATGCAAGAATGCATTGTGTAAATCCATTTGATACAATGACTAGCCCTGACTAACTACCACAGATAACAAGACACCAACAATAGTCATTTTTGTAACTGAAGCAAAGGTTTATTTGTAGTCAATTCTAAATTTCTATGAGAACCTTTGAGCTATAAGTCGAGCTTTATGCCTTTAAATTGTTTCATCTTAGTTGAATTTTGTCCTTAAAATCCAATGGCAACCAACTGCATATTTACATGCAGAAAGAGGCATGATGCTCCATATATGATTATCAGCAACTGCACTCAATTCTTTTATCATAGCTTGCTACCATATAGCTTGGGATTGAGATTCTTGAAATAACTTGGGTTCATATTCTTCATAGATGGAGGTAAGGAATACTTTGTGATTTGGGGACAATTTATCATATGATAAAACTTTAGAGACTGGATGCTTGACAATATATATTACATACTCTTGTAATCTAGGAAGAGGCTAACGAGTTATGTGAGACATTCTTTTTGGAACTCCATCATCTTGTAAGGGCTTCTATAATTGGCTGAAGAACATCAAGAGTTGGACATGCACCCATAAGACCCTCTATAGTGGTGGAAGGAGATTTATCATAACCGGGTTGAAATCTTATTGCAGGAACCTGTTGTGGTAGAGAACATACATTTTAATCATAATAACTAGATCTAGGTAACAGAAACAAGTTAAAATCATCTTTTTTTTAACTTGTGGCAGGGTGATAAGGAGTATCTTCAGTAAATCTAACATCTCTTGATACATACATTTTGTTTTGTGATGGATCATAACATTTGTATACCTTTTGTGTTTGACATAAGAAGATGCATTTGATAGCTCTGGAATCAAGCTTATCCCGTTTTGATAAGGGTAAGTGCATAAAATAGGAGCATCCAAATACCTTTAGATGTGTCAATTTAGGACTTGCAACCTGCAAAACTTGAAGAGGAGATTTAAAATCCAGCACAAGGTTGGGTAAGCGATTTATGAGATAGACAACCATAAGAACATCGTATGACCAATAGCCCTTTAGAATGTGCATTTGTAACATTATAGCAAGAGTTTTTTCAAATGAATCATGATTTTTCCATTTAAAGACTCTATTTTGTTATGGTGTACCAACACAACTAATCTGATGCAATATGTCATTAGAACGTAAATAATGTGTCATGTCTTTGGACATGAATTATAAGCCATTATCTAATTGGAATGTTTTAAGATGACCAAAAAATTAATTTGAAATTAACGTATGAAAATCCTAAAAACAGAAAAATACATTGCTTTTAGCTTTTAATAAATACACCCATGTGACTCTAGAAAAATCATCAATAAAGGTTACAAAATAGTTATAACCATCCAGTGACATATCAAAAAGTCCTCATACATCTTAGTGTTATCACCCACTTGTTTTGTTTAAAAAAGAATGCTCAGACATACTAGAACCGGAGTTCTCATTACGAGGTATTGTCTTAACATGATAACCATGGGTAGCTGTTGTTCCAGAATGAGTTTCATGATTCATTACCTTCATATGAATTTCTTCACGCTAAATCGTTGTTGTCACAAACTTCAAAGATGGTAGTTCTGGGTTTATTAGGATGTCACTCCGCAAATCTTCAAAGTCAAAACTAAGGCTTGCCAATAGCTGGAAAAAAATTTCTTCCTCTATTCTTCTGTGTAGGACAGCAGCATCACAAGTGTGTGGGTGATATATCTCTAGTTTATTTCATAGACTTTTCAAATTTCCCAATAGTTGAACAAATGGTCTATTGTCTTTATGGAGTTTTGCAATTTCACGGTGAAGCTGAAAAATATATGATGCGTTGTTTTGGTTGCCATACATGTCACAAATGGCATTTCAAAGATCATGTGCGGATTTAGAGTAGTTGAAAATTTCAGCCAAGTTTCGTATCATAGAATTAAGAATCTAAGACATCACCAACTAATTTTTAGATAACCATATTTCGTATTCGGGAAAGTCCACATCTGGAGAAGAAATTAAGACATTGATGAATCCCAATTTTGATCTTCAACCGAGAGCAATAGTGACAGCTTTTGACCAAGGAAGATAAATTAAATTCTTTTAGTAATATTGAACTCAATCGTTGAGCAGTATTGATGTCATTAATATTATTGCTCAAAAGAGGAGTTACCTTTGAGCTTGAACTTTCTTCCATAGCGGCTGTAAAAAATTCTTCCATAAGAACAAAAGCTAATGCTCAATTAATGGTAGAAACCTAGCTCTAATGTCATATAGAAATTTAGAGAAATATAATCTCTCAATTATATTTTTTACTAATGGCAAAGTTACAAGTATATATAGACTAGAATTAGTTACTAACATGACAACTACTAGATTTGATTATGTCATTGGTTATGAAGGAAATAAATAATAATTACATGATCATCTAATCTGGGTAACAGATATAACATATATAAGGTAATATAATAACTATAGGATCTTGAATATTCTCTATTGATACTGCAATATCTACTCCATTAATCTTCACTATTTGTAGTATGTGTATCATTAATCTTTAGTATCTGTAATATCTGCAAAGATTTATAATTAATATTGTAGTCTTTAAGAAATTTTTTATAAATGTTTAATAATACTTGATTAAATATTATTTTCAAGCTTTTGAGATATAAAATGATCAATAAGAATTGTAACAGGTTAAAAATACCTTAAGAGATATATTTTATTTATAATAAATAATTTATCATTTCTTAAACTTACATGACATATGTTCGTGATTTAAGTTTTTTAAAAACTAAAAAAAAAGGTAAATAGGGTGATGACATATTTAGTATGTTTAATCTTTAAAGAAAATTAAGAGAAATTTGTCATTTTAATTAAAAAAAAAAATAACCTCCAAATAAGCCATTGTATTTTTGTTTCAAAAGTAAAACATTTTTTAAGTGATATATATTGCCTTGGTTTCTAAACAAACCACGTATTAACATAACACTACTTTTTAGTATAAAAAAATAATTATACTTTAAGAACATCCATCGATACTGGTCGCGATCCACGCATTCAAAAAATGAATGGAAAAAACTATCAACGGACATGAGTATTGGTTGATCAAATAGCATATCTTCTAAATCAACCTCCCACTTCTTAGATATCGATTTTATTGCTCTACTTTTTTGTGAATTTGCCACTTTTCACGGATGTGAGCAAGCCGGTGAAGACCCAAAAATAAAAAATAAAAAATAAAAGATGGAGCAAACTTTGCATTGAACATCCCTTGGCTCTAATAAATAGTAATTCCCACTAGATTAGTGCAAGACATCATATTTCTATAGTCATCCTCCACTCGAAATTAGGTGCTCCATCTTTACCCACTACGTTAATTGATATATTTTTCTCATTGCACCCCCACTTTAGCAGACTTAAATATACAATTAATGGCTTCCATATGATCTTATGGCTGGACTTAAAACGCGCAGGCCCTCTCCCCACAAGCACAAGTGTGTTGTGCTCGAGTCACTTTTGACTTTGGCATGTCTTTTTTATGAGAAACATCTATGATATATACACATAATTTGAGGGCTTCTCTTAGATTGTAAGTAAGGAAGCTTGTTCCAGCGATGGCAGGAGAGCTCTTCCGGTTACTTGTAAGCTTTTTGTTGATTTCTAACCTTGTTTATTGGAGCAATTCAATCTCAACAAGGAGTATGTCTTCAATACCTTTCTTAACACCTTCATTTCTTTCATTTTTTTTCCTCTTAATATGATAATTCTTCTTGATTGTGATGTGTTGTTTTATTTCTCCAGCAACTGGAAGTCAGGTGCATGGTCATGATCAATTTCGTCCGATTCTTGAGGACACCCAAATGGTAACAAAATAATTCTAGATTCCCCTAAAGCTACGATCATGATGCTTGATTTTACAATCCCAATATTCTCAACTCCATTTGCACATGAATATTAATCCATCCGCTGACAGGAACTCCAGAGCAAGAAGAAAGACCAGGATGAACATATCGCAAATGGAAGAAAGATTGTGGAACTCCACGATTATCCTGGATCTGGAGCCAACAATCGTCACACTCCAAGACCACCACAATTTGGCAGATGTGCTGATTGTTAGTTTCTCAGATATTTAAGGAGTGCACTTCAGTTATAATTCAGTTATTGTAGGTGTGAATGTTGATGATTGTTGTTGGTTAATTTTGCAAGTGCATGAATTGTAACAGATAATAAAGTGATAACTAGAGTATCGTCCTATAAAGATTTGTAAAAATTACTACTAATTACTAAAGTCTTTTAAATTATGATCTATAAGTCTTTTAAATTATGATCTATTTGAGGAATCGAATGAGATAGTGTATGAAACAAAAATTAATGATTAAAAAAAAACAACCAGACTAATTAAATATTATTGAATTCAATTCTATTGATTTTAGGATTTTTGACTTACTGGAACTATTTCTATGTGAACTTTCTCAATTGAATTAGTTACTCTTGGCATTGATAAACAGGTTTTTCTAATTTAAACATTAATCTATCTCGAGTATTAATGAATTATTTTGACAAGCAAATTTTATATACTCTACAAAAGTTCTGAACTTGTTGAAATTTATTAAGTACCATAAAACCTGTAACAATTCTAAAAGTTCCTAACTTTCTCAATTGAATTAATTACTCTTGGCATTGAAAAACAGGTTTTTCTAATTTAAACATTAATCTATCTCGAGTATTAATGAATTATTTTGACAAGCAAATTTTATATACTCTACAAAAGTTCTGAACTTGTTGAAATTTATTAAGTACCATAAAACCTGTAACAATTCTAAAAGTTCCTAGGATATCTCTATCCTATAGATTTCTTAAGGTATTTCAAACAATAGCTAAAATAATTATAACTTCCCAACCTCAAATTGAATTCTAAATCATGTAGATGTTGGCCAAACATACACAAGTATTACACATAGAGTGAAATACTCAACAACTTAATGTAATAATTCAATCGAAGAAATTGTTCACATATTCATAGTAAGGTTACATAAAAAAATCTCATAATAAAAGTCTACTACATAGTTAAATTAAAGAGAAACAAACTTAATACGATGAACATCACTCAAAAGCAGAGAATGGTAGTGGAATAGATAGGTGTCCTCCAAATCTTCTATGTTTTTTCCTCTATTTTTGCCTATGTTTTTCGTCCCTCTCTGTGCCGCCTCTTCCCCTCCCTTTAGTCTATTTTAGGGTCTCTCTATGTATGCCCCTCTCACTTGTAAACCCTTCTTCTTTTTTTCTTTTATATTGTTGCCTTTTAACCCCTGCTAGAACGAAAGTTTCATTTTTTGATTTGAATTCCTTCCTACCCAGACATTGCGGGCCAGATTTGAGGCAAGAAACGTGCAAATTCAAGATCTCTATTTATGGAGAAATTGCAGAAAATCGAATCTTCTTTCCAACAACATTGATCTTACAATTTTTGGACCTGGGAGACTTGAATAAGGGTCATAAACCGAGACAGTATTTGGAGTGCAGGAAGTTCGGGTCTGATTCAATCCTTTTTTTTAACTCGCTTTTTGGGCTTTAAAACAGCAAAACTAAGTTATATACCTTCATATGTGTTGTAGACCTTCATCTTAGATATATGAAAATGGTGACGAACATTTAGAATTAAGTTGTATAGCTTCCTTTGCAACACACAATAAATCAATGTTCGGTTTTACTACTGGATTCTGGCTGCTTAGTAACCTTGTATCTGAAAACAAATTAATTTTCCACAAGGTCAATAGTTCGAAAAGGGATCCAAAATTCTAATTATCATATGCAACACATCCAAAATATTTCAAAATCAAGCATGAATAGTGGAAAATATACATGCTAAAAAATCCATTATCAATTGTTCAGATAGTTTGGAAGTCATTTATTTGGTTTCCTTTGGCTACTTAGAATAGAGACTTATTGGCAACTTTTTTGTTTATTTCTTTTAAAAGTTTCAATAATTCCCTTGATGTTGGTTGTTGTGTAAAAATACATCTAGATAATATTTTTTTTATGGTTCTAGTTTTGTATTAAATGGTTTTATTGTGTTAGACACCGTTAATGTATCTATTAATTATGATACTTCAATTTATGTTGTTCAAAACTCTAGCACTATTAACATCATAACTTGGCATGCTAAATTAGGACACATTGAACAAGATCGATTACATAGATTAGCAAGAGCTGGTCTTTTAAGATCACTTTCCAAAGAGAAATTGCCTATTTGTGAGCATTGTCTTGCTAGAAAAGCAACTAGATTACCATTTGGCAAAGCTAAAAGAGCTAATAGTCCATTACAGCTTATTCATTCAGACATTTATGGCCCAATGAATGAGAGGGCAAGACATGGAGGAAATTATTTCATCATATTTATCGATGATTTCACACGATTTGGTCTTGTTTATTTGATCTCATATAAATCCGTAGCATTGGATTGCTTCATTCGATACATCAATCTGGTGGAGAATAAACTAAGCACTAAGATCAAGACTTTAAGAATTGATCGAGGATGTGAATATGCCTATCTAATCAGTTTGAATTTTTTATGATGAAAAGGGTATAACTAGATAGCTAATTGTTCCTCTTACTCCATAACAAAATGGTGTAGCGAAAAGGAGGAATAAACCCCTATTTGACATTGTTAGGTCAATAATGGAGCAGGTTAACTTACCAATTTCCTTTCGGGGAGATGCATTGTTAATTGTTGCTTACATACTTAATCATATGCCCTCTAAATCTGTCTCATCCACCCCATATGAACTATGGAATGGCGTCAAACCTAATCTAGGTTATTTCTATTCATGGGGGTGTGCAGCTTATATTCACAATACTTCTTATAAATATAGGAAACTTGGTCCTAAGAGGAAAAAGTGTATCTTTATACTATATTATGAACATTCCAAAGGATTTGTATTTATTGATAAAAAAAAAAGCTTATGGAAGAGTGACGAAGATTGAATTGTGTGATATTGTATTATTAAAAAAGGTTTTTCGAAAGACAGGTGAGGTTGAAAAATATTTTCAATTATATAAAATGAAAAATCTAGATTATGACGCAATAAGCCATTCAGCAGAGGACTTTGATGAAACTTTTAATCCTCTAGAAATAGTGGAAGTGATATTTTATCTATTCCTACTCTCATGGAGCAAGATCATGAGCAATCTCAACCTTGAAGTAGCATTCGTAAACCAATTCCTCATCATCGATTTGAGATTGAAGGGGAAGCGTTCATGATTGCTTCATAAGAAGATGAAGAGCCTAAAATATTCAGTCATGTTCTATCTGGTCCTAAAGTAAGAGAATGAATTAAAGCTATGGAAGAAGAAATGTAGTCGATGAAAATTAATCAAGTCTGGGACTTGGTTAATTTACCATCAGGACGAAGATCCATTGGAAATAAATGGGTTTTTAAAATTAAACGTAAGGTGGATGGGTCAATAGAATGTTATAAGGCTCGACTAGTAGCGAAAGGCTACACTCAAGAAGAGGGAATTGATTATGAAGATACATTCTCACTGGTTCTGAGGATTCCTTCAGTTTGCCTCATTTTAGTTGTCGCACGTCGAAAAAATCCCGCGCGCGGCATCGGCTGGCAATTTATGTCTCGTTGTTGAATTGCTTGAATTGGTTCGTTAGGAGTCGCCACCTAGTATTTAATTGAGGGTCACTAGGAAACCCTGGTGGACTGGTCATGGTCAGAGATTCACGGGTAAGGAACTGATTGTGGTTAGGGAAGGTATTAGCACCCCTAACACACCCTACCTGAGGTAAGCTGCTCCGTGGACTTGATGTGTTAAAGAAGTTTTAAAAAGTTTGTCTTTTCATCGGATTTTAGAAATACAACTTCCGTACAAGTTTGTATTTCTACACCGTGATCCAATCAAAATATTAATTCCTTCTTTATTCCTGCAATTTTACCATAAAAAATTCACAAACACAATGCGCACACCACATTCAAACTTCGTGAGCTTGATGTAATTTTTAAAACAGAATTTTAGCCCACTTCTAAGGCTACAATACATCAGTTATTAATTCCCAGAATATATGTAGAAACATGTTCTTACATTTTCATGGAAAATACAACATGATTTTATCCATCCTTAGAATTTGTGCATGTTCAAATTAAACAATTAATTCTTTTTTGTTTTTTTTTATTTTTATAATTCAATATAATAAAAAATAATAATAAAACACACACACACACACATCTCCTTTTATTATGCTGACTCACCCACAATTACATGTTTACAACATAACAAAGAAAAAAAAATCAAATAAATCAAAACACAACAGTGCCCAAATATACACAGCAACATTTGAAAATTCCAAAATAGCTTCGGGAACAGTGCTGGGGAATTCTGGGCATCTTCTGTGATCGCTGTACACTGGTGGCGCGTCCTCCCAGGCGCCATCGTGACTGGCGGCGCGTGGGTTCACGCGCCGCCGCCAGCAAATGGAGATGGCCGGATCTGAGCCGTTTTCTCCTTCTCTTCCCTTCCCTGCCGGCTGTGAGGAACACTGGTACCTGCAAGACAGAAATCACACAACACAGTCGATTTTAGTCTTTCATTTTCTTATGTTTTGCAGATATGCTTTTAATTTTTTTTGTTCCCTGTCCGTGGTTCCTCTCTTCTTCTCCGTTTCAAATCGCCAGCAAGGAAAAGGACCCGAACCAGAGGGGCGTCGCTGCTGTGGAAGGAGCGCTGGAGGAAGACGACGGCTTGCTTCTATGCAGGACTCCGTTCGGTGGCCGGCCTGCGGGCACTGTTGCAGCTGGGTCTGTTGAAGCTACGGTGGAGCTATTTCTTCATGCGGCGCCGATGTAGAGACCCCGCTGGTTTGCCCAAATGGTGGGCGACTGGAGTGAGGGCTGGCGTCCTGTCTTATGGCCGATTGAAGAGAAGCTGATGGCTAAGAGAGAGGGGAAGATCGGTGTGTTGGAGAAGGAGAGAGGACGCTGGGTGGATGTGGTGGCTGCTCCGATTCGTTCTGTTTTGGCTGCCACCGAGAGAGAGAGGTGAGGGGAAAATGGTGATGAGCAGCGGCTTTGTTTTGGAGCCGGAGACCGGTCTGTGGGGGCTGTTGGTTTGAAAGAAACACAGCCAAGGGGCAGCTGGTTAAGGGAGAAGAAGATGAAAATAACGAAAAGGAAGGGCTGTCTTGGCTGAGAGGGAGACGGGTCGCAGGGAAAGGGGCGAACTCGTGGGGAGCAGCTGCTGTTTTGGGAGAGAAAAATCCCAACCGGGTGGAGGAGGCCGTGCGTGGCTCCGGGTCGGAAAAATGAAAAAAACACTAGGGGGCTGCTGGCCTTCGTGAAGGAGAGGAAATCAGTTCAGTTTTTTTTTTAGGGTTTTTCCCTTTTGTGTTCCCTCCTTCAAATTACAAAATACCCCCCTTAACTTTGAGTTAAAAGGTGCTATTTATAGGCAAAATATTTTTTCGGGCTTCCAAATTGGTCCCTCAATTTTTTGTGTTCAATTCACTTGGTAAAAATTAAATTTGATCTTAAAATTTCAATCTTTTCAATTCAGTCCAAATTAAGCTCCCAAACTTAATTTTTCACCAATTAAGCCCCCAAATTAATTTGACCCATTTAAAGTATAATTAAGTCCTTGCACTTAATTAAATCCTTCAATTGGACCTAAATTAATTCTTAAACATAATTAAAATTTAATTTTGGCCCATGATTAAATCAAATTGGCCCATTAAAAATTTAATTATGTCATTGGACTTAATTTTTATGCAAATTCATCCAATAATCATTTAATTTGACCTTCGAATATGCATTTAATTTGACCTTTGATTTTTGCCTATTTTTGCAGTCCTTTTTTATCAGCTTTCTCCACATTGCCAGCCTTTATTCTATTTTTTGATTTTTATTTTTTTAAAAAGTGAATTTTGGGGAATAACCCAAAATTGGGTTATGACAGTTGCCCCCCTCTTTACAATGCTTATGATAGAAAGTCTCGTAGGAGACTTTAGATAGTAAGCGTTGTAAAGAAGAAAAAAGGAAGATTTTTTTTTTTTTTTTTTTGAAAATTCAAATATTTTGAAATGGTCGAATTGTCATGGGTGACCTACCCGGGTGAAAAACACGAAGATGTTTTAAAGTGGTGAAAAATACAGAGATTTCTCAAAGAGGTGAAAAATACAGAGATTTTTCAAAGTGGTGAGAAATGCGAAGATTTCTCAAAATGGTGAAAAATACAAAGATTTTTCAAAGTGGTTTTGTTGTAATGGGCAACCGGCCCAAGATGGAAAACAAAAAGAGTTTTCAAGGTGGTGAAAAATGCGACGATTTCTCAAAGTGGTGAAAGATGCAAAGATTTTTAAAGTGGTTTTGTTGTAATGGACAACCGGCCCAAGATGGAAAACGAAAAGAGTTTTCAAGGTGGTGAAAAATGTAAAGATTTTTCAAAGTGGTTTTGTTGTAATGGGCAACCGGCCCAGATAAAAGGTTTTGAAAAATTCAAAGATTTTTTCAAAAAGGTGAAAAATGCAGAGATTTTTCAAAGTGGTGAAAAATGCAGAGATTTCTCAAGGTGGTGAAAGATGCAAAGATTTTTTTAAAGTGGTCTTGTTGTAATGGGCAACCGGCCCAAGATGAAAGGTTTTGAAAATTACAAAGATTTTTTCAAAGAGGTGAAAAATGCAGAGATTTTTCAAAGTGGTGAGAAATGCAGAGATTTTTCAAAGTGATGAGAAATGCGAAGATTTCTCAAGATGGTGAAAAATTTTGGAGGTGGTGAGAAATGCAAAGATTTCTCAAAATGGTTTTATTGTTATGGGCAACCGATCCAAGTGAAAAAGTTTGAAAGTGGGGAGAAATGCAAGGATTTCTCAAAATGGTTTTATTATTATGGGCAACCGGCCCAAATGGAAGAATTTTGAAGATGGGGAGAAATGCAAGGACTTCTCAAAATGGTTTCATTGTTATGGGCAACCGACCTAAATGGAAGAAGTTTGAAGATGGGGAGAAATGCAAGGATTTCTCAAAATGATTTTATTGTTATGGGCGACCGGCCCAAATAGAAGATGAAAAGAGTTTTGAAAGAGGTCTGATTATAATGGGTGACCTACCCGGGCGAAAAGGTAAAATGTCTGAAAGGGATGACATGATAGGACTCGATGGGGAACAAGGGCTGAAGAGCGCACTCGAAAGGAGATAGGGTTCGAAACACACACTACCTAAGAGGTGAGGTCCCAAAGATGCACTCGAAAGGAGGTAAGGTTTGAAAACGCACTACCTAAAGTGGTCAAAGGCTCTAAAGCGCACTTAAAAGGAGATATGGTTGGATAACGCACTACCTAAAGTGGTTGATGGCTCGAAGGTGCACTATAAAAAGGGGCAGGGTTAGAAAACACACTACCTAAGATGGTTGGGTCTCGAAGGAGCTCTCAAGAAGAGGCAAGGTTGGAAAACGCACTACCTAAGGGGTAAGGGTTCAAAGGAGCATTCAAAAGGAGGTAGGGTTGGAAAACTCACTACCTAAAATGGTGAGGGCTCGAAGGAGCATACGAAAGGAGGTAAGGTTGGGAAACGCACTACCTAAAGTGGTTGAAGGCTCTAAGGCGAACTCAAAAGGGGAGGTAGGGTCAGAAAACACACTACCTAAAGGGGTTGTTAGCTCGAAGGCGCGCTAAAAAAGAGGCAGGGTTGGAAAACGCACTACCTAAAGGGTTAAGGCTCGAAGGCGTACTAAAAAGGAGGTAAGGTTGGAAAACACATTACCTAAGGTGTGAGGGCTCGAAGGAGCACCTAAAAAGGAGGCAGGGTTGGAAAACACACTACCTAAGATGGTTGATGGCCCTAAGGCGCACTTAAAAAGAGGCAAGGTTAGAAAACACACTACCTAAGAGGGTTGATGGCCCTAAGGCGCACTTAAAAAGAGGTAGTGTTAGAAAGCACACTACCTAAGATGGTTAAGGGCTCTAAAGCGCACTAAAAGGGAGGTATGATTGGAAAATACACTACCTAAAGGGTGAAGGCTAAAAGACGCCCTCAAGAAGGAGGTAGGGTTGGAAAACACACTACCTAAGAGGGTTAGGGCTCGAAGGCACACTAAAAAAAGAGGTAGGGTTAGAAAACACACTACCTAGGGGGTGAGTGCTCCAAGGGGCACTCAAAAAGAGGCAGGGTTGGAAAACACACTACCTAAGAGGGTTAGGGCTCGAAGGCACACTAAAAAAAAGAGGTGATGGTGAGATATTGATCTGTCAAGGATGAAAGAAATGCATCATGATCAATATATGCATGTATACTTACCTGAGAAGTATAGGTCCCCTTTTCTTCATGGAGTTCTCCTTTTCTCAAAAATTTGAGTCTCTGATAGTAAGCTTTGATGGCTTTTGTCCCCTTTGCTTACTCGAGAAATATCTTACGATCTTGGCCTCTAGGAAAGACTTGATGCCATCATTTCTTTGTTCTCCTCCCCTTTTAGCTCAAGGGTTGCCAATTTTTCCTAATAGTTTCTTCGAAAGGGAACCATGGAGCCAGCTCTACCAGATGTTTTCGATTACCCCCTAGCTTGATCATGCCCCCAAGTATTCAATTCGGGTTTGGGGATGAGGCTATATGAAGGAAGGTTTGACAAGGAGTTGTTTTCATGCAGAATTTTTGGAATTTCAAAGCTATTCCAGACATAGAAATCATTTTAACATCGATTCAAAGCGAACTCATTCTGAAGAAATTCAAGTGATTCCTATGGAGAGGTTTTCAAAAGTGATGAAAACTTTTTGTTTTGATTTTGGTGAAAAAAATATGAAGTGACATCTGGTTGGTCACAAAAAGTTGAAATTTCAATTTGAGGGTTATTGAGAACCGTTGGTGAAAATGTGAAGAACACGAAGTGACATCTGGTTGGTCACAAAAGGTTTAAATTTCAATTTGTGGGTTATTGAGAACCGTTTTCAAAGCATTCATTTTATTTGCATGAATAATGAATTTGTTTCGCATGAGAAAGCACTGCCTACCGATCCAGATTGCTTGCCTTTGATCAGAAAGGGCTTCATTAGGCACGTAATGTAGGCTTGGGCTATTGGCTATGAAGAAAAGGATATTTGTAGGCTCAAAAGGTGTTTAAGGGACTTTAAGACTAAGGATCACAAGTGCTTATATCCCAAACTCTTTTGTTCATACATTTCTGGACCTTGGAATTGATTTGTAAAATGGTCCACGGTGCCCCCCAGTGTTGGGCTTGGGCTCTTTCTCTTTGTTTTTGTTTTCTTCATTTGATTTTGAGCATCATTGCATTGGCCTTGTTTTTTTTTATCAAAATTTTTGGATCCTTTGGATTTTTTTTTCATGCCCCTAGCTTTGTATGGGCACCTTTGATGATTGAGAATTTTCTTTTATGCCCCCCAGTATTGTTTGGGCACTTTCATCGTTGAAGAATTTCTCATGCCCTCAAGAGTTATTTGGGCACTTTCAATCATTATGGATTTTTTTGCACTTGCCCCCCAGTGTAGGGTGTGATCCTAGCCAAGGTTATTTTTCAAGAAAAATTATTAGGCTCAAAAGGGGACTGCAAATGATATATTTCAGCCTTGTGAAAGGATTTATCAAAGATGGCCTTTCTTCATCTCAAATGCATGCATTTAGGATCGGTAAGCCTTGCTTTCATGCGAATATACAAAGTGATTTCTCAGTATTCATGCAATCAAAACTCAGCTTTAGAGTCACTTCATGGTGTTTTTTTTTGTTTTCTAGGTGTATGGTTACCTATCTAAGGAATCACCTTAATTTTCAGAACTTGTTTGTTTCGGAAAAACACCAGAATGATTTATGTTTTCGTACTAAACTTTGAATTCCCAAAAATCCTTACGAAGACATGGGGTCATGTTTTGCTTTGGGAAGAACAGGGAAACGCACCACAAGATTTTGGGCACAATGATTTCATGCTTAAAGGTTACGCTCAATGTGTTATTTGCATGAAACAACAAAAATGAAGGCATGTGATGAACACAGCAAAACACATGATAAAGGCTCAGTGGACAGGGAAAGCCTTATGGAATTTTGAGCCAAATTACCAACAAAAACTGGAATAGGTTGGAACAAAAAATCAAGTTTTTGGAGGCATGATCAAACAGAGGTAGTTATTTTGGCAGAGCCAGAACAGACTCCATTCTGCAACGGTGATGCAATTCCCCTTCAAATTGTGTTGAGGCTCTTGATCATGTGGGCCCCCAATTTTTCGGGTTGAGTCTTTGTTGGGGCTTTGAACAAAAATGATTGGCCGATTGGAAGGACCTTCACTAGAGGCATTTCTAAGTGTTATGCTCGAGTAAGCTAGTGAGGCGAGCCACACTTGCTTTCAGAAACTCTAACTCTTCTTGGAAATTGGCGTCACGGTGAGCACGCTCTTTATCTCCAATGTGTTTCTCTTAAAATCAGGTGTTGCAGACTCGGAGCGGACCTACTTTTTATTCTAGTACATGCATGACAAATGTATGAACATGAAGTCTATATGATGAACTCGCCCTTCGAGGGGTGACAACATGGTCATAACTCTTGTATGATGGAACAAGAATTGTGATTTTTGCCCAAACTCTACACAGTAAAGCCTGCTAGATATTAAACATGAATTCCAAAAAGTGAAGTTGACTTAGGATCCAAAAACGCTCAAATCCAGTTCTAATCTAGATAAAAAAAAAAAAAAAAAGGATGAGAATCACGGTAGAGGGCTACCACCACTGGGAAGAAGAAAGCCTTTAGTACCTGATTCCCCGCTCATAATCACCGCTCTGTGAAGGAGTGGGTGAATAAACATCCAGCAAAGGCTCATCGATCCACCATAAAGGGACATATTCGACCCTGTTTTAAAGCAAAGTAAGGAAAGGCCTCAAGATCTCCAAATCCAGATCGACTTGCAAATTGCAATCATCTCAACTGGATCTAACTTCAAAACACTGGGTCTCGTCCGGGTTCATCCGGGTCGCCCGGGTCATGGCGGGTCGCCCGGGTCATGGCGGGTCGACCGGGTTTTGCCGGGTTTTGCCGGGTCATTGCCCTGGCCGGTCTTTTAACAAACTCGAACCGGTCCAGTCACCGGGTTTAATAACAGTGCTAAATAAGTGACTTGGGCGCAATAGGAGCAATTTTAACTCAAAATGATTATTAACATGTCACCTTGGTTAGGACCAAGATGAGGTTCTTAGATAAAAAAATCGACATGAATGAATTCTCACCATTCTTGTGTCTATTATGATTGAAGCCGAGTATGAAATTATTCATCTACTACTAATGATAAATTAGCAAATGAGAATTTCTAATTTGAAGTCTATGTTTTTAGCAACAAGACTAATACTCGTATGGTGTATTTTCTCTAACAAGAAGAGCAATGATATACACTCTTTATCTTAAGAAAAGAAAAGAGTAGGCTCCATTATAGCATGTATTTCATACTACATATGCTAGCGACTATTACAGGAATAAAGAATGGATCCCTGCTTCTTTATTATATAAGTCCTGAAGATCATATCTAAGATCTCGAAATCTTACCCTTTATGACTTTTGACTATATCATGAGGTGAAGTATTAATAATCGCTACTTTAGGAGTAAATTCTATGGTCATAGAATGATTCGACTTAAAGAAATACTCTTAGAAAGGTGAGTTAATTCAGATCTGATTGATATGAGAGCGAAAGCAAATTTAATTTTAGTTCTACATCTATCACTTGTATTCACCAGTCGGGATCATATCACTTGAATAGATTTAATATGATTTAGAATACTTGTAATTGTAAGAATGTATTGAGTACGAAATTCTTGAGGGATTGAATTATATTCAGTCATGTGTTACTAAAAATGCTTTGGGTATATTAATTATGAGGTTGATGTCTTATATATGGCTTATTTTAGGTTTATATATTAGAGCTCCTTTCACTGTGTGTTTCAGGTCACACAGTCTATTCGTCAACTATGAAATTCTTGTGCAAGTTTGAAGTATAATGTATTAGAGAGATTCAATCCTTCATGGGAAGTAGGAGATGTTGGTTATTGGGTTAGACATTGTCCGCCCATGATGGATGGGTCTAGTCCAAGTATTTAGAGTAGTTACTAAAGAAAGTAATTACTTCCTCTACTTATATAAATATGGACATAACCCGTATGAAGATGTAAGTTTTCATTATTGAAAGAAGATAGTTATCTCTTTCTCTTCTCCCATCTTGGCTCTCCACATTAACTTGACAAGATTTACAAAGACGTTCGTATTGTGGAATATCACTTTGGTTCTAGTAATTGAAGTGGCACTAAAGTAATTGATCTATGAATAAAAAAGAGAATTCTCACTGGTAAGTTTTCCTTTCCATTCTACACTTGAGTTTCCGTCAAACCATCTAAAACTTTGAAGATTAGTGATGAAACTAGATTTTATCAATATGTATATTTATATATTTTGTTAAAAAAATAATAATAAAACCCAAACAATGTCAGTCCAGCGCCTGGGCCTGGTAATATACCAAGCCAAGGCGTAACCTCAGTCTGGTGCCTACCAAATCCAATAGCTTGGCCTAGCGCACTACTAGGCCAACGAGGTGGGCCTGTCGCGTGTTATCTCAGTGTTAAGCCCGAGAACTTCCCAAGAATTTTTGTCATCACACCCCAAGTATAGCTGGATGCACTACACCCATGGATTCAAACATAATACTGAATCTAATGCCATTAATTCCAAAGATTTTAACATAAAATCTTATAGGAATTATTTCTCAATAAATATACTAAATTAAACAAGTCTATATTCACCAATACCATTAGATGTATTAAAGTCTCTCATGGACTACAATATCTCCATTCTTTTGCTGCATAAAATGAGTGGAATACAGCTCATAATACAACTTAAAATCATAAAGGTAAAATTACACTTCAACTCCTCCTTTCTACAGTAGAACAAGACTCGTGGGCTATAAATACATCATAAATCATTCAAAATAAAAGTTCACGGTCTTCATTCTCTACTACATATATATTTGAGAGCATCTCGCTCTAGAATATTATTGTACCTTTTATCTCTAAAAAGGTACTTACTTAAGCATCTAAGAGTCCTTATATCCACAAAAAAGGACTTTTTACAGGTACTAGCCACAAGCCACCTTGGCCTACAAGGTACCAAGTATAAGCTATCAACCTCTTTGGCTAAGAAGAATGGATGAGATTGCTAGGGCCAATGATTAACCGATTATCCAACATGAGAGCTTTATTCCTAAGCTACTTAGATTTTTTGGGCTTCATCAATGGTGCTGTCTGTAGGGATATCGATAAAAAAGTATCAATTTCTTTTCTAAAACTTGTTTTTGGGCATTTTTATGCCATTACATGGCACATATAACCAATGTCCACATGGGTCAGGAAGCGGGACAAGTCAAATTGTTGCCATGAACACTCCCTACCCAACATAAGCTTCAACAACTCACTAATCAGTTGATGGTTAAAAGCTCATCAACATTTGTCCTAGGAATGCACGTTTCTCCTAAGAAATGATGGATTTGGTCTTCCTAATGCTATATGCATCACTCTCCAAATGATATACTTGATCTCCCTAGTGCTTTATGCACCACTCTTCAAGGGAATGACAGTGATCTCCCTAATATAATAGCAACATCATCCAGTCATTACACTTCAATGGGAGGGGCTCTCATGCCCTGTAAAAAAAAATACATGGTGACCATTTTTCAATAGAGGACTCTTAAGTGTCATGACAATGCTAAGACTCTTAAAGGATCTATAAGCTCTTAAACATAGCCCATTAGAAGAATATATGCTTTGCAATAGAATAGTGAACACAACTTTTCAAAAATATTGTGTTTCTATAATTACAACCTTAGACAACTATAAAGGATTCATAAACTACCAAAAACACATACAAAATGTAAGATGCATCTTAAAGCTTGTCACACAAGATTGTGATCCAATGTGCAAAATTCTTCAACAATGCTTCGTGGATATGCTCATGCATAGTACTATAGCCTACAGTTGGCTCTATCCTCTATTTTTATTATCTCGACTCCAAACTTACCTATCACTTTAGCACAAGTATTCCAGCTAAACAAAGCACCATTAGGCTCTTAACCATTACATAACTAGAAGATGAGAGCACCAAGGCATATCTTTAAAGGTTCAACAAAGAAATACTCAATGTGAACAGACTCTTTGAACTCATTATCATATAAGCTCTAATTAGTATAGTATATAATTATTCCTTATAGAAAGGAGATTAGTACTTAAAAGTGCATTTTTATTAAGGTTTTAATCATCATTTTGCACTTGAAGTATCAATAACTCCTTAACTAGAGCATGTTTTATAATAACAAGTCTAATAATATAAGATAGCTTTAATTTATGGTAAATGCTCATTTTAAATGCAGGCATATCTCACAATTCAAAGGATTGATTGATGTGATTAACTATTGAAAGTGAAAGGATAAAGAAAAGACTAAGCATAAAAAAGAGATGTTGATTCAATTACAATTGGAACATTATTTCGTCATTGGGTTATATATGGATAAAAAGCTAAAACATAGGCCTAAAACATTTATAAGAGTTCAAAACTCAATTACCGTTTGGAAGTCCAAATCTTAGCATTAAAAAAAAAAAAGTCTGAATCTGTCTTGCAGCCCAAATACTGTTCAGTGTTTAGCCTATATCTTAAGTTCTAAAAGTCCAAATGATCTTATTCTTGTTTTATTGGAAAGCTGAGACAATTTTCCAGAACTTTCATGAAGATTATATGTTCAAATTCTGATGTTAGCAATGACGTTTTCTACAGACAAAAAGATAAAAATTGTTACCAAATCAAGAGGTGGTCACCCACTCAATAATTAGTCATCAAATCAATAGTTCTGAATTTTGACCTAGAAAAGAAGGTATTTGCCATGTATTTAGGCATCTTAGTTTTCAAATCAAGATCATGTTCTTGCTCTTTTTCTTTGTATTTTTGTAATACATAAGTTTTGCTTTTATTAATCTCTTGTTTATGCTTTTCATCATAACTATGTTCTTATATTATTTATTTATGTTTCTCTCTTACATTATGTTTAGTTAAGTTTATTTTGTTAAGGTGAAAATGTTTCACTAATAGTGTTAGAATATGTATAATATAAACTAAACATAGACTTCAATGCTTATATCCAATAAAGTTTGTGATTAACATGCCTTATCTTTTTATCTTATTAATTCTTAATACCTTGCTTATTAAATAGTTAATCTAGATTTGTGTTTTATAACACTTGCTACAATAAATGCTTAGCACTTTCATAGCCAACCGTATGGTATACCCTACACCTATGCTATAAAATAAACTTGATTTGTTGTTAACATAAGTTAGCATCATGAATTCTTAACAATATTTAAAAATATGGTGTTACTAAAATAAGATAATTAATATTCATGTTAAAATTTATAATGAACTATTAAGGATAAATTCGATTGGAACCTCCTTTGTGTGTGGTTTTCAGTTGATTAATAAAAGAGTTTATACTATACTTATTTCCAATACTATTAGTGGATCCTCTAACCTTGACAATTGTTTTTATCTGTGATTAATACTTACATCAATATCCCATAAAATTCTCATAAACCCTTTGTTTTATTATTATTATTATTATTATTATTATTATTATTATATAATTTATAAGTTCACCTCCCTGTGGTTCGACCCGGGTCTTGCCGGGTTATTTATTACTTCGACACTCCTACACTTGGAATAAGACATCAATATTTGATCGTGTCAAAAAGTTATACACTCTCCCTAATAAAAATCTCTTCAGTGTCAAATAGACCATGAAAAATTATATGATGGTGTAAACAGTCAGCATGATTAGACAAGGGCACCCATGTTTATACTGAGAAAAATCTTCTTAATCTTCAACTAAAGCATTTAAAAGAAGGACCAAGGGCCACATTTATGATTGCATTACATCCTTTTAGCTCCGTATTACCCCTCTAACCACCACATGGATTAAGGTGCTAGCTGTTATCAAAAAGAGAATTTGTGAAATATCGTTTTCCCATTAAAAGTGACATGAACACGAGAAACCCTAATAGATTCTATATTTTTCACCATAATTATAAATATGACACTAAGGAATGTCACACTTTAAAAAGGAGATAGAAAGATTGATCGCCAAAAGTTACCTCCACCAATTCATAAGAAAAAAAAATGGCCAGAACAAGAAAGAAAAGAAGTTTGCACAATTGATGAGCTACCTCAGATCAAATAATCCTAGAATTATCTCCAATAATTATATCTCTATTTTTTTAATCTTTCAATAAAAGTAGTAATTTCTCTTCATGTCTTTGACATAAATCTTTGTTAAAATCTGTAAACATATCTTCATAAAAAATCTCTATGGTGAGATCTTCATGTGTCCACATATATCCCTATTAAATCTCCATATGCATCTTCAATATCCTTAAAATAATCAAGGATCCTTCTCCAGGTCTCTACAACTATTTTTCTTCAAAAGGATCATGGATCATTCTCCAAGTCTTTGTGACTAGCGTTAACAAAGTTACAAAGACAATCCTCATGTAGACACGTTTATAATATACAAAGAGGTAACATTTTCATAGATGTGTAACCATAACAGGTAACATTTATATTGTAAGTATTTTCTTCCCCACTTCTACTAGTTAGGTTTTTCAAACATATATTTTAAAAGACTCGAGGGAAAGATACAAGTGAATAATTTTACTAAGAAAACAAAATAGCAGCCCATTTGGACCGTACCTAGACAGACTATCCCTAGAGTCACTATTTGGGTTTGCAGCCCAAACAATTGCCTCTGTTTAGGTAACAGCCTAGGTGGACTGATTTCCATTATGTTTAGGCTAGCTCATATGGATTGTCTCTCCTTTTTCTCTTATGTTTTAACATTAATAAATTATTTGGATCTCGAGTTAGTACTACAAAAAAATCTCGGCTCTTAGCACACACCTCTAAGTACTTTTTAACTCTTGAGGAGTCAATCACGCATCGTCATACACACAATATTTTTTATGATTTACCGACATATTCTCTAATATATTCTTTATAAGTGCACTTTTTTATACATGATTGTCACCACATTCCTAGCCAATAGTCGCATTGCAACACGAATTACTTTCTATACAACTCAAGCACATTCTTTTTCGATCAATGGTTATTTCTAGTCAATATGTCATTGACAATCACAAACTTCTACGACCAACAGTGAGCATTAATGTTTCCATCAATCAGGAAGCTCTCCACATCTTGAGATGGGTGTGACTAAGATCTATAAATATGTTGGATTGTAAGTTAAAGGTTATAAAAAAATATATTTCACACTCAACAATTTCACTCTTCAAGAATTAATGCTTATATTTTTCTTTTAATTGTCTCATTTATTATTTCTCTTATACATACATATTTTAAATAATGAAGAGTTCCTCAATCCACTATGAACTTATTTTTTCAAGCAAACTTCAAATTATTGGTCAAGCCCAACAAATAATAAACCTGGACACAAAACCCATATTAAACTTACATGTCTTGGCTCAAGATTATAAACCATAAAAAAATCATTTTTCACGAACCACAATTAGATTTATAACCTTAGTCAGGACATATCCGCTTATTACTTCAAGAATATCCCATAATGCATTCTAGAATCTATTGAAAAATCTTGTATCTCGAATACTGACAGTATTGTTAGGCATGCAAAAGTAGACCGAAAAGAAAAAAAAAAAAAAGTTGCTCTCATTGCTTCTATGTTCTTATAAGGATTCATAATTGTTGTTTTGCTAAAACTATCGGCGACCATAAAAATATATTCATTACTCTTTCTAATAACAGCTGAAGCACTCAAAAGGTCTATTGAATTTTTTTCCTATGATAGACTAGAAACATGTAACAGAGTGTATAAACCAATTTTTTTTTATTGTGTGGCTTACTCACTGCATACTTAGCTCCTCAAGTATAAACCAAACTTTTCATCATCAATATATTTCCTTTTATAAGCTTAATGTCCATGACGCTCTAGACAAATAATTACCATGCTAATCTTCAACAACGATCCAGAGAACCAATCAACAAACTGGTTGGTTTTTCCTTTCATGTATTTGATGAGAAGGTGAAGCTGCTTAAAGCGACTTATTATTCACTTAGCATTAATTTGCTCGAGAATATAGTAGCTAAAAGCTAGAAACAATGGAGATAACAAGCTTATAATGTATAGCTTAGTAAATCATAGAAATTATCTTTGCCTAATAGAAAACATAATTCAGTGAGCACCTTTAAATGAACGTTGAATCCCATCATTTCTGCATTCTTCACGATTCGAATTGATATAGTCATCATTAGTGCATCAAACATTGTATTCAATTCCAAAACATCAAGCTTTCTCAAAAAATATCACTTCCCCTCCCCATCTTACACATCAAACCTACCAGTGTCCCACCCATGGCCGAAACTAATCCTCAGTTTCGAAGAAACCCACGGTGGCAACACGTGATCCCACTGATCCACCAAACATGAAGGTAGGATATGTTCGGACATGATTGAGGTATCGAAATGGAGGATCTCTGGATACTCATGGCCCTTCATGGACTCTGATTCCAGGATACATCAATCCTCCTTGATTGAAATTTTCTACTTCTTGCACCAATTCGTCTTTTGTATTGTTACACGATGTAATCACCTGCAATTATGTATCATGATCAGAAAAAAAACAAAGAGAAACATTAGTTAGCAGGTTGAAGGTTTAGAAACTAATATCAACCTTGCGAGAGTTAAAAAAAAAATGACCCAAGTCTAACGAAAATATGATATTTGAATGCAAAATGCAACCCAAGTCTTTAGCTCAAAAATTAGGCTTCTTGATTGACTTGAAAGGTAGTATTCCTGATTGCAAAGGAAGTAAAGATAAATTAGCTCCAACATGCAAGCTTACCAAGATTCCACCTACTGCAACCAACTTTGAAACTGATTCCCAGTACATGATCCTGAAATTAAAAAATAAGATTAGTTTAACATTTACTATTTAACAAGTAGTGACTGAACTGGAATCTTAACAGAGATTTAATTTGTAAATGTAGGGTACTTAGTAAACAAGACCAGAATGTAATCAGGATACCCTGGTCAGGAGGTACTATTGATTTTACCTTTTGATAGCACCGTCAGGATGCAATCCAATGGCATCTAAAGTCCCTTTATCCATGACCAGCTGAAACTGTCTGTTTAATTTTGTCTCAAGAACATCATCAACCTAAAGACCAAAAAGTAACAGATATATGTTTGAACAGAAATTAATACATATACATAACCAAGTACAATTAAAAGATTATGTCGCTTAGAAACAAGTTCTAAGAGAAATTCAGGATTCCAGCTTGAAAGGTCACCAGTTTTCTCAAGTATTGATGCATGACACTTCAAAAAAGAACTAAAAAAAAAAGAAGCAAAAAATAGATTGATGCCATGTTATCAAATATTTAATGTTCATTTAGCAATTAAGACAAAACCATCCAATATTAAACTACAATAACAAGAAAAAAATTAGGTAAATTACAACAAGCCCACAAGGTATTGTGGAATTACCAAGCCCACCCAAAAGTTTGAAGATTTTACAAAAACCCCTCTACGATTAAAAAACATTACAGAAATTCTCTTTTGTATCCAAAATGCCCTTACGATTTTTAAAATCACCCCTTTAATAGTAAGGGGATAGTTTGGGAAAGGAGTTTCTGTAATATCCTTAAATTTTTGGGTGGGGTCTCTATAATTTCATGATACCTAGAGCGGAGGCTAGTGCAATTTACCTAAAAATAAAAGGCTATGGATAGATTGCTCACTTCCATGCTATCAATCATTAAGATTTCATTTAAACAATAAGATGAAACTATCCAATATCAACATCCTACCAAAAGACGACAAAAATGATCATTTCATGGAGAAGACAATCACAAGCTTGTATATAAGCCTTGTGCACTTGTAAGTCAAAAGGACAGATACAATAATGAATTGTAATGCATAAACCAAATTTTCACAAGACTAAAAACACAATAGGTTATACTTTCATAGTAATATCAAAGTTATAACACACCAGAAGATTGATATTAGAAAACCCATCACGATCAGCAAGCCTACGTGCCAGGTTAATGGCCCCTTCACTGTAATCAACTCCAGTTAAATCAGAAAACCTGGTAAACACAAGAGTCCCTTCATTATTCTAGCAAAATATAATAATTAAGAGCAAATTTTTAGCTCTACTAAAAAATTTCAACAGTTTTGCAACAGCATTAAATCAGGCTCTGCACAATGTGGGCAAATTTTGCTGAATTATCAATTCCATATTTCTGAAAACAACAGTGAAACTAATATTATTTTAAATTGGAAGTGCACCCACTTAGTTTTGTATGTGTCACAACATGCACATAGAGGTAGACCGAACACAGATATTCAAGAACCAAAATGTATTAAATGAGATTTTGATCAAATTAGCTTCTTTCCTCCTCTTTAACATCTCTTTTCCAAAACAAAAATGTGAATATTTACTTTCTTGCATAACAAAGGTCCATGGAAGTTGCTCTCCAGTGTGGCCTTCAGTAATTGAGATAACAAAAGATTAAACTTTCAATCAATGTTAAAAGTCCCAGCAAGAACACAAATGTGTGTGCATGTTCGAGTCAAAATGACAGAAAGCATGTAAACAAAATTATTTTTTTGTCAAGACTGTATATGTACTTGCTCTTCACTGGTGGGTCCTTGTATGAATACCAAGGTCCCTTTGCATTAGCCACCTTAACCATCTCTGGCAAAGGCACCGCTAGCAATAACTTCATCAATATTTTACATAATAAAACAACTTTCCAAATCCTAAATTAATATTTGCAGGACATATGTCTCATGTCTTCACACAAAAAAGGAAAAGGTGATTCAGTTAAGTCAAATTTATTGCTTTTGTAAGGCCACTTTAAATTATTTGGGTGATATAGTATATAATACCAAAACTAGCAAAATCTCAAAGTGTACCCCAGCTTAGCAAGTTCATGAAGGAGTAAACCATTGCCAGTCCCGATGTCAAGTACACTCCAGCTGAACAGATATTTATCACTCTCTTCAACAGTTTCAGACTTGATATCATCAACATGATTAGGAATGCAACCTTGAGAAATTTCAAAGCACAGGCCTTTTGTCCAAGAAGCAATGACATCCATGACATCAGCCCCAAACCTATAGCGAAAGATGAAAAAGAAGCAAACAAATAAGATCCCAATAGCATAAACATATGGATCAATATTAGCAAAAGAGAAAAATAACCATTTACATGTTGCAGAACTCATCTTTAAATGATATATATATATATATATATATATATATATATATCTGTGTGTGCGTGTTTCGAATTAAACTCACCATGTAGATACTAGGACTGATATACCTTCCTATGAATCATCTATTGTAATGAATGGCATCTAAAATGTATTCAAGATTTACTCAAGCTACATCATGAATAACTCAATCCAATCAGAAACATGTGAGACCCTGCTAACTATGCATGGGAGACCAGCTTTCTTTCAAAAGCTATTAGAAAGAAAGCTGACCTCCACTTACTTTTTTTCCTTGAAAAACAGTATTGTGGAGAATCATGGCCATTGAGAATGTCCAAAAAAGACAAATCTTAGCCAGGAGGTAAAATCTCCATAAGAGAGCAACAGAATCGCTGCATCACTTTGGCATTCTGCTTAGACTAGAGAACTGTGACATCATTCATTCTCAGCAGTGGCAATCTGCTAGGTATTAGCTCAAGGACAGGTATGGACTTCAGAATGCTTGTGTACAGATATGGGGAAAAGTGTCTTAATACCTTTAATTATAATAAGAGGCCTTTAAGTAGTGTAGCTATCTTTCTGTTATTTAAAGCTGGATTATAACATACACCGTTGTCATGCAAAAAGTACTTGTGTGATGCCCTTTCAGTATAGATTATGGATTGCACCGTGTTGGTGCTCCTAAGGATTTTTCTCCTTTTTTGCCTATAGAAAAAATCCAATCAAGAAATCAACAAAAAGCATAGTTTTATATTGATTTATCATGCATGGTTTTATAATGATTTATCATTCATATATTTTTTTATGGCATACCCTTGACTTAAAAGACTATTCCTTAAAGTGCATCCAAACGCAGTGATTCTGATGAGTTAACCCAGAGAATTTTCCATGCAGCTGGACCCCATCAGGTGAGAGCCAAACAAAAAAATCTCTGCTTAACAAAAATCTAAAGATAAATAGCCTTTTTTTTCTCTTTAAAAAGGAAAAATACTAATTTTACCTCATCGCATCTTAAAAAATGATCCAGTTTTGGAGGCACTTTAAATGACCAACACATCCTTACAAGAATCTGAATATGCTTCTCATTCTAAGACCATTATGATAATATAACATTAATTGGTCACATAAAACATTTGAGCATTGCTGAATCAGTCATTTTCAGTAACTTGGCATTCCTGTATTCAATTTGAGCATCATTATTGCATATTGCGCGAGAACTGACAAATTCTAGGCCACTAGCAGCAGAATTATATAATGTAATTTTGAAAATTAAAACTAGATAAAAACAATTTAGTACAGATGTACAAAACAATGAATTTCCCTCAGAACAAAGAAATTTCTGTGTTGATATTGAGTGAGAAAAGCAAGTTTCATGTACGACATGCATTCCTAATACCCGAAGAGAGTAGATGCCTGAGATTTTCAGACTATGAAAAGCCATCAATAAGAAGTTTATTTTTTGAGGAACTACATTTCCTCTCAAGTCTCAACAAGCTAAAGCTCCACTACAAGGAAGCTTTATATTTCCATCGTTAGGCAGCAGACATCAACCTTCATCATCACATAAACTGAATAGCAAGAAGTTTTTCTTATGCATAGAAAATTAAATGAATAAAAGAATATGTACCAAACTTCACCGGCATGACCATGTTCATGGAAGTTTGCCAACTCATCAGCATAGGCAGCATCCCAATAACTATGTAGACCTAACATGGAAGCCACGCCTTCAGCATCCAGTTCTTCCTTGTCTGAACTGTGTTCAAGAGCAATCAATGATTCAGTGTACATGCACATTCGCGCAGACATCTAAACAAGCTCTAAAACGAATGACAATTGGCAAGCATTCTCGTATATAATAAATCCATTAATCCCTCACTAAATAATCTTTCCATCACAAGCTAATAAAAATAATAAAAACCGAGAGAAATTAGGTGAAATAAAGTGGTTTCTAAATTAAAACAAAACAGAAAAAATCGAAAGGATTTTACCAAATTTCTGAAATACCAAAAAAATAGAAACAATAAAAGAATAAGAAATTCACGCAAAGCAAAACGATTTTTAAATTTTAAACTCTCACATTTCAATTCCAATGACGTTTAAATAATAGAAAAAGGCCCAACTTCCTAATTTGATCACTGAATTTTTAATTCAGTTTCAAACAGTAAGAGAAAAGTAAAAAGTGAATAAATTAAAAATGAAAATACCAACCTGTAATCAGAAGCGGCGCGACAGTTAGCGGCAGCGGAGAGAGCCTCGGCGGCATCAGCATGGCGCTGATCGTCATCGAGAGTACTCCCATAATCACTCTTAATTGACCAAGAATCCGCCGCCACAGACCTATCGTCGTCCGACACCAGATCGCCGCCGGTACCAGCAGCTCTGATTTGCGTTAGGTCAGTTGATTCTTCTTGTTGTAACCGAATTCCTGTCATCGAAATTATAGAGAGAGGGAGAGCGATTTACGGCTGAAGACAAAAATTTATAGAAGCGGCCTTGAGGATGTGAACTGTGTAGTCAACTTCCTTTAATTTGGAATTGAAAAAAATTGGGAAATGACTGCTGAGGTTTCTTTAATTTATACCAGAAATCTAGATTTAGCCACCTAGACGTGATGAGTTGCGGGTCTCCACTATTTTTCTCGTCAAATGTTCAGTTGTAACTGCATTAAGAAAAATAAAAAATTAATAACTCAGTAACAATCAAATAAACTAGTTTTATTTCAATTATATAGAAAAAAATAAATGAAAAAAAAGAGGTGACACTAATAAACATTAAAAAGGTATATATTAAAAAAAAATTCAGTAACATGAAAAAAAAAACTTTTATTGAGAGCATAAAAACGATATTGTTTAACTTTTAGTTAATTGAATATAAAATAACAAAAAAAAAATTATTAAAAAACTAATGGAAGACAACTTTAACCAGCGTAATAGACATGTAATTTAAGTATTAAGAGGCAAACTAGTTATGGTTAACCCGCTAGATCTGCATATTAGTTTATGAAATCAGAATAATCTGATAGAAAAGGAAATAGAAGAGAGCCACAAAGTTAATTTTTTTAAATAAATAAAAATATCGAACAATGATATCAAAAAAAAAAGTCAAAATAAAAACGTTAACCCATGTTAATTTTTCAAACTTGTGATCTGAGTCATAAAGTCTGAAGTACTATGTATGAAAAAAAAAATCATAAAGCTAAATCCCTAAGAAATGAATGTTGAAAAAACAAAATTGAAAAATAATTACATAAAAAGATTCAAAATAAAAAAATAACAATTAAAAAAATGAAGGTTAAAATTGAAATATAAATAAATAAATAAATAGGACAACAATAAAATTTTGATTTGAGGGTTAAATTAGAAAAGAATAAAAACATTAACAAAAAGATTTTTTTAAAAAAAAAGTCAAAAGAATGAGGAACAAAATGAAACAAATAATATACTATAAATTTAGAATGAACGATGAAATTGAAAACATTAAAACTTTTATAAAAGGATTAAGAAAAAAAATAAAAACCAAATTGAAAACATCAATACATTACAAATTGAAATTGAAGAGCTAAATTGAAAAGAAATCAGCTTTTACAAAAGGAACAAGAACAAAAATTAAAAATCAAAAGAAAAAGGATCGATGCCGAAACAAGGATAGACGTATAATTTTAGGAGAGAGGAAGATAAAAGAAGAAGGGAAAAAAAAGGTCCACCAACGACTAATCATCCAACCTCTGTCTACACACGTCGTACCATGAGAAACAGAATATGATAGCACATTCCAAGACAAGACAGAAGGGCAATTTTTACAACCAGGAGGTGCCATACACGGCACTCGAAATGTGTAAGCTCTTTCCATACATGCGCCAACAACTTTTAAAATTTTATAATTATTTTATTTATATTAAAAAACTATAATGCCCTCAGCAAAAACATTAAATAACAAAAATAATAATATTAAAAGACAAAAAAAGAACCTTGTTTAAAAGTTTTTTTAACTTTAAGGGGCATTTAAGTAAGTATATTGTACATTCATAAGTCAAAAAGACCATAATGCCTTTAACAAAACAATAAATAACAAAAAAAATTGGAAAGATAGAAAAAAAGACCCTTGACTAAGGCTATTGTTTTTCTTCAATTGCATTTAAGTAATTTTACCGTGCATTCAAAAGAAAAAATACCCCTGGATGTCAAGCATATATTCATTGCATTAAAGGGAATTTTAGTATTTTTACTGTTAAAAAAATAAAAAAACCCTCTTACCCCTATAAATCAAGCTAATTATTACTTGATTGGGGGAAAACTCTAATTGCACCATTACAACCCACAATGCCGCTGAGTCTATAATTATAGTAAATGGCACTATGAACATCACTCCACCGTTTTAGTTTATTTTGTTATTAGAAATCATTGGTTAGCACTACTAATGGGAGAATCAAGTTTTTTAAAAAATATAAAAAATAAAGTTTAGGCAATGTTACATATTTTCTAGTAAAAAAAAATTAAATTATGTGGAGTTTACCTGATATGACTTAATCGACTTGACAGCTCTAAAAGCAACATGTATGATTGTAAAATTATAATTTGACTAAAAAAATTCAAGATGAGATTTTTTTTAATATTAAAATGGCAATATATAAGATCGATCTAGATTAACCAGTATTAACATATCAAATTCATGATTCGGATCATGATATCATGATAAGCTCATAGCAAGAAAATTATTACAAATTATTAAGCATAATTCTCAATTAACTCAATTTTGAGTGATGAAATTTAAAAAAAATTTAAAAAAAAAAACTAAAAAAATCGAGTCAACTGGGGTTAAACTACCAAAACCACAATCTGGATCATAAGATCGAAATAACCCCATAGAAAAAAGATCAAAATAAATTATGAAGCACAATTCATTATTAACCCAATATTGAAAGATAAAATAAAAATAAAAAATCAATTAAAAAAGAAACTCAAAAATCAACCTGGGTGTCAAATTCGAAACTAGGATCATGAAACCATGATAAATATATAGAAAGAAAATAAAAAAAATTATGAAAATCAATTTCCAATAAGCTTAGTATTAAAAATGAAATTGAGAAAAAAATATAAATTAAAAAAAAAACAGTATTCTTGTAAACAATATTTTGCGATGAGGTGAATAGTGAATTCACCTCTTCTTTTTAGTTTTTGTTAATGTATATACTCATTCTCAATTAAATTTAATGAAATTACAAACCTATAAATTTTATCAATCATTTCAAGAAATTCACAATCAAGTCTTTTAAAAAATATTCAGCAAATTGTATATTGCATAAAATATGTGCATTACAAAAAAACAATAAAAGTCGTTAAGTTTTTGTCAATTTTTTCTTCAAATAGACAATTTTTAATGAATAATTATACACAATACACTTTAATATATTGGAGGAAACTAATAAACAAAACTGATTGAGAAATGTAGGAAATATTCAAAACTTAATTGATAAATTTATAAGTTTTAGATGGGATTGAAAATGAATATATAAATTTAAGACTACATTGATTTTATTTATTTATATGATCGATGATAGTTTATAAATGATAGAGAAAGTAAGGATAATTTATTCAATAAGACGACCTATTACTATTAGGTTACATTAAGATTGTTCGTGCACTAGAATTTTTTGATAATATTATTAAACTTCGACTGAAAGGTAAACATGATAACATGTTAATCTAATAGGTCATCCTGATGATTTGCCGATTTGATTCCTAATCTAAGTTGGGTTTTGGATTAAACCGGATGGGAGTTAACTTTGTATGACTCAATCAACCAAGTAGGTCCTATACATGACTCGGTCGATTCTATCAAACCTTTGTTTAACTTAAGAAAATTCAAGATGATATCATTCTAATATATTTTTAAAATTGAAAAAACAAAATTTTGGCTTAATTAGAGTCCACTTGGATTAAAACGCCCAACTTGTAACCTTTGTTATTGGTCTAATAACGTTTAATAACTTTATTTAATTATATAATAATAATAATAATAATAATAATAACACAAAAAAGGAAACTCACAAAAAAAAAACTATAAAACATTATGGTTATATACATTTTTAATGAGTATTTTTTTTTATTATCACTATATTCAACTGTCTATAATCAATGCAAATTTAGAAGGTACCATCTTTTTTCTTCACGAATAATATTAGAGCTCCCAACAAGAAATTTCTAGGTCAAATAAACCCCTTTATCTAGCAGCTCCTGAAGTTAAATTTTTAGCTCAACCATCTTTGCTGGTACTATTCTATAAAGTGACTGAACTATTGAGGCAATTCCGAGAATTATATCTATAAAACTCCAACTTCTTTATTTGGCACATAAAAATATTTTGAATAGTTAATGACACGTATAAAATAAATTTAGGATAAACAAATAGTTAAAGGAATTTTTTCTTAACAAGGATGTAATAAAAGTGATTTTTATCTTTTTTTTTTAAGTATAACTAACCTTTTAAATATATTGAGTTAATGTATATTTTAAGATTCTTAATCTTTTTAAGAAACTATACTGTGACTCCATTCTCCATGTTCTATTTAAATTTTGGTGGTTTCATTTTCATGTCGGGAGCGAAAAATACAAAGAGATAAAATATATGTTTATCAAGCAGAGACTATCCATGTAACAATCACAAGGTAATTTTTAAGTTCATAGTGCCAAAAGATGAGAAATAATGATGCTAAAAGATGTATCGGGGCCAATCCTAACAACACCGATAGTTAAGAAAAACAAGGATGTTTTGTTGTTATTGACTTTTAGCAAAGAATGAGGAGAAACCGTAAATTCTTTCTCTCTCTATGCATATACTTGTATAGATGTAATTTTTAAAACATTTAAGGTTATTTTATTTTTAGGCCGGGGTAAGCAATAACCATACCCAATCTAAAACTTTATTTTTCATCTTTAAACTTTACATTATCTCTATTAAATTCCCTACCTATTTGGTTAGTTAGGATTAATATCTATTAAATTCAGGCGAAATTATAATCTCATCTACTAATGCACATGTGTTACTGGAAAACCATTAATCTAAAAAAGATGGTAGATTTACGTATATTTTATGTTTTGATACTTCCATATTTAAGACTATTTTTACTATCAACTTTAAAAAGCATATTATTCCAAAAATAAATAATTAAAAAAAACAACAGAAAAACACATATTTGACCATTTTAAGTGTTGTGTTTTAAGATAGACAATTGAATAAACTTTTAGGAAGTTAAATTTCTTTGAAATAAATCCATGTTATGAAATTATCAATTAAATAAGTTGCGTGTTGTGGAGGTTTCTTCCAAAAACAGGTCTGTGTTTTATTTAATTTCATTTTCTATAGCAAAAAGAAGAGGAAATAGTTCATACTTTAGAGGATATTATAAGAAGTAAAACGAAAATTGAATTACTTTGGAAAATAAATTTAAACAGTGAACTTATTGATAAAAAGAAATTATAATAGAATTTACTTGTCTTTAATTTTGAAATTTGAACTAATAAGTAATTTTTCCAAATATTCTAGATGTAAAATATTGTAAGCTAAACCATTTTACATAAGTTTTACGATTTGATGTTTGGTAAATGGTAATTTAAAATATATTAATATTTTATAAATTAAAAAATATTTTCTAACAAATAAACTAAATTTTAAAAATGATATTTAATAATTTTTTTATACACTATATTACAGAAAATAAAATTTTTTTTTTTTATAAAATATTTTATACAAGATAAACGCATCGTAAATGCAAGAACGGCAACTTTATTTTATGGTTTAGAATTGAAATTTTTGCCTAGAAAATATAAGTAAATCAGGAGAAGATGATAACGGTGTCGTTTCGATGTGGACGGTCGTGAGGGTAAAAGGTACGCCCTATATATATGCAAGCATAAAAACGATCGAAAGCAAGGAAAACCCTAATCCCTTGTTCATGGCTGCTTCTTTTTCTCTCTGGGCACGTTGTTCATTCCTCTTCCTAAAATGGCTTCTTCTCCTTTGGTTGTTGCAATTATAGGAGAGGAGAATCCATTTTAGGAAGGGAATGAATACTGTGTCGGTTTTATGAGGGAGACAATCTGACAAAATTATAACATGGTTTTGGTCCGTTCTTGAAATTTGACATCAACTATTTCAGGTGAAAATATAATCTTTCCCTTTGAATCAATTTTTTGAAGTCATTTCATTTTGTTTTGTATTCTGTTTATTTCATGTCTTTTGATTATTACTCTTTTTGCTTGCTGGTTGGATTTGCTGTTGTCATCTTCACAGTAATAATTTGCTTGTTATGACTGAGTTTGGCTATTTGAGATTCAAGTTGTTAGGGAGATATGTATGGAATGCATTTAGCTGTAGCCTATAGAAACTGGAAACTAGATGGGGATGATTTGCAAGGCCTTGCAAAACCCAATGTCAATGAATTTACGCTTTTAGATGCAAGGAAATATGTCAAAGCAGTTGTGTTCTGTTAGCCTATGATCAATAGCACAATCCAAGATCTGAAGCCTAGTGCAGAGGAGCCCTTGTTCCCCAGTTATGGATGGGAGTGAGAATCCAGTTGAGTCAGCTTATTTATGATAAGACTTTGGTTCAACAAATTAAACTATAACCTCTAAAGAATATGTCGACAAATCTTGAACACCTGCATTTTGCATGTTGTTTTGGTTTGTGCTTCACCAGAAAATGGTTGGTTGCCTTGTGCTGGATCTGGTTCCCACGAACTTAGGCCAACTCCAAGTGCCTGGTAGATGGATCTCATGCTTTTATTTTTATGGTTACTCGATCTATTGTTTATTTAATCGTTTTGTTCTGTTTTTTTTTTTAATAATTGAAACCAGAAACATTAAACTTTTTGTTGTAAAAACCAACAATTAATTAATTTTTAAATCAAACAAAATGGTTTTCAATAAAAATTTTTCGTTTTATAGATAAAAGCATGAGATCCCTTGGTTATTCTTGTAATTTTTATAAATTGATTTATTTATTTGACATTGAATGATTCATTAACCTATAGTTTCAGATAAAAGGTGAGAAAGTGATGAAGAAGTTTGATTGAGAGCAAGCGGAGAATCTATGTTTTGCGGGGTTGTGGTTACTATACTGTTCTGTGCTGTATTGTGAGGCAAAAACAATGTTTGGGAACTGGTTACTGTGCTGTTTTTGTTAAATTCTGCCGTATTTTTGAGATATAAATTAACCAATATGATTTATGACTTCTTAAAGTCACATGTTTTTTAGAATAATTCTTAAGTTCAAAAAATGAAAAAAATAATAATAATTGGGTGATAATATTAACACCATTGAATATCTAGGGTTTGTAGATGACTGATGATACTAAGCACAATATTGAGGCATAATGATTTTACTAAGTTTAGGTATTAATTCTTTGATAAATAAATTACTTACAAAGAATTGTTGTGATCCTCAAACTCTTCCCTTAGGAGAATATATTTGAAGTCTAGCATCTTGACGAGTCAAAGATTTGATGCTCTGCACACCATGATTAAGAAATCTGGCTCGCCTTTGGAGGTTAAGTTAATTCGTGAGTCGAGTGACTTGGCCTAATTAAGTTGAGACTTGTATATCTTAAAATTACTTTATGAATACCTAGTCTCATATGTTTTTTATACTTTATATTCACATTAATTATTTTTTAATTTTTCTATATAGAATAATTATATGTAGCTTATATCTACTTGAAATGTTCTTCTAAAATTTCTATGTGAGATAACTAATGTCTTATATTTTATTTTTTTATAGTTTATATCCACATGGGTTGTATATTAACTTTTAGACACGGGATAACAATATTACACTTAATGCCTTATATATTATTTTTATAGCATTCATTTATATGAATTGTTTCTTGATTTTTTTTTTATGTGAGATAACGATATCTGGTTGATATTTACATGAGTTGTTTCATGTAAAATTAATTTATATAAATGCGGCGTCATTGTTGTTTTGGAGGAATAGTGTCATTCCCCTGCTGCATGTCCCAGGGGAAGGAGGAGGAATGGTGTCATGCTACACGTCCAGGGGAAGGAGGAGGAATAGTCATTCAAACGACACTGTTTTGTTCCTTTTTTTTTTAAACATGAAACGGCGTCGTTTTGGATGAAATATGCTGATTCATTTAAATAAAAAACAGCGCCAAAACACATCAATTTTCAAATCAATCCTCAATTTATCCTTTGTTCTTTTAATCCTTAAAATGTAATTTTGATTTTAAGAATCAATTCAATTACATCTCTGCCAACTTCAATCGGCAGCCTTATAGTTGACCGTCTTTTTCACTTTGGTTCTTGGTCTTTGATTTATGGAATTTGACCCTCAATTGATCAATAAATTTTCAATTTCTTGAATTTAGCCCTTGATTTGGTTAATTACAGCCTTACTATTTACGCATCTTTTTCAATTTGATCCTTGGTTTTGGATTTTCTCAATTAGGTCCATAATTGGTCATCAAACTTCAATATTTATACAATTAATCTCCTGATTTGACCAAATCAACTCTCAAAAACTATAATTTGACCTGAAAACTTTAATTTTTTGAATTAAAGCCTAAATTGATTTAAAAATTAATTTTTCTTGAAATTAAACCCTCTATAAATTCAATTAAATTTTCAATAAAATTCAATTGAGTCCATAAACATCCAATTTTGAACTTTTCTCTTCAAATTAAATTTTCTTTTCCAACAGGGCTCTTATTATTCAAGTATATATTGTCAAAATTTTAATCTTTGTATTTTTAATCTCCTTAATCAATTTTTCTGACTATTTTTTGAGTGTTTCAGCCTTTTGACCAATGATCAAATTGCAAATATGACAGTGCTTGATCAAAAAAAAAAAAAAAATTTGGAATATGTTTTCATTGGATATGCTTCTAATAGTAGAGCACATTGATTTTTTTTACACAAGTCAAGTATTGGGGACATGCATCCTAATACTATAATAAAATTAAGAAATGCTATATTTTTTAAAGATGTGTTTCCATTGAATAAAGCATAATAAAATCATTCATATAAGGGAACAATTGAAGCTAGATCAAATAATCATTATCAATCAGGAGATGATGAAATTGAGTCTAGAAGGAGTAAAAGGAAAAAAACAACTAAAATATTTGGTCATAATTTTCTAATATACTTGTTAGAAAATGAACCTTTGGACATACTTTGAGGTAATCTTCTATCCCGAAGCTTTGAATTCAAAGGAGATAGTTAATAATAAAATAGAATTTATTATGACTAATAATACATGGAAACTAGTGGGTCTTGAAACTAGTCTTCCACCTAAAAGAAAAACATTAGGTCATAAGTGGATATTTAAAAGAAATATAAAAGCTGATGAAACTATTGACAAATATAAAGTAAAACTTGTAGTTAAAGGATTCAACAAATAGAAAAGTGTGGACTATTTTGACCTACAATCACCTGTATCAAGAATAGCTTTTATACAAACATATATTAATATTTATTATAGGTATTAACAAGCTTGAAATACATTAAATAGATGTAAAAGCAATTGTCTTAAATGGTGACATTGATAAAGAGATTTATATGGAAAAACTCGAGGGGTTTGTTATTAATAGACAAGAAAAGAAAGTTTGAACACTTATCAAATTATTATATGGTTTTAAATAAGAACCTAAATAATGGGATGAAAATTTTAACAAGGTTATATTGTCAAATGAATTAAAAAAACAACAATTTTGATAAATATATTTATATGAAAAACACATTTAAAGGTTATGCACTATATGTATCTATGTGGATGATATGTTTATTTTGATAGTAATGAATACATGATTAAGTCTACTAAGAAAATGTTAACTAATAAGTTTAACATGAAAGACTTGGATATTGCAGATATCATATTATGAATACAAATTATTAGAACATCATATGAATTGGTATTGTCTCAATCATATGTTGAGAAAATTCTTGATGAATTTTCTAAATGTTATAATAACATAGTTAAAACATTAATGGACATAAGTATGTATATGTATAAAAAATAAATGAAAGGAATAAACTAAATGGAATACTCTCGAATAATTAGGAGCTTGATATATATTATTAATTGCATAAAACCTAATATTGCATACTCGACTAGGAAACTAAATAGATTTATTTGTAATGTGAGTATGGATCATCAAGAAGAAATAAAAAGGGTACTTAAATAATTAAGGTATACCTTGGACTATTGTTTACACTATAGTTGTTACTTGTTGGTACTAGAAGGGTATAATGATGTCAATTAAATATATGACATTAAAGATTCAAAATTCACTAGTGGATATTTCATCACATTCGATGGAGCAAATAAATCATGGAAATCCTCTAAGCAAATATGTATTACAAGATCCATGATAAAATCAAAATTTTTGCTCTTGAAACAGCTAGATAGGAAGACAGGTGACTTTGGAATTTGTGAGAGGATATTCTAAGTTGGTCAAAACCAATGCCAATAATTTATATCCATTATGATAGTCAGTTTGTAATTGGTAGGGCATAAAGCAATATGTATAATGGTAAATCTAAACATATATATCATATAAATAATATCCTTAAACAATTTCTTTCACATGATATTATTCTCATTAATTATGTAAAGTCAAAGGAAAAAATTACGAATTTGCTGACGAAAGGTTTATTGAGGTTAATAAATTTCTTGTCTTTTCCTATGATAATAATGTTACTAGTTGTAGTGTGCTCAAGGTGGGTTGTGCTATTTAATATTTTTATATATTGGTACACTAAATAGAGTATAGTAGAATAGTCTAAATAAAAGACCATCTAAATGAGTGAGAAATATAGTCGTTTTTTTAAGAATTTTAAAAAATGCTTAATTCTTTAGCACACATAAATCTAGAAGTTGTTCAGAGCTAAAATGAACAAAACAATGAAAACCAAACAAATATCAAGGTAGAAAACTATATGAATACTAACGTATTGATTTACATAAAAAAGCTGAATAGTTCAAGACAATATAATCATAACTTAGCTGAGTAAATCCGATAATATTTCATTAAATAATGTTCAAAATCAAAAGCTATTTATCTTAATGTATTGATCCAAGTATTTTATATTGGTAAGATAATTTCCATTCATATGAGGATTGTTGAAAATTTTATCTTAAAACATGGTTAATAGACACATTAAGGGAAAATTTAAAGTCAGATCCACTCACTTTTAGTGTTAAACTTTTATTAAAATTTAATCTCCAACATAAACTCTTTAACATAGAACATTGATATAATTAAAATAAATTATGGATAAATGAAAAACTCATCTTAAATAACTCTTAATTAATATAGTTTTGTGAAACTAAAAAACTCCATCCTGGATGAAACAAGATTTTATTGTTATTTATATAATGGAAAGATCAAGAGTTAAAATTGAATCCAATAATCACCTAATATTTTAGAAGGAAGATGACCTAAAATAAGTGAGTTTTGGACCTAATCCACGGGTGGTTTTGTGTGAGGCTTAGCTCGGGCTTTAGTTTAAATTTATAAAAGAAATTTATATATAACAAAGAAATTTTTTTCCCAACCTATTTTTGAGCTTGAGTTTGGTTTTATAATTTCTTGAGGTATAAAAAATTATTTTCTGCTTTCCCATCCATGAATAAATAGAATGAATAATTTCTTAAACCTAAATAGTTTTTAGATAATTTTTATTCAAGCAAAAATATCATATTTAAATAAAAAACTTTCAGATTAAATTCTGGTTTGTGAAGGATAATTAAATTTGATAATAGTGGAAATGAATTCTAGTGGTTATTAAATTAATTATTTATCAATTTAAGTTTTAAAATCCTCTATAAAAAAATGATTGAAAAAGAATATTTTAGCACAGATTTTTTAGAGTTTACACTCTCCTTTACCTCTATTTTGTTTAGCATATTCTCTTCTATTTTATTCTCTTTTTTTTCCCCTCTAAATCTTATGTTTAATTTTAGTGATTTTTTAGTTATATTTCCTTAAGTTCATGGACTTTGTGTAGAAATCATCCAAACAAGGTAGTGTTATTAAAATCTCATGAGACTTATTGTAAATACCACTTGTTTACATCAAATGAAAAACAATAAATTTTTAAGAACAAATAATTTATCCTTCAGAAAACCAAAGTTTTAACTTGATAAAATTCTTTAAGATAAAATTTTATTTTTTTATTTTAACATTTAATTAACATTAATAACTCTTTCTCAATTTACTAATTCATATATTTTTAAATTTATTTCATTCAACATAAATATCTTTATGTTTATCAATTAAAAATTTCACGATACAATGAGATACACCTGCAATATTGTCATAAACTCCCCTTCAATATTGTCATGTTCTTCTACCATATTTACCCACAACATTGCAGTAATAACTTTTTTTACATTATAATTCTCGATACACACACACACACACACATATCAGTTTTTGAATTTATAATTAAAACTTTTTACATTAAAAGTGCAAGGCACGGGTAAGTTGACTAATGCTCCCTAGTTTATATTTGGACAATAGTGCGAAATACAAATTTCATCTAGCGTAGGTTCAAGAAAGGAGCCGTTAATTTAAGATGGTCAGTCTCTCGTAGAGGTAGAGATGGGTGAAGAAACAAGCCTCTTAATTACATGGTTTTTCATATCTCATACGCTAAGCTTCTCCATTTCCCTGAGTGCATTAACCCTCACAAGCTCCCAATGGTATTCACAGCCAGCTTCAAATCCTCCAAAGGGTTCCGAGGCGCTACCCTCTTGTACAAATAACTATCAAAAGTCATCTTTTGCACGTACTCATCTGCGCACATCTCTACAAAAGCTTCTCTAGCTGGGTTCGATCTGTAGAAAACTTTCTGCAACACATCCAACACCTTATATGGAGGTCAATATGTCTTGTCCCATTTCTCCAGATATTTCAAGTCACCTTCATCCACCATCCTCTTTCCATTCTCTGAACCCTCAACTATTGCCTCTGCACACATTCTACCACTCTTTGCTGCAAAATAGATACCCTCACCTGAGCATTTGGTTACATACCCAGCTGCATCACCAACTAGCGCTACTCTACCTAATAATCTGCGAGGTCGGGGGTGTTCTGGTATTGGGTGAGGTTGGGGGTGTTCTGGTATTGTGTGTACTTCCACTCGTATAATCTTACCACCAAGGATCTTGTCCCTGGCTCTGTTTCTTGTGGCTTCTTGGAATTTTTTGATGTCACCTTTGTGAGTCACCGTTCCAGTTCCAACAGCAACATGGTCGCATTTGGGGAAGACCCACCCATACAAGTCTGGCGAGACATCATCACCAATATACAACAAGGATCTTGTCCCTGGCTCTGTTTCTTGTGGCTTCTTGGAATTTTTTGATATCACCTTTGTGAGTCACCGTTCCAGTTCCAACAGCAACATGGTCGCATTTGGGGAAGACCCACTCGTAGAAGTCTGGTGAGACATCATCACCAACATACATCTCAGCTAAATCCTCATAGTACATCATTTTATCATTGGGAATTTTTATCCTCTCCTGTAAATACAAGGAATACAATAACCCGAGAAGAATTTAAGAACATCAACAGAGGAGGAATTGATCATCCATGAGCTCAATGCAATAATGTTTGAGCAAAATCCAATTGTGGAAGCATAAATGAAGCAATGTATGTCAGAAGCTGCTGTGAACATTTTATCTAAGATGTCTATGTACAGAAACAATTGGAAGAATGTAGTAATAACCCATCCGGGCAACCATAAAATTAGTTATATGGCAAACAAGAACCAAAATTACCAAGGCAATACTAAAGTATCCATGGCAGCTATGAAATTCTTTTTTTGTGTGTGTATTCGTCAATTACATTATACCATCAATAACAATTTACTACTGGTACAAATGCTTGACATTTTTAGTTGTATCTTCACAACATAATTGTTTGTCAGAGTATCGTTCCTGTATTAGAGAATACTTAAAGGTAAAAGCTCCCATATCACGAAATCTAAAAGTTAATATTGAAATTATGACAATCCTCTAACAAAATTCGATGTTGTAGCATATTATTGTTAGTTTGAAGGACCTCTGGTGCAAATTGAGACTAGAAAGTATAGTTTCTGTCATCAAACAAGAACAAGAACAAGAACGATTGATCGCACCTCGCGTAACAATCAGAATGCAAAGGTTGTGAAATCAAGCATTTTCCACAATTCGATATAAGATTTAAGCAACAAATTCAATGCAATTCATTACTGAACTGAAAAGAACTGATCTCATTAAAGCAGTGTCAGAAAATGTTGCCAAAATAAAATAGAGTAGAGTAGTATCAAGCTACTAATGAGAAATAGTAGTAATAAGAATACCTGGAAAGCAATAGCGTAGTCGTAATCACCAGCATCAATAGACTTGGCGACACGCGAATTTGCGCCATCAGCACAATCACCGCGTCAACCTCCAAAGTCTTCTTTTCTCCGGTTGCGCCTTTCTTCCCATCATACTCAGTATAGTGCAAGACATAGGGAGTGTTTATATTTTAACTACCTTTGTTAGGAATGTCCATCTTCAAGAACAAACCATTTATTACTCTAGCCCCATTCTTTGACGCTCTTTCTCTCAAGTAAGCATCAAGCACCTCACGTCTCACCATGCCGATGTACTCGTGAGGTTTCAAAGTTTGCCCAATGTCCACGGAGAAATTATATGGAGAGATCATCTTCATCTTGGTCACTCTCCGATCTATAATGTCCAATGGGAGGTCGAACTCACTCACCCACCTTGCACAAAGGGATGGCACCACCGCATGACTTGCAGTTGTCCAGCTTCCGTTCGATGAGGTATGTCTCAATGCCTCCTTTGGCTAACGTTTCCGCTGCGGAACCGACGGCAGGGCCTCCGCCGATGACGGCTACTCTGAGGTTGCGGTGGAGCTTGAGACTAGACTTGCTGGCTGTGATTCGGAAGCAGCGGTATGTTAAAGGGGAGTTGGGGGTTGTGTGGGAATGGAGTAATTTTGGATGCTCGAGGGAGGAGTGTCTGAGTGCGGTGAAGGATTTGAAGACAACAGACGAAGTCATTTTGTTACGGTGTGGACTTGAGAGGGTTTGAGCCTTCAAATTTCGCTTCTTCTGTTTTCCGGTTAAAGTTGATACTTGTGTTCTTTTAATTCAGTTGTACGGTACCGTTTGACATGTACTACGTTTCATTAAATTTTAAATTTTTTTAAAAATATTTTTTGAAAAATAAAAAAACATAATTAATATATATTTTAACATCAAAAACTATTTGAAAAGCAATGTTATTAAATTACTAAATACGCTCTATTAGTCGATGGAGTCTCTTGAGGATACGATTCTGGATTCGAGGAGTTGTTTGGCGTTGGATTAATTAAATGGATGGCGCGGATTGAATGTGGATAATCTTGATAGATTTCGGGCGTGCGATTTCCAATAGACTATAGAAAGTTCATTGTATGCCACTAATCAATTCTATTTTTGTAAAATAGATTGGAAACACAAAATTGTGTAGGAAATTTAGCATGTTTTTCTTACTTTTTAAGTTAATTAGATTTTTTTCTAATTGTTTGTTGATTTTATTCTTGTTCATATGATTTGTCTAGGAAATTGATGCACATTAGCACTAATACTAAAATTATGCAAAAAACCAAGATGTTTTTTGGGATTATTTCGACATGAAAAAATTGGGAGCAGAAGTGTTATATTAAACATAAAGATCATAAAGCATGATAATTGCATTACTTTATTATAATCAAATTATCTACAGCATATGATTCTAAGATGCATGATACCATTATGGACAAAACTTTCAATGCTCGAGCAAGGAGCAAATCATATAACAATTACATTCAGGTAATTATTTTCACAATTACAGGAACCGGCTTGCTTGAGATATATGAATCGGGTAAAACAAAATTATTACAAAAAATAAATAAATTGTTTGGGTGTCGCTAACTCGTTTTCTAACATCATGAAAACTTTTAATTATGAATTGTAAAACTGGTGCATGTGTTTAATAAAATAAATAAATAAAGTTATTAATACTAATTAAAAATTAAATAAAATAATTAAGAGATATATGCAAATTAAAATATCTATTGCGTGTAATGAGAAGTTCTTCAAAAAAAATTTAATTATAAAAAAATAAAGTTAATTTTTGTAAGAAAATCAATAATTAAAATTTTATTGAAACAAAATAATTTCCCAATTTAATTCATGTTCTTTTTATTAATACATTTTTTCAATAAAAAATGTAGTTTTTTAAGGATGATGTTTACTAAAAACAATAATTAGAATAATAAAAAAAATTGAAATAAAGAAAAAAAAATATTTTATTAATTAATGAGATCTATTTTTCATAATTTTTTTCAATAAAATAATTATTTTTTTAACAATCACTTATCCAAAACATAAACAAAAGTTTCAATTAAAAAAAAAATATTTTGATAATTTCGATGCTAATGTATTAAGAAATTAAAAATAATATATTGCTCGGACCCGACCGTGTGGAATTTTTTAGAACCTGTTTTAAAAAATAAATAACAAAAATCTTATGAAGGAAAAAAAATAATACGATGATGGAAAAAAAAATACTCGCCTAATAAATAACAAATAAATTATGGAGGAAAAATGTACTCTCTGTTTTTTTTTTTTGTCAAAACTCATTTTTTGGATTCATGGATTTCTTCATTGTTTGGATAAGAAAAATAATTTTTTTAAGCATCATATTTAATTATAATAAAACATCAAAAGCAACAAAAATATTCACAGAAACTATAATGATTTAAGTTTTATTTTTCATAGAATATCCATGGCCATAAACTTGAAAAAAAAGAGTTGCATAGCATGTTCACATATAATAATTAAAAAAATATTGCTAATATTATAAACAACTTCTATGATTTTATTTGAAAATAAATACCAAATTAAATGTTATATAATGAAATCACATCTCAAATATGAATTTAATTACTTAATTAGAATGAAACTTGATTAAAATATAAGAAAACAATAAAAAACAATTATGAAAGGCCATCTAAAAAGAGTACTTACTAGTAATAAAAATAATACAGTTGTATTTGAAAATAAATTAAAATTTTTAATGGAATAAAATTGTAAATATAATTTTATATTTCAATCAAATCCAAGTTGAAATCCACATAAAAAAGAGAGTAAATGTTTGGGCTTGAGTGAGCCAACTATTAATCTAAAACAGAGAAGATCTATATAACTGACCATCATCTTTGTTTTTTTTTATTTTAATTAGGTGGATGAATGATGTGTAGTCCACCTAATTTTATTTTTTTAAAACAAAAATTACAATGCACACGACACATCATTTGCTAGTTCTATTTTGACCACCTTTAATGGTTAGGAAATCAAGACTTGACCTTTAGGACCTAAAATATTAATTTTAAACCTTTTTTCATCTCAAAACACCTAAAAAAACTTTAGAGACCTCAATAACCTATTTCTAACCTCAAATCAATCTTTAATCATGCAAAAAACAAAAAGAAACAACTCGAATAAAAATATTTATGAGGCTTAATCTACTTTTTCAGCAAAATAAAGGGTTAAAAATACCTTAATAAAGCTCATCTTGAAAAATGAGAAGTGGAGAGGTACAAAACAAAATTGGTAGCAAAAGGCTATTATTAAAAGCAAAGGATTGACTATGATGAAGTTTTTGTTATAGTTGCTAGATTGGAGACCATTCGATTTATAATTGCAACAACTGCCAAACATAGATGAAAGATCTACCAAATAGATGTCAAGTTAGCCTTTTAAAATGGATTTATTGAAGAAGAGGTCTATATTGAACAACCTATGACACCACAAGATTTATCAGTTTTACCGACGGAACTTTTCTGTCGGCGTAAGACACATATTCCGTTGGTAATTAATTTACCGACGAAATCACCAACAGAAATGCTCCATCTCTGAATCTTTTATCGATAATTTTTTATCTGTCGGTAAATTCATCGATAAAAAAAATATATAATTACCGACAAATTTACCGACAGAAATTTCCGTTGGTATATCCATCGGTAATTATTTAAAAACATTTTTATTAAAATCATTTTTTAAAATTATAAAATAATTAAATTAAGATAAATTAACATTGTATAATATATACTCAAAATGCTTGAAAAAAGAATAAGAAAATCAACTCAAACAAATTTGCAACAAATAAATAAAACAAAAAATTAAATTCAACTAAAAAAATTCATATGAAAAAAATGAAGTTGCAATTGCTAAAAATTTAAAAATCCTATAAATAAATCAACTAAAAATTGATCTCATATGAAAAAAAAAATCTCACAACAACATTTATACAATTATTAAGAACAAAAACAATTAAAAATAAAATAAAAAACAAATATAGTGAAAAAAATCATGAAAAAAAAGAAAAAAGAAAAATCTTACCTTAATGTACTTGCAAGTGAAGCTAAGGAGAGAAAAAAATTTCATAAAGCATATTAATTAAAAAAAAACTAAGAGGATAAAAGAAGAAAGAAGAAGAAGACATACTCGAGCATGGAGGAAAAGAGAAGGAGATGAGGAGAGAAAAGAAGAGAAAGAAATAGATATTGATGTTTTTTACATATAGTGAAGAAGAAGAAGAAGAAATGAGTCTGTCTCTTGTGAAATAAGCGGATTCAAGTTTTTTATTGGGGCACGTTAGCGACGGATTTACCGACGGATAATTGAATATTAATATTTTTTAATTATTCCATTGGTAATATTTAATTTAAATTTTCAATTTGTAAAAAGTTTTCAGAAACCGCCAACAATTACCGATGATTTTTCAATCCGTCGGTGATTTCGTCTGTAATATTTAAATGAAAATTTTAAATCAATTGAATTTTTTCAAAAAACCGCCAAATAACACCAATGACTTTTCAATCCGTCGGTGATTTTATCCGTAAAGAACAACAATTAACAGTGCAATTGAAAAGTGAACAGCTCTGGAGCTTTATGGAAAATATCGACGAAAAATTCCGTCGGTGATTCCCTTTGTAATTGATATGGTGAACAGTGTTCACAGTTTACCAGCGGATTTACAGGAAATTTACCGACGAAAATGTTCCCTCAGTATTTCCGTTTGTATTTATTGATTTTCTAGTAGTGCGAGTTATGAAGTGAAAGGATAAAAAGACAATGTATTAAAGTTAAACAAAGCCTTGTATTGATTGAAGCAAACCCCGAGAGCTTGGTATAGTCATATTGATAGTTATTTCTTGAAAAATGTATTTGTCAAGTGTCTTTATGAATGTGTTATCTATATAAAGATTAAAGAAAGTAGTGATACTCTTATTGTATGCTTGTATGTGGATGACTCGGTCATTACATGTAATAACCCAAAGATATTTAGAGATTTTAAGCAAGCAATGATCAAGGAGTTTTAGATAAAAAATATTGTTCTTGTGACCTATTATCTAGGGCTTGTGATCACATTTATGGAGATACAAATTATGTTACATCTCAAAACTTTAAAGCGAATTCTACGATATATCAAAAATACCATAAATTTGGGCTTATTTTATGATTATTCTAACAACTTTGATTTTATAGGTTATAGTAATAGTGATTAGGTGGGATATATATATATATATATATATATATATATAATAGAAAGAGCACTATAGGTTTTGTCTTCTACATAGAAGACATAACATTATTCATATGAAGTTCAAAGAAGATATTTATAGTCACATTATCAAATTATAAAGCTAAATATGTAAATGCTACAACATGTGTTTGTAATGCCATATAGCTAAAAAGATTAATAAAAGGGTTGCAAATTTCACAGGAGAAGTCTACAAAAATTTATATGGACAACTCATCATCCATTACAATAGCAAATAATCTAGTATTTTATGACAGAAATAAGCAAATTGACACAAGATTTCATTACCCACGATATTGCATTATAAACAAGAAAGTTAAAGTCAAGTGTGTGAAGACCCAAGATCAAATTGCATATATTTTTACAAGGTCACTCAAACATGATGTTTTTGTCAAAATGAAAAATATGCTAAGAGTTATAAGAAATTACGTTTAAGAGGGAATGTTGAAAATAAACTAGATTTCTGGTTTTCTTGAAAAACAGAGGAACTAGCTAGCCGACCAGTCCTTGAATTAAAGGAACCAATCTATTGATTAAGAACTAGCCAATCGATTAAGTCGGTAGAATTACTTTTCCTATTCAAAATAGGTTTTCCTTTACTTAGTATAATTATTTGATTATTTGGATTTTAGGTCTATAAATAAACTTATAATTAGAAGTATAAACATAAGTATAGAGAAAAAAAATGTACAGAAGAAAAAACACTTAATTTATAAACATAAGTATAAATAGACATACTTCTTCTCTAATTTTCTTCTTATTTTTTAGCTTTACTATTTTGCATTGCGCTGTCCATGAGCTTCTATTGCACTAATTTTCTTCCATCACAAATGCCTATATTAATGAACTCGCTTCTGTAATTCCCATGGAAAATGGAATTGTTAGAACTGCATTAGATACTGGATGTGGGGTAAGTTAAATTATACCAGTGGTCCTTATTTTCCTCTAGTATTCTCTCTTAATATTATCAGTGACTGTTTCTCTTAACGATCTTATGTTTGCTTAGTCTGCAGCGTGGAGTGTTTGGTATTTACTCTTTTTTTTTTTTGTTTCATTTCGTTAATTGCTTTTTCCGGTTCTTAGGTTGCAACTTGGGGTGCATCCCTTTTCAAAATTAAAGAATGTTATAGCCATGCCATTTGCACCAAGGGACTCTCATGAATCACAAGTTCAACTTGTAATTCCTTATCCTGAGACAGATGACACCGTTTGACATTGCGTTCGGTGTTTTGTTAAAAATCAATTTTTTTTTTATTTAAATTGAGTTTGATTTGTATTTTTTGGATCGTTTTGATGTGCTGATGTTAAAAATAATTTTTAAAAAATAAAAAAACATCATTGGTATATATTTTGACACGAAAAGCTATTTGAAAAGCAACCGCTATCACACTGCCAAACACAATCACTAGGTGCAGCACGGCAGCCATTTTCGGAGAGGCTTAGTTAATGCTGTTTCCTTCCAGAATATCCAATGGCTCCATTCCCGGAGTGTCTGTGGAGACACTCCGGGAGGACAACCGGAGGATAAACAAAACCATATATTCAGGGAGGTATCGCAGCTTTATGGAGATGAATGCTGGCATGGGAGGCTTTGCTGCAGCTCTGGAATCTGCTAAATTGTGGGTTGTGAATGGCGTGCCTGCAATAACCGATAAAGACACTCTGGGTGTTAAACATGAGCGTGGATTGATTGGAATATATCATGATTGGTAAGTTTTGAAAAATGTGCTTTCTTGTTTCTCTGCCCACGTGATTTTTGCTGGATCAGATTAATTTATACCATCGTTTCAGCAATTGTTGATCTTGGCAGCTCTTTCCTCGTCATGTTTACAGTATTGTTTCTCTGCCCACATGATTGGTAAGTTTTGAAAAATGTGTTTTCTTGTTTTTTGGTTTTTTTTGGAAATGCTTTGTAAGAAGACTTAAATAATTAGTTTAATGATGATTTTGGAGGTGATTTTGTCGTCGGAGGGGTGATGATCCGGTAGTGGAAGACACCAACGTCAAGAAAGAAGAAGGGGGCTGGAATTTTCAGCAAAAGTTGGATCGAATACTTGTAGTTTTACAATAGATTATTGTCACAACCGAGTTCAATTAATTTATTTTTATTAAAAAAAAATCTAGGTGTTTGCTAATATTTTTTTCTAGTAAAAAGAAAAAAGTATGTGTAGATTGATTTGATATGATCTGATTATCTTGATGAATATAAAAATAATATGAATGACCGGTAAAAACATAATTTGACTTAAAATAAATATTTAAAATGATTTTTTTTATATAAATATTAAGCTAATATATTGGATCAATTCGGGTCAACTCGGGTCAACTTGCTAATTCAAATATTGAATCATGAGATCATAATAACCTTATAGAAAATAAATTAAAATAAATTATGAAGCTCCGTTTTTAATAAATTCAATGTTGAAGATGCAATTGAAAAAAATATTAAAAATAGCAAAAAATTGACCCTATTCAACTTAATTTAACTTATCAAACCCATGATCCGGGTTGTGAGACCTAAATAGCCTAATAGAAAAAAAATTAAAAAAATTTATAAAACTTAATTCTCAATCAACCAAATATTTAAAGATGAAATTAAAAAAAAAATCAAATAATAATTGACTAGAAAATAACTCTAGTGAACTTGAGTTAACCCTCCAAACACATGATTGGAGGTCATGAGATGAGTATAACTTTATAAAAAGTAAATCAAAACAAATAACGAAACTTAATCTTCAATCAACTCAATATTAAAAAATAAAATTAAGGGAAAGAAATCAATCATAAAAAAAAAAAACTCAAGTTAACCCATCAAACTCGTGAATCAAGTCATGAAATTAAAATAATCTCATAAAAAATAAATGAAAAAATATATAAATTTTAATTTTTAATAAATTTAGTATTAAATGATGAAAAAAATATATTCAAATATCCTCTCTTTATTTTGGGTTTTTTTTTGTTTTCCTGTTAGTGTTATAAAAATAAGGATTGGCAACTGTTATGAAGAACAGTAAGGATATGTGTTTCACATGAGAAGAGTGCTGTTAATAGTGATAAATAAACGTATTGATTTGGTCCTTTCATGCCCCCATCAACGTAACATAGCTTATCCAAAGAATGGTCAAAATCTTAACTCTTCTGCCACTTGTCAACATGTTGTCCATACATAGTGTTAGCCCTAGAACGATTATTATACCACGGCATAAAATAAAAGTTTTTTTTTTTATTTCGCAGTAAAATTTATACATATTAATTAAAATTAAGTTTTTTTTCAAACGATATTGAAAACCCACTTTTACTTTTTACTTAGTAAGACGCATTCTGAAGAACTTGATAAATTCTTTTTAAATTCCATCCAAAGATTTAAATTAAAAAAAAATACATATAAAACAATTCTCCTTAACAGCAAAGCTTGTACATATTGCAGGTAGACGTAGGATTGGTATTAGGCACATATGTTGCAGCCCCTACAAGGGTGACTGATTCTAAATTAGTAGGTAGTTTAATAATACACGTTTAAAATTAAAAGTTTTTTTTATATATATAATGGTTGATATGATAATTATTAAAGATTTATATAATTATTAATTTTAGAATTTATAAAATTAGTTAAGATACATGTAAGCTGACTCAAGTATTTATATAAATTAATATATTAATTCTAACTATGTAACTCTATTGATAAATTTAGAATTTATTTTTTAAAATTTACTGTATCATTAAAAAACTTTATATGATAATTAAAAATTTAAGATCCCAGAGATTTGTAACTGAACTCGAACATCTACAATTACTTGAAAAAAAAAAATAGAGATTGGTTGTTCTCAAGAATCCGGCCATGAGATCTTTAACCTTCTCTTAGTCAAACTCTGCTCTACTATACTTGCCCCCACTTTGAGCACCATTTCTTCCTTCTTTTTAATGCCATGGCTTTAGAATCTTCAAAACCTGATCCATATCATTCAAAAATCGCTTTGTAAAGTGTGCCTTGTGTTCTCACCATCTATTTGCTCTCTTCTTTCTTTCCCGCAGGATTTATTCCCGGCTTCTTAGGCCCTAGTCAATCTCCCCCATCTCTGGTGCTATGGACAGCAAGAGCCCTGATCTTCACGAGGCCTCGTTTTCTTCTTATCTCACCAAACAAGAAGACAATTTTGTACTTAAGCTGACAGATCAGTCGGTGCAGTTTACCCATCCTGCCATAATCACTTCAAGCCAAGAGATTTCCCTCCCTGCCAGGTCAGAGAGGACTAAAGCTGAAGAGGGGGAAATCAGCGTCTTTGGCGCGGAGAGATACTTCAATATGAAACTGGATGATGATGGTCCAAGAATCGTTGACAATATTAATGCAGGAAAGCACGTGCATGAGAAAGAATACACGGTTGATCGACAACGGATGAGACCGAGGAGCAGATTAGGAACTCCAAGTGTGAGTTCTGAAGCGAGTTGGAACAGTCAAAAAGCTTTGCTACCAAATCCACTGAGAAATTCATCTCCAACCAGGCACCCGAAAGTCAATGAAAGATGGTTCTTTCCAGGCTTTGCCTGCATTAATGGCTCTTGCTCAGACAAGAAATCTGTTTATACGGATAAAAATACTGGTGACAGAGGGACTCATGGAAAAGAGCTCAGGAGGGAATCTGCTCGCATCCTATCGGACCGGAAGGGACTAGAAAGCTCTCAATCAAGACTAATTCAGGTGAAATGAGTTTCACAGCCCGAGCTTTAAAGAACGAGTGTTGGTTCAAAAAGAAGAGAGTACTTTGTGTTGCCATGTGTTAATTCTGAGGTGCAAAATCTGAATCTTAAAGGAGGGGATCACCAGAAGATCATAGAAGACGACCCGCGAATATCCCTAGAGGTTTTCGGCTCCCATTTGCTTAAGAAGGAAGATATAGCACTGAATCTGGAGAGAAAGCTGTCGGTGCTAACTTGGGATGCCATCCCAAAATCCCCAAACCTCCCACCCACCTCCGCCAGTAGCTGCCAGATGTATGAAGATATTGAAAGCGATGGCAGTTCGGATCTGTTCGAGATTGAGAACCTATCTGGAAGCTCACATCTACAGCCTATATTCACCAAGCAAACATCTGATGGCATGTCTAGCTGCATGATGACACCAACCAGCCGGTACTATGAACCAAGCGAGGGCAGCATTGAATGGAGTGTAGTCACCGCCAGCGCTGCTGATTTCTCAGCTGTTTCAGTGGAGTACGATGAAAAGATGGTGGCTGTCGGAAATAACATAATTAATCCCGGTTTAGCATCCACGGTGCCCGGAAGAAGCCGCTCAAATGGCCTCTTGGGATGCAATAGTCAGAAAGCAGTAGATGTTGCTGAAGCTGCACACAAGAGAAACGACAGGGCGAAGTCTCACTCGCAGCAGCTTCGAAGGACAGACGCACCCATCCCAGTACTGCGGAATCTACAGGCTCATGAGAATATGGTGAAAGATCCTGATTTCCCTTGAATGATTCCCGATGCATTTTTAGCATAATTAAGAAAGTAAGCTCTGTTTGTTGAACTCTAGATCGATCATGAGCGTCCGCTTCTTTCATGTATGAAAGCATGAACATACAAACAATGTCAATATCAGGGAAATAATTAAGATTTGCGTCTGATAATTATGTTTAAAATTTGCGTGAACATATATACATGCAACATTAATATATATTATGTAAACAAAATCCTCTAATTACCTGCTATATATAAGCTTGTTTTATATTACATGTAAAGTTCCTAAATTCTCAGGCTCATTAGATTAGATATTGTAGATTTTTTCTAGCCATCGACATCGTAGATGTCATTCAAAGGGAGAACAACCCAGGAAACATGAAAAGTGAACGTTGATTTCTTTAGGTGTGTGGACCTTGAAGACACACATATGAACCACACCCGACCATCCATGTCTAGCCTCTTTCCTTTCTCCACTAATAAGAGCTTATTCTTGTTCTCTTGATTTATAACTTGGTGCGTCATTCATGTTTTGGACATTCTTGAAATCGTTCAACAGATTTACTTTTGGCTAGCCACCCTTGCCTCACATATAAGCCTACAAATCTAAAGCTCAGGTAGTAGGCATGTATGTATCTATTTAGATATCTAAGCTTCTGGCCCTACAAATGGAGACGCGCCTCCCCGCCTCCCCCCACCCCGATAGAGGAGAGATCCATATATATATATAGACACACACACACACACACACTTCAGAGAGCAATAATTATAATACGTACATTATTATTTCAGGCCAAGAGATTATACACTTTGTTAGTACGTACGTATGCATCTATTACATTTTGCACGTGCATTTTCCAAATAATTGAAATTATGCTTATTCGAGTGGGTTTCTTTTTGCTTCAAAAAAATGTTTTTGAGTGCTACAAACTAGTTTTATATATTTTAAAATTATTTTGATTTGATAATATTAAAAATAAATTTTAAAATATAAAATAAAAATTAATATTATTTTTATATATTTTCAAATAAAAACAACCGTTATCACTATTCAAATATTATCTTATTATTATTATTATTATTATTATTATTATATCAAATCCAACGTTTTTGGATAAGTTTTAAGTATTTTATCCTTTTTCTTTGTGAATATTAATAGTTTTCTTCATTTTAATATTCGAAAATCTTCTCTCATTCATCTTTTTTGCCGCTTTTTAGACAAGAATACCCTACAACAACCAAAACAAAAATTGTATGGGAGAATTAATACATGTTAGGGCACTCTTGTCTCCCAATGAAAACGTTTTATATATACATTTAAGGCCACTTGAGGCCTTTCCTTGTTTTTATTGAAACCCTGGTGAACCAGCTCAAGAGGTTTGGTCACAGTCAGATGTTTTAGATATTTGGTATGTGCTGAACATCCGGTTCAACGCCGATCAATTAGCTCATCGGCCATTGCATGCATGCGATCTTCAAATTTCTGCCACGTCTCATAATGGAAAAGGGCATTTTAATTAAGGCCAATTTCTTGTTGGATTTCAGCAGAGAAATGCCTGAACCAATTAAGAGAGGTAGGAAATTTCAATGGTGGGGTGTGACCGTCAAGGAATGTTATCCAGAAGTCATGGTGGTTGGGTAGCTGCATATTCAATTCTATATCCGTTTCGCTAACAGAGTGGAACCCATCCTCTCTTCTCTCCCTTTCACTAAATAGAAACTAGGTTGGGTATCTGGTAAACACAGCATAAACTAATCTTGACAAAATCCCATCAAATAGTAAAAGTAACATCAATGGCTCATAACATTAACAGAAAAATCCCTGTAGATGTCAACTTAATTGGTACATTCAAATCAAGCGAGAAATTTCAGAGAGATAGGTCCTAAGCTCTCCTAATTACATACATCAAGGAATTTCACATATTTAGCTTGGAAATTAAAGAACCGATGACAGGTATTAAAGTCCAAGTCTAAATGTGAACGATGTGATGGGTAGGGATGAGAAGAAGTGAAGGTTGATGTGCCTTTAATGCATAGTAGAGGGAGAGGTTGTCTTTCACATCCATCCTTGCAAGAGATTTGATGCCCGCAAAGACTTGTTGCTTATGAAAATTCTCTGGGCATGATGTAATAAATCAAACCACACGTCTAGCAATGGAATGTCGTGAAGGGACCAATTAGGGTTGGACTGACAGCAAATGAAAACAGCTCACTGAATGAGTAAGAGGACCACTTGGAATACATATATGGCAGCCATCAGTAGCTCAGGGATGTCTCAGAAGGAAACCTACTTCATGGCATATGAGCCTTTGAGCAATTAAGACATGCATCGTCGAAAATGACAGGGTTGAATGAACAGCAATATAAAATATAACCGCAACATTAATTTGCAGTAAAAATAAAACTATATATAGAAGAGAGGAAGCCAGAAATAAGAGAAAAGTATTGAGAAATACACAATCAGATGATGGGAAAGAAGAGCCGGGCAAGAAAAACGAAAAGAGAGAGAGAGTAATAACGAAAAAGACTCGAAAGAAAGAGATAATTGTAAAGGGATGGTGGTGGCTTTGATTGGGAGATGTGGAGAATAAGAGAATAGAAGGAAAAGGAGAATGGAGAGAAAATAATTAATAAGAGAGAGGCGGTGCATGCTGCTGGAGAGAATGAAATTAATAAAGGGAATGGCAGAATGCAGGAAAAATAATTATCCAGAAAGAAATAGAAATAATGAGGAAAGTTTGAAGGAAGATAGGAAAACTATACTTTGGACAAATTTAGAGGGATTTTTAAATATATACCAACATGAATTAGTATCATTTTATAAAAATATTCTTTTATTTATTCCTGAATTTTTTTAATTATTTATGAAAAAATACCAATAATCTTTTTTTTAAAAAAAGCATTTCCATCGTGATTAATTAAATATAACTTAATTTCCATCTTTAATTCATTCCATAATAACCACCTATGAAAACAATTCCCGGCTATTTTCATCGTTAATTAATGGCGGAGCTCTTCCCTTGCAAATTAACGTTGGTTAAAAGCAATTTTCTACTTGTGCAAGTGATATGAAAAGAATTATTATTTTCTATAGATAAAACTAATTAGTGTTCCCTTGTAGTGTGAAATACAAGTGAATTTATTGTAAATTATACTGTTATGTATTATAGCACAGATACTATAAATTATGAGTGTTTTTATTATGAACTGTATTGTTTGGTAGAAACATGTGAGAGGTTGCAGCCAGAAGGCTCCAAGCGCCAGACTGTAGCGTGGCGCTGGGATAGCCTGCTTGGGAGCTAGGCATTCATAGTGCACACGCGGTGCTTTGGCTTCCTATTTGTTGGCAAACAAAGCACACACGTGGCACTTGAGCTGCTGCCTCAATGTTGTGCACACACATGCTCACACGTGGTGCTTGGGATGTCTGTCTAGGGGCTAGGCACACCTCTGTGCACCGTGGTGTTAGGGCTGCGCTAAGAGTGAGTCATGTTCGTACCCTACTTGGGGACACCTAACGCATAGGTCAGGGAGCTAGACCCGAGGTTTCTATGTCCTAGGATTCTAAATATTATTGTTTGTTTTAGAAATATTATTATTTTTATTATAATTAATATTATTAATAAAATAATTAATAAATTTGAAACAAAATATTTTTATTAATATTGAAAAAATATTAGTATTTATATTATAAATTTTTATGATATTTTTTATAAAAATAAAAAGTAAGCCGACGACGCAGTATTATTAAAAATAGTCAACAATTCTGAGTATTAATATAAAAATTATTATAATTTGAGTTGTAAATATTATTAGAATACAAAGTATTCATTTAAAACATATTATTATTTTTCTTATTATTAAAGTATTCATATCAAAATATTATTATTTTTCTTAGAATTCAACATATTCATATCAAAGATATTATTATTTTTATAAGAATTCAAATTTTTAATAGAAAAAAATATTATTATTTGCTTTCTAAATATTCTTGGAATTAAAAATAATATTAATTGTGTTATGAATATTATTTTTACTATAATAAAAGTATTAATATTAACAATATTATCTTTTGTGTTATCAATATTATTAATAAAATAACTACTAAATTAGAAAAAAAATATATATTTTTAATATTGAAAAATACTCATAAATTTAATTTGAAAGTTAAAATTAAAAATAAATATTACTATTATTATTATTATTATCATCATCATTAATAAATTTTTAAAAACTATTATTACTATAAAAAAAAAAAAACCACGTGGCGCTTGGGCCGATGCCTGGGGCTCGGCACACCTCCTGCGCCGGTATATTCTTATCGAAATATTTTTTGATTTTCTTCCAAACATTTTTTCAATTTTTTTTGTTTATACAGGGCTTCAAAAATAGGTAACAATAATATTTTTTAAGTGTTATAAATATAGAAATTGAGAAAATAAAATAAAAATAAGAGGTTCTAAATAGTGCTATCATCTTTGGTTGAAATTAGAAGGGAAACCTTAATCTAATATCTTTTAATGTAGTTTGCATATACTCGTCTTTGCTTTAAAAGATGGTTTTTTAACGTCAAATCATTTTGTAACTTTTTTTCTTCTCCATTTTCCTAGCCAAAATTATTTATCTAATATCATAGTAGCTTGTATAAAATTATTTATCTAATATCATAGTAGCTTGTATAAATTATTCCTTAGAAGAGATTGGAGTTTATTTTAACACTGTGAAATGGAAATTGTTAACGAATAGATACAAACTGGATGGAATTTTGTAACTACCACCACCGGTGAATAGGAGGGGTAATAATTGATTAGTTGACTGGTTGTTTTTATATTTTAAAAATATTTTTAAAAAAGTTTGGTTTTTTTTTAAATTAATATTTTTTTGTATTTTTAAATTATTTTAATTTACTGGTGTTAAAAATAATTTTTAAAAATTTAAAAAATATTATTTAATATATTTTTAAATAAAATATATTTAAAAAATTAATTATAATTATATTTTCAAACATAATCCAGAATAATAACAATTGTATTTTTTTAGAGATCTTGAGACTCAAATGGATAACAGGGTTATTCTCTGTTGTGCTGTCACCCATCCATTGGTTACTTACTAAACCTCTACCGCATACTCCACAGCGGATACAAACTCGCAAAACCCTAACCCTTTTGTACTCACCACTCACGGGAAAAAAGAAAATTAAAGGAAAGACAAGGAGCGTAAAGGCACTAGGGTTTTAGACAATCATCAGCAGCAAAAGCAAACGGTAGGGGAGAGGGAGGGAGAAAGAGAGGTTTAGGGCTTTGGGTGATACAGAAAATGGTGGCAGACAACAAGGGTAAGAAGTTGAAGGTAGCGGAGAAAGGCGAGGAGGACAATAACCAAATCGATGAAGAACTCGTTATCTCTATCGAGAAGCTCCAGGAGATCCAAGACGATCTCGAAAAGGTAGTGTAAAAAAATGCCGATGTAAATGTTGCATGTTTGTGGTTATGCGCTTTCAGTGTCCCGTATATTGGTATGAAATCTGAGAAATTCTTTTGGTTTGGTAGAATCCAATTACTCAGTATTCCTTACACGCCGAAATTAGACTCTCTTATTGACTTTAATTATTTGCCTATTCATTCTGGGTTTATGCTACTTCGATGCCTTGATGTGCTGATTTGTTATAATTAAATGACTTCTTAACTTGTTTAATCCCTGTTATTGGTAGAGTCGCATAGAAATTCAGATGGGGCAATAGTATCTCTGGTTATGTGATGAAAACTTCTAGAAAATCAACAAAAACAAGAATGATAATTTTCCTCCAACTCTGTAGTATTCAATCAGGAAGGGGGATTGTATGAAGCATGTTGGATATGTTGACGTTATTGCTACTTTAGACCTTGGAACTTAAACCGTGCTTTGGTTATTTTTATAGATAAACGAAGAGGCAAGTGATAAGGTCTTGGAAGTAGAGCAAAAGTATAATGAGATACGCAAGCCAGTTTATGATAAGCGGAATGAGATCATTAAATCGATTCCGGACTTCTGGTTGACTGCGGTTAGTGATCTGTTCTTATCAAAATATACAATTTGTTAATTGCTAGTGTACTGTGCCCCTGCCTTCCCAAAAAAAAAAGAGTTCATCATTCCATCTAATTGTTTGTGGTTCTCTGCAGTTTCTAAGCCATCCTGCTCTTGGTACGCTTTTGAGTGAAGAGGATCAAAAGGTTTGGTTTTTGTTCCTGTATGATGTGAAGATTAACTTGTGTACTTGCATTTGTTCTTTTTCCTTAACTGCCTGTATGTGTAGTAAATTTGATGCCCTTATCCTTGTGTCTGGGTAGGTATTCAAATATTTAAGTTCGCTGGAAGTGGAGGATTCAAAAGATGTCAAATCTGGTTATTCAATAACATTTGTAAGTTTATTGTCGTCCCATGCTTGCATACTTTTTGATGAATAACTGATTCCACTGTCTTTCCTCTGATTGAGTGGTACTCATTGATATCTGGGTTTTGCTCAATTGATTGAATAGTTCTTGATTCCAATGTTTTTTTTCCTTAACAGAACTTTGAATCCAACCCTTACTTTGAGGAGACAAAGCTTACAAAATCGTTTTCCTTCCATGATGAAGGGACGACAGAGATAACATCTACACCAATCAACTGGAAAGAGGGCATGGTAAATTCTGTCATTTCATGGCAGGGAATGTCTAAAACGTGTACTCTCATTTGTTTATTATTTAATTGCATTTCCAAAATGTGAAGGGTCTACCAAATGGAGTCAGTCATGAAAAGAAAGGGAACAAGAGGCTTTGGGCTGATGAAAGGTTTATTTTCTCAACCTGTTTACTTTTTTTTTCCTGTTTTCTTACTCTAAAGCCAGTTATCATGTTATAACGGTCCTTTTCTTATCCTTAAAAATATAATCTGTTCTAGTACCAAATAATGGGAAGCATAATAAAATCTCTGTGCGGAAGCAATAACTTCATTTTTTCTCTTTCCTTAGAAACATGATTTATTGTTTGATTGTCACTTGTCATTCTGTTCATTGTCTTCCTCACCGAACCAATGATATCTTTCCTTTTGACAAGTCTATGATTGGTCAAATTTGATCTTTTTTTTTGTAACAATATGCTGTTTTAAGTTTCAAGTGGAATACAAGTCATGGTTGCAAGATGTTTTCTAGTTCAACTTTATTTTCATCTTTTATGGATATTGCCTGTTCTTTTTCCAAATCTGTTCTTTGTACCATTCTCTTGTGTTGTGCTGTGTGCCTCACCTTCAAATTCACCTGCTTGAATGCAGCTTCTTTAGCTGGTTTGGTAACACTCAGCCAAAAGGCATGATTGATGACATGCAAGATGAGGTTAGTTGAATCAGTAGCTGACAAAGTAGTAGAGCTTTGTTCATTGGTGGAAGCATTGTGGACTTTTATCTTCTTTACCAAATAGTTTATTGAAGCTGATACAATCCCTTGCGAAAAAAAATGCAGGTAGCAGAGATCATTAAGGAGGATTTATGGCCCAATCCACTCTCATATTTTAACACTGTAATTGATTTATTTTTTGTGCTCTTTTCTTCCCTTTCTTTCTTGAAAATGAATCTTGAAATCAAGGGTAACGTCCCTAATTCTCCAATGTAGGATCCTGATGATGAGGACTTTGATGGGGATGAAGGAGATGAAGAGGTAAATGATCCTATTTTATCATGTTTTGTGAATCTTATGATGTGCTTGTACTTTTTCCTTCTATTTCAGTTGAGGGCGTGATGTTTTATTGCTTCATTATTTCATTTTTGGTACTTGGAAAGTTTAGTTGATGGTTTTCTAGATTACTTGTTGGATATGAAGATATTGAAACCAAAATAGATGGAAGATGCTTGTTCTTCAGAAGTATGAACTTAATAGAGGCCTTCTTGCAAAACTTGATAGGAAATTATAAAAAATTATAAGATGTTTATGGATTTGATATGTTAGTCAATTATAAAACTTAATAGCTGAAGAAATCTGAACTGCTGGAATTTGGTGTTCCATAGTGCTTTAATGCAGGCCGATCGACTTTAGGCTTCAACAAATTCCAATTATGTAAAAAAATATCTAGTTGAAGGTTTTTATGATCCTGTTGAAAAGAAGGTTGCTGGTGAGATCTTATTTTCATTCTTAAGGCTTTTTTATGCCTATGCTTGTTAGGGATACACAGTATTTGTCTTAGAAATGACATTATTGTTTTATCTTTCTTAGCTAGAAACCGTCCTTTAAGATGTTTCAAGTTTAGGTGCAGTTCTATTGACTGATTAAACGATATTATCTCCTACTTGTAACAATAAAATGAAAGTTTTGTGCCATTATATTAGGCCGGCCATACTGAATGAGAATATGTGGGAACTGGTAATGTCTTCCAAAGTTCAACTGTTATCATATTTCCTGGGTTTTGCCTAATTGCAGGACAAGGATAGTGATGACTCTGAAGAGGATGATGATGAGCAAGAGGAAGATGACGATGACGATGAAGAAGAAGATGACGACGACGCAGACAAATGATTCCCTTTACTTCAGCTTTTTACTTGTATCAGCTTTCCCGTTTTGGGCAACACCTTGTGTAAAGTAGTCTATAAGGATTGCTGGTATCATGTGCTGGGGAGGGGTAACCCCACACTATAAACATTTTATGGGTAGATTCCTCTACTATGTAGGCCACCGGCTGTTACCATGGTCGGTTAGGGTTTGCTGACTTTGTTCTTGTTTCAGGGCCGTCTCTCTCTTTTTTTTTTTTTTTCCTTTGTGTTTGGGTTATTCTATGTTTTTCCTTCCCAGAAATGCACAGTTTCTAGATGATGATGTTATGTAGGCCTTATATAATGATTTTCTCTGCTGTGAACTTCTCCAGGTCAACGTAGAAATCTGTGGTGTAAAGCTAATTGAATATCCCCGATATGCGTTATAATGCTCTGTTTGAACTTCATCATTTCCATCATCAGAACTTCGTACAAAACCTTGTCTGTTTTCTGTCATAATCTTGTGACACCCGCGTGTCATGTTACTCTTATTTCATCATTAATAGGAATCTTGATCATGATTATCCTGTTTCCCCAAGTTTTGCACTCCCTAGTGTTTTTGTCATGATCCTGAGGTGCTTGACAAAGATGGCAGCTTGTTATACGAGCTAAACTTGCTTGTGCCAGCAATATGGCGTCCTCATGCCTTAAAGAATCTCTTTCGAATTTCAACCTCGCTTAGCACATAAGCTTACCATCTCCCTTTGGTGAGGTGCATCTTCTCTTTTCCATCCTTTTTATGGGGAGTGAGCTACTAATCCATGGCGACTAACGACTTGAAATCATAAGTGGTCTCTGATTTGGGGCCTGGGTTACCTCTGGCGCGTGATGATTTGGTCGCCTGCAAGCTGATTTGTGTTGGTAATCGACATGAATAGTGCGTCTTGTGATTTTGGAATTTCTTTTAGACGTTCTTTTGGTTGAAGGTTGTAGTTTTCTCGCGACTTGGTTGGTGGATTTAGCGGGTGTTTGCGATAATATAAGTTGTTTGCGATAAGTTGAAACCCCCAGTTTTGAAAAAAAAAAAATTTAATTTATTAATTGAGTAAAATTGACTCAATGATAAACGTGATTAATTCAAAAAGGGTATATATAACAGTGATAAATAGTTAGAGATGGTGTTTTAAGGACTAAAATTTATAGATACGATTTATTTTTAGAAGGTTGATGAGATGAGATAACCATTTAAAGAAAAACACCCAAAATAAAAAAGGAGGGTATTATCATAAATTGCAGGATATTGTCTAGTATAAATGCACACTTGGTTTCTTAAGGTGGCTATTTAGAGAATAAAAGAGGGAGAAGTTTTATTAAATCTTTTTTTGAAATTTCTTCAGAAAAATCTCATCTAAACACATGAAATAAAGGATAAAAAAAAGGTTGGAAGGAGATCTAAGCTAGGAAATTGAAGAAATTATAGGGTAATTGTTGCTTAAGAATGACTCTGTTGAAGAGAAAAAGAAAGGAAGAAAGAGGTGAAGGGGATTTTTTTTTTTTTTGCCATTTTCTACCAATTTTTTTTGTGTTTAAGAGGTGAGGAAGCCTAATCCAAACTTAATTTAAAGTTTTAACATGGATTTTAATGAATCGTGCATTGTTTTGTATTATGAAAAAACTGGGTTAGAGAATTTAATGGTTTAAATAGGTAGTTTAATGCTAGAAACATGTTTATTATGGTGAGTAAACAATGGGTCAAGTGTCAATATGAGACAAAGTGAAGAAAAATCTTGCCTCCCTTTTTATGCATAGGTTTGGCCAAATAGGCATAAAATGAGAGGATAATTAATGTAAATGGTATATGAAATCATCAAAAAATGTGTTTTTTAGCCTAATTGTGTGTAGTGTATATTAAATTACAAGGAAAGAATGGAAGTCAAATATAATGATGATGAAGTTAACTTGTGTTGATAGGGGATACTATTGTCGCACGTGTTCGGCGGCGCGGCGATCGTCCACCCTCAAGGGAAAATCGGAATAATTTATTCCTGGAAAAAAAGGGAGAGACAAGGAATTCTTGTCTCTACAAGTGAAAAATTGGAATGGGAGTCGCCACCTAGTATTCTGGTTACTAGGAACCTTAACTGGTCTTTTGAGATCGGGTACGGAGACTGGTTGCGTAAAGGGAAGGTATTAGCACCCCAACTACGCCCTACCTAAGGTAGGCTGCATTGTTTTAATGTCTGATAAAATCTAAAATCGTGTTGTGGTTTTTGAATTGTTGGCTCGTTTACGGTTTAAGAAAAGTCTTCCTCTGTAAGGAGATCCTTATCTTTATCGGGTAAAAAACTAACTATTCAAAGTCGTCAAAAGAAAATATCTTTTTAATATCAAGAATACGATTTACGTATAAATTCATAATCCTTGATACTAAAATCAAACAAAATAAAATATTTTGTTGTTTTTGAGATTTTGGCCAATGTTCTCTTGACTTTAATAAACTGGTTATTAAAGCCAAAATGCATGCTAAAATATTGTTTTTTGACATGAAAAATACGATATGATTTTTTAGATTTGAGACACTTGGCCGTATGCACAAAAACATTTTTTTTAGTCTTTTTTTTTCAGTTTTTTATTTATTTTTGGAAGTTTTTGCCGAAAAACGGGTATTTTAATGCCGGATTTATATTTTTACGATGTAAAAATACTGCCCGATATTAATCAAAATGACATAAAAAACTACGCGGAAAAATTATAAAATGCTGAAACAAATATTTTTGATTTTTTTTTTTATGCATGTGTGAACAGTACCGCGGGACGAAAACCGGGTATTTTAATACCGAATTTATATTTTTACGATGTAAAATACATACCGATATTAAGCAAAATTGATAAAAAAAAAAAATGTGCTGGAAAAATTGTAAAACTTCTGGAAAAAAAATTTGAAATGGGCCGGGTCCGGCCCATATCAGTGGGCTGGGCCAAACCGGCCCTAGACTAAATGGGCTGGTTACTGTGCATAAGCACAGTAACCAGCCTCTCAGCAGTTGCAGAACGTGAATTAATTCACGTTCTGCATGAAAATAGAGAAGGCAGCTGCAAAGGGAGAAGGAGACGGGGCAGCGGTTGTTTACCTGCGGTGGCGTCGTGGCGGTGCTGCTGGCGGCGACGATGGCGGAGGCGCAATGGCCGGCGGGTTTTCTTCTCCTTCTTCCTCTGTTTTTTCCTCTTATCTTCTGTTTCTGTTTTTTTTTTTTTTCTCTCTCTTTTCTTCTCTCTTTCTCTTCTCTTCTCTTCTCTCTTCCTCGGTTCGTCTCCCTTCTCTCTTCTGTTTTTTTTTTCTCCTTTTTTTTCGGTGCCCCTCCCCTGTTTTTATAGGCAAAAACAGGGGGGTGGTGACTGTTGGGGCGGCCACTGCTGGCCGCCCCTCCACTATCCAAGTGGCCGAAAAAGTATGCAAGTGGCTATTGTGGGCGTCTTTTTGAAGCCGTCGGTGAAAGAAGTTCGGCGAAAAGTGGAGAAGACAAAAAAATTCTTCTCCCATGTTCTCTGCGTGCGCAGGGAAGAAGACAATGGTGCCGTTTCAAAACGGCACCGTTTTGGGTTCTTTCTTCTTCTTCTTTTTTTTTTTTTTTTTTTTTTTTTTTTTTTTTTTGCAACAGTGAATGAAACGGCGCCGTTTCATTTAAAAGGAAAAGGCGCCAAAACTTTTCAGATTCAAATTTCGGCCCTCAATTTGCGCGCGTTTTGCATTTTAGTCCTTGGTCTCGGATTTCTTCAATTAAGTCCCTAATTGGCCATTAAACTTCAATATTTATGCAATTAAGCCCCTGATTTGACCAATTTAACTTCCAAAAATTATAATTTGACCCCAGAAAATTAATTTCTTCTAATTAAAGCCCAAATTAACTCCAAAATCAATTGTTTTTGCAATTAAAACCTCTATAAATTCAATTAAACCTTCAATAAAAATTTAATTGAGTCCATAAACTTCTAATTTTGCATTTTTCTTCCTCAAACTGAATTTTCTTTATCATCGGGGCTCTCATCAGTCAATGGTATATTGTCAAAAATTACTTTTTATATTTTTGAACATCCTCAATCAATTTTTAAGCATTTTTAGAGCGCTTTGGCATTTTTTCACTGTTATATTTTTTTATAATATATTTTTTTGTATTTTTTTTGTATTTTTTTAGTTTTTATGTGGGGACCCAAAAATGGGTTACAACAGTTGCCCCCCTCTTTACAATGCTTACGGAGCAAAGATTTGTGCATAGTAAGTGTTGTAAAGATAAAACAAAATTGGTCTTCCGAAACTGATCGTCTCAAAATTTGATTGACCTAAAACTTCAACCAGACCCAAAGTCCTGTGTGTGGTTGGGCTAAAGTGAGATTCCTTTCGCCAAATCCCCTCTAACCAGAACCAAAATCCTATGTGTGGTTGGGATAGACTGAGATTCCTGTCGGCAATCCCCTCTAACCAGAACCAAAATCCTGTGTGTGGTTGGGATAGACTGAGATTCCTGTCGGCAATCCTCTCTAACCAGAACCAAAATCCTGTGTGTGGTTGGGATAGACTGAGATCCCTTTCGGCAATCCCCTCTAACCAGAACCAAAATCCTGTGTGTGGTTGGGATAGACTGAGATCCCTTTCGGCAATCCCCTCTAACCAGAACCAAAATCCTGTGTGTTCAAACCCTTTTTTTTGTTTTTTTAAGATGGTATATTTTCACGGGCGAGCTGCCCAACACATACTTAAGGTGGTCTATTTTCAGGGGCGACCAGCCCACACACTTACGCTGACATTGGTCTATTTTCATGGGCGACCTGCCCAAACATAAAAGTAAAGAGTGGTCTCATTGTAATGGGTGACCTACCCAGATGAAAACAATGTGAAGCATTGAATGACGAGGGCTCAAAGTCGCACTCAAAGGGAGGTGAGGGCTCAAAGGCGCACTTAAAAGGAGGTAGGGTTATAAAACGCACTACCTAAGGGATGAGGGCTCAAAGGCGCACTCAAAATGGAGGTGAGGGCTCAAAGGCTCACTCAAAAGGAGGTAGGGTTAGAAAACGCACTACAAAAGGAATTGAGGGTTCAAAGGCACACTCAAAAGGAGGTGAGGGCTCAAAGGCGCACTCAAAAGGAGGTAGGGTTAGAAAACGCACTACCAAAGGGATGAGGGCTCAAAGGCGCACTCAAAATGGAGGTGAGGGCTCAAAGGCGCACTCAAAAGGAGGTGAGGGCTCAAAGGCGCACTCAAAAGGAGGTAGGGTTAGAAAACGCACTACCAAGGGATGAGGGCTCAAAGGCGCACTCAAAATGGAGGTGAGGGCTCAAAGGCGCACTCAAAAGGAGGTGAGGGCTCAAAGGCGCACTCAAAAGGAGGTAGGGTTAGAAAACGCACTACCAAGGGATGAGGGCTCAAAGGCGCACTCAAAATGGAGGTGAGGGCTCAAAGGCGCACTCAAAAGGAGGTAGGGTTAGAAAACGCACTACCAAGGGATGAGGGCTCAAAGGCGCACTCAAAATGGAGGTGAGGGCTCAAAGGCGCACTCAAAAGGAGGTAGGGTTAAAACGCACTACCAAGGGATGAGGGCTCAAAGGCGCACTCAAAATGGAGGTGAGGGCTCAAAGGCGCACTCAAAAGGAGGTAGGGTTAGAAAACGCACTACCAAAGGGATGAGGGCTCAAAGGCGCACTCAAAATGGAGGTGAGGGCTCAAAGGCGCACTCAAAAGGAGGTAGGGTTAGAAAACGCACTACCAAAGGGGTGAGGGCTCAAAGGCGCACTCAAAAGGCGGTGAGGGCTCAAAGGCGCACTCAAAGGGAGGTAGGGTTATAAAACGCACTACCTAAGGGGTGAGGGCTCAAAGGCGCACTCAAAAGGAGGTAGGGTTATAAAACGCACTACCTAAGGGATGATGTTGAAACACTGATATGTCAATGTTGAAAAGCAAATGCATTATGATTGATATGCATGTATACTTACCTGAGAAATATAGGCCCCCATTTCTTCATGGTGTCTTTGTTTTCTCTCAAAAGTTGTAGTGTTGGTAGTAAACTTTGATGGCTTTTCCACGTTTGCTTACTCGGGTTACACATTGTGATCTTGACCTCTGGGAAGGGTTTAATGTCATCATACATCTTTGTCCTTCACCCTTTATCTCAAGAGTTGCCAATTTTGCCCGACATTTTCCTTAGAAAAGGAATCATGGAGTCAGCCCTACCATGTGTTTTTGATTGCCCCCCAGCTTGATCATGCCCCCCAAGTGTTCAACTTGGGTTTAGTTTGGGGTGAGGATATGTGAAAGTAAGTTTGGGTTTTTTGTACAATGAAATGTTTTCATGCAAAATTTTTGGAACTTCCAAGTTATTCCAATCATAAAAATGATTTTGATATTGGTTCAAAATAAACTTGTTCTAAAAAATTCAAGTGATTCCTATGGACAGGTTTCTTGAAGTGATGAAAGCTTTTTGCTTTTGTTTAAAGATGAAGTGACATCTGGTTGGTCACAAAAGGTTTAAATTTCAATTTGAGGGTTATTGAGAACCGAATTGATTCAAAGCATTTATTTTATTTGCATGAATAATGATTTGACTCGCACGAGAAAGCACTGCATACCGATCCAGATTGCTTGCCTTTGATCAGAAAGGGCTTTATCAGGTATGTAATGTAGGCTTTGGCTATTGGTTACGAAGAAAATGGATATGTTGCAGGCTCAAAAGGTGTTTAAGGGATTTCAAGACTAGGGATCACTTGTGCTTGTTTCCTGACCTTTTGTCTTTTGGATTTTTTTTTTCAAAATGATTGTCCTGCCCCCCAGTGTCGGGTTTGGGCTTTTCTCTTTGTTTTCTTCGTTTTTGTTTCGTTGAGCACAATCATATCAGTTGTTTTTATGAGAAGCTCAAATCTTTTAGATCTTCTTCTTTTCTTTTCTTAACCAATCACTGCTTCATTTAGATGATAATGAAAGATTAAAAATTACATGATCAAATCCAGCACCCATCTTCACTGCTTTGTCTGGATGGGTAAAAACTTTATTATTTTGCCCCCCAGTGTGGGGTGTGATCCTAGTCAAGGTTATTTCCAAAAAACATTACTAGGCTCAAAATGGGACTGCAAGGATATTTTTTAGCCTTGTGAAAGGATTATCAAAGATGGCCTTTCCTCATCTCAAACTCATGCATTGAGGATCGATAGGTCTTGCTTTCATGCGCGTATGCAAATGATTTATTCAGTCAAATAAAACTCAGCTTTTGAGTCACCTCATAGTGTTGTTTGTCTTTGTTGTCTTTTTTCTTTCAAGTTTTCTAGGTATATGTGTACCTATTTAAGGAATCACTTGAATTTTCAAAATGCATTTGTTTTGGACAAATATCAACACGATTTTTGTTTTTTGTACTCACTTTGGAGGTCCCAAAAAATATCCTTGAAAACATATGAGATTAATGTATGGGTTTGGAAGAAAGGAAAACCAAAGGATTCTTCATGTTGTAGTGTTGTGAGCAAAGTTGCGCTCAAAATGTTATTTACATGTAATAACAACAAAGAAGAGTGTGATGTGAACACAAGAAAACACATGATCTTATTTCACAAGAGAAGCTCATTAACAGAGAAAGTCTTATTCAAAAGCATTAACAAAAGGCAATAACAAGGTAGGCTTCATTCCTCTATTTTGGCGAATCTGTTCATAGGCTAACCTCCTCTCAAAAGCTCTGCGTAGAGGACTCAAAGACAATGCGGAACAACACCACGAGTTCTAAAAATTCAAGCTATCATGCTGGACCATTGATGCTTTCCAATTCCCCAAACATTCCATCCTAATATGCTTCAAGCATGATTAGGCAACGGGTTCGTATTCACATTGGGGCATCCAATTCTATCCACCCAGCCTTGATTAATTGCAGAAGCTTTCTCTTGAAGGCGTTGCAGGTATAGATGCTATGCCCAGTAATACCGGCATGGTATTCACAATTGAGTTCTGGCTTGTACCAATTAGGATAAGGTGGTTGCAGAGGTGTTAGAGGTTCTGGAGCTATTTGCCCGATGCTTAATAGCTTTTGATACATCTCATTCAGGGGTAACGGTAGTGGAGGTAGTTGTTCTTGAACCCTTTGGAAATTTCCAATTTGGCTTTTGGCTTGAAAGTTTTGGGGTTCAAGTTTTCTGATGTTGGCAATTTGGGATGGAGTATGGTAATTTTGGGATGTATTTGTTTTACCCATGTAGCCATCTTCAACATGGTGAACCTCCTTTCTTTCGACGCCTCTTTTCTCGGTTGGTGCAGCAATTCTACCACTCTTGACACCTTGCTCTATGCGTTCACACACTATCACAGCATCAGTGAATTGTTGGGCTGAACTACCCATCATATGTTCGTAATATGGTGCTTTGAGTGTGTTGGCAAATAAAGAGACCATCTCTTTGTCCAGAAGGGGGATGTACTTGAGCAGCTAATTCTCGCCATCTTTGAGCATATTCCCTTATGCTTTCTTTATCCTTTTTCTCTATATTGGACAAACTGGTTCTGTCGGGCGCAATGTCCATGTTGTACTTGTATTGCTTGACGAAAGCATCCACAAGATTTTTCCAGTTGCGAATTTTTGTGTTATCCAATCTCATGTACCAACTCAAAGTTGCCCCACTTAAACTGTCTTGGAAAAAGTGCATTAGTAGTTTTTCATCATGTACTACCTCAGCCATTTTATTGCAGTAGACCTGAGATGAGTCATGGGGCATTGTGTTCCACTGTATTTGATGAATTCAGGAACACGAAATTTCTTTGGGACAACCACATTTGGGACCAAACACATCTCTGCTGCCCGGACCGGGTCATATAAGTCTATCCCTTCAATGGCTTTAAGTCTGGCTTCCAGCGCCTCTATCTTAGCTTGATCAATGCTATCAGATGACTTAGCCTTGTGGGACTCATTAGCAGATGCCTTCACGACTGTTGGGGATGGTGCAGGTGTCGTTGACTGCACAAATGTTGGATTTTGCTGAGGTTCTTGACCATGTTCGCTCATTCTTTCCTCAGGCTGAACTGTAGTAGGAGCCGGATTAAAGGTGATCGGTTGATTAGAAGGACCTTCATCAGAGGTATTTCTTAGTGTTTGCTTGAGTAAGCTAGTGAGGTGAGCCACACTTATTTTCAGAGACTCCAACTCGTCGTGCAAATAGGCCTCACGTTGAGCACGCTCTTCATCTTCCATGTTTCTTGCTCGAAGTCGGGTGTTGTAGACTTTTTGGGGACCTATATTTCAATCTGACATGTATGCATGTTAAATGTATGAACATGTAATCTATATGACGAACTCGCCCTTCGAGGGGTGACATATGGTCGCAACTCTTGTATGATGAAACAAGAATCTTGATTCTTGCACAAACTCTACAATGAAAATTTTCTGAGCGACGGTCATTGTGTCACCCAAAAGTCTGGAGTTCAAGATGCTTCAAGAAGGGCTTGCTCGGATGCAAATAACGATAGCACATACAAACTAAGGACAAGTTTTATTATGTGAACATGGGTAGGTTGGCTATTCAGTCTCTAAAAAAGGGTCTCTTGCTGTCCCAGTGATCGCCCTCGTGGAGGCAATATGGGGGCTTGTAGGCAATGAGATGGCACGTGTACCAACTGTTACCAGTCTAAGCACTCAGCGAAGAGTTGGGGTTTACACAAACTTAAACCTTGACTAAAAGTCGTAAGGTAAGCTGCTAGTCCCCCACTTAACTTAAAGTTTTTCAGTACAAACTCTCATATGAATGATGCATGACACAATCTATAATGCATGAACAAATATGTACAAATTTAAAGCATATGAGCAAATAACTAAGGGAAATTCATCTTAAAAATAAAACACAATAAATCCAAAAAAAAAAACTAGACAAAACAATGCTTAGTCCACAAGGTCCCCAGTGGAGTCGCCATTCTGTCGCACGTGTGCGGCGGCGCGGCGATCGTCCACCCTCAAGGAAAAATCGGAATATTTATTCCTGGAAAAAGGGAGAGACAAGGAATTCTTGTCTCTACAAGTGAAAAATATGGATGGGAGTCGCCACCTAGTATTCTGGTTACTAGGAACCTTAACTGGTCTTTAGAGATCGGGTACGGAGACTGGTTGCGTAAAGGGAAGGTATTAGCACCCCAACTACGCCCTACCTAAGGTAGGCTGCATTGTTTTAATGTCTGATAAAATCTAAAATCGTGTTGTGTTTTTGAATTGTTGGTTCGTTTACGGTTTAAGAAAAGTCTCCTCTGTAAGGAGATCCTTATCTTTATCGGGTAAAAAACTAACTATTCGAAGTCGTCAAAAGAAAATATTTTTTAATATCAGGAATACGATTTACGTATAAATTCATAATCCTGATACTAAAATCAAACAAAATAAAATATTTTGTTTTTTTTGAGATTTTGGCCAATGTTCTCTTGACTTTAATAAACTGGTTATTAAAGCCAAAATGCATGCTAAAATATTTTTTTTGACATATGAAAAATACGATATGATTTTTTAGATTTGAGACACTTGGCCGTATGCACAAAAACATTTTTTTCTTTTTTTTCAATTTTTTATTTATTTTTGGAAGTTTTTGCCGAAAACGGTATTTTAATCGGATTTATATTTTTACGATGTAAAAATACTGCCCGATATTAATCAAAATGACATAAAAAACTACGCGGAAAAATTATAAAATGCTGAAACAAATATTTTTGATTTTTTTTTTTTATGCATGTGTGAACAGTACCGTATGAATAGTGACGTGTGAACAGTACCGCGGGACGAAAACCGGATATTTTAATACCGAATTTATATTTTTACTATGTAAAATACATACCGATATTAAGCAAAATTGATAAAAAAAAAAATGTGCTGGAAAAATTGTAAAACTTCTGGAAAAAAAAATTGAAATGGGCCGGGTCCAGCAGTAACCAGCCTCTCAGCAGTTGCAGAACGTGAATTAATTCACGTTCTGCATGAAAATAGAGAAGGCAGCTGCAAAGGGAGAAGGAGACGAGGCAGCGGTTGTTTACCTGCGGTGGCGTCGTGGCGGTGCTGCTGGCGGCGACGGTGGCGGAGGCGCAATGGCCGGCGGGTTTTCTTCTCCTTCTTCCTTCTCCCTTCTCTCTTCTGTTTTTTTTTTCTCCTTTTTTTTCGGTGCCCCTCCCCTGTTTTTATAGGCAAAAACAGGGGGGTGGTGACTGTTGGGGCGGCCACTGTTGGCCGCCCCTCCACTATCCAAGTGGCCGAAAAAGTATGCAAGTGGCTATTGTGGGCGTCTTTTTGAAGCCGTCGGTGAAAGAAGTTCGGCGAAAAGTGGAGAAGACAAAAAAATTCTTCTCCCATGTTCTCTGCGTGCGCAGGGAAGAAGACAATGGTGCCGTTTCAAAACGGCACCGTTTTGGGTTCTTTCTTCTTCTTCTTTTTTTTTTTTTTTTTTTTTTTTTTTTTTTTTTTTTTTTGTGCAACAGTGAATGAAACGGCGCCGTTTCATTTAAAAGGAAAAGGCGCCAAAACTTTTCAGATTCAAATTTCGGCCCTCAATTTGCGCGCGTTTTGCATTTTAGTCCTTGGTCTCGGATTTCTTCAATTAAGTCCCTAATTGGCCATTAAACTTCAATATTTATGCAATTAAGCCCCTGATTTGACCAATTTAACTTCCAAAAAATTATAATTTGACCCCAAAAATTAATTTCTTCTAATTAAAGCCCAAATTAACTCCAAAATCAATTGTTTTTGCAATTAAAACCTCTATAAATTCAATTTAAACCTTCAATAAAAATTTAATTGAGTCCATAACTTTCTATTTTCTTCCTCAAACTGAATTTTCTTTATCATCGGGGCTCTCATCAGTCAATGGTATATTGTCAAAAATTACTTTTTATATTTTTGAACATCCTCAATCAATTTTTGAGCATTTTTAGAGCGCTTTGGCATTTTTTCACTGTTATATTTTTTTATAATGTATTTTTTTTTAATTTTTTTTGTATTTTTTTAGTTTTTATGTGGGGACCCAAAAATGGGTTACAACAACTATCGCGAATAGACCATAGTCTATAGTAGGAGTTGGGACATCAAGCGTGGCAGGTAAGTGTCTAACACATATCCTATTTCAATTAATACACAAGCGTAATTGTTAATTTAATTCCTTATAGCTTTTTAAAGTGGTATTAAAAAATAAATAATTTGGTGCATAAAGAAAAAAGAAAAAAGAGAAATAAGAATTGAGAATTTGATTGATCATTCCCGATATGAGAGACCAATGATATCAATGATGATCATTGGTATCGGTATTTACCTGAATTGATTAGTCATTTCTAGTATAGAAGACCAATTATATTAATAATGATAATTGGTATCAACATTTACTAGAGATTTGATTAGCTGATTCTAGAATATGGATAAAGCTAATGATGTTAATACAAATACATTGACATCAACATATACTGAAACTTAAATTAGTTATCCAATGGATTGCAAGCTAATGACACCAGGTGAATTGGTATCAACATTATTTAGTGGGCCTAGGTCATGGGCGACTAATGATATTATGATGTTTGATGTAGATAATAGGTTAAGGATTATCACATAATAATAAGAGATTTATTTATATTCTTTAATGTTTTAATTGTTTATTAGATATGCTATTATCCTCACATCAGGAGTAGACTTACTCTATCTTTTTTGTTGATATAGATTAGGTATACTACTTGTACTTTGGATTGTAATATTATTTTGTTTTAAACATGTAAACATGAATGCTTAACTTTCATTATTGTTTTAGTATATGTTATTTTCATTTGTTGCTAACTTGAAATCAATGAAAAGTAAAAAAACAAGAGATGAAATAATAATAAGTGAATGAATGAGTCATGATTTATTTGAGTTGAGTATTGGTTTAAAATGATTGGATCGGTTTTGTATTGATTGATATAAGTTTGTGTAAATATATAATTAGTCTAAAATATACTAATATATGATATACTGCCTAAATTAGTTTACTATTTTGAATTACCAAATAATCTAGTCAACTGATTGATAAGAGGAATTATAAAATTGACTACTTTTTAATTTAGTCAATCAAACCGGTCAATTATTTGTTTGAGTGTTAAAGATACTAGTGAAATTTAGTAGTAGCTAATGGATTAATTAGTTGTGCCAATATCAACCAGCCAACCGTTCTAACTGATACTGAACTATTACTATTTAAAAAAAAACAAATATTGGGACCTTTACAAATGTATTAGGTAATGACCTATGCTTTTGTTTAATTAATATTTTTTAATCTCAAATTTAATTGAGTGTCATTTACCATTTATTTTCTCTTATTTTATTTTATTTTTAATTTTAGGCTTCAACTACAACTTAAGTATATTTATGAAAGTCCATCCAATTTAGTGAGTTACCTCGGATCTTGGTTGAGTTTCAAATTATAAAAACCCAGGCTTGCAACTATTCTAGTCAAACCCGGGTGACCCACCAAGTTAACCTAAAACTTGGGTGACCTAGTGTAACCCGGATGATACCTAACCTTTTTTGTTTTTACATTTTTTTATTTTTTTTTAATAAACCCTAAAAATATAAAATTAATTTATGAATACTTAGTCACTCATATATTTTTTATAGCCTACATCTACATAAATTGTTTCTTAATTTTTTGATATGAGATAATTATACTATACTTCACATATCTTTTTTAATATCCTACATTCATATTTTTTTATAAACTTATTTTTATTTTTATCACTATTATCATTATCATTATTATTACTATTATAAACACCACCACTATTAGTATAACAAACTATTATTACCATTATTATTGTTATTAATATTATTATTATTAGTATCGTTATCATTCTTGTTGTTGTTATTATTATTATTATTCATTATCATCATTGTTATAATTACTACTATAACTATTATTATTATTGTTGTGATGACCATCATATTAAACTCCTACTACCATCACCACTAACTATAATTATAATTATAATTATAATTATTATCATTGGTTTAACTATCACAATCACTATTGCTATATTATTATTATTAGTAGCAGCAGCAGTAATAGTCCTACTATTACTGCTAATATCATCATCATTATTATTTTAATTATTATTAATATTATTATCACCTCAATTATTGATATCATAATCACTAAATCATCATAATAAACTACTGCTACTGCTACTACTATCATTGCTACTATTATTATTATGACCACTATTATTACCATTATTATCACAATTAGTAGTATTATCATTATCATAACCCTACTAATATTATCATTTCTTACTAATATTAACACTAACATTACAATTACCCTTAACTTCACTATTACTACTACTACTACTAGAACTATTACTATCATAAAAAACTACTACTATCAATATAATTATTATCACTATTATTACCATCATTATTGGTTTCATCATTACTATTACTATTATAATTATAATAATAATAATAATTATTACCACTACCACTATCACCCATATTATTATTGTTATTGTAGTTACCACTATTGGTAATAATAATAAAAAAAAACTTCCAACTTGAAGTGATTTTTCCAAATAAAATAGGGATTGAATCTAAAAAGAAAAGAAGTTCAAGGGCCGTTGTGTTTCTTCTTTTTCATGGGCAACTTGAAATCTAAGGCATATCAGAGAGAAATGAAGGAGAAAAAAGAAAATCAAACCAACACCAAATTGAACATCATCATTATATATGTGCCGCCCAAAAAGAAAGAGAATGCTCAATCGAATCCAATGCCACAACAAAACATTTTTTTCCACCACTACAGTCATCCACACGCGCTGCTTAAAAGCAATAGAGTAGTTGACGCGTGCTATGCTCATACCAACAACTTTTTTTTTTTTTATGTGTTGAAAGACAACATCACCCCATGAACAAAAAAGTATTGCTAAAAAAACCATCAAGAAATGATGAATTGGCCCCTGTAAAGATGCTTTGAGAATTTTCCTTTCAAGGGTGATAGTCATTGCATTGTTCTAAAAAAATGTGAAAAACCACTAATGCCCCTAGCCATAGTTAAGTTAAAAATTACTTTTGAGGGTAATAAAGTAAATCCATTATATAACAAGTTTATGAAAGGACAAAGATGCCTCTCAACAATTGAAGAATGACAAAATGAACCTTATGAAAATACTAATCTACCCCTATGGGCTAGTTATAATGGTTTTTTTCTCAGAGACAAAAACGTAATTTCGCTATTACAATCCATAGTAAATCACACCTAACGTACAATGTTTCTCCCATGTGAATTAGTTTTTCTCTTAATTAATGCAATAAAAAAACTTGAAAGATAGATTTGTAAAAAAATTATGTGTGGTATAAAAAAAAATTGTAATCTTTTAAGTAAATGTAGAGAATAAACTTGACTAATTTTGAATATGTAAAATAGATATTTGTAAACAAAAATTACTTTTATACTAATTTTTTTTTTAGAAATCATTAAGAAGCTGAACTATTTATATTAACAATATTTTTTTTAATTCAGCACTCCATTTTTTTCATGCATTCCTTTCTTCTTCTTTTTTGTTTTAATTTTATTCTTTTCCTTTCATCCTCAAACTTTTTGAACCAATTGGCTTGGTTACCATTGGACTAGCCAAATTGACTATGTTACACCATAACAACTTTCATATGATTTAATTTTAAACTCGTGTTAGGCATGAAGTTTGATTAAGAGGTTTTTTATGTTAATTTCATTATTTTTTCTTCAATTTCATCCTTATATTTTTTTAATGGTTAGGTGATATGCTTTTTGATTAGTCAAGTCGATTGGATCACGTCGAAGCAACTCTCACATAATTTAATTTTAAACTTAAACCTAAACAGAGAGTTAAATCAAGAGGTTTCAAGGTTGACCCGCTACACCAAGTTTAATAAAAAATTCAAAGAATTTTCTATGGTTTGGATATTTTTTTTATTACATTTAAATAATCTTTTGATCTGACCATAATATAACACATGTTTGTAACTAGTAAGGGGCTGCTTGGAATTGCGTTTCAAATGACATTTCTAAAACAAACGATTTTTTTTTAAAATGATTTTTTAAAAAAATTTGGATTGTTTTGATACAATGATATAAAAAATAATTTTTTAAAAAATACTATTTTGATGCATTTTTAAGCGAAAAGTATTTTGAAAAATAATTGTTACCACACTCTCAAAGACTCCTAATTTTTTTTTTTTTCCTATTGTGAATGTTTCCTTTTTCATTGCTTAGTCTCTTTGACTAATTGAAGTGTCCAATTTAATCCCTAAACAACACAAAACTTAACATTTTGACCCAATCATTCACATTTAACTAGATGATGTATATTTTGGATGTAAATAATGCTCACCACGCTTCCATGCTTGATCAAAAGGAAAATATAAAAGTGTATGACTTGATGTCACTTCCACCTTGCTTTTAAAAATTCATAATTGAGCACAAATATTGATGACCAAATTTGGTCTCCTTTGAAGTAATTGCCACCACCTAAAAGGCCGAACTATCCTTCCTTCACAACTTTTTTTTTTTTCTCTTAGCAAAATACGTGAGTTTTAATTAAATTTCGGTTTTAATGAACCTTAATGTGTGTGTGTATTTCAATTTTTTTAATGTTTTTATCTAATCAATTGTAGTCTATACAATTTACTTTTTATTTTCAATAAGTTTTTATCATTTTAATTTATAATTTTACTTAACTTTATCAAATAAGATCAAAATACTATTTCAAAGTGGAGCATTTAAAATCAAAAGCTAAAAAAATTTAAATGCAAACACTTGAATAATAATAATAAAATATAAACACTTAATTATAAATAAAGTATTATGTTCATGTATATTTGATGTATATGCATGTTATGATGTATCAATTTTACAACCTTATTATTGTATATATGACGAAATCTACACAGATACATAATTATAAAAAAAAAAACTAAAAAAATTCTTTAACTCAATTAATAAAAATAAATATTAGAGACACTTAAATAAAAAACTCACGCATCAAATATATACTTAAATTAGTTCCTAAACTTAAGCTTACATGAGTAATTAAGTTTTTTTTATTAAATAAAATTAGCTTACCTAATCTTAGTTCAAGTTAGGTTTGTTTAAGATTATCTTTAAAATTATATTTGAATTAGCTCACTAACCTTAACAAATGAGCTTAACAAATGAGGTTTTTTGAGATTATTGCATATAGAAATTGAAGCAGCTATATAAAGACTCAGATATATTATTTGGTTTTGTGTTTTGAAAGTATATTTAAAAATATTTAATTTTTTTTTATCATAAATTAAAATTTTAAATAATTTTATATTATTTTAATATAAAAAATATTTTAAAAAATAACTTTATTAAAATGGCCAGTAATTGGACTCTTCCAGTGATTCCAAAATGTTTGCTGCACCGAATCCACTGCCATTTAGGAAAAACAGTCGGAACGAGGACATTAGGACAATGCATTCGTCAATGCTTGAGCTGTGCTCCAATATCATTCAATAAAAATCTACACCGTACGTTACAGAAACCGCAGGTATTATGAGATGTAGTTATTTTTTTAAAATGTTTTTTTATTAAAAAATATATTAAAATATTTTTTTTATTTTTTAAAAAATAATTTTTAATATTAATATATCAAAATAATTTAAAGGTCTAAATATATATTAATTTAAAATATAAAATATAAAAAATATTTAAATTCTTTTAAAAATATTATTGAAATAAAAAAACAAAAATATTTTAAGCTTTTGAGTTTTGGCAGCTTCCGCTTTTCCTTTTGAAAATTTTTTCCCCACCTGTCTTCTCTCCTTTCTCACTTCACACACAAACACTATCACCAAGAAAAGCTAGAGAGCTCCTTCTTGTAAGAGAATTGAAGACGAACAGAGACAGAGAAAGCGAACAACATTGTTTTGTTAGTGCGTGCGAGACAGAGATGGGATCTGGGACTGGAAGCTTTTTAAAGGTTCTTCTTGAGAACTTTGACGTTCTTGCTGGGTATGCTTTCCTTCTTCATGTGTATCTATTTTGTTTCAAGGTTTGTTGAAACTAAGAACATCAAAAGCTTCATTTTTTCTTGCTTTCATTGTGTGATGGGAGTATTATTTTGCTACCGAGATAGTGGAAACCCTCAAAGTAGGGTGTTTGTATTTATCTTTATTTTTTTCTTTTGGTACGAAAAAGTTATTCAAAGATAAAACAAACTCATTGGCTTAATAATTTTCTATATATATAGTGTGCTTTTTTATTTTTATTTTTTAAAAATCTAACTTCTAATCTGAATAATTTCCAGGCCTGTGATTAGTCTTGTTTATCCTCTGTAAGCCCCCTCTTTTCCCTCTTTCCTTTTTTTTGTTGTTCCTTTTCCTGCCGTAGTTCTTTTTGTGAGTAAAATGTTATGATAGTTACTTAATTTGGGTTGTGTTTGGACAGATATGCCTCAATTAGGGCAATCGAGACAAAATCTCATGTGGATGATAAGCAATGGCTTACTTACTGGATTCTTTATTCCATGATCACTCTCTTTGAGCTCACCTTTGCCAAACTCATTGAGTGGTAAGTTTTCTTCACTTCAAATTACCCTTTTAAAATATTTTAATTCGTTTTGTTTTGTCTGTTCTGTTTCTATCATTAGTAAGAATGGGAATTAGGGATTGCATTGCTGATGGTGGTTGTTGAATAGTATTGTTTCGGAACTCTTTTTTTGCCAGTTCTGGTGTTATCCAAAGCTGACCAACTCACAAAGAAGCAGCTGCTGAGAGAATTGAGTCATCTTGCCTTTTGTTCTATCCTAAATTTATCACATGTTACATCGTGACAGTTTAGTTTTGTGCAGATTTGGTGTGCTTCTTAATGGGAATAAAATATAAATAAAAAATCAATTAGCTTGGAAGATTTATTTTATTTGGTTTCTGGGGTAATATCTCAATATGGTGAAATGCCTTGTTAAGTTGTTACTGTTATTTTAACAATGCACTTTTGCAAAAATATTTAGCTGGTGGCAGAATTTGCTAAACCTTGAATGTAATGGCAGGATACCAATCTGGCCATTTGCGAAGCTCATTTTGACCTGCTGGTTGGTCGTTCCATACTTCAGTGGTGCTGCATACGTTTACGAGAACTTTGTGAGACCTTTCTATGCCAACCCACAAGGAACCATTAATATATTGTATGTGCCAAGAAAGAAGGATATCTTCAGCAAACCAGATGATGTTCTATCTGCTGCAGAGAAATACATTGAAGAGAATGGGACTTATGCTTTTGAGAAGCTCATTACCAAGGTAGGTGATGAGCCATAAACAGTTGTCTTAAACTGATTTTGAGAGAGCCATAATGATTCTAGGAGTCTGCTGATAAAATGCCACACTATGTTTGTTTGAGTGGAAAGGATTGATGGGTAAGTAGAGAGGGATGAGCGCCCTACATCATTCCCTCGTTGCCTCCATCTCTAGTTTTGTTCTGCTAATTAAGAAAAGGGTAATGCTAAACATTAAAATGCTAGGAAAAGACTGAGGGTACCACCAATGAATCCCGCATTAAGATCATGATCCAATGGCACATAGTTTTCTAGAAATTATTTCTTGCCATTGTTTTCTTCAGCATTTTTGTGAACAAAAATAGCGCAAGTGATAAACTAGGGAGTTTCCTTAATTGATTGTGAATGCAGTTGATTAAATGGTTTACCAATAATATGTAGCATTAAATAACTCCGAACACATTGCAACTATAATAAGATAATGGCTCAATGCATATGTTCTGGTTATGCAGGATAAGTCCAGGAGGAGTAGCGGCTATACATTCTTTGATGGTGACAGGGATGACCGATACTGAGAGCTTCCAGCTTGTCCTGATACCATGTTCATTGTTGGGGAAGACTTGCTAGAGTTCCTTTCAGTTACATGCTGATGCTGCTACTTAGTAGAGTTCTTTGTTTTCACTGAATCTGGCGATTTTTCTATCTGTCTAATGTGATCTGTGGTTCTTTCTAAGGATACATGATGTTGTAAGGTTATAGTATTTAAATATCATGGCTGCTTGCTTTGTTTTCATGCGTTTAATTATGTGCTTGATTTTCTCACGGAAGATGAAATATACGCCAAGTACTACCAGATCCTTGTAATCGATCACTTTTTGCAGGAACCATTTCTTCTCGTTAACGTGTACTGCTTTTCCTCTCTTAATTTTATCTTCAGGGCAACAAGATTATTACCTTACCCGCCGTTCAACCAGCCAATAACTTTATGCTGCAAATGGTTTCCTCCTGCAATGAGACTTCTAGTTTGGAAGTTGGCAATACAGCCAATTTTGGGGTTGCTATTAGTTTTCAGGCATCGCCAACAATCATGTGAGCTGTGTCGTTCATCTTCAGCATCTCATGGCTCTATTCCATAGTCATCTAGTTTCGATACTAGTTTCTTTTCCACAATTGAGAGAGGCACAGCTGCAGGGATTTGCAATATTCCGGGTATGCCAGAAATCTGAAGTACCGAGAGCGGGTTCTGAAGCAATTGCAAAATGAGAATTACTCACTGGGGATAGCCAAGGCGGGCCTCAGGAATTCGGGGAAAGATGCTCATCTGTCCTACTCTCAAAATCGTTGGAGAAGATTGTTGGATCATAAGTTTTCAATCCTGTAAAGCTATCGGGACTGGTGATGAGAATAAATGGTCTCAAGATGTTTTTATTGATCAAAATTGTTATAAAACATTGACATGCTTCTTAGGTTTTACTGGTGCCGTTCCCTTTTTACGAGGGATGGAAATCACATGGCTGATCAACTTTCCACGCAACAAGTTAGAAGACATCTGCTTCGTACCCTGGTTCTAATTTCAATGATAAGCTCAATCGATGCTCCAGTATGGATGTGCTCTACTATCTAATCTCCGTTTTTATGTTCTGATTTATGTTTTCGCTCTTGTGCTCCGGACTTTTTGTCAGGGCAATATTATGGTTCAATCTGTACACTCAATCTTCTTCCCCAAACTATTGTTTGGTTTCCATGAATTCTCTTGATATATATATATCAAGGCCTTTCATACAGTACACTGTATATTTCCTTCTATTCCTGTTGTTCGTGATATGGCTGACTGCATGCCACAACCTTCAGATTTTCTGTGTTTAGATGGACATTCGGTTATTATCCAGGGCAGAAAGGCAAAATAGAGAGCTTTTTGTCTGTTCATCTTTTATCTCGACCACTGAAGAAAATAGCAGCTGATATGGAAGGGACCTGACAATTACATTGGAAAGCTAGTTCTATGAGAAGTTAGTATTCTCAACCAATTAAGTGAGATCTTTCGAGCTAGAGTCTGAACAAGCTGCACTTACAATTCTTATAAAGTTTCAGAGATCTCTCGACAAAATCCAAATGTAACAGAGTGCAGCCTCATTGACAGCTCCAAGCTGTGGTTGTAGCTGTCAGAACCCCTCTCTTTGGTGGCTGAATTTGCTTATTATTCCATGAGATCTCTAGTTTATAGAGTTACAATTACACCCCTGTTACCAAAGATGGGAGTTAAGATATCGATCGATCGATCGATCCTGACTCAAGTATGTGTGCATGTGTGTGTGCAACTCATATTCCAGCATTTACAAGAATAACTTCAAAAATCGAGGTAAAGGGTGAATCCTTACTTCACTTTGAAATCATATTTGTATACATCGCATCAAATTTTATATTCATAAACTTCATGTCAAGTTTGTATTTTTATATTTCACATCAATTTCATTAATTTTTTAAAATAGTTTCCATTTATGCAATGCAATCAACTTAATTTTTCAAAGCAATCCCTGTTCATGCGATGGACTCTGATTTTTCAATTCATATTCCAAAACATTCATATCAAATTCGTATTCTAAACTTCACCTTGAATTTATGTACAATAATTAAACAAAAACATTTCTTTAACAAAATGAGAAAAAAATAGTGAACACATACTTGGTGTTCCTGCTATGTTTACTTCTACCGTAGCTAGTCCCGCTTCAGACGCCCCTCTAGAAGCTATCCATGTACAGAGGCGGAATGAAGGAGTGGCAAGCAGGGCCGGGCCCTTGCAAGATATTTTTTTATTTATTATTTGGTAATTAAATGTGAGGAGCTTTAATATTATTTAATGAGATGGTAAATATATTTGCTATCCTTTGCTTTACTTTTGAATTCCTTTACTTTGCCTTGATTTTATGGTACTTATATGCTTATGTGGAAAGAAAGAAAAAATATAAAGTTATCAATGTGTTTTTGCTATCTTTTCTCTCCCTAGAGCCCTAATATAAATGTCTGCAGCCTACCCGATCGATATAAATTACAAATAAAATTTTTCTGCGAAAAGATTCAAGCAAAGTACTGATTAATTTATTTTTTATTAAACAAAACAAGGTAATTAGGTATTGAAAACTTAAATTTAAAATATATTTTTATTTTGTTTGGAGATGTTTATTAAGAATTTGATGAAATTTTTTTATTATATAATTTTGTTATTTTTTCTCTTTGTTTTTAAGATCTACTAGTTTTAACAATTGTTTTTTGAATTCTTGATGGTCATTTTTTTTTCTAATTAATTAGATATATTTTATTATTTTGTTTTGATTATGCTTGGAATATTTTTTTTTTTTATGTTTTGTTTTTAGCAGGGCCACCAAAATTATTAATTTTTTCTCACGATATATGTTTTGATTTTAGATTGAACCATGAACAAAATAAGAAGAATTGATTTTTTTAAAAGGAAAAATATTTATCCACTAGTTGACAGGTTGATTCGGTTTATTTTAACTCTTTCGACAATAACTACTGAACGAGCTTTCTCAGCAATAAAGATTGTTAAAACAAGACTTCGCAATCGGATGGAGGATGATTTTCTTGCAATTTGATTATCTATATAGTAAAAAAAAAATTATTGAAAGATTCATAATTTATATGATAATCGATGATTTCTATTCTATGAAAGAACGACGGACACAATTAAAATAAATATGTAAGAATCATTCTTTATTATTTTTTATTTTATTTCACAGTTTATCAAACATAAAATAATGCTTCGCTTTAGCTAATGTTTCTTATATGCTTTGTATGTTTATATTTGATAGATATAAAGACCAACAACATTAAAGTGATGGATACATCATGAAAATAAAATTAACTTCATTGCTTTGACTCAATTTGGTATTACTCCAAACATTTTACCTTATACAAAGGTCATTATATGTTTATAATAAATTATTTAAATAAAACTAAATCATGCTGATTTTTTTTTACAACTCATGTATAATAAATTAAAACAAATATTATATCTTGTTATATTATTTTTAACCACTCCTAACAAATAATCCTAGCACCGCTCCGCTCCTCTCCACGTAAGTATCTAATTATTCAAAGTCATTTATTTCAACTATCCATACAGATCATCTTGCAATTTTATTGTCCATGTATTTCATCAGCTAATTTCCATTATTAACCTATTTTAAAGTCCATGCATTTCATCATCCAATTCCATAACCCAAATATTCACTTCATTCTAACATTTATCATGTCATTGTTGACTTCCCACACTTTTATTTCTTTCTAACACAAGCATTCATTTCTTTCAGACACCCATTATGCCATTTTTGGCTTCCCATACACATTTTATTTTAACCCAAGCATTCATTTCATTCAAGAATTTGTCATGTCTTTTAAACTACTAACTCATTCATTCATTCAGACAACCTTTATGTTATTTTTTGCCACTTATTTACTCATTCAATTCAAGCTTTTATAATGTCTTTTGGTTACTAACCTACCCTTTCCATTAAGCATTTGCCAACACTTTAATCACCAACTTATTCATCTCATTCAAGCATTTTATCGAACACCTTCCACGCAATATTATCATCCCCTCTTCTACATCATGATTTCACTTAACCAAACTTCCTATACAAATCAACAGCAATTTGTACATCACAAACTACTTTAATAACAGCATAATCAAACACAAAGATGCAAATCACCATCACATCACACAAAAATCAACTCAAAAACATCATTACATCAAATCATGCTCAAATTTGAAACTTACTACACTTGCACATTCATGGCCGGCAACACATGGTTGGCCTCAAATTCTTTCATTTATCTACTAATTACATTATTTCAAACACAAAATTCTTAATTTTACATAACTTAGGGAAAAATCAATTACGCAACAAACACATGAAGTTAAGGAGAGTAAACATTCCAACACTTCCAAATAACTCTAATTTAAAAGAATTTTGGTGTGGGAATCAAAGAATCCAAGAACCCACCTTTCCTTCTATCCAAATTATAATTTTCCAAACCATAGCCAGAGCACTACAACCTCTCACTCTCCTCCCCTTTTCCACAAGCTTTGATTGTGTTTTTTATATCGATCCTCACTCTCATTCACCCTTAGAAACCAATTTGGAGGATAAAAAGAAGAAAAAGAAAGCTCTCCTCTCACCCTCTCTTTTGCTCCTAGGCCACTGTCCTTAATTGGCTTTATAGCTGATACTTAAATGTTTTCCATTAAACCATCAATCATAAGTATTTTCTTCGTTTTACATATTTATTCACGTACTCAGGGTTTATACTACTACAAATGGGGTTGACAATAAATTTTACCAATTTGCTCCTAATTCATGTCACACATGCTTATTTTCATAAAGTCTTCGGCCATAATTATTTTTCGTACAAGGGTTTATTATTATTATTTCTGGTCGGGATTTTCCACTAATTAACTATGATCTTACATTATTAAATCTTGGGGTACACTTGTAGCTGGAAGGAGAATCCTAAAAGCAACGGTTTCCAATTGAAATCCCATTACATCATGTATGTTGGCAATGTGGAAAGAAACTTTCTTGTGGTGAGCTGAATGGTTTCACATCCCAATTACACAACTGTTCATGATAAATGTTCTCTCTTTGTAAGCTATGGTGGCCAAGGTAGTTGACAGTGATGGATGGAAACAGCTCTCCAAGAACTTTTATTTTTAGGAAAATGACAGGTGCAAATCGTGTCAATTTATTGCTGGATTAAAATAACTAGCAAATTTGATGATCTGCTCTTATCGTTTTCCTTCAGATTATTGCTATCCACCGGGTCTACTGTGTGTGTTCTATTTCCTTTTCTTCGTGTGGGATATTGGCATTGAACAAAGAAAGATAGGAAATCAGACAGCTAGTTCAGGACAAAACCTGCGAACACGGTGGAGAAGAAAGCGGCATTAGTGGTTGCCTTTTAACTTTGATAGATTAGTCACCGCGTAAATTCACAGAAACCCAGGAACATGGAATAAACTTCCAAACACAGTGCGGGAGAAGGGAGCAACGGCAGCTTCCCTTTAACTTTGATAGATTAGTCGCCAATTAAATTCACAAAAACCCAGGAACAAATAATAAACAGAAAACACTACTCTTATTTACCATTGCTGGTAAAAAACTAAAGCTTCATGACAACGCCCTGAAAGCCATGCAACCTAGGCAAGATTCCATTGCTGGCCAGAACTCAACTCAAACTTCAGTTTCACCAGTACAGATAGCTTCAGATAGGTATTCCTGAGCTTCTTCAAGTGCAGATTCCTTGGTATCAGCAGCATACAGTATCTTTTTTATAGCAACTACCACCTGCATGGAATTTAAACAATAGCATGACTAGAAGCATAACCCCACTCCATGTTTATGATACTAACCATGTCTTTATCTACATATTCGGCATCCAGAAACTCTTACCGGTAGATCCTCCAATTCAGGAGTCTGACATAGTATTTCTATATCACGCAACTTTGCAAAGTAAAAATCTCTTTCTTTCTCCAAAAGGTCCACTGAGAGCTTCATATCTGCAATCTATATGCACACCAGAAACTTCAATACTCATTGCATGATATCTTTCATATTCCAAGGTCTCAATAGCAAAAGGCTATTATGAGGAGAGGTAACCTCAACGTAGCATATCACCTCATTATCAATTGAATCTAAATTCTTTTGATTCTATCATTTTTCCCCCAAACATAATGTACAGCAGTCAATGTTATCCCTGCATCCATCCGCTGTTGATGACAGTTTAGATATTTCATCCAATTAGCACATGCTAGTTAAGTGTTTCCATCCATAGAGCCAAAATAAACTCTCATGTTCCCTGAAGTATAATTTTACCACCAAAATATATTAAATTTTTCTTTTAGACAAGATAGCGAAATGGAGGGGAAAATAGAAAAAAATAGTATTATTTAACATTTAAGATTGTCTTTTAGGGAAAATTAGAGCTTATTTTAAAAACCTAGGAATAAAACACTTCAGAGCACGTGCAAATTAGATGGAATCCTTTACTATTATTAAAGGTGGATAAATAGAAGAGTGATATATTTTCTAATGTTGGGGCAAAATTGATAAAAATCAAAAGGTTTAGAACTCAACTCATAATGAGGTAATCTGGTAGGAATTAAATTGAGGTTTCCCCATATGAGAACTATGACTACAAAGTAGAGCTAGTGCGGTTATTGAAAAATTTCAATCTCTACCATCTCTGTAAAACACTTGCTCATCTCCCTGCCAAATCTAAACTCTAAAGTGCATGAGAACAATCTGCATGTATCAAAGACACTAAATGCAAGGGGATTTTGACTTGCTGCTGTTTCAAAAACAATAAAAAAATAAAATAAAATAAATCCAATACCTCCTTGGACAAAGCTTGAATCTCCTCCGAAGAATTTGCCTCACCTACCACAGCACTTCCCCTCCCTTGTTTTTGCCCGATATCACGTGGTGCATATTTACCAGACATTTTGTTCAGGTCAACTGTGTAACCAGAGGCAGAGTTATGCATGTTGCTTGCTTGCTGCGATTTTGTGGTCTTCTGAGAACCCCTGGAGTTACGGTCCCTCCCACCCTTACTTCTCCGTTCCAATGGGTTATAGTTCCTTTTAGAAACAAAAATGTTCAACAAAAAGTATGTAAGCGACTATAGCAAATGAAAAAAACAATTTCAAGAGAGTTAAAATAAATGGAAGGATGAAGAATGTAAAAGTGATATACTCATTCATGATGCCACCATTCACAGAGTCACAGTATCGTTTCAGCCACTGTAAGAATTCCAAGTTGTCCAATGGCCTTCCTTTAACAAGCCTGTTAACTTCAAGATGCTGCCATGCAGATTGAAAGAGAAGGGATGTCATGGAAAATATAGTGTCTTGGTTCTATTATTAAGAAAAAAGAAAAACTGTTCCCAGTCTCCTCACTCATGTTAGAACCTTGAAGAATATCAACGCTGTTAACTAAAAACACACACCTTCAACTCACATGTTAACAACACAATCAACAATCTCAATCATATCTCTATATGTATCGCTAATACAACTGAGACGCCACTATCGTGATTGAGAATGAGCCGGGCGAGAGGGAGAGATGGAAGGCCTATACTTCTTAACCTTTGATTCCCATTACCCCTTTTTCATTTCGCCCTTGAAGCGCTTTGTCTTTTCTCTGATGTTAGAAGCCAGAGATAGCCTTCTTGCGATCTTTGATCATTTTCTGCTTGCATCCGCCTATTAGATAGATAAGGGGGGAAGGGCTGTTGAGAGTTCAAATTGGAGGGTTGGAATAATGTCACCATTTGCTGAAACATGAACAATGTTTAGCTTCTCTCTCCCTCTCTGTTTTTTTTTCCTGATTTTGTTGACTTCAACCAAGCTCACCATCTTCAAATTCCAAGAATCTCCCATCCAACTCAGCCTTTGGACAGGCTTGCTATAATGCCAACTCATATAGTTGATCCAACCAAGGAAGTAATGGTCCAAATGGTAACATGCAAGAATGGGAAAATGTATAAACACAAGAAGCAGAATGCTGCAAACTATATATCGAAACCGTATCATATGATGGAAATTACATTCTCATATTTTAGTCAGCAGAAGCTTCCTGCTGAGAATCAAACTAGGAGCCCAAGGTCTATATGGACATGGTGATTCAGTAAAATTAATAGAAATGTATCTGAACATCAAAACGCTCTACATATAAAGCATAGTGAAAAATTTATCATACACATGAAAGTTGAAATTAGTACCTTCTCAATTTTTAACTTGTTAAATATATCTTGCAGAATCTTGTAATTTTGGATCATATCATATTCTGTCTTTGCATCAAAATTCACCTACAAGAAATGAAACTGAAATTTGGAGGAAGGCATTCCATAATTGCAATACTTAACCAAACGACAAGGAAAATATTAAAAATAAAAATGTCCGAGGCAGAATTCTGTTACCTTGTGCATCGGTACAACTCCTGGATAAGTCATGTCCATCATCTGACACTGCACAGCACCGGAAGCAGCCTAGATACACACGAATAACATTAGAAAAGAAGGGATTAAAAAGGCATGATGTGAAATACATCTCATTCGAAGAGCACTCTTATGTCCTAAATCCATATCTAAAGATTTTAAACTCAACCTAAAAACACAAGAAATCCAAAGCACATGTAAAAATTAACAATCCTGTAGACAAAGCTGATTTCAGAACAAGTCGAACCCAGAATTAGATAATTTAAATCAGAGCATCCCATTTTGTTTAATTCTTCATAACAGAAAACGAACTTGAGAAAAATACTGGAAAACGCTTATAAACAAGAACCCATTTCACGAACATGTTCAAAATTCCTAAAACAAGAACAATAATCACAAAAAGCCAGCATTCCCTCAAACTGAGACAAAAAAATATATTTCCAAAAGAAAAGAAAAGAAGACCTCTTCAATACGAGAGAGGTTGAGCTGAAGCCTATTGTTGATCCATGTTAATATCTCATTCCTCCCGACAAAATACGCACTGTCCATCATCCCTATATTCGACGCCATTGCTCTCTTTATTTTGTTTTCTTAACAGAGGAGAAATGGGTTTTGCTTTAAATGAGAGAATATGAGGAAAGCTTTAGTTTTGGATTTTGATAGGAGACTAGAGCGTTAAATTAGGGAGTTAACGTTTTATTCTTCTTATTATTATTATTATTCAAAAACTGTGCTTTCAATTTTTTAGTGAGCAGAAACTGAAACTCTAGAAAATGAACGGTGAAAGAGAATGAGAGAGAAACCGAAGCTTCTGTGGTAGATAGGGACGGACTAGAGAAATGGGAATGAATTCCAAAATTTTGTCCCCTTGTTTTATGCATATAGATGTCATAGAGTAATCTAGGTTATTTACTGTGCTATGCTATGCTATGGATTGAATTAAAATTCTTTTGAATATAAAAATAAATTAAAATAATTTTTTTAATATTAAAATAATAATATATTAAATTCATCCGGATTAATTTTATTTAACCTACCATTATTGACTTCAGTAAAACTTCTGAGGACTAAAATATATAAAAACATGTCTTATGTATAGTAAAAAAAAAAAAAAAAGGCTGATTTTTTTTTTAATTTCAGTTTAAAATATGATCCCCAAAATTTCAATTATTTTAAAGGATAATTGCAAAAAAAAAAAAAAAAAAAAACACCTCTTTTACTTTGAAATAATTCTCTAGTATTGTTTACCATTTCAACACATTAAAGAAACCATTATAACTAGCATTAATTAAACAAATTTGTAAAAAAACAAATTCAAAGCAACAATTCTTCACTGCAAATCATCCAAAAAACACACCTAAAATTACCAACACAAACTGCCAAAAACAGCCATAAGATTACCAACACATCTTTGCTATACCTTCTTCTTCTTCTTCTTCGTCCTCCGACGTGGGGTGTGTTCTGGATAATCTTGAAATGTCTGCTATACAAGGAAGGTTCTTCTTCCTAATGTATCTGGTTTGTTCTCACTGGTTTTGAATTGTCCCTTTGAATCCTTCCAAGAGAGTTTGTGGCACTAAAATGCGAAACCAAAAGGACAAAACACAAGGAGATAGGAATCGCACCAGTACTGCTATGGCTTCCCGAGAGATTAATGAAGTTCAGAATTGTAAGGATAACGAAGACAACCAGGGAAGAAATAGATCTTCTTCCTTCTGGAGCTCCTTCTATGGCTCTCCGCAAACGTACTGCAACAAAGCCCACCGCAATACCCAGGAAAAGATACAGTAAAATCATCCCTATCAGCAGCATCGATCCCCGGTGAAGCTGGCGACATGAAACCAAGGGCTAAAAAACCACCAGTAACTACCGGCGTCCCTGTAATTTGAGCACCATCTCCAACCATAACACAGAGAAGCTTTGAGCAAAAAGGACTAATTATTAATTTTTAAAACTTAAGAGACTATTTAATTTATTTTACAAAACTAGAGAGACTAATTTATAATTTATTTGGGTGGTATATGATCTTTCCTAATTCTTTTATCCACGATAAAGGTTATTCTTATATCATCTTAGACATCAACAAGAGGTTTTCCCCATGCATGGTAATCCTAAAGGTGACAAGATGGTGTGACAATATTAATTAAATAATATGTCTAATATACTATGGTCAATATTTATATAATTAATTAATATTAAACTATTGATTATGAATATATAAAACACATCAAGAAAAAATTATAAGTGTTTATAAAAAGAAACATGTCTAATATTTTGTCATTACATCTACGAGAAATATAGATAGTGATTATAATGATGAAAATAAAATTAAAGTGATATTTTTTTCAATAAAATTTACCTCATACTAGATATAATAATTAGGGTTAGGGTTAAACTTATGAGGAATAAGCAGGACATGAGTTCCATAATTTTCAAAGCCAAAGAGTTCAAACACATAATTAGGATTTCAAAGCAAGAAAACCCTAGCAAAACGTTTTCTAATGAGCAAGATAACAACAATTAGAGAATGATATATATATATATATATATATATATATATATATATATATATATATATAAATATGAGCAATACCAATACAACATGTTTAGAGACTTTTTTATAATTGATGGTACCAAAATTTGATGAGACCTTACTAGTAATTAATTTCCATAGTAATGTAAGATAGAAAGTTCAAGGATTCTAATTTTGTACGAGTAATTAATCTACATGAAGATTTATTTTATCATGAATATGAGCTAAACCATCTATATATTTTTCTATTTTAAGCCTTATATATATTTGTTATTTCAGCCTTATATCTATTTGAAAAAACCTATAAATTGACAAAATAAAAATTTCCCTTTAAATAATATCCATATATTAATTTAATTTTTTCCTGGATTTATATTTACTTTTCTTTTCATAAGGGGAGAACAATATTTCGTCTGTTTTTTTTTTTTAAAAAAACAAAAATTAAATACGCAGACAACAACAGGTCGTTTGTAGCCTAAAAGGATTTAATTGTCTCCACTGTAATTCGGGCCACCCGCTTGCATCAGTCATTGTTAGATGTGGTGTACTCCAATTTACATCTCTACTTAAAAAAAAAAAAAAAAAGATAATAAATTGCTTAATTGAGGCAGACGCTAGAATTTGAATGCTTCAATATTTCAAAAAAAAAAAAACAATTAATACTAATAATAGTGTTTTATACACTACAAGGTAGATGTGCGCTGGCAAGCAAGGGCATTGAATACTCGGGACCTTCGTCCGATTATTGTCTGCTGGCATGGGACATGTAATTAAAACATACCTTAAAACACAAAATTTAATGTCAATTTCTGGATGTTTAATAAGTCACCGAATTTTAAAATTAATAATTATATAAATTTTTAATAATATAATATTTATAGAACTCAAATTAATAATCTTTACAAAATAAATTGATAACATCATCAATTAAATTATATCCTTCAAATTATCTGAAAAGTCAATCTTATCGTTCGTAGTAAATTGATTTATAAGTTTAAGACTCATATTATCAAAATTTTTTTAAAAAAAAGCAGGTAAAAGGTAGGAGAGAGCCTGGATAAGATCATGGCAAGAATGTGTTCTGAGGTATTTAATATAAGAACACAAAACTGCAGTTGTTCATGGGGGGACTGAAATTGATTAAAACACAATTTTGAACATTCAGTATTAAGCTTCTCAATTTTTTATCTCAGCCATCTGGAATGATCGCGGAGCCAACATCTAAGGAAAATAAAAGAATATTTAAACCAATGTAAGAGATTTATTTTCAATTAAGATCGTTCAAAGAACAAAAATAATCTTAATTGATGAGTAAACTAATCCAAAAATACTCTTTTTTTTATTGAATTAAAAATAAAATAAAATGTTAAATGACAAATAAAGAAATGCAAACGTATCAATTTTTTCCAAGCCCAACCACTAAATAATTTGGGTTAATTTTCTCAATCATCTATGTAGAACAACATATTTACCCACATGCATTTCTAGTTTTTATTTTAATGGATAGAATTAGTTACAGAACATGTAATTACTGATAAATATTATTTTGACGGATGAATTTTATCGGTAAACTTTTTAAGTTATACTTCTAATAAAATAAATAAATTTATAACACTAACAAAATATAAAAATATAAAGAAAAACAACAATCATTTTAATGTTTTACGTTATTAAAAGATCTTGTATTTCTAGTTTTTATTTGCTTTGATTTAAAACAAAACAACATCAAGGTAAGGATTTTAATATTTCATTGCATAATTTTTAGAAGTGAAAGGTGATTCCCACTTCAAAATATATTGGTCTTCAGGGGGGGGGAAAAGCATGAAAAACTATGTCTGTGTTAAGTAATAGAAACTATTTTTTTTATTTCATGTTTCCTTTCCCCTTTTTCAATTTCACTTTTAAGTTATATTTCGAATAAGATAAATAAATTTATAAAACTAACAAAATATGAAAATATAAAGAAAAACAACAATCATTTTAATGTTTTACATTATTAAAAGATCTTGTATATAATTCCTTTATGTATTATTCATCATTTTAATTTTATTTTTTATTTTTAAAAATGATAAACTCAAAAAGGAGAATATATATATATATTTTTATTTATCCTAATAAATCTAGAACCAAAAACCATATCAATCATTTGACGTCGTGCACGATACTATAGAAGGCAACTCGACTAGGGACTCTCTAGTTGAACTAAGCTTTGTTCATTATTTGTTTGTTGTGTCCCTTTATTTTTGTTTTATTTTATTTGTCTCATTTTTATTTGTTGGTGATTTAATTTTAGTATGCATTTTTTTTTTTTACATATTGTTCATGTATGAGTACATCGAATATGAATTATTGCCTCCTTGCATTTTAATTCTAAGAATATAAACTCAATTCTAAGTTAAGTGAAAGATTATCGGTTTGCTTCATAACTTTTAATCAGAGTTCAGATTCATGAAATACCCAACTATAATCTCAGTGTTTACTTGATAATGACGGTTATTTTATGCTTTAATAATTCCTTGTAAACAAACCCCAATACTACCTTCATTAGAGGTAATCACTTGGCAGATCACATATTATTTTTTAAACCAGATAGTAAACCTACATCTCATGTAATGATTGAAACATATATTTTGGATGTTTGACTCCAATAGAACCTATTCTTACGATGTTTGACTCTTTGTTAATTCATTTTGCATTAAGAAAAGTTTAACCAATAATCTTGAACTTTGTAGGAATTTTCTATACTAAGACCGTGATTTATTTTTTTAATTTGAAAAAAAATTCTAAGATGATGCAACTAGCTAAGGGGAATTGCCTAAGTACCAGGTTGATAAATTACCGCACTTAAGAATCATTTGTCTTTTTTGAATAAAATGGGCTCAAACCCACTTTTTTGTTTTATATTCTCCACGTGTATGAGATTTAAGTGATATGAAGACTTGAGAAAAGATCTTTTTAGATTCATCATACTACATATTATTTTTTGTATTCACAAAGAAGTCATGGATTAGCTTTTTCAACATGCTAATCCATATTCAATATACATGTGCATTTGCATTCATATATGAGCATATATGCATAAATGTTTTTGGGTTTCAAATGTCATGTGTGCATGCAGGAGTTGAAATATAAAACTTAAGTGTTTCTAATTGATTAAAAAATCATTTGTCTCTAAAAAAACATTATATGTGATTGCATTCTTCAAACATGCTTGTTGATCTCTAAGAAAATATATTCATATGATTGCATTTTTTGACAACTACTAACACCTTTTTTTATGTTGTTATTGAAATAAAATACATGATACTTAATTTCAAGCTTACTTGGTTATCTCTTGCTCTAAATTAAAGGTGCACAACTGAATAAAAAAGATGTTTCCTTTTAGATTGGGAGAGATCTAGGAAGAGATTAAGGCTATAGAGTAAAACTAAAGAACAAATTAGTGGTTATTAAAATATAAGATTTTAAAGTTTCACCTAGGTCTTCTTCATGTCTAATTATCTTTTGAATCCATGGTTGCTAGTGTTCTTGCTTTGGCTTAAAAAGGTAGTTCAAACTCTTATTTATAGGTCATACTAAAAGGTGGTAGTAAAAAAAACACTAAATAGGATCAGTTTGTACTAGATAACCCTTTATTAGAATACATAGTCATCGTTATTTTCACGTCGATATTTAAATGATCAAGAAAAATATAAGGGTAAAGAAAGTAGAGTTACCACTCGATATTGATTTAAGAGTTTTGGCTAAGAATATTGCTAGCACTATTAGAAAAGACCTCAATCATTCTAACATGTTCTGTTAACAAGGTTACTATTTATTTTTAAATTAAAGAAATTTTTTTATACAATTCCTATTTTCATTTTCAATTTGGAAATTAAAAGGAAGTCTCAATCTCATTAAAAAAATTAAAATTAGGCCATTATAGTCAACTTCAATAGAGTACTAAATAATTTATCATAGTAGAGAGACTAAATGATTTACTGAAATGATTCATTTTGTCCTTTAAGTTTGGCAAAAGTGATTTCAGTCCTTATGCTATAATTGTTTTACAAATAAAATTTTTGTAGGATATTTTTTTATTATTGCATTTTTTAAAAATATATTTCAATTCTTATAAAAAAATAATTAAAATCACGTACTAGTTGTTTTGTAATGCTCATTATCACTTATAATGTGATTAGTTAGTCAATGACTTTATATATTATTATTTTTAAAAGGGAGAATTTCAAATTTTCCTCCAAACATAGATTTATGTGTTGTTTCAATTTCATTTAAAACCTTTGTTTCAATTAATCCCTTATAAGTTTTAAATTTGTTGCATAGGTCAATCTCTATTAACGAAAGCCTTTACACGTGAGAGGCATGTGTGCCTTCACACGTGTGACTTTCAAATATGGTTGCTTTTAATTTAGGATAAAATTCATTTTGTCCTCCTAAGGTTTTAATTATGGGTTGCTTGAATTCCACCAAACAAAATCTTTGTTTCGTTTTAATTAACCCAAATATCCTAACATAAACAATAGAGTTCATCACAAAAAAGAGAGAATATACTGAAAACAAGATATATTTGGCTCTTAAAAAAAAAAATTATAAACGGTAAACTAGGATTTTTAATCATCTAGGAAAAAAAAAAGAAAATAAGTTTAAGAAGAAAATATCATAGCCAGGTTTAGTTTTTCTCAATTCAATATGTTTCTTCTTCATGCCCTCTCCTTGCTATCTTCAAGATCAAAATCATGTGCTTGTTTAACCTAGATCTAAGTTTCATGTTTTGACCAGATTATCCAGATCAAATTTTTTTTAAAAAAAAAATAAATTAAAATAACACTGTTTTAGTAAAAAAATCAAATAAAAATCAATAAATTACAACCAAATTTTTAATCGAATATTGCCGAGTTAATCTATCAGATCATCCCGAGTTTTACCTTTCCTTATTTTTTTTAAACCTGGCTCTAGGTTACAGCACCAAATAAATCAAGTCCTACGTCAAACTATTATATCAAGCTGGATTTCAAAACTTATTATTGCTTTCTTTCTTTTAAATTTGTTCAAACAATTTTGAAATTAAAAAACCACATAATAAATTAAAAGCAACCACACGTGTGACTCTCACATGTGGTTGATTTATAGACTTTTGTTACCATACATGATGAAGATGAAACAGATTTGAGATTTATGAAGGATAATTGAAACAAATGCATAATTATTTCGAGTAAAATTAAGATAATAAATACATAAAACTTCGATAAGCAAACTAAAATTTACCCTAAACTAAGAAAATCACATGTAGTTTTAATAAAAAAAAAATGAATATATAATAAAAAATGCCAATTCCATTAATAAACTCGACCCAACCTGCTTCCTGTTTTATTCGGAACGTGCTACACCCCAAGTGGATAAAATTAACATGGATTTTGATTTTCCATCCTTTAACTCATAAATACTCTTTTGTTTTGTATCTTCTCTGCCTCTGCTACATTCAAATGGATAATGCCCTTCTCCTTCATCCTTTTCTCTCCTCCTGAGATAGTATCTCGGAGCTGCTCCTCCCTCATTGTTAACAACTTCAAGCCATCACTGGTTTTAGGAAAGAAGGCTTCAGGCCTCAGGCACCAAGCTCTAAATACTCCGAACAAAATCTCCATATCACCATTAAACCTTTCAACACCAACGTCATGAAACTTCACCATGCTCATAAGAAGGCCATTAAAAAGCAAGTGGTCAACCCCCGCTGCCAAACTTCTCCAGGCACCAACAAAATCTATCCGGTTCAAATTTTCTTCTGCTACTGCCATCTTTCCTTGCAAATAATCTAGAGCCCCGACTAAATTTTTGGAGATTGTCCAACTTTCTTCACCCTTTTCTTGCCACTGCCTCCTGTTTTTCATATATTCTCGGCACCTAGCATCAAATCCCCTCAAAACAGCGACTGATATCCTTTCAACCCACTCTTTTCTAAAATTTTCCAACTTCTTTATCTCCTCGTCAAAAACACAACCAACAGGTCCATCAATTCGCCCCGCCAAACCACTATTATCATTAATCCCTATTCCCAGTTGCTCGCTGTGATCAAATCCCAATTCAAGAAAAAAGGTGTCCTCACACCATTCCTTCAAAACAGATTCAAAGTAGTGAGCAGCATTAACAGAGTTTGCAACTTTGATTAATCCATTGTCATCTGTTAATGCAGTCAGTCCTTCAGCTTCTTGGCACCTGAGTAGCAAACAATCCAAATATCGTTGCGTGATAGACCCACCAGCCATTTTCAGAAACCTTGACCTCAAAAAGGTGTTAGGCAGTGATCGGCATCGATCAACCACCAACAAAAGTCGCCGAACAAAGGCACTTGAAACTGCAGGAGATTTGTAACTTTCAAAAAGATAAAAGAGCACCTTCAATTTTTGCTGTCCAGTTTCTCTCATCATCAACCTCAGGTTTTAGCTTCTCAAGTGTGTCATTAAGTTCAATTTCTGCCCATATATCAAGCCAGTCAGGTCGATCACAGAAGACTGATAGAGAAGAAATCTTCTGCAGGTTGCCATCGTCCTGAAGGGAAAGCGAAATTCCAGAATGCGTTACCAGAGACTGAATCTGTTTATCAAAAGCAATCATAAGATCAACAAGATGAAGCCAAGAAAATCTAGCCTTTGATTGAACACCACTAACGCTCTCCCCATCCAGTTCAGAAACATACTTGGGGAATATCTCTTTTGCCAAGTATGTTATTAAAGAGGTTACCATTGCTGAAATCCATTCTTCTCTGCAACTGTAACCCACTAACCTTGCTTCATCAACCAGTGGTTGCAATAATTCATCCATAGTGTTGACATAATCCCTGGTAATCTTATAGACAAGAGCAAAAACGAATTCTGGCTTATCAATCCACTTTGAAAAATGTCTTTGGCATGCAATTGAAATAGGATTCACAAGTTCTTCGATTGCCCAAAGTGGTTGCTGCAGGGCCACTTTCCTGTTGTGACCCTCAAGTTGCCGTGATTTTCTCCGCCACTGCAGCTCCTGCAAGTGACACAAAGCAAGAAAGTTTTCACAGTACTGTTGTTTAAGAAGCCCTTGCATTGTGAAAAGAGGATTGGAGACTTCAGCTGATTTTCCAGCATCAAGGTTTGAGGACGTCAAAGTGGAAAGTGGAGGTGGCCATCCTAGGGATCCAAGAAGTGATCGGTGATCTGCAATTGCCTGGGGTCTTAATGTGGCAAGAGCTCTATCTATTCTGTGGTCAACTGCTGATACAAGACTTGTCCACTGAGGGTGTGTCTCTGTAACAGAAATTAAAACATCTTCTGAATGTCCGAGTCTTTCAATAGCAAGCAGGCGCATTTCCTGCAAATGTAAAAAAAAAAAATTAAAAAAATGATGCAATAAAAAGATATTTGCAGCATTATTTACATTATATTTAATTAAAGACTGCTCACTTCTACACTCTGTGTGGAAGAATGCTTCCTTAGTTTTCTGTTCATTGTAGAAGATACCGCATCCTCAATATCACCAACCAATGTATCAAGTTTCAATGCCGTCTCTGAAAGGTGCAAGAAAGTTGTTGAGAAAACCGACAAATTTTAACCACATGCTTTTTCTTTAATTTTTTTTTTTATTTCTCATAAATCTTAATAATTACTAATAAATTAAAAAAAAAGTTTTTTGTAAATGTTAATAGTCACAAATAAATTTACGCAATAGAAGGGGCATTTTTATAACTATTTCTACAAAAGATAAAAGGAAAGGTGGCAAAAAGAACTCTGAAATTCGTAGTTAAGGGACATATTTTTTAATTTTTCAAAGTTCAGAGACAGCTGCTTTCCTTCATTTGCAAGTGTTCAAAAAAAAAAAAAAACTCCTTGTGACTAGGAAAAAGTAGGTGAGATGGCATTCGGCAATCCAAAATGTATTTGACTTGAAAAGGGTTCCAGTATATTATATTAGGGTCATTTCTATATTTATTTTAAGGCATTACAATTACTGTGCTTTCAAATTACATATTATTTACTTTTATTTATTCTATTGTAATAAGTTATATTATCAATCAATAACTTAACTGGTAACCCCGTAATAATGCTAGGTGCTAATATTGTAACGCAATTATCACTCAAAAATCATATTGTTACCTTTCAAAAGAAAATAAATATTGTTCATTTTGTAATAAGCGATCACAAACTGTTAAGTAGATTCTCCGAATGCATCATAAAATTATTTAGCTAATAGCTCTGTAATTGTGATAGTTACAAAAAATTAAGTATAATTTCAATAGAAAAGTTCTTTATTACCTTAGAGAAGAAAAAAATTATTTTAGTCGCCAAAAAAAAAACAATTAAGTAAATACAAACTAATAAATAACTACACTTATCGTATAGGGACTTTAATTATTATTTCATAAACTTAAAGGCACTATAATTTTACGCCTTCAAGTAACCATAGCAAGCACCAGTATATTTTTGGTTTAGGACATGTCCGGTTCAATATCTTAATATTGGCAATTTCTATGGTTTTGAAGGCATTATAAACAAAGTAAGTTACCAACTAATCAATATTTTTGTTTATTGTATCATTATGATTTATCTTACCACTCGGTAGCTTAATTAAGTATACTGTAATTATGCTTTTAATAATATTATTGTACAATTACAACTTAAAAAACACAGTGTTACCATCAAGACATAATATTATTCACTTCATAACAAGTGATTACAAACTGTTAAATAGACTCAATTAATGCATCAAAAAAATTTAATTTATCTTTCCATAATTTAGCTAATTTCTTTGTGATTATGACACTTACAAACAATTAAGTATAGCTACAATAAAGGGGAGATGAGCAAATGGTAGGAAACACAATACATGTAAAGAAAGATGGCCTGGTAAATTCATATGATTGTTAACTCGTGCACATGAACTTCATTACATCCCACATTTAACACTCAAAAGAGCCTCCACCATGCCATAAGATTAAAAGAGAAACAAGGAAACAAAAAAAAATAACAAGGAAGCAAGAAGTACTAACTGATTTTGATGTTGCTATCAACATAAGAAAAGGTGAAGAGGATTGGTCATTTGAGGATAATAGGACCAATTCACCTTTAAATTCACAAAACCATGTAGGAAACTGTGAGTATCCAACAAAATCCATTCCCATGTTAGGTAAACTAGAGAGCGTGCTGTGCAGTGTAGAGTTGCCACAGAAAACAACTCATCCTCCAATTGTGCAAGAAAAATACATAAAGCCTATTCAGGGAATCATCAGGAAACAGCAGAACATAAACCCTCCATTTTGAGAAACATAGACAAAATACTTCAATCGGGTGTGAACCACAAGAATGAACCAATCAAGCAGCAAAATCTTGGAATACTTAACAGCAACATTTACTCATTTCAGAAATAAAAACAAAACTGACCCGCGTAGACCCGAACCGTTTCGACTCGAGCCACCTCCTTGGCCAGCGCTGGTAGTTCCTCGCCCAATATCTCCTCCTTCCTTCCTTGTCCATCTAAACATTTAACAATTCTCAACAAAAAATACCATAGATACAGAAAATTAAAAAGCAGAAAATAGACAACAACAAAGGATTGAAACTGAAAGTGAACCTGATGGTGATAGAGAAGAAGAAAGCGGTGGGGGGCAAGTGAAGGAACGTAGATCGGTCAACTTGGAAGTGGCATCATCGAAAAGGAGATGAATTCCATCGGAGAAGGACGCGTAAGAGAGGAGAGTGGAATGGAGTCTGGAATTGAGGTCGATTAGGGTTCGGTCTAAATCGAAACACTGAGATTGAAGCTCGTCGATATAGCTTCGTGCTCGGCTGAGATCTTGTTCACTGTTGAGAAAAGAAAGAGTTGAAGAGGAGAGAGACGATACTGGTGGCAGAGTTATTTGGATTGACGCGTCCATTGGATTGGAAAGGGAAGAAGAAGGTGTGAGTAAATTTGATGGTTGAGTGAGGGTAGTTTAGGGACATCCCTCCCCCTCCTCCTCCAGTTACGTTAGTGATGCTTGCTTTGCTTCTCCGACGAATGATTCTATTCCATTCATCCAACAGAAATTACAGAGTAAATTATTACGGTTTCATTCTATATTTAATTTCGTAGTCTATATTTAATTTAAATTTAAATAATAATTTATTATAATTTCTATATTTAAAATAAAATATTAAATCTGGAATACCCATAAAAATAAATTGAATTAACTATTTTAATTACTTTTTTTATTATTATTACAAGGATGATTCTTTATTAAATATCGGTGCTTGAATTAATTTATGCAACTGTAAGGAGTCAAATTTCTTCTATGATAGAGAGAAGGAGAATAGAAAGGAGCATTATTTTAGTCTATAGAAGTTAGGAAGCCTTCAAGAAGACAAAGGCATAAAATTCATCTTTCACCCTCATAGCCTTCCATTGTCTTATACGACCAAGCCAAACTTTTTATATAATTTAATAAGAGTCTGGGATTATTTTTTAAAATATTTTTTATTTAAAAATATATTAAAATAATATATTTTTTTATTTTAAAAAAATTATTTTTAATATCAAAATAATATGAAAATATCAATAAACAAGAACTTCCACAAATAAGAAATCATACACTAAATAGAAAATCATAAATATTTTTTCTACTAGGAATTTCATACACAATATCCAACAAAAGCTCTAACAAATAAAGTTTCGTTTAAGATGAGAAAAGGTTGGCAAGAAATAAGAATAAATGTTAACTATACTAAGGAAAATAGTAAAGAAAACAATATCGAAACTTTGTAAATTAAATAATCCAAGACGTAAAAGTTGTAATCACATAAGGAAACAACGGAAACCAACTTTCAAAATCAAATTATGATAAGAAAACTCAAATTTGATGATATAATAAAATTAAAAATAATTATAAAAAAAAAACATATACTAGATTTATATCTCTCATTAAAAAAAAACTAAAAGGTGTGGGAAAAACATTATTCACCAAACCCATTATATTATAAATTATAATAATAATTCATAGTGTGTTTTTTTTTTGATCTTTTTTTGTTATTTTTTTTTATTTAATCATTGGATTGCGTGTTTGTTGAGATTTTGATTTGATAATTTATTTTAATTTTAATTTTAATTTTTATATAGTTATCAAGACTTAGACAAATTCTCCTGCATTGGATTGGTACTTGATTTCATAAAAGAATTCAATTTTTTTTATTTCTATGAAATTTAAAAGAAAGAGACCAAAATTAGTAACAATACAAAAAAGCATCATTTGTTTTCTTAATAAAAGGTGCTTTCAAGTCTGGCACTTCATCTTTTCTATTTCTTTAGTCATCAATTTTTTTAATTCAATTTGGAACTTTTATGTTGTGTTGATAATTTTTTTTTATATGCTTTTATGTCTCACCATTTTATCATGTAACTATCTTAACATCATGTTGGTGATCGATTTATAAAATATTATATAAATTTTTTATTTTTCTAAATATTGAGAGTAAATAGACTAAAATTAAAGTATAAAAAAACATTGAAGTCTAAAGAAAATAATAATATAAGTTGTCATTAAAATTAAGGTAAAGAGAGAAAAGGAATAAAAAAAGAGAAAGAAAATGGGTTGTCAAAATCACATTAAATTTATAATGCAACACGCATCATACTTTTATAGGGTAGAGGATATTGCGACGGTTCTAACAACATCAAACAAGACACCAATCGAAGCTAGGATGACTATTCACACACTGCTCAAAGTCTACAGACTTCCTCATACAATGGTGTGTATGAAACGCTTGCCATGAACTCTTTTTTTTTTTTTTTCCAGTTTAGACTCTTGATTTTTAAAACATCTTTGATTCAGTCCTAAAACATTTTAATTGCTTTTTTATTTCATATTTTGAGTTATTGAGTTGATTGGAAATTATGCTTCATAATTTATTTTGTTTTGCTTTTTTAGAGTTATCATGATGTCCAACAATTGTCGTGGTATTATATTGTTACTTGATTTTATGATTGTTTATTTTTTATATATAGTTAAATGAAATATGGTTTTGGAAAAAAAAATTTACTAAATTTATGGGGTTTGCATCTTTGGCAAGATAACTTTTTTTTATTATTGGATTCAATTTTATGATCTTCTATTTTCTTACGATATAGTTAAAAAAAAATAGTTTTAGAAAAAACTATGTTATTAAACTTTATAGAGCCTATTAACTAGTTTATGAATTTGATGGGTTAACCTGAATTGCTCTAGTTTATTGGTTTGTAGGTTAACTTTAGTTGACTCAATCCACATGTTTAGTAGGTTAATTTTTTTAGTTATTTTTTCTATTTTATCATTCAACATTAGGTTTACTAGAAATTAGATTTCATAATTATTATTGTTTCATTTTCTATAAGGTTATCGCAATTTAAAATAAACATTTTAATATTATGTTTGTACTCGATGTTACGATCGTCTATTTTGTTATCATATAATTAAATAAACAATTGTTTTTAAAAAATCAAGTTATTAATCTTAGTGGACTCGATGACTTAGTTTGCAAGTTTATCGGGTTGACCTAAGTAACCCAGTTTATGGGTTTGACATGTATATTCACTGAACTTGATGTGCCTTTGGTTTTTATTTTTTAGTTTTTTTAATTGATTATTTTTTAATTTCATCATTTGATATTGAATTTATTGAAAAATATGCTTCATTATTTATTTTTTATGTTTTCTATAAGGGTATTATGGCCTCAAACAAATATTCCAATATTAGGTTGATGCTCGATTTTGTGAGCATTTATTGTTTATCATACAATTAATTAGAATATTTTTAAAAAATAGTTTTTAAACCTGTAAAACCCATGACTTGGGTTATGAGGTGATCTGTCAACATCTTAATATTAAAATATTATCAACTTGAATTGTTATTTAAAAGCATAGCCTTATTGGTAGTATGAATAATGATTGCATCTAATATTTGATCTAAAACTATAACTTTTGAAAGTAACACCTATGACAACCACACTAGGATAATTTTATTTAAATAAATCAATAACATGTTTATCATGTAGAAATATATTTATTTTGAGTGTTAACAATGTCTTTTATTTTCTTTTATTGAAGTCATAAAAGAGAAAATAAAGGTACAATTAAATCTTCAAAAATTTCAAATTCAAATTCACATAATTGATGATTGTAATCAAGAATATTTCCTTAACTTTCAAACCTCAAGAAACATAAAATTCATTAACTCCTTGAATTTCCGCACACATGTCCATTTTTTCTCAAACAAATCTTAGTCATGTTGTCTTCATCCTCAACAACAAAAAACATACGTGAAAGCTTGATATAATTTTAGAAATATAAAAAGGAAGAGTGATATGAATTACATATCATTATTCCTAAGGGACCAATGAGTCAATTAATCTTTAATTCGTTTTACCAAATCATTAATATTGAATTATTGATGTTTTGTTGTAAGAATGTATTTATAGCTTTTTTTAATTATATTCAAGGTATGTGTAATACTATATGTATATATATCAAAGAAAAGAACTATTTATGGTGTTAAACAATCAAAGATATACATTATAAGAAGAAGAAGGTCGACTAACCTATTGAAATTTGAAAAATAAATAAATTTTTACATGCAATTTAAATTATGAATATTTGGCTTCTTTTACCGAATTGTCCATACTAAATTTATCTTAAAACTCAAATAAATGGGCCATTTAAGTACATTAATGTGAAATTCTTTCTTATCTCACTTCCTTTTTAGGTTATATATATATATATATATATATATATATATATATATTAAAACATTCCTTTTACCGGTAACATTTTATACTCCCTTCTATTTTACTTATTTTCTAAAAATGATTTAATTGGTTAACTGATAACTTTTTCAATACCTATAAATCTTTTTTTTTTATTAGATTTTTTTTGATAATGTTCATAGTGTCAATATATTATTCATCTTGTAATTTGAATTGTATATGTTGTTATGCATTTATCCTTTTATTCTATTAACTACTTCCTTTTAATTGAATACAATTTAATTGTTCCTAGTGTGTATGTATATATATATACTTGTTAGCTATGAATTGCTTTACCATCAATTTTTTTTTATCTTATATTTTGATTTATAATTCTCTAGTATCATAGTTGAAATTTGAATGTATACATCAATGATAAATTTAAGTTTTTAAAAATATTTTGCACAAAAAAATATAGAGAAAGCAAAAGCATATGGACTTAGATTTGGTACCATAATTGATTTTTTTTTTCCAATTATATCCATCAATATTGAGTTGATTAGGAATCAAACTTCATAATTTATTTTGATTTACTTTCATTGGAATTATCCTGGTCTTATGATTTGGGTCGAGAATTTGGCTGGTTAACTCGGGTATTTTTTTAAATTAATTTGTTTTTAATTTTTTTCAGCATTAGATTAATTGAAAATTAAGCTTCATAACTTGTTTCAATTTTCTTTATATGAGAGGTTAATCTAGGTTGACCCAAACAAATCCAATATGTTGTCGTCTCATTATTTTTTAAAAAATAATGTCGTCTTGAATCTTTTTATATCAAACTATTTTTTTATCGGTCATCTAGATTGCTTTAGGACTCGCCAAGTTAATTAGGTCATATTAGGTTAACCCCTATGCATTTAATTTATTTTTTTTTTACTAGAAAAACAATAGCAACACTATATGTTTCTTTTTATGTTAAAAAATTTAATCCAATCCACAACATAACACAAGGATATGAAAACTTGTTTCTTGTCAATAAAATAAAAATTAGCAACAGGTTCTTTACTATAAAAAAAGTAATTTTAAAAATGGTTTTTTACACTATCAACCTATGATTTAGGAATCTTATTGAGTTTCAGTTCAAAAAATGGAAGTGGATCATGCCTAAGCTAGACTAAGGATGTGCAAGGCCTAGTCAACCTTTGACAAGATTCGAATGAGGTTAGTTGTAGGCCATTTAGTAGGTGTTTGTTTTTGTGGCTACTTTTGCTTTTAAAGCAAACCCCAAAAATAAATTGTTTGGTTACATTCTAAACATCAATTTTTGTTTGTGGGACCCATTACCATTTGCGTTTAAACCACAAAATAACAAAAAGCAACTTCAAGCTGCTTTTTTTCCCGAGTTGCAAATACTATGTTCTAAACTTCCCAAGCTTTGTCATCTTCCCCATCCTTTTTACCTTTTCCTAGCTAGTCATCCTAGTTGTCATCATTTTGCTTCAGTAAGAAGAGAACTCAAAACTTCCTAGAACCTCAACAATTCCTCTAGAAAGTAGAAGAGAAAGAGAGAAGGAAGAAGAGCAGAAATAAAGGAAAGATAAGAAAGATCGTCCTCCATCGGCCAAGCAGCTCCCTCAGTTCACCACCAGCCTCTTTCGTTTCGATCGCCAGCAAGACATCGTCGCGGCATAGGGTAGCCTGCTCTTCCCCTTTCCCTTCTCCTTCTCCTTCTTCTACTGCATTTCCCTGTCTTCACTGTTCTACAAAGTGAATAGTGGAGAGTGAATTAATTCACTCTCCACTATTTTTGGGTCAGACTTGGTCGAGTTAAGACCAGGTCCAAGTTATAGTTTTAACCAAACATATATTTTACAAAACCAACCTCAACTAAAAGTGTTTTTTATAAAATAACTTTTTTCAAACTACAACAATAAAAGTTATCACAATACCAAATACACCCTTAAGGTTTGAGATTTGAAGCTGAGTTTAGTAGGATTAAGGATTAGGTCAGGACTTGGTCTCAAACACTTAAGAGTTGTGACAAGGATTTGATTTTGTGCACCTAAGAGTTGAGCCAAGATTAGTTATAAAGTGGCATCAAAGAAACATGTTTGGATCAATCCATAATGTCTAGGGTCAAGTCAAGATTGGGTCCAAGTTGCTTATAAGCCTATATTAGACCAGGTCTTAAGTCAAGAGGTTTAAGGTGCTTGAAAGTCAGACCAAGACCAAGTTTAGACTAACCTAAAGATCAATCCAGGATTAGATAGAAAATGTTAGGGGTTAAGCCAAAACTAGTTTAGGGTGTTAAGGGTCAAGATATGACTAATTTCAGGCATACGGTGAGCAAGGCAGGATCAAGTTCAAAGCATTTAGGGATCGAAACAAGACCTAGTCTAGGGTGCTTGAGAATTGTGTTAGGTCTAAGTCTAGCACAATATGGGTTTAAACAAAGTCAAGGCAATGAAATTCAAGGCATTAAGGGGCAATCTGGTTCAGATTTAAAGCACTTTGTGTTAAAAGTAGGTTGGGTCCATGATATTTAAGGCTAATTAATGGTTAGATTTAAGGTTGCTAATGAGATGAGATTAGGTCTAGGCACTTAAGGTTAGGTGTAGGGTGTTTAAAGTTGGGTATAGACTAGGTTTAAGGTGTGGTGGGTCGAGAGCAATATATTAGAAGATCAATTTGGTACCGAGTAAGGAAATGACCAACCCCTAATATTTAAATAATATAAGCATTAGTTTTGATAATATGAGTATTTAATTAAAACTAAGTGTGTTTTCTAACCAAACAAATAAAAGAAAAAAAAACATCAAATCAAACAAGTTTTCAATTTTTTTTTAAAGAAACATAAAAGGAAAATTATAGCAAACGGCCTCTAAGTTGCGAATCAAGTGATTGTCAATCAAAGGAATGATTCCAACATTGTAAAAATAAAATAAAATGGGCTGAATGCAGAGATGGGAATTTTGTAACATGATTTATGAAGTCTCGATCATGGGAGAATGAAGAGGAGGAACAATTACAAAGGAAAGGAAACAAGTAAAGTGTAATAAAATCAGGTAAAATCCTTTTTGGCGTTTTGTAGCACTAAAACCCATCCCTAGCCACCATGCACATAAGCCAAGTAACTGCTGTCACAACTCGAGTACACTTGTCAACGTATCGGAAGGAACAGTCAATAACAACACAACAAAAGATCCCTTCTTTCTACCTCGGATTTTCTTTTTTCTTTTTCGAGTTTCTTAAGTTTGACCGCGTCATTTTGCATAAAAGTCAACATGAAGGCTTCAAATTTATACTTCTGGTTCCCTGGCTTTGACCACCCACTCCTGCTTGCTTCAAACTTCAATCCTTTTGTTCTAGATTTGTAATCTTCTGGTCTCATATAAACTACTGTTATTGTCATCATCTTTGTTTTTATATTTTAAAATATTTTTTATTTTAAATTTTGATATACTATATCGAAAATAAATTTTAAAAATAAAAAAATATTATTTTAATATATTTTTAATTAAAAAACAACCACTAACCTATCTTGTTGCTATTTGGCCAATTGAGTCAGTAGGGTTATTCAAGAATCAACAGGTAATTTTTTCTTATGTTAATCATCGGAATTTCAAACTCAAAACTCTTCAAAGAGCTCATTGGCTTCTACAGAACTGTCCAATCCAACGGCTTAATCAAGCGGTAATAAGATGGGGTTTGACGGCCTCTGCAGTATACATGACAATAGAAATATGCGATTGCTTACCATTTATAAATGCAGAAATACCATAACCTATAAACATCAATACATTAGACAAATAATGATAATATGCACACCAAACATTATTTTTCTAATAATTAATTTTGACTAAAATCACACATGGACCTACCCTCATTGTATATATCAATAATTTTAATTTCCTAACACCTTATCGCATTGTCACATCAGTTGGAATACAAATTCCTCCTACGTTCTATCAAAGTGTTCTTGACAACAAAGTTTTAATAATTCCAACAAAACAGACTGGACATACTTGTAAAAGAAAAGGAAAGAAAAAAGCGTGTATGCAAGTAAGAAACTACTTGATTTTGCTCTATTTTGACGTGGCTAATTTTCAGCCAAGGAGACTGAGGCAGTTCTCACTTCTCAGGGCAGGGAATTCTACTCACGTTAACAGGGGCATGGCTCCTTAGGATAGCACAACTTGAGCCACCCCAGGCATGACCAGAGATGAAACTCTGCACCTCGGATGAGGAGGAGAACAAGTCAGGTAGACAGATGCTCAACACAAATATTGCTGAATATTAAAGCTGTGTAGTTTATGATTTAGAGAACAACCACACTTCATAAGATTCAGCAAAAATAGAAGGCAAGGAAACTGACATTTCAGTACATGTCATCAACTTAATCAGATAGGCAGGAGTATAACCAGTTCAGTCAATTAAAAACGCAATGAACTGGGGCAATAAAACAGTGAATATATACAGAGGCTGGTGCTCAGAGATATGGATGTATGCATGTGTATATATTAAAGTTCATTTGGAGCTTTGTATTTGAGAAATAAACACACCAGAACACAAGCTCTTGGCCGGAAGAGGAAGGTATTATTCAACATCACCCCTGTCCAGGACAAGAGAATTATCATTATCTTGTCCAATGATGAAAGGGAGGAATTGAGTGTATTATTAAAAACATGACACATTACAACAAACTAAAACTGTAATTTTATTCATCTGTGCAAGCTGTAGATTTTCTCACCTTTGCAAAGCTCTTATGGTAACCAAACATACAAATGACAATCAGACTATGAAGGAAGAAAACGAAACAAAGCCATGAAACAAATTAAAAATAAAAGGCAAAGTTATCAGCACCTCCTAAAACTGTGTCTATGGATCTAAATTAAAACCCAAATTTATCCCAAAAGGCAAGGCAGCGATTACCAGATGTCCAGATTCCCATCTCCTCAACAAAGCCATGATCCAACAGCGCAGATTGATACGCTACATTAGTTGGTGACCGATGTGCACATCAGCATCCCATCTCATCACAGCAAAATTTGCACTTCCATATATTACTCATTGTTGGTGATATAGGTGTGCACGTCAGCATCCCATCACAGCACAATTGTACACAAAGCTGCCCGAAGGCTTACTAGCAAGCAGGTTCCACTTTGGAGGACCATCACCTGGAGCCCATGAGTGCAGCTCAATCATCCCTCCACCTAGAGCCCTAGGTCCACCTATAATAATAAGTCGATCTCCACATGCCCTAAATGCCAGGCCCCAACCATTCATCGAAACTGCTTGTTCAGGTAACCTCCCAAGTGTAATCCACACATTGTTTTTTTTTGTCATATTTCCTCACCTCCTTTTGTGCATAATCAGCTGCATAGAGCTCATTATTCACAACTGCAACTAAAGGAGGTGCCCCAGCTGCAGCAGGTGTTTCTGTCACCACAGCCCCTCCATTTTGAGCAGGCAGCATATCAGGTACCTCATGCCACGTTCTTGTTTTCAAATCATATGCCTCCCCACATGTCAGCATCTTTGAATTGCCTGCTCCAATTCCACCAATAACATAAAACTTGCCATCCATAAATAGTCCAGAACACATTTTCCTAGCTTTATTCATGTTTGGAATAGCAACCCACATGCCAGTTTCTGAATTGTATAGCTCCGCTGAGTTCAAAACATTGCCACGTGGATCACAACCACCAGCAAGTATCGCAATTTCCCCCAGACCGGCAGATCCAAACAAGCACCTGGGTGTGTTCATCTTCATCCCAGATGTCCATGTGTTCGTTAAAATGCTATATCTATAAATAACATGGGACTCTATTCCCTTTCCAAAAACTAGAAGATCCGTACCAACAGCCAGCGATTCCTTGTCCGAACACATGAAACATTCATTTGATTTAATTCTTGGCAAATGCAACCATCGACGACGAATAGGATCATAGGCCTCCCATTCAAGGAGATTGCAAGAGAAATATACCCATCGCTCGACAATTCCTGCTTCCCGCCTCAGCTTATACAGCTGACCACTCCGAACTAGAGATCGGAAGCTTTTATTGAGTAAAGCAATGGCACCATAATCAGACCTTGAGCAGTGGAGGAGACAGCTTATTGATAAGTCTTGACCAAGTTGGTTAATGAGTGAACTCGAATCTGTTTGATTATCTACTTGATGGTGGTTTTCTAGTTGACTAGTTTGTGCAATTGAGAGAGCATGCAGACAATCAGCTTGATACTGATTATCTGGTTGGTCAGTATGCACAATGGAATGAACATGCAGAGCCTCCATCTTTTCCCGTCTCTCATGGCCCTCCAGCACCTTTGCTGCCTTTCTTGAGGCAACAGCTTCCCCATCTTCTAATGGCCGCTTGTTTGAGAGCTCAACAGTGCAGCAAGCATTATAAATCCACTTGTTCTCTTGCTCACATGATGCTGGTAATTCTCTTGGGGCAGGATAAGATGAAGCTTCCAACATAGTGCTGGGGTTAAAAGAATAGAAGAAACAAAAGCTTACCAGCAGACTCCCTTGTAATAATAAATTGCAAAAACAGTCAAACAATAAAGGAAAATCAATTAGTCATGAAATCTATTGAAAAAAAAAACGCATGCAACCAAGAAATGTACAGCCAAGCCAAAAAAAATAAAAAATAAAAAATAAAATTGGAAACAAAAACCCAGATCTTTGCAGCATTCTGAAATGAATGCAAAACCTAACAGACATAGAATGATGCATGTCAAAGTAACAACTTTTTTTTTTTTAAAATCTTTTTAATCTACAAACACTAAATTCAGGTATGACAAAATAATCTAGTAAAAGATTACATTTCACCAATAAAAAAAAAAGCTACAAGTTACAGAAATAAATAAGACAGTGAAAGCAGCTATACATGAGAAACGGCAGGAAACCAATCTGATCTCTGAGCTAAAATAACCACAGTAATTCAAGAATTACGCACACATATCTGACTACAATCGAATTCCTTAATAAATTTTCCTTAAAAAAAAACAAATAAAGATCTGCTGAGAAGACTAATCCATGCCAACCTATAACAAAATACTATCCATATAAGAAATGATTTAGAAAACAAAAAACAACATTAGCAAATTGTGCTACCATAAATGTTTGCAGCAATCATTAAAAAGAGAGAAAGAAAGACACTCACACAAATTCGGCAACAAAGTTTTGACCTTTCGCTGCAATTCAATGGTATGTGAGAATCAAAATCCAATTGCTATTTTCTTCCGTTAGATTCACCCCCTTCCCCCCTCCCCTCCCTCCCTCCCTCCCTCTCTCTCTCTCTCTCTCTCTTGTTTTTCGGGTTATATTAGCTGACAGCCGAGAGAGTAACAAAATGTGTTAAATGGTAACGTTGATTAATATAATACTTTTCCGACGCGGCTTATATACTGCGACACGATCCTTGTGGTATATATATTGGCGCCGCGTGAGGCCACATTTTCCTCTATAAAGTTATTTAATTAATAATGATAATTAAAATAAAAATACGTAATGGTAAGAATAATAATTATTTAAAAATAAAAAAAGATGTTAGAGTGAAAAAACCTCATTTATGATAAAATATTACATTAAGAAAATTTTGCATTCAGTATTTTTTTTATTTATTGATAACTACATTAGATGGATTTTTGTATATTAATTTCAGTGAATAATTTTTAATACAGATGTGTTTAAGAAAAAAGACCTTGGACAAAAGTCATTAAATTTAATTTTTTATCATTGATTTTGAAATTAATTCTTTGAAAATCAAATAAAATATTTATAACCTTTACTTTTTATTTCTTTATCATAATATTGTTTTTTTTTTTTGTCAAGTGTCATATAATATGATAATTAAAATAATTATTTACATTAAGTTTTTTAAAATAAAAAAATCAATCAGATTTTATAAAATTAAAGGAAAGATTGAAAACTCTAATTAAGTCTCTTTGAAGCCTCATATTCTTGAAACCCTTTGATACAATTCATAAAATTAATAAGAGAAATATCATAACATTTGTAAAGTGAATATTTAAATTATAGGGATGAGGATAAATTAAACTTGGGAACTTGAAATAACATGCTCATGTGTTATTTAAACCCTTGGTTAAAATCCATGAATACCGTGAAGTAAATATTATGTTAAGATAATAAATTGAATATTGAATTAAAAAGATGGCTTTAGATTTTGGAAATTTAAAATAAAATGTTCATGTGTTAATTTAAAAATAAAAATATGAAAAATGGTGGAAAAGTTAAAAAAAAAAAGCATATAAAAACCAAATGGAAAAGACAAACGAGGGAAAGCCATGTTTATGGGATATAATATAATGAAATTCAATGTAGTTAATTTAAACTTGGTATTGAAATGCGTCTGGACCTAGAAAATATTACTCGACAAACCTAAAAAGTACAATGTAAACCTCTAATCCAAAAATTGATAAACTAGTGCTAAATATGAAGAATGTTTATAAATTTGGGGTGAGAATATTTAGAAAAGTATTTTAGAATTTTTCAAATAAATTAATATATGGTTTTATGCGTGAATGACCTTGATCTCCGATATAAATTTACATACAATCGTGTAGTTTTTAACTCGAGAAGAGATGAAATTTGAGGAGAATTTGTATTATAAGTAGGGATGAAAGCATTGAATAGAGTAGTTTGGAAATCATGATGATTTAAGCAATAAAATAGTACATAAATTCAAATTTTGGCATAAAAAATACCTATTGTCCAACTTTACGCTATTAAACATAATTCTCAATTCAACCATTGGATCAAACCAATATTTTATGAGGAGCATCTTCACGTATTGTTCTATCTTAAGTTAAAATTTGAAGTAGATTTTTGTTTAGGAAGATTATACAAATTACCAATACTCAGGAGAACTATCTAGAAGTTAACAATGATGTATAAAGCAGGCATAAATTCATAATAAAATAAAAAAAGACCCACTTCTTCTTTATAAATATGGTCGGCAACCATTTTAGAAGGAAATTAAGCTTCCTTCTTCATTTTTCTTGAATTTTCCTTATAGTTATGAGGGGATTTAGGAGTTTTGATGGTTTTAGCATGGATTAAAGGGAGGAAAACACTTAAATACATGATTAAAAAAAAAGAGATATAAAAAAGGGAAGTTATAGATAGAAGCTAGAGGAATCAAAAGAGAAAGAAGGAGGCTTGGAAAATTTTTGTCAGGAAGGCATTTGAAGTTCATATAAATAACTAGTAAGATGCTTAGAACTCATTTATGTAAGTTTGAGTAGGTTTTAAGTAGTTTTGAACAATTCGCGAATCTTTAGGGTTAGGGTTCTTGATAAGGTTTTGGGGGAAATCTAAAATTACTTATGATTGAATTAATTGAGTTGGAATATATTATAATGGATGCTAAGTCATAGAAAAATTTAGAATAGATCATAGTGACAAGTGGCACTCTATAGGCCAACCAAATTGTTTTGGAGTGTTTAGATTGTGCAATTCATGTAATTGTGTTATGCTAGTGTAAAGTGATTACAAATGGATTGAGTTAATTTATCAAAATGATAATGAAATTTTTAGGTTAGTGAGAATAAGGACTTTTGAAGAAATAATTGAATTAAAGACATAGTTAATTGTACCTGTTATTACAAGGTATAAATGATGAAGAATCTAGTTTAAACCACGAAGATTTAAGAAATATTTCAAGAGAAAATGAAAGTTTTAGGGCGGCTATAAGTAGAGTCAAAGAAAATTAACAAGTAAAGATGAAGTGATATGAATTATGTTTAGTTTAAATGTTAAGAGAGTTATTATAAGTTAAAAGAAACAAATTGAATTATAACTATGTTGAAAAATGAATTATTGTGTTTTGGGATATAGAAGTATAAGTGAAAGTTGTGATGAATACATGGATAATAGATTGTGAATTGGACATGGAATTGAGATTTTAAAGAACAAAAAGTAAAAGAAAATGATTTACAAAAATTAGCGGAAGTTAGAATTTTATTTTTGAAAATATGAATTGTAGTAAATATGTTGATATAAGCTATTCATATAGAAAGTGAAGAAAATCATAACATAAATAGGTAAAAGAAACTATGATATTATGTAAGGGTGAGGAATTAGATAATTTAATTGGGTAAGAATATCATTATGAAATGGACATTAAAGAAAAAAGGATAGAAGTAATGGTCATGGATATTAAACAATAATTGTGAGGAATTATTGGAAAATGAAGCAATTAAATGAGTTGTGAAAGGTGATAATTGAGGGATGTAAGTCAAAAGGATAAAATACATTACATATGTTTGTTGTATAAAATAGTTGTGTGAATGTAGAATGAAATAAAGAATACATTAAATATGTTTTTAAGAGGGAACAATTACTCTAATTAAAGGGTTCAATAAAAAAAAGGGGGTTTAAATCTACCGTGTTAGGAATAAGATATTGTATAAATTAAATTGTGTTAGTGATATTATGTAAGATATGACATGAATATGACTTGTATAAGAACATGATAGGGAAATGATATAATGGAATTGAATAAAGAATTCAACCGAGGTTGATGAGTATGTATTAAATTAGAAAATGACATCGATTGAAAATAATTAAAGAAAATTAACAAGAATGGTATCTCTTGTATATGTGTTAAATATTAATAACTCAAATGTTTATTATATTTTTTGTGATTTTATATGTATTTTCAAGTAAACGCTTTTAAAGATTGAGGATCTAAATTAAGTGCTATTGAATTATCTAATTTCTCATCTTGAAAGTTATTAATAAATTTGGAGGAAAAATATATGCTTTATGGTCGAGGTAAAGGGCAAAGAAGAAAAGCCACCTATCGATGAAGGGAATGATGTGAAAGGAAGTTATGGTATTAATGGAAAATTTGATAAAAAGAATATTTAAGATTGTGTCATTTATAGAGTTGATTTAAGTATTCTGGTGATGATTATATATGAATTTCACTGTTATGATTATCTTTCCTTAAGTTAGTGGAAGATCTGACATTTATGGATAGCAAAGATATATGATCTAAATTAATTATGTATTAGAAGTATTTGTCCATTGATTACCTCAGTTTTTTTTCGGAGGAACCTCAAGCTACCTAACCTTCTATGTTAAAGGGATTATGTATTTCAAATGACTACTCTAAGAATAATTTATATGTATATCACTAAGAAAGTAATGTAAACATATAATTGTGTAAGAATGAATTATGTATCATTGTATTCGTTGATAAAGTTGTCGATGGATGAGTTGGGATTATTTTCATAAAAAAGGAAATTTACTCAAATTATTACTTATACTATTGCCAATTCAAAAAGGAAAGTATTTGAAATATAGTGCATTACATATTTACTTTAACATCTGAATTTTTTTTTATTGAATCTTAAATAAAATGTAAATATCTTAAATGTAGGAATATAATAGGAAACATTTTGAAGTTATAATATTATGACTGCAAAGTTCTTTATAAAATAAATTTTGGTTTTATTTTAAACTTTTTGTCACCATAAATATTTATAATTATAAATATCTACATCACCCAAAATATATAGAAAATAATATTTTTATATTTTATAAAAAATAAATTAATTATAGAGAATAAAAAAATAAAAAATAATAGGGACAAGCTATGCTAAGCCTAAGCGTTGATATGCTTGGGCCAACAAATTAGCCTATAAGCAAGCATATAGCATATAAGCATATTTTTATGTTTTTGGTGACAGTTCAAAGTACTTTTCGCTTAGAAATACATCAATATATATATATCAACACATTAAAACGATTTAAAAACATAAAAAAATTTTATTTTAAACAAATAAATATTTCAATTTTTTTGAAAATATGGTTTGTATCGCGTTCCCAAACACACTCAAAAGCTTAGCTTATGAACTTAAAAATCTTAAAAAAAATAACAAACATGGACAGAACAATACATGTTCCAAGCATATGAGTTGTCCTCTTTTTTAATGACCTTGTTATAAAAAAATAATCAAGGATTGATGAATTTACCCTTAAAAAATCTATTTTTTTTTATTAATATTTGCATTCTTTTTTATGCCTTAAACTAGTGAAGGCTTATTTGAAACTAGTTATCCTCTATAATCATCGTATTCTAATTGCTATTGGTATATTTATCTTGTGTAGGGTTGATATAGGTTTAAGAGACACCAAATAAGAAATGACAAGGATAAATACAAAATCATAACATAAATAGGTGGAAGAAAAGATGATATTAAATAAGGGTGAGGAATTAGATAATTTAATTGGGTAAGAATATTATTATGGAAAAATTAAGAATTAAGAGAGAATATGAAAGGAAAATTGTGAGGTGGATGTAATTGTTAAGGATATAGGAGTAATGTTAAAAGTGGTAAACCTAAGTACTTATATGCATGACAAACCGAAGAAAAAAAAATAAATTTATGAGTAATTGTGATGAAATTATGTAACATGAATGTTGATGTATGATGAGATAAAATAGATATTGACAGTGATACCTTTTCTAGAATAAGAGGAGGCACCATAAGTGGCATCTTCTACAGCTGGAGGAGCATGTTTAGTTGGAGATACAGGTAAGTGCTCAACACCTTATTCTAATTTAAATTTTAATTAGTCTTATTGATACAAAATCCTTTTATTGTAAATGACTAAGTTTTGAATGTTTGGAAGAAAAGGAAAGATTAAAGAATTGGAAGAATTTATTGCCATCCATAAGAGATCTTTGAATTGGCAACCAAATAGGTTTGTTAGATAATTGGCATTCATGAAGGGATAGCCGAACTGATTGGCATCCAAATGGGTTAGCTGGAGTTTTGGCATCCAAATGGGGTAGCTGGGTTATTGGTAACCAAATGAGTTTGCTAGATTTACTAGCATTCATTAAGGGATAGTCGGGTTATTTGTAACTAAAAGGGTTTAACTGGTTTTATTAGCATCCGTGAGGATAGACAAAGTAATTCGAATTCATGAGGGATAGCTAGGGTTATGAACATCTGTATTGGATGATTGAGATTAAATTGGCCTAATTGATGATGGTCAGAATGCTTAAGTTGTTGAATCAAATAAACAAGTTGAATGTCTTTTAGGAATGAGAATAAGAGACTATTATTGATATGCTACTCATATTTTAATTCTTGTAATGGTATTCATGTATTTATAATCCTAATTATTTAATTCCATGTTCATCTCATTACAAATATAAGTAATAGATCATTAGTAAAATATCTTTTATAGATAAGTGATGATTCCTTAGAAGGGGTATATCACTGATTTTAATTTTATAGGGCTTAAGCTCGCGCGCGTACACACACACATATTAAATAATTTTATTTTGATGTGTAAACGAATTGTAACTTAAGTATTTAGTTGTTCATTATGTTTATTAAGTTTATTGTTAATATGTAATTGATTTGAAAAGTGGAAGATTCATCATGGATGAATGTTGAGGTTGTTATAGTGTTATATGAGGATATTGTTTAAGATGTCAGGATCAGAATTGTGCATTGATTTGTGTGTGTCAATTATAAGCACCGCCAAATATGGAAATGACCCATTTTAAAGGAAAATTTTATTAAGTTTACATTAGACTAAATAAGGATGGTTTCAAAGATTAAAGAGAAAGGAAATGCATGTAAATATGACAATAAGTAATATGAGAATTGTGAAGATAAGAGGAAGTGAAAAATTCACAGGAATTGATTACTAAAAGATGGTATAAGATTTTATACTAGAAGAAACACTAGAACATATTATTAATAAATAAAATAAATAATTACTACAAAAAACATGTGAAAGACAAGGGGTACAAACAAATAATTTTTTTTAAAAAAAATATATGAATGAACCAAATAATACAAATTAATAATAAGGGAGGATGGAAAATAATATGTGTAATGTTGAAATGATAATTTATATGGAAGGACCGAAATGATATGGATAAATTATGTGTGGCATTAATCATGTTGATATGAATTCAAGAAAGGTTAATTGATTGAAAACAATAAAATGGGTAAAAAGATTATTGAATAAATATTAAAAAAATAAAACGAGTTGAAATGGACATTAAATAAAAAAGGATAGAAGTAATGATTATGAATATTAAACGGTACTTGTGAGGAATTGTTGGAAAATGAAGCAATTAAATGAGTTGTGAAAGGTGATAATTGAGAAATATAAATAGGGATGTAAGTCGGAAGATGAAATGCATTACATACATTGTTGTATAAAATAATTGTGTGAGTTAAGTGTGAATGTAGCATGAAATATATAATAAATTAAATTTGTTTTTAAGAGGGTACAATTACTCTAATTAAAGGGTTCAATAAAAAACAATTAGGGTTTAAATCTACCGTGTTAGGAATAAAATATTGTATAAAATGTGAGATGATGTAAGATATGACATGAATATGACTTGTATGAGAACATGATAAGGAAATGATATAATGGAACCAAAAAGAGAATTCAACCAAGGTTGATGAGTATGTATTAAATTAGAAAATGATATCGATTTGAAATAATTAAAGAAGATTAATAAGAATGGTATCTCTTGCATAGGTGTTGAATATTAATAACTCAAATGTATATTATATTTTTATGATTTTATATGTATTTTCAAGTAAATGCCTTTAAATATTGAGGATCTAAATGAAGTATTATTAAATTATCTGATTTCCCATCTTGAAAGTTATTAATAAATTTGGAGGAAAAATGTATGGTTTATAGTCGAGGTAAAGGGCGAAGAAGAAAGACCACCTATTGATGAAGGGAATGATGTGAATTGAAGTTATGATATTGATTAGTACTTAAAAGTGCTTTTTTATCAAGGTTTTATATCATCATTTTGCATTTGAAGTATCAATAACTTCTTAACTAAAACATGTTTTATAATAACAAGTCTGATAATATAAGATATCTTTAATTTATAGCAAATGTTCATCTTAAATGCAGGCCTATCACATAAATGAAAGGATTGATTGATGAGTTTAAGTACTGAAATTGAAAGGACAAATAGAAGGCCAAACTTAGAAAAGAGATGCTGGTTCAGTCCAAACTGGAACACTGTTCGGTAATTGGGTCATATCTGGAGCTGTAGATTTGGATTTAGGTCTGCTTTATATGGATGGAAAGATAAAACATAAGCCTAAAACTTTCATGTGGAGTCTAAGATTTAAAAAGACCATTTTCAAGTCCAAATTATAGCAACAATGGAGAAGTCTGAATCTATCTTGCTGCTCAGACACTGTTCAGCCCATATCTCGAGTTCTAGAAATCCAAATGACCTCAATGTTTTTTTTTTCTAGAAAGATGAGAAAATTTCCTAGAACTTTCATGCGTACAGGTGGTTCAAATTCGGACGTTATCAATGATGTTTTGTTCAGACAAGAAGATAAGGATTGTCACCAAGTCAATATGTGGCCACCCACTCAACAATTAGTCATCAAATCAATAGTTCCAAATTTTGGCCTATAAAAGGTGGCATTTGCCATGCATTTAGGCATTTTGGTTGTTCAGATCAAGATCATGCTCTTTATTTCTCTCTTTATATTTTTGTAATGCTTAAGTTTTGCTTTCATTAATATTTTGTTTATGCTTTTCATTTCATTTCCTTTACTTAGTTAACTTGTATCTTATTTATATTCTTATCTTATTTATTTATGTTTCTCTTCTTTATTATGTCTAGCTAAGTTTATTATGTCAAGGTGAAAAGGTTTCACTAATGGTGTTAGAATAGATATAATATAAACTCAATGCAAGCTTTAATGTTTATATCCAAGAAAGTTTGTTATTAACATGTTATCTTTTTATCTTACTAATTCTTAATACCATGCTTATTAAATAATTAATCTAGATTTGTGTTGTATAACACTTGGTACAACAAATGCTTGGCACTTTCATAGCCAACCGTATGGTATAACCTACACATGTGCTATGAAAGGAACTTGATTTATTGTTAACATAAGTTAGCATCATGAATTCCTAACAATATTTAAGAGTTATGTGTTACTTAAATAAGATAATTAATATGATCATGTTAACAATTTATAATGAGCTATTAATGATAAATCATCTGATTGGAACCTCCTCACTAATGGTGTAAGTGTAACAGTCTCAAATCATAATGTCATGAAATCTCCAAACATTTATTCACCAATGTCAAGTATTGGATAATATGTCTAAATTTATGGGATTTTTTTTTTGAAAATTTCGGCAGAGTTTCCTCTGTTTTTGTTGGTACCAAGTTATCGACAACACTTCTAATATATATCATTGTGACTTCCATCTTGATCCAATCATCCTAGATCACATCCCAATCATCAAACAATAACGCAATACTTATATACTTATCAATTAATAATCAACATAAATGTACTCCCAAAGCAACCCAAAGGATAAACAAATTCATCACAAACATAATAAATGCTAACTAACTACATAAATACAACATTAAGATTAAGAGTCATATTATGTTTATAATAAATCTTATCTTATCATTTTGAAAATGATTTGATCATACTAATAACTATACATATATATATCACATCCACTACCTATTACACATTCTACTTGATTTTTGCATCACAAAAGGATTTACATTGAAAGTAAAGACATGAATATTACATTCCAAAATGGTAATTCATAAACAAGAGAATTCCTACATCTAACGATCTGCATCACCTCGTGACATACCTGTTTCAACAACAACCATATTAATTAACTTTCTCATTATATTAATCTAATATTAAATAATTACTCTTAACCTTTGAAATTTAGTACTTCTACTTCAATCTAACTTACTCCTATAATTTACATAATCTTTTTAGGACTTAAAAATCCAACTAATTCCTCTTAATTACCAAATACATCTAACACTTCCATATAGATACCCAAAATTGATTGATTATTTTTTTTCCTTCCTCGGTTACCAATAGACCCAGTAATTCCATTCGAATTACCTATCATCCAGCTAACCTCTTTTGTTAGCCAATCAATCCGGTAATTCCATATGAATTACTCCTTTTCCAGTTAACCTCTTTGTTAACCAATAAACCCAGTAATTCTCTTTATTACCCAAAAATCCGACTAACCCATTTCGGTTAGCAAAATCAATCCGGTAATTCCATATGAATTACCCAGTATCCGGCTAATCTCTTTTGTTAGCCAATCAATCTGGTAATTCCATTCGAATTACCTAGCATCCGACTAATCTCTTGTATTAGTCAAATAATCCGGTAATTCCATACGAATTACCCCATATCCGGTTAACCTCTTTGTTAACCAATAAAACCGGTAATTTCACATAATCATAACTCAAATTATTCATTTGCTCCATTCATTTAATATCAATTAAATAAGCAACATAGATAATTAGGAAAACTAAAAATTACAAAATGAGGTGACGAATTCACCTACCTTCTGTTCGGGATGACCCAGCTCCTCCTGTCTGATAACCAGCTCCAGACACAGCTCCTGAATCAATCAAGTGTCATTATATCATTAGTCCATCAATATTTTTTTCTTATGTGCCGAAACATAAAGCACATAATATTTTTATTAGTAATTTGTTCTAATAAAAATTCATTCTCAAATATAACATCATTATTTTACATACAACCTCATATTTAACTCAAGTTACTTCTTTGTTTTCTCTATGTTCATAATTCCTCCATCGAATAATTCTTCTATTCTTTATACCCTCACATCATATTATTTATTTTATTTAAATACTATATTCAAACACAATCTAGGCATCTTGTCTTCATATTTTCTTTTAACTAGTTTATTTCTCTTTTAATTTGAATTTACATATTATTATTATTATTATTTTCTCAACTTAAATGCTATCTCTTCATTTAGTCTTTCTTACATTTTCATTTATCATGATTAAACATGGTTTTTTTTCTAAACATTAACATCAAAACTCATTCTCCCATTTTTATTTTTTTTCCTTCATTGGCCGAATGTGATGTTTCTTTTTCCTCCCCCAAATCTTTCTTCATTTACTTGTTATTTCAACTTGTTTTCATTCTATTCCTCTTCAATTTCATCATTTTCCCTTCCCCTCCTAATTCCCCCAAATTCACATAAGAACCCTAAGTTCAATAATCTAGAATTTAAGGGAAACTAAGGTAAAGTTCCATGAAATTACTTCCTAATTTAATCAAATAAGCTTAGGAAAAACATCTAAATCAACATTAAATCCAAACTTCTCATGCTTACCTATTGCTTTTCTTCCAATTTCTCTTCTCTTCCAAGGTTAGCTGAATTCCCCTTCTCAAATCCTCCTTCCTTCACTTGATTTAGTGTTTTATAGGTTTAACTTGCAAGTTTATAAAGCTATTCTCTCAATTTCCTTATTGTTTTTCCTTACTTTTCTCTCTATCTCTCACGTTATGCTCTGTTTTTCTTTTCATCTTTTTGTTTCTGCCCATTCGGCAGTTAATAAAAGAGAAGGAGGGCTTATATATTTTCTTTTCAATGGCAAATAACTATTCTACCCCTAATGAGTATTTTTACCTCTATTTGACGGTCCTTATTTTTTTGCTAGCACTACCGAGCTCCATTCATCTTAAAATTTTAACCAGGTTTTATTCAGTATATTTTAAGGTTCCTCATAAAATTTCGGCTCAATCCGATGGTCGGATTAAAAATCACGTCCAATAACGTAAAACTAGTCGAATTGTGATTTTTCGTCAAATTTCCGAATTTCTCTAAAAATTCTGAAATTTTAACCCAAGCTAAGGCATGATATTATAACACTCCACGCAAATTTTCAGAATTTTCTGAGCACCCAATCAAGATTACGAATTATTTTTTTACCTAAAACTAGTCAATTTATGATTTTTTCGTCAAATTTCCGAATTTCTCTAAAAATTCTGAAATTTTAACCCAATATAAGGCATGATATTAGAACGCTCCACGCAAATTTTCAGAATTTTCTGATCACCCAATCAAGAGTTATGAATTATTTTGTTTTACCTAAAACTAGTCAATTTATGATTTTTCACCTGGAGGTTTTACATTCTCCCCTTCTAAAAATAAATTTCGTCCTCGAAATTTAAATTCATACCTATATAAGAAAATAATCCAGGATATTTCTTCATCATTTCTGACTCTCTCTCCCAGGTTTCTTCTTCTATTTGAGAGTTTCTCCACAATACTTTTACTAACGGCACCCTTTTATTTCGTAATTCCTTTATACTTCGGTCCATAATTTGCACAGGCTGTACCTCCATAGTTAAATCTTCCCGCACTTCCATCGGAATTTGTGGCAAAATTCGTGTAGGATCCAAATTTGCTTTTCGCAGCATCGAGACATGGAACACATTATGTATCCTATCTAATTTGGTGGCAGCAGTACTCGATAGGCAACCGTCCCAATTCTTTCTATAATTTTATAAGGCCCGATATACCTGGGTGCTAATTTTCCTTTCATTCCAAACCGAATCACATGCTTCCATGGAGCAACCTTTAAAAATACTGCATCTCCAATTTGAAACTCTAGAGGTCTCCGTCGATTATCTGCATAGCTCTTTTGCCGGTCTTGAGCTTCTTTCATCCTTTCCTTTATCACCTTCACCTTATCAACCGTGATCTGCACCAGTTCAGGTCCCAATAATTTTCTTTCCCCAACTTCATCCCAACATACTGCAGTTCGACATCTCCTTCCATACAATGCTTCATATGGTGCCATTCCAATAGTAGATTGATAACTATTGTTATAAGTAAATTCTACTAATGGCAAGTGATCCTCCCATTGACCTCCAAACTCTAGAATACAAGACCGCAACAAATCTTCTAAAATTTGTATTGTCCTTTCAGATTGACCATCAGTCTGTGGATGAAAAGCTGTGCTTAGATTCAATCTGGTACCCAAAGCCCGTTGTATACACGGCCATAACCTTGATGTAAACCGAGGATCCCTATCAGAAACTATAGAAACTGGTACACCATGTAATCTCACCACCTCCTTAATATATAATTGAGCTAGTTTTTCAACCGAATCCCCCATCTTCATAGGCAAAAACAAAGAAGACTTTGTCAGTCTATCCACAATCACCCATATAGCATCGTGTCCTTTCCTACTTCTGGGTAGCCCAGACACAAAATCCATAGTGATATTCTCCCATTTCCATTCTGGAATCGGAAGAGGCTGTAATTCTCCAGCCGGTCGTTGATGCTCTATTTTCACCTGTTGACATATGGCACACTTGGCCACATATTCTGCTATCTCCTTCTTCATGTTTGGCCACCAGTAACTCTCCTTCAAATTTCTATACATTTTCGTGCTCCCTGGATGGATCGCCAATTTAGACTCATGAGCTTCTTTTAAAACTTCACCTTTTAAAACCTTATCATCAGGTAAATATATTCTTTTTCCCATCACTACGAGCCCATCATTCGACACTCGAAATGAAGAGTCTTGGCCGACTTTTACATTACTCATTTCTTTCTTTACTTCGGGATCTTCACCTTGAACTTTTCGAATCTTTTCTCTCATATCAGATTGTAGCACTAACGTTGCCAGTAACATTCCTTTTGAAGTCACATTCATGTGCACATTTAGCCCACCAAGTTCCAAGAGTTCTCTATCACCTCGCACTAGTAAGCCACCAATAAAAGCTTTGTTCTTCCGACTCAGAGCATCTGCCACCACATTTGCTTTTCCCGGGTGATAGTCAATAATACAATCATAATCTTTGATTAGCTCCATCCATCTCCTCTGACGCATATTCAATTCTTTTTGTGACATCAAGTATTTTAAACTTTTGTGATCTGTAAAAATCTTTACCTGTACTCCGTACAGATAATGCCTCCATATCCTCAAAGCAAACACCACAGCTGCCAGCTCCAAATCATGTACTGGATAGTTCACTTCATGTGGTTTTAACTGTCTGGATGCATAGGCGATTACCCTTCCATGCTGCATAAGTACACAACCCAAACCCTTACTGGAAGCATCGCTATACACGACAAATCCCTCTTGTTCTTTTGGTAAAGCCAATACTGGGGCTGAAGTTAGCCTGGATTTTAACTCTTGAAAACTTGTTTCACACTCCTTTGACCATTCAAACTTAACTTCCTTCCGAGTTAGCCGAGTCATTGGAGAGGCTATCGTGGAAAATCCTTCTATAAATCTTCTATAATATCCAGCTAAGCCCAAGAAACTACGAATTTCAGTCACATTTGTAGGTCTTTCCCATCTCAATACTGCTTCTATCTTCTTCGGATCCACACTGATACCCTTCTCCGATATCACATGACCCAAAAATACTACTTCGTTCAGCCAAAATTCACACTTACTCAGCTTCGCATACAACTTATTTCTCCTTAAGGTCTCTAACACTTCTCTCAAGTGATTTGCATGTTCCATTTGTGATGAAGAATATATTAGTATATCATCAATAAACACTACTACAAACTTATCCAGACAGGATCGAAAAACCCGATTCATCAAATCCATAAATATCGCTGGAGCATTAGTTAATCCAAAAGGCATCACCACAAACTCATAATGCCCGTAGCGAGTTCTAAAAGCTGTTTTCTTTATATCTTTCTCCTTTATCATCACCTGATGATACCCTGACCTCAAGTCTATTTTTGAAAATACACACGCCCCTTTTAACTGATCAAACAAATCATCAATTCGTGGAAGGGGTACTTATTTTTTATAGTCACTTTATTGAGCTGTCTATAATCTATACAGAGCCGTAAAGTTCCATCTTTCTTTTTAACAAACAGCACAGGAGCCCCCCAAGGTGAAACACTAGGGCGGATAAACCCTTTATCCAGCAATTCTTGCAATTGTATTTTCAATTCCACCAATTCTGCAGGCGCCATTCGATACGGTGCCTGAGCTACTGGTGTAGTTCCAGGCAGTGTTTCTATCGAAACTTCTACTTCTCTCTCAGGTGGTAACCCGGGTAATTCCTTTGGAAATACATCTGGAAACTCTCTTACTGTAGGTATTTTATCTAACTCCATTTCTTTCTTTTCCAAATCTACTACATAGGCAAGATAAGCTGTACATCCCTTTCTTAATAGTTTCCTAGCTGTCATGACCGAAATTATACTATTTGGTATGATGTTCCTCTCTCCTCTAAACTCTACCCTCCTACCACCCTCATCTTGGAGAGTTACCGTTTTAGTAAAACAATCAATTTGGGCTCTGTATGTTACTAGCCAATCCATTCCTAAAATCATCTCAAAATCATATAGGTCTAGTGGTAATAAATCTACCCTCATTTCTACATCTTCTATTTTTACCCGACAACCCCTGTAAACATACTCTATAAGTACGGTTTCCCCTAAAGGTGTACCAATTACTACCCCTTTTTCCACTCTCATAGGTTGCACTTTCAATTTATCTTCCCATTTTCTAGCTACAAAGGAGTGGGTAGCACCAGGATCAATCAATGTATATACATGTTGAGATTCTAATAGTAAAGTACCTGCAACAACATCAGTGGCAGCTCGCACATCTTCCTGAGTCATACGAAAAACTCTCCCTTGAGCTCCCCCTCTTGGTACTCGAGGTCGACCTCGAACAACACTAGTCCCAGACTGGGCAGGTCTACCCGGCTTGTCCACGGTCACAGACTGCTGCTGACTCTGTACTGAAAAACCCTGTCTCTGTGTCTGCCCTATAGTCCTCTGGGGACACTCCCTCCTACGATGCCCTGTCTCTCCACAATGATAACATGCAACATCTAGATAGGGGCAATCCCTCCATCTATGTTCTTGTCTGCATATATAACATCTGCTAGATGTGACCGAACAATCTCCAGGATGTTTACGATCGCATCTCACACACAGGGGATAAGTAGTCATCCTAGAGCCCTCTGCAACTCCTCCTGGTAAACTAGTCTGTGGGCGTGACCACCCTCCCTATGAGCTCTGCATAGGTCTACTCGATGTACCCCCTGATCCCAGATTTCCTCCCTTCTTTCTGAACTGACCAAAATGTCCTCCTTTTCCCTTTTTTGAAAAAGGAGGTCTCCCTATAAATGATGGAGGCTCCTTACGCTTTTCTACTCCCATAGTACCCTGTCCATCACCTACTCGCCGCCCTGCGGCTGCCACGGCCTCTAATATATATCATTGTGACTTCCATCTTGATCCAATCATCCTGGATCACATCCCAATCATCAAACAATAACGCAATACTTATACTTATCAATTAATAATCAACATAAATGTACTCCCAAAGCAACCCAAAGGATAAACAAATTCATCACAAACATAATAAATGCTAACTAACTACATAAATACAACATTAAGATTAAGAGTCATATTATGTTTATAATAAATCTTATCTTATCATTTTGAAAATGATTTGATCATACTAATAACTATACATATATATATATATATATATACATCCACTACCTATTACACATTCTACTTGATTTTTGCATCACAAAAGGATTTACATTGAAAGTAAAGACATGAATATTACATTCCAAAATGGTAATTCATAAACAGGAGAATTCCTACATCTAACGATCTGCATCACCTCGTGGCATACCTGTTTCAACAACAACCATATTAATTAACTTTCTCATTATATTAATCTAATATTAAATAATTACTCTTAACCTTTGAAATTTAGTACTTCTACTTCAATCTAACTTACTCCTATAATTTACATAATCTTTTTAGGACTTAAAAATCCAACTAATTCCTCTTAATTACCAAATACATCTAACACTTCCATATAGATACCCAAAATTCATTTTTTTCCTTCCTCGGTTACCAATAGACCCAGTAATTCCATTCGAATTACCTATCATCCAGCTAACCTCTTTTGTTAGCCAATCAATCCGGTAATTCCATATGAATTACTCCTTATCCAGTTAACCTCTTTGTTAACCAATAAACCCGGTAATTCTCTTTATTACCCAAAAATCCGACTAACCCATTTCGGTTAGCAAAATCAATCCGGTAATTCCATATGAATCACCCAGTATCCGGCTAATCTCTTTTGTTAGCCAATCAATCCGGTAATTCCATTCGAATTACCTAGCATCCGACTAATCTCTTGTATTAGTCAAACAATCCGGTAATTCCATACGAATTACCCCATATCCGGTTAACCTCTTTGTTAACCAATAAAACCGGTAATTTCACATAATCATAACTCAAATTATTCATTTGCTCCATTCATTTAATATCAATTAAATAAGCAACATAGATAATTAGGAAAACTAAAAATTACAAAATGAGGTGACGAATTCACCTACCTTCTGTTCGGGATGACCCAGCTCCTCCTGTCTGATAACCAGCTCCAGACACAGCTCCTGAATCAATCAAGTGTCATTATATCATTAGTCCATCAATATTTTTTTCTTATGTGCCGAAACATAAAGCACATAATATTTTTATTAGTAATTTGTTCTAATAAAAATTCATTCTCAAATATAACATCATTATTTTACATACAACCTCATATTTAACTCAAGTTACTTCTTTGTTTTCTCTATGTTCATAATTCCTCCATCAAATAATTCTTCTATTCTTTATACCCTCACATCATATTATTTATTTTATTTAAATACTATATTCAAACACAATCTAGGCATCTTGTCTTCATATTTTCTTTTAACTAGTTTATTTCTCTTTTAATTTGAATTTACATATTATTATTTTCTCAACTTAAATGCTATCTCTTCATTTAGTCTTTCTTACATTTTCATTTATCATGATTAAACATGGTTTTTTTTTTCTAAACATTAACATCAAAACTCATTCTCCCATTTTTTTTTTTTTTTCCTTCATTGGCCGAATGTGATGTTCTTTTTCCTCCCCCAAATCTTTCTTCATTTACTTGTTATTTCAACTTGTTTTCATTCTATTCCTCTTCAATTTCATCATTTTCCCTTCCCCTCCTAATTCCCCCAAATTCACATAAGAACCCTAAGTTCAATAATCTAGGATTTAAGGGAAACTAAGGTAAAGTTCCATGAAATTACTTCCTAATTTAATCAAATAAGCTTAGGAAAAACATCTAAATCAACATTAAATCCAAACTTCTCATGCTTACCTATTGCTTTTCTTCCAATTTCTCTTCTCTTCCAAGGTTAGCTGAATTCCCCTTCTCAAATCCTCCTTCCTTCACTTGATTTAGTGTTTTATAGGTTTAACTTGCAAGTTTATAAAGCTATTCTCTCAATTTCCTTATTGTTTTTCCTTACTTTTCTCTCTATCTCTCACGTTATGCTCTGTTTTTCTTTTCATCTTTTTGTTTCTGCCCATTCGGCAGGTAATAAAAGAGAAGGAGGGCTTATATATTTTCTTTTCAATGGCAAATAACTATTCTACCCCTAATGAGTATTTTTACCTCTATTTGACGGTCCTTATTTTTTTTGCTAGCACTACCGAGCTCCATTCATCTTAAAATTTTAACCAGGTTTTATTCAGTATATTTTAAGGTTCCTCATAAAATTTCGGCTCAATCCGATGGTCGGATTAAAAATTACGTCCAATAACGTAAAACTAGTCGAATTGTGATTTTTCGTCAAATTTCCGAATTTCTCTAAAACTTCTGAAATTTTAACCCAAGCTAAGGCATGATATTATAACACTCCACGCAAATTTTCAGAATTTTCTGAGCACCCAATCAAGAGTTACGAATTATTTTATTTTACCTAAAACTAGTCAATTTATGATTTTTTCGTCAAATTTCTGAATTTCTCCAAAAATTCTGAAATTTTAACCCAATATAAGGCATGATATTAGAACGCTCCACGCAAATTTTCATAAGTTTCTGATCACCCAATCAAGAGTTATGAATTATTTCGTTTTACCTAAAACTATTCAATTTATGATTTTTCACCTGGAGGTTTTACAGTAAGAATAAGTATAATATAAATTCAATATGGACTTCAATGCTTATATCCTAAATAACTTGCCATTAACATGTCTTATCATTTTTATCTGATTAATTCTTAATACCTTGCTTGTTAAATGGTTAATCTAGATTTGTGTTGTATAACACTTGGTACAACAAATGCTTGACACTTTCATAGCCAACCGTATGGTATAACCTACACCTGTGCTATGAAAGGAACTTGATTTGTTGTTAACATAAGTTAGCATCATGAATTCCTGACAATATTTAAGAGTTTGGTGTTACTTAAATAAGATAATTAATATGATCATGTTAACATTTTATAATGAGCTATTAATGACAAATCATCCGATTGGAACTTGCTTTGTGTGTGGTTTCCAATTGAGTAATAAAAAGAGTTTGTACTATACTGGTTTGAAATACCATTAGTGGATCCTCTAACCTTGACATCTGTTTTTATTATTATTTAATCCTCATATTAATCTTACATCTCAAAGTCCTCTTTAACTTCTTCTTCTTCTTCTTCTTGTTATTAATAATTTTTATAGTTAACCTCCATGTGGTTCGACCCCGGTTTTGCCGGGTTATTTATTACTTCGACACTCCTACACTTGAAAAAAGATATCAATCTTTCGGTCGTGTCAACACACTCTAACTGGTAATAGATACACTTAGTTCCAACCTAGGTTTATGATTATAATAGACAGGGCATTCACTAGTCTAAAGTGTTTCTTGGAATTTCCTGCTTATAAGCCTATCTAGTTAAAGAGGGGTATATCTAAAAAATGTCTGATTTATTTGGGAGAAAAGACATTGTGATGGAGTTGGAAGCCATTTAGATTTCTTAAGTATTGATGGCAATACCTACATTTCTTATATTCATTGCAAGATATGTGGAATGTGGTTTGTATGGTTGAGCCTAACCATTTGAAATTTGCTAAGAAACTAAGCGTTCTTAGATGAAAGCTAAAGGAAAGGAAATGAAATGTTATCTGATTTGGAAATCTAGATTATATCATATCTATTTCTTTAAAAGATAGGGTTCTTTATATGATATTCAGTATAAAGCCAACATTTTTTTATCTAATCTATTTTATAAATAAGATTGGGAGTGGCTAGAGTTGGGTAGTTTGAGTTTTAAAAGATTAAGTTGTGAATCAATAAACTAGTTATAGAGGGAAGTGACCATGTAGAAGGTTAAAGATGTTGTTTGGAGTTATGTTGGTATAAAGACTTCAGAATTAATGGTTTCAATTTCAATTTTTATAAAAGGAATGTTTTTTATCGGATAAGATATTTGTTATCTAGGTTCAAAATTCTTTCAAACAAGTGTTAAGCCTGATGGCCATAAACAATTTTTACATTATCATAGTTCCAACAATAAAGGGTGTTGCTAGATTCGTTGATTGCAAGCCTATTAATCATAGTGAATGGTTTGTATAAAATCATTAAAATATGCTTTATCTAAAGGTTGAATAATTTCATGCAATAGGTTATTAGTTAGCATCAATCATCTTTTGATTTTAGGGCTTAAGCTTTAAAATCAATTTCAAGAAGCATTTGATTTAGTTATGTAGGAGCACATTATTCAAGTAATGAACTATACAAGTTTTGGTATTAAAAGGCAAAATTGAATTAATCAATGCATCTTAACCTTAAGAGTAGCCATCCTTATTAATGGATCACCAATTGCTAAGTTTTCTGTTTTCTTTTCTATTTGATGTAAAGGTAAAGAGTTTTTTTTTTTTAGGTTAGTATTTTCAATTTAATTTCTTTGGGTGGTGATATAGCTATAATTTAGTCCCAATAAGCTGCCTAGTCTAGGAGAAAAAAAGGTCTAGCTAAGGAGAAGAGGGCCAAAATTGAGCAATAAGAAAAAGAGAGGAAAATGACTAACTGGGCTCAATAAGTGAAAACCAAACAACAAAATAAAAGGATAAGACAAGGCCTAACAAAAGCCAAACCTAAATAGGAAGAGAAGAGGAGAAGAAGAGGCCTAACGAGGGCATAACCGAACACCAAAAAAATAAGAGAAGAGAAGGAAGAAAAAAAAGGCAAACCAAGCCCAAAAAAAGAACAGGGGCAAAATCAAACCCACTAAGCCTAGCATCAAGAAGAAACATTGATGTAAAATAAGCCTAATAGCTGGAAGTTGGGTTTAAATTAGAGCCTATTGATCCTTTGGTGTTTCATGCAAATCTCTTTGTGGCACACCAAAAAATGATTAGTTAGGCTCATTTAATCATCACCGCCTCCTAAATGCCTCACTTTACAAGTTATTATTGTGGTTCTTACCTGAATGTATTGTTTCATAAGTTAACAAGGAGGGTACCTCCATGAACAATTTATTTTACAAGAAAGTTGTGAGCTCGTTTATAATAAAGTAATTATTTTTAATGATTACTCCTCTAGGTAGGTTAGGCAGAATGCATACAACCTTATTACCTAAAGTACAAGTGCATATGATCTAGAGGTATATAAATACCCAAGGATCATCATGTATGAAGGAAAAACAACAAAACCTATCTTAACATACACCTCTATATAAAATCACATAAATAAAACAATCTCCATACTTTCAACTTCTCTTTCATACATTACATCTCTTTACACTTTGTAACTTAAGCATTAGAGCGTCTTTTTATTTACAAAGAGGACTTGTTTTGCATGAGTATTGTAATCAATAACCCAACCTAATTCAAAAAAGTAAAAAAAATTATAAAAGCCTATCAAACAACTATGAAAATCTATGAATCATTTGAAGTTTTTTAAAAAGTAAGCAGAACCTAAATAATAAGGAGAAAAGACTAGCACACCTTATAAAACCTTACCAAAATTTAATGTGAGATATGATTTCAGTTTGAGGTGACTCCAACAAGAATAAACAAGCTTATAGAAAGCAAATATTATTTAACTTATGATCCTCAAACCTATGACATTCACCTAATTCACTCTCAAAGATAGAGAAAAGGTGACATTTCCTTATAAAGATGCCTAGGTGATTATCACCATGATCTCTAATAAAAGGGTATTGACCATGAGTCACATATTAATATTTATATATTTTTATGATAACAATTACAATTAAATACACCAATAATATGCTTGGTTGAGAATAAGTTTCTACGAGTTTTATACGAAGATCACATCAATAAGCATAAAGAATTGAATGAAGAAATCAATCAACAAGTCCATGATACAAAGCAAGTAAAGACTTAGCTCTTAAGGATTCATTTTTAGTGCAAATTGTATAAATCTTTGTATCTTACTTGATAGCACAAATAAAAATAAATTTACACACTTCACATTCCATGCATTATAAGATCGATATGGTTTTAGTCAGTTCAAGATTCACCTACTTTAAAATTATCAAAACTAGGTTTTAAGTTAACCTAGTCCACAACTTAGCTACACCAAGTAAAGCAGTTGATGACTTGTTCATTAGTGATGAAAACCTAGGAATATGTAGGAACTGATCAACCGAGTATCCTTACTAATATGAACACTATAAAGAAACTAGTTTTTGTTAGAAACACACACACACACACACACACACACACACACACACATATATATAGCTTGTCTAATGAAAACATTGCATAGAGAATAAAAGCACATATTATATACAAGCTATCTTAAGAGCAAAAACACTTTAGAATCACTAATCCCTAATTATACTCATATTTATGCATTAAAATCTTGATAATATTACACAAGAGTATACATTCTCATTCTCATAATACTTAAACACTTTCAAATCCATTAAATGATATCTTGTGAGATATAAAGAGACTAAAACTTTCAATTGTATTATCTACTATTTGAGAAAGTGTTATTACATTTTAAACAATTGTAATGCTTAAGATTTTAAGTGAAAAACTTTTGGTCATTAGCGAGGCACATCACCAAGGTGAGAAATCTTGAATATGACATTTCTTCAAGTGGTGAAAAAGAGCTTTATGAGGATTCATTATGAAGATTGTAATCTTTGGTTTGGATGAGTAAAGAACACAATACTTAAGACTGATTTGGTGCTTGAGGTGTGGATATAGGCTTGCCGAACCACATTAAAAACCAAGTTTACAATTTTTATCCTTATCTTTACTTTAAGCACTTTAATTATATTGTTGGTTAATTATGTTTAATTGAATTAATTGCAATATTTATTATTATGAATGGAACACCTAATTTACCCCTATTAGATGTTATTGTTGCCTTAATCCTAGAACAACAAGGGGTATATAAGGTGTTGGTGGATGATGAAAGAACGATTAACATTATATCAAGAGAAATAATGTCTTAGATGGGCATTGACCTTTTCAAGTTGACTCTAGCTAAAACAATCCTAAATAGGAAAAAAAAAGTAGAGGTTGGCCAATGGAAGGTGCTCTAGAATACCAATCACAATTTAAAATGATCTAATTATACACTTTAACAAACCTCTTATAACTATCAAGATGGATTTGGTTTACAGTGCCATTATTGGAAGACACTTTCTTTATAAGATAAATGAAGTGATTAGCTCCAAATATCTAGCTATGAAGTTCCATACTAATAAGGGAGTGGTGACAATAAGATGAAATCAAATGATTTTTAAGAAATGCACCATTACTTGCCTTAAAGGTGAAAATGCTTTGTTGGTGAAATAAAAAAGGCTCCTCAAAGAAAAACCACAAATGAGGACCAAAGCTATAAAAGTTTTGAAAGAAGTGAGTCTTCACAAATAAGGAAGAACCTCCGCTATTAAGATTAGGTCCACTTTGGACCACATGCAAGAGAAATCCTTACTAGAGCTCTTTAAAATCCAAAAATAGAATTTTACCTTCTAACCTACAGACATGCTAGGCATTATAATAGATGTGTCCTCTTACAAATTGAATGTTAGTCCTTCTTTCCCCCTATTCATTAGATGAAAATAAACTATGATAGATAAAGATAAAAGACCATATTCAAGGAAATAAACAAGTTACTAGAGGCTAGTTTCATCCATGAAGTGATGTATATCCTGTTTGACTTACAAACATGGTCATGATTAAGAACATCTTTATGACCTCAAGAAAGGTCCTTTTTTATTTCATAATAATACAAGATAAAGTTAAATCGCATAAAGTGTACCTTCGCTATAAAAAAAGGAGAAGTTTATAGGATTTTTGGTCAATGACAAAGGAATAGAGTGCAATCTTAAAAACTTCTAAGCTATTTTTGACATGAATCCTCCCTATTCAGTGAGAGATGTCCAAAGGATTATGAGAAATGTGACTACCCTTAACAATTTCATCTTCATCGCCAAGGAATTTTTCTTACCATTCTTAAAAACTTCAAAAAACATCTCCAATTTTAATGGACTTTAGAGTTCCAATAAGTTTTTAAGAAGCTTGAAGCCACCTATTTTCTCTAAAGCATTTGTCATAGCTTAAAAAGGGTAAGAATCTCTTTCTTTACCTAAAGGTGGTAGATTTACCAATTAGCATAAGAGGAAAAAAGGGTACAAAGGCTTGTGTACTACACCAACCAAGTTCTTTAATAAGCAGAGACCATGTATTTAAAAACTGATAAAGTGGTCCTCACACTAATAAGTGTTACAAGAAAGTTGAAGCCATAATTCTATGCACACTAGATAATCATCTTAACTAACCAGATTATTAGACAAATTACAGGATAAATGTATCGAGGCACCTAGTCAAATAAGCCATTGAATTTATGGAGTTTGGCCTCTAATATCAACTAAGACCAACCATTAGAGCATATGCCTTGACATATTTCATCATATAATGCTCATTTATAAAATCACTAATGTTTAAACAATATAAAATGCCCAAATCCAAAATAAGCACGATCATGTGGAAACTTTATATGGACGAGTCCTCCATTATTCATGGATATAGAGTTGAGATTATTTTAACAAGCCTTGAGTGGTAGATTTTCAAATATTGATTTCATTTAAATTTTATCCTTCAACAATATGGTCAAATATAAAGCCTTTATAACAAGTTTTAGCATAATTGAGGCTTATAATGCCTACCCCTTTAAGTGTATAATGATGCTTAACTCATAGTTGAGAAATGTGAAGGACATTTTGAAGCTAAAAAGCCCTTTTAATTAAGTACTAATAAAACATACTTACACACTTAGCCTAAAAGAAAAAGAAAAAGGAAAAACAATCTCCATCATCAAAGTTTCTCAAGAGGAAAATGACTAAGTTAATCTCTTTTCAAAGTTGGTTAGCTGTAATCTGATGAAGTTGTCCTATGATGTTTGAATGTAAATGCTCAAAAGACCAAGCATTGAATAAGAATAGGAACTTGCATCAACCATCCAAATTATAGAAGACTAGAGAACTCAATTCAAACAATATATACCTCCAAGAGAACTACCCCATGATAGAATTAAAGTTGCGTAGTTGAAAGGATGAGAAGTTGGGTATTGTTTTATTGATGGTACATTATATAGAAGGTTAATAATGAATCCCTTATTGAAATGTTTATCTTCTAGAAAAACATATATCTATGAAAGAGTCTACTACATTCATATAGGAGTAAGGGCCTTAGTTGGCCAAACCATATGAGTAGTCTCTTACTAACCCACCATTCTCTAAGATGCAATAAGCTTGGTGAAAAAATATGACAAGTTCCAAATGTTTTCTCTCGTGCCTCCTTAACCCTCCACCAATATGACAATTATTTCTTCACCTTAGCCTTTCTCTTAGTAGAGGATAGACATCTCAGATCCATTCTTTATGATATTGGATGAAAGATAGTTCATTTTGGTTGCGATTAAAAACTTCATCAAATGGTGAACTTCTTGATGAGATCATGTAAGCTTATAAGAGTACTAAAAAAACTTAATGGGAGAAACATCTTTTCTCTTTACTTGTGATATTAAGGTAGTGATACACACAAATATAAGGTGCCCTAGTTATTGAGTGTTACACTTTTCTTTTAAGGAAAATAAGAGAGAACTCAAGGTAAGCCTAGATTTTATAGAGGAAGCTTATTTTGTAGCATATATGAAGAACATGGGATTCAAGTATAATATGATATGGTATTATAAAGTCAAAAACTTGTAGCTCAAAGTGGGAGACTTATTATTGAGAAAACCTAAGGAAAAATATATTTATAAAGGGAAAGGTAAACTAGCCTTAAAATGGGAGGATCATACAAAGTCACTAGAATAATCAAAGCCAACACTTATCATCTCCAAGATATAGAAGAAAAAATCTCCCTCATGTGTTACATTAAAATCATTTGAAAATATATTATCATTAAACATCTTTTATACTTCTCTATGAGTGAAAAACATTTTCACCTTATCTTTATAAAGATTGCTTTTGTCTCCTATTATTCATGAAAATATCTATACAAAAAATCTCCGTATGAAATGTCCATATATTACTTAAAAGAATTTTAAATCAAAGATTATAACATTCAAACAAGTTCATTCCTTGAATGGAAAAAACAAGTTTAAAAGTCCAATCTAGGTAGTATTCAATAATCCCAAAACAAACCCTATAAAACTATGGAGAAAAAGTTATACAAGTAAATAAAACAAGAAATCAAAGACTACTAGTCTACATTAGGGCCCTTACTAGCTAAATATTGACCTCGAGTAACAACTTAAGCATTCATTGATAAAATCTTCTTAAGCACAATAATAGATTATGTGTAGAATAATGATGTAAAATCCATATTAACATTATTTGATAGATTATAAAAAAAAAAGCCACTCATCATGTTCACTAATTGGTCCTCCATAATAGTTCTTAAAGTAAGAGTCCTATTTATATAACATACAACTTTTCAAGATTATCTTCTAGAGCCCGTATATAAGAGAGTCAACAGGGCTTGATCAAAGTCACTTTGAGCCTTATCTAAAGCCATCTTTAATTCCTCATTCCTTTATTGGTAGGCCATGAGTTCTTATTTGAGTTGGATGATATATGTTTAAAAGCTAAAAGTTTTATTATATAAGAATCCACTTCTTGAATAAAAATATGGTAAATAGCTTCTAAGTTATGAATCTTATCTTTTTTCTATACTAGTGTTTCCTTCGAGGACTAAAAGGCTTGATAGTATTTTTAAGCCTTGGCCAAAGACCAAGTTATTTCTTTATGATTAGTTTTCTATCATATATTAGGTAATGGTTATAATTGTAAAGCCTACAAGAAAAAAACTTAATAAAATACCAAATATGAAAAAGTAAAAAGATAAAAATACTTGATAGAACACAAGTTATACTTACTTGAAAAGTCATCTTCATAGCCAGTTCTAAATGATCAGAAAAGCTACTTCCACATCTTAATAATTATGGCATCCACACAAATGCTTCTATAATGTTTGTCACATGTGTGCAGTGTCGTGGCAATCGGTCCAACCTCAAAGTATATTGTAGTGTTTAACTAGCAAATATAAGGAGACAAGAAATTCTTGTTTTTTATAAGTGAAAAATTTGAATGAGAGTCGCCACCTAGTATTCTGGTCACTAGGAACCCTAACTGGTCTTAGAGATTGGGTATAAAGACTGCTTACGTAAAAGAAAGGTATTAGCACCCCAACTACGCCTTACCTAAGGTAAACTACATTATTTTGTTGTTTGATAAAATCTAAGGTCTTGTTGTGGTTTTTAATTGTCGAATGTCTACGCTTTAAGAAAAGCCCTCCTCTATAAGGAGATATTTATCTTATCGGGTAAAAACCTAATTGTTCCATATCGTCAAAAGAAATACCTTTTTAATATCAGGAATACGTTTTACGTATAAATTCACAATTCCTGATACTAAAACAAAACAAAATATATATTTTTTCGAATTTTTGAAATATTGGCCAAGTTCTCGTGACGTTAATAAACTGGTTATTAAAGCCGAAATGCATGCTAAAACATATTTTTAAAGTTTTTTTTTGTTGTATGAAAATACAATATGATTTTTTTAGCTTTGAGAGATTTGGTCGTATGCATGAAACAAAAATATTTTTTTTATTATGTTTTGATGAAAATCGGGTATTTTAATATCGGATTTGTATCTTTACGATATAAAAATACAAACCAATATTAAGAAAAATCTAGTAGTAAAATACATGAAAAAATTACAATTTTCAAAATAAAATTTTAAAATTTTATTTTGGAATTGGGCTGGACCCGACCCAACCATTTTGGACTGGGCCGCATTAAATAGTGGGCCTCTCCACTGTTCACATGCAACGTGAACAATGGAGGAGGGGTGCATAAGGAGAAGAGGTGGGTAGGCCATGGGTCAGAGGTTAGGCAAGTGCGTGGACTTTAGTCGGCGTCTTTTTGAGTTTTAGGAAAGAGAGGGAGAGGAGAAAAATAGGGGAGAAAAATCTTCTTCTTTCCCTGCGTCATGTGTCGAGGGGAAGAAGAATACCTACAGTGCCGTTCAAAACAACACTGTTTGGGGCTCTCTCTTCTTTTTATGCGAATAATGGATGAAACGGTGTTGTTTTGAACAAAACGTGTCATTTCATTTAAAACAGAATGGCGGCAAAATCGTGTCAAAGTCCAAATCAGTCCTTAATTTGTGTTTTGCTCAATCAAGTCCTACATTGCATTTTTTATTTAAAAATCAATTCAATTGCATCCTGCTAAATTTAATCAGCGGCCCTGAAGTTGGCCACCTTTTTCACTTTAGTCCTTGGTCTTTGATTTATATAATTTGACCCTCAATTGATCAATAAACTTTCAATTTCTTATATTTGGCCCCTGATTCGGTTAATTACAACACCTCTATTTATGCGCCTTTTCCAGTTTGGCCCCTGATTCGGATTTCTTCAATTAAGTCCCTAATTGGCCATCAAACTTCAATATTTATGCAATTAAGCCCTTGATTTAACCGAATCAACTCTCAAAAAATATAATTTGACCCCAGAACTTTAATTTTTCCCAATTAAAGCTCATATTGACTTCAAAATCAATTTTTCTTGCAATCAAATCCTCCATAAATTCAATTAAACTTTCAATAAAATTTAATTGAGTCCATAAACCTCTGATTTTGGACTTCTCTTCCTCAAATTGAATTTTCTTTGTTAGTCGGGCTCTCATCAGTTAACGATATACTGTCAAATTTTAATCCTTGTATTTTTAAACCTCCTCAACCAATTTTTAGCCATTTTCTAGGCACTTTAGCATCCTCTTTTTACTGTTATTATTTTTTTTTGAATATATTTTTGATTTTTTTGCATTTTCTTCTTTTTTATGTGGGAACCCAAAAATAGATTACAACAATGTTATTCCTATGGTATTCTACAACAATGTTTGTGCTATTTTCTCATCATAAATAACTTTAGTCATTTTATTATAGTACATTTTAAGGTGAATCTTTAAACATTGAGCTGCCATATACTTGATAAATTTAGAGACTTTTAATTTTCTAGAAATGCTAACATATAGTGTGTGACTTATTTCATCATCGAAAAAGGGATCTTACAAGTCTTCTAAAAATCTTCTTCTTTCCCTGCGTCGTGTGTCGAGGGGAAGAAGAAGACCCACAGTGCCATCAAAACGACACCGTTTAGGGGTCTCTCTCTCTTTTTTTTTATGTGAACAGTTGATGAAACGATGTCGTTTTGAACAAAATGTGTCATTTCATTTAAAAGGGAATAACGGCAAAATCGTGTCAAAGTCCAAATCAGTCATCAATTTGTGATTTGCTCAATCAAGTCCTACATTGCATTTTTTATTTAAAAATCAATTCAATTGCATCCCTGCCAAATTTAATCGTCGGCCCTGAAGTTGACCGCCTTTTTCACTTTAGTCCTTGGTCTTTGATTTATACGCACAATTTGACTCTCAATTGATCAATAAACTTTCAATTTCTTAAATTTAGCCCCTGATTCGGTTAATTACAACACCTCTATTTATGTGCCTTTTCCAGTTTGGCCCCTGATTCAGTTAATTACAACACCTCTATTTATAATATGTGTAAACATTTGTAGAAAACTCTTCATTTAGTCTCATTTTTATAGTGGAATTTGAAACCAAAGTTGATATAGAATTAATTTTAGTAATTAACACAATTAATTCCCTTCATTATTAATTTTGATTACTCGATATAAAAGTAAAATTAAATTTGATATTTTTTGTTTTAAATTTTTTTTTTTGAGTTAAAAAAATATCCAAAAAATATTAAGGTTACTTAAGAAGCTAATCAGACTTTGTTCATGAGCTTGGATATACTAATGTGATAAAGAAAAAAATAATTCTTCATGGGCCAACGTACAAGCCTAAAAAAAAATGGGTTGGCAACACAAACATAATTGATGCATTGTTCTAGATAAGCCATGCCAATTAGGAGTTGGTGGAGTTTTGAGGAATCACCTGTGGCATTTCATATTTGTTTTTCGTCCCTTACAAACATTAAAAGAACCGGAGGTTCTAGCTATTACAATAGCTTTTCTCCTAGCTAGTAGATTGGGCTGTGGAGTCTATTCGTCTGATGCACTTCATTGGCTTCATAAAAATGATGCAATTCGTGCTTTAAGATGTTCTTAATCAGCTCCTCTTCTCTAGTTAACACTTTAAAATGAATTACTTTTTGTCATGTGCTGAGGGAAAGTAACACTTTTCTAGGCATAGCATCCAAAAGCGGGTAGAATTTTGTACCTTTTCTCTCTCAAATATTGTAATTTCTAGGCACTATCTTGTTGCTTGTCGTTTTAGTTTATTTCTCTTGACTTTCATGTAATTCAATTATTACAATGTGTTCTCATCGACCAACGAAAAAAACATGAAAGACTAGTCATGCGTCTTTATTATGTGAGTTCTTAATTAGAGGCTCAAGCGTGGAAGTAACCTGAACTTTTTGACTCTGTTTTAAATTGATTGGTCGATATTTTCTTTTTCTAATGATGATGAAGATAAGTATTCTTATACAATATGTTAGGAAAATGGTTGGTTAAGAAGCTTGAAGAAAGAAGGATTTATATTACATTAATCTATGTATTCACCTACTAAATTAAAGAAGAGATCTAATTTTGAATAAATGGTTGATTAGTGATGTAAACTGAACAATTAGTGAGTTTTGCATATATATATTAAGAGTGTATTTGTTTTTTAGGTGTTTTTGTGGTTATGATTTTAAAAAAATAAGTTTTAAAAAAATATGGTTAGACAACGACGGAGTAAGAAAAATAAATTAAAAGGGGCCAAATTAAAAATATTTCTTTGTATCGGAAATTCCCGGGTAACATTGTTGTGTAAATATGTCTTTGGTTGCCAGTGGCCTATTAATTGTTTTCCCCTGCAGTTCATGCTCTAATTAGAACTTTCTTTGTAGCTCTTTTCCTACAAATATTTACAAAGGAGGGGCTGGGAAAAACATTTTCATGTAGGGGCCTAGCCCCCCTGCCTCCACCACTATGGTTAGGTGTGGTTAGTTGAATTTATATATGTATTTGATAAAAATTATGATTGAGGTTTATGTGCGGCAAAAAACATGTATAAAATGTTTGGTTGTTGTTGTTTTTCAAAAGTGATTTTTATTTTGAAATACATCAAAATAATTAAAATAAAAAAATTATTTTCGATATCAACGCATCAAAATGTTCTGAAAATACAAAAAAAAAATAATTTGAAGTAAAAAAAATTAAAAAATTTTAAAATTTTAAATTAAAAATAAAATGTTTTTGAAATGCAAAAACAAACAAAATTTTACGAAATTCAGTTAAAAAAGTATATAAAAACTGCTTCACAAAAACTATATTTTAAACTCAATTTTTTAGTAGGTTCCACTATATAAAATATAATTTGATATATTACTAAATATCTAATTATGTTTTTACACCATAAACACAAACTAAAACTAAACAAATGCACCCTAGGAAATCTCGTGGTCATCATTCTCAAGGTAACTACAGACATTTTGGTTATGAAAATTAGTGAGTTTTGCTAGTAAGGCTCACGAAAAGGGTGTTTGATTTGACCTCCTTAAAAGAACAAATTTGTATAAGCGATAACCCTAATGAACTTTAATATTCTTTTATTCTGAAGGGCTGCATTGATGCCACGTGATTGGACTCTTTAAAACTATCAAGAAATGTTAATGTGGCATGGAGTCAACCATTACGAGCCTTTCTTCAAGCCTATCAAATCAAGATTTCCTCAATATTGCCAAAGGTCCCACAATCAAATCGATTGTAGATCCTATCACATATCCTTGATTTACCTTTATAAGCAAAAGCCCCAATCAAGGTGTTTCGCTCGACACCGATCCATGTAGATGTCATTTAGAACACGGATCTGTTAGAAACACGAAAATTAGAGTGTCGAATAATAATGAACGAGGAGAGAGAATGCATGGAAAGGACTTAGTCTTTCTTAGTTTAATATCCTTACACGTAATATTATTATATTTATATTAATATATATTTATTATTAATAAAAAATTAATTTATTTTCAGTATTCATCTAATGTTAAATACTAGATATTTATTAGAGTCATAGAAATTAATACATATTATATTCTTTTTTTATGAAAGAAATCAATTATTCTCATAAGCTGAGGTGTAAATGATACCTAGAACTAATATGTAGGTGTTTTTCATAAAATATATACACTAAACTGAATCGCATGAGAATTTTATACAGAAAAATCACCTATGTCTAAGGAAAGTCTCACATGATGGTTGTGTAAGTGATTCTTAAACTTGAAATTACTAAGTTATCTTATATAAAAAATATTATGCTTTGATTTTGTTACATGTTATCTTAATTAAGGTAACAAAGGGAAAGACATTGGATATAACATGAGTTATATGAAGGTACTTTAGTAATCAAGAGAATTCATCACCTTAGACGAATTAGAAAAAATGTTTAATTTGTTCTCAAATATTATTGACTAGGAAATACTTGGCCAAGGTGGAATGAGATTTGAAAAAAGTTTCAAATCTTATTCAAACATTCAATGACTATTAAATAGAGAACAAACATGATTTAACATGACATGCATACTTCATGTTTTAATGTTAAATTAGAATATTATCGATGAAAGGATATTAATTACATTGAGAAATCAGTCACTAAAAGGTTAAGTTAAACTACTAATGACTTTTCTAATGTTTAGGATATCATGACACATTGCTAGATGATGCACTTGATCTTTAAATATAAATTAATCAATTGTTGAATTGATAATAAATTAAATTGTTTAATTTATTTAATTATAATTATGATATATATTTGGACCAGCATATTATGAACTTAATGAGCTACACACATTAAGAACTATTAGTCATAAACTAAACTAGGATGTTTTAATAAGTATAACTTGATTAAAATATATTTTAGAAATTAAGGACAAGAATATATATATATATATATATATATATATATATATATATATAGAGAGAGAGAGAGAGAGAGAGAGAGACTATATTTCTAAACCTAGAAAATCAAGTAAGGACTTAATTGAGTTCATTTCTAAAATTATCCTAAATTAATATTTGGATATTATTCAAGGGGCAAGTTGATATTTTACTAATTTATAACGTTTTTTAAATTTTCCTATAAATAGTAAGTTATGCCTCTTATTTTTAATAAGTTGTTGTTTGTTTGATAAAAAACTACATAAATCATAAAATAAAAAACTAGCACTCTAGACAGAACAATTCCTCTCTCCTAAATAGAAATTTAGGAGATTTATTATTGGTGGTTCATGTGGATTACTGTTGGAGGCTGGATAATTAAACGATTTATGGTTTATGACAACTCGGCCTTTAAATAATTATTTGAAACTAATGAATATCAGATCTTCAGGTAATAAATCCATAAATAACTCTAGATCTGTATAATGGGATCCTAGGGACTCCCTAATAATTTTGTTGTATCATTTTCGCTGCGTGTATTATATTTGGAAACCCAACAATGTGACCCTGAACAAATTCCATACGTTCACAAGTACAAATAGCAAACTAGATCGCTAACTAATCAAGGTGTAAACTATTTAAAACAACCAACACTTTTCACACATATTTATCACTTGATGGTCGAACCTTGTGTCAATTTGGTGCACCCCACTCCCTTTGGTTCTTGCAAGTTAGGTTTGTTGCAATTCAATACATCTTAGGTTTTGCAGGTCTAGGCTCTTTCATTTAAGCTTCTTATGCTTGCATAAACACAATATTTGACATGAAAACTTATGGTACTTGATAATTACACAGGAATTATGTATATATAATGATGATGTTGTATGGTGTTTTGATTTTTTGTTAGTGCATATGCTTTGTAGCCAATTAGTTGGTTACACATGACATTGATATTATTAATGTAAATATATTTAATTAATTAATTAAAGGATAATTATCTTTAATATTTATCAAATATTTTATTAATGAATCTAAAGTAAAGATAAAGTTCTTAGAACAAAAATGCTTCGCAAGGAAAACTATAAAGTTATAATTATGAAATTCATATTGCATCAAAGTATTGTTCATAAATGTTTCTAGTCAATGCTCCATTAAGACTGAACATTAGTTAGAGTTGTTGAGACTGATACATATTATGTTATTTCCTTTATAAAAGAAAGTGGTTGTTCTTATAAGTTGAGATATGAGGGATATTTAGAACTAATATGGAGGTGCTTATTGGATGATATGTACAATGAACTAACTCGCAAGAAAATTCCATATGGAGAGATCGTTTGTGTCTATGAAAAGGCTCACGTGATGATTATGTAAATAATCTTTAGACTTGAGATTATTAAGTTATCTTATATAAAAAGTGTTATGTTTTTTTTTAAAGTGTTATGTTTTGATCTTGCTACACGTTGTCCTAATCAATGGTAACAAATAGATAAATATTGGGTATAACTTTAACTATATGAAAGTATTTAAGTAATGAATATAGGATTTATCATCCTATGTGAATTAGAAAAAAAAATTCATCTATTTTCAAATAGCATTGATTGTAAATCCTTGTGCAAGGTGGAATGAGATTTGAAAAGAGTTTCAAATCTTACTCAAAGAATCAATAACTATGGTGTTGAGAATATACATGATTTGACAAAGTAGACTCATTCTATGCAATAATGTCTAAATCAAAACATTGTTGATGAAGGGATAATAATTATATTGATAAACTGGTTATTAAAAGGTTAAGTCAAACCACTTATAACTTTTCTAATATTTGAGAGATCATGATAGGTTGCTAGACATTGTACATGATTTTCAAATATAAATTAATTAATTATTGAATTGATAATAAATTACTTTGTTTAATTTATTTAACTGTATTATATTTAGGTTTATAATTTATATTTGAACCAACTTATTAAGAAACCTAATAGGTCAAATACATAAAAACCATTGGTCAGAAATTAAATGGGATGATTAATCAAGTGACTTGATTGTAAATAAATTTTAGAAATCAATTACTAGAATGTAATTATTACATGGGATTACAATTCTAGAACTAGAAACAATCACGTAAGAACTTTATTGGATAACAAATTAATATTTTACTATTTATTGGGTTTTTAGATTTATCTATTAATAAAAAGTTATGCCTCTTATTTTTTGTGATGTAAGTATAATACAGTACAGAAATATCTAAAACACAAAAGAAAATAACCTGCACTTAAATATATAACAATTCTTCTCTCCTGAAAGTTGAAGAGAATTTTCACTAATAGTTTGTATAAGTTACTACTAAAAATAAAATATTTAAATGGTTTATAATTTCTAATAACCCAATACAACTATTCAGCCGACAAAAATATACATGTCCCTTTCCTAATCTTTAGCCGATTTCATTTACTATCATTATCATATGTATGTCCGTTTCGGCGTTTCACAAGCCATGATGAACGCGTCGATCCGTTTTGAAAATGTGATTTCACATCTCAGCAAAATTGCACCCCCGCCCTACGAACTTCCGTCTCTGATCATATAATACGTTGTATATTAGTGCAACAATATGTTTTTCGCAGATGAGGAGGTTATATATTGGTTGATCATTATCCTTTCAGAGCACTATAGTGAAAGATTAACCAAAATAACCTGCACGCACACACACCCATATATAGGGGCTTGGCAAGCAGACAATAAGTGTGTTACTGTTGAATATAAAGCTTATTTTAGTGACCCAATCTAGATCTAACCATAATTCATTAATTAAAAGTCAAAATATGCAAGGATTCCAAGAACCGTCCACTGATCTCTCCCCTTATTTATTTATTTTTTTTCGTAAGAGGGGATTAATAATACCTTGCTATACGTTGTTTTGATAGAACGATGGCAATGATTTGTTTTAATCAAAAGTGCCATGCATGCTGTTGTGCAGAAATTGATAAGCTCATTTGCCAGCAAATATTATTATTATTATTATTATATTCCTTGACATAGCTTTGCGAAAGGATTTTCTAATCTCTAAAAAGCCTTATTACGGATTGGTTCTAGTGCTAAAATCTAGATATTAAAAGATAGATAAAAACAAGGGAAGAGAGGGAAACAAACACACGATCCTACTGCATGGGCTAATTAACAAGTACTAATCCTTAACTAGCCCTATTGCATAAGCAAATTCCTAATTATCGCAGCTTGAGTAGTGTCTGTTGTTTCTAATAGCTCAGAAAGCCGCGCGCTAAGATCATCAACCTCTCTGTGCAAGCTTTTAATATAGTTGCATGTCTCCTGCAAGGCCTTGGCAGCTGAGACCTACGAAGAACAAAAAAATAAATCCAATTAATTTTAAGTTGACAGCTAGGAAATTAAGCACAAGCATATAAGAACAGAAGGTCTTAACATTAGTTAGAAAGTAGAGTGAACGTCATAGCTAGCATACACAGAAGATCTGTAAACATCTCAGTACTCCAAGAAATTGCACAGTACTTGAATATCAGAAATGTTACATGGAAGTTTATCCTTAAAGTTCATGCGTTTTTGTGGGTATTCCATGGATAAGTAGAGGAAGAAGTTACAGCAAAAGCACATGCGCTAGAAATATATATATATATATGATGGAATCGATCAATCTTCAATAATTGTACCAATTATTAGAATTGTTTTTCGCTCGTAAACCATGCACATCCGATCCCTTTATTTTTTCTTGGATTAATTTTTGTTTGAGACCAGACAAATTAATAGAGAAGTTGTAAATATAGTATATGACGACTAGTTATAAAATAGACTTGATACATAGCTAGAGATAAGTAGAAAAGTGTTTTTTCATAATATTATGACTCCTACTATAGTACCTTTTCAGAACGCCGATTGCGAGTCTCGGGAAGAAGTTGTTGCAACTTTGTAACAAGATCAAGGATCTGATCATCATTGATTCTTGAACTACCTGATTGCCTTGTTCGCGACTTCCGGCTAGACATATCTTAATATTAACTTGTAATTAAAACAAAGGTTAGCTGATTAATGATGTATAATTAAGAAACAAAGTAAGGATATATAATTAAAGAAGAAATAATAGTAGTCTATAAATATATATTCAGGGTTAACATGACTAGGCACCAAGTAAAAAGTATATATAGCTAGGTAGCAAGAAAGAAAGTCACAGGGAAAGAAAAGGAGTGAAGAGACTACTACTACAACTACAAGTTATGGAAACAAGTGAGGCACTGGAAGGAGAAAATTAAGAAAGAGAGAGGTAGCAAGAACAAGATCACAAGCAGTGGCGGTGGAGCTGGTGGAGAAAACAGATTAATACATGGGAGAGAGCACTGGGCTAAGCTTGCATTTAAATAGGGGTTTCAGAGAGAGAGAGAGAGAGAGAGAGAATCAAGTCTGTAGAGATACGCCAAACTGTATTTCCTTAGGGTTTGTTTTCAGGTCGGAGTTTGATCGCTACTCGAATCTCACACTCGGAGCCAGCGAGCACGTCAGTCGCTCCACCCAATACCAACTTATTTTATTATCTCCATAATTAACATTGTTTTTCTACCGACCTGACTGGATTTGTTATATATTATCATATAATGTATTAGATTCTTTTACTATAGCAAGACAGATACGGGAGGTGAACGTTTGAAAAAAATAAAAAAAATTAGTCTCCATTAATATATAAATTAGTCTGAAAAGATTTTTATCATCAAATCAAAAAAATGTTATGCACTCTATATTTATTAATTGTTTTAATCAATAATTCATAATTATAGATTATCTTTAAAATGAGCTATGAAAGTATTTTTTTTACTTTTTTCTTAAATAATAGGGAGTGAGGGCAGGGATATATCTTTCAACAAATTCTTATTAAATACTATAAGTTCAAGTTAATATTTGCAGAAAATTTGTATAAATTATAAGTTCAAGTTAATCAATAGTTTAGAGAATATTTGAAGCTAGTTAGTATTTTTTTTTAAAATCAATTCATTTAAGTTGTTCTGAATTTGCAATATCTCAATACAGAAATAGTTCACATATTTTTTTTATATATATTTTTAATATATTTTATTATTAAATATCAAATGTAGCCAGCTCGTTCCCCTAATATCACTTATTATAAGAGAAAAATATAAACTATATCTTGGGACTTTACATAACAACTTAAGTTATTGGGTTGAAATGATTCTTTAACATGGTATCATAACATTGATGACCAAGTGGTCACGAGTTCGAATCTCACCATTCATATTTATTTGATAAGAATTAAGCATAACGTAATGTGGGTTTGTGCAAGTTTCAAGCTCAAGAAACTTTTACTTAAGGGGGTGCGTTAGAAAAAAATATAAATTATATCTTGGAACTTTACCTAATAACTTAAATTATTAGATTGAGATGATTCTTTGATACTTATAAACCACGTCTAATCAAAAGTGAAACCATAGAGTAGTAATTTAAGATGATTGTTAGTTAAAATATCTCAAAAGAAATTAAAGCTATGTCAACTATATATATATATATTTTTTTTATTGGAATCCTTTCTTTCATTATTATCTAAACATGATTATATGGTTGTTATCATAATCAATTACATACGATTCTTGGAGACATAGGGTAGTTAATTAGGGGACATGCACATCAACCATGTTTGAATTATTTTTGATTAGTCAAATAATTTCTAGAATAAATGTTTTTTTTTGTTTTATCTGATAAGAAATAACCACAATTAAAAACTAAATTTCAAGCCGAGATAAATAATAGCTTCATAAACAAATGAAATGTAAGGAATCCTACTTGATTTTAACAAGCTAGAAAGATAATGCAACAAAACTAAACTAGAAAGAAAATATAAGAAAAAAAAATGATAGAAGAAAGGCAAATTGCATAAATAAAATGTATATATGGAGCTAATCATCATTTATAGTAACTAGATGGCCTTAATATATTGTTACAAAGATGAAATCCTATGAAAACCACATTTCCTAACTCTATATAAACTGTACATAGCAGATCAAGAGCTCACAACATAAATCCTAATACAATTCATATCCTTATTAGCATGTCTCTTTCCTAGTAAACGTATGATTCCAACCTAACTTGTAATTTCTGCCTGTGTAATCTATTACAAACTCTTATTCATAGTAGAGTTTGGTTTGTCTAGTCAATAACATGAAACCTTATCTCTATAGTCAATTACTGTATTCTCGTTAATCATGTTTTTTAGCATTTTTAGATGATTATGACATTTGATTTTTTATGTCAGTTGTTTCCTATCTTCCTCGAATCAATTTGGATTCAACTTGGACCTAATCTATTTTAGTATTTGCAATCAATTTTATCCTTGTTTTTCTTATTTAGTAGTGAATAATTACTATTTTTATATAGTCAACACATGGATGTTTGTATTTAGCTTAAATAATCTCTTATATTCTTTGATTTAGGATAAATAAAAAATTTATATTGACTTGCCTTTTATACTAAAATCACTCGATAACACAACCATTATATAATATGGTTGGCTTGTTCTTGTGCTTGATTATGCTTAATCATATCTTATAGTGATCTTATTTATAGTTAATCATCAACACCACGTGTTAGTATTGTCATAGGTTTTTGTTATTGATTATGGATAAAACAACATGTCTTTTCTGATCTCAAAACATGTTATCTTAATGAGGTGTATAGCATCATACTTTCTCACTAGTATATTTAGATATTGCTTCCTTCTAAATTAAGTATTGGTTAGGCAACCTTGTTACAACCTTCTCTCAAGGTCTAGGAGATTTTGGCCATCACTAGCCAATTTGTTATCCTCATCATTGAGTTATAAGATAATGTATGTTATTTCTTATGTTTTTTCAATTTAGTATAAGTAGATATTTTAAGCTTAATTAAGGTCTTGATCAATTGTTGAGTTATGACTTGTTTAGCTTTGTCTCCTAAGTGTTTTTATTTAGAAAGAATGACATGATAGTTAAGGAATATGTAAAACACACAAGAAAGTATTTTTTTAAAATTCTTATGCCAATTCTTTGGTCTTGCCATGATCGAGGCAACTTTTTCCAACTATAGTTTATATGATTACTTCAATCTTCTATCTCATAACTGATCAGACTATTTTTTATAATTTTCATTTATCAAAGAGTCCTTTTAGCTTAGAGGTACTTAGTGTTATTTTTAACTTAGATAATAAGTCATTATTCATCTTCTTTTCTCAAAAGGTTTATAGGACGAACTTCCAATACCTTATGAATTTAATTCTTAAATATAAAACAACTATTGGTGTCATGTTTTAATGAGTAATGCCATTTGTAGTGTTTTTTCCCCTAATTTGTTTAGTTAAGGGAATTGTGTGACTGCTAAAAACCTCGATTCCTCCCTCACTCATTAGTTGGTTAAATATTTCTTGAATTTTTTTATGTCAAAAGTATAGTTTTTACTTTCATTGACAACTTTGGTAATCTTTTTTCTTTTTTCTTTGCTACCAGGCTTGTTGGACTATTTAGGCTTTCTTCAAGCTTGAGTTTTATTATTGAAATTAGTTATTGTTGATCTTCCTTAAACTACTTGTTTTAATTTGATTTATTTATTGAACGAGGATTTTGACCTCATTCAAGCTAATTAGGTATGTTCTTTTAATGAGATTATTTTGACTTTTTTTAAAACCATATTGATTTTACCGTTTGAAATCAACTTTAGCCTCTTTTTTCCTGTTTCGTTGTAAGCAATTACTGTTTTTATTTTGTCTACGTGTGTGTGTGTCTTTTTTTTAGTGTAAACATGTATAAAGAACCAAAAAGCATTTCGTGATGCACAAACTAGTCACTTAATATTATCAAAACGCAATAATTAAAATCATGAAATAGAGCTCAAATCACAAGCCACCAATGACTTAGTAAAATAAATATACGAATTAATAGGTCTAGTTTTTCAACAGTAACTTCTACTACTATGATTAACGAGCCCTCACTGTTTGAGAAACAGCCAAATTAATGAGGGGATAGGAGTAATTAAAGGTTGACTGGTCAAAAGTGCAAAGCAAGCTAAGCTAGCACACCATGTTCTTGCCCAAATCACAGGCACACCGCCACACGTGGTGGTGTCTCGTATCCCAAGTCCTTCGCGGTACAGATATATTTATTTTTTAACTGTAACCACAATATTCTATACATGTATTTTTCCTACTTTAATATTTTATTGTATTTAAAGTTTGTGGTGTTATATGGTTTGCCTCAAAAACGGTCTCCAGTGAGATCACAGCTCTTTATAATATTTAAGAACACGGTTAAAATTTATATTTTTTAAAATTATTTTTATATATTTTAAAATTATTTTAATATACTAATATTAAAAATATTTTTTAATATATATATATATATATTATTTTGATGTATTTTAAAGTAAATTTTTTTAAAAAAATAACTGTTAATATATTAAAATTACCTAATTATTTTATAATCTGTAGCGAAGTTGTTCAAATTAAATTACAGTTAAAGATATACCTTAGAAAATAGAAATTAATCTTATTCTTCTATAGATCAGGTTTTATTTTTCTACTTTTAGAGGATCACTTTGTTTTACTTTCTCATCTTGTAACTATATCGCTGCAACTTTCTGTACTTCTTTTTTTTCATTTTCATTAGTCAATTTGGTGCTATTAATGAAATCTATGTCTGTGAAAAGACAAGAGTTAATACGTGATAATATTTTTCATTTTTTAAAAAAAGACATATATTGTATAATTTGTTAAAGACTCATAAATGCAGTATATATTTGTTATTTATTTTAAAAAAGATTATTTTATCTTTTAAATGAAATAATGAAATAATGAAATACTTAGCTTTTCATCTAAAAAAATAATAATTGAATCTAATAAATCTTTAAAAGAATCTCCTTCCAGTTTCAAAAGTTAAGGGTCGTTTGGTACCATTTCCTCTTCCTTTTCTTTTCTTTTTATGTAATCTTAAAAAAAAAATCAAAAAATATTTCTTGTTTATAGGTTTATGAAATTTTTTTTTATAGATTTTATTAACTTATGAAAAAAAATTATATTATTATTATTTAAAATATAAAAAATTATACTATTATATATTTAATTAATAAAATAAAATGGATGGATTGAAATGACAACACGATGGTAGTGGTGACAATAATAATAGTAGTTATTATAACCCAATTTTTATCTATTTAAAAACAAAAAGATTTGCATTATTATATTTTATAGGCAAAATTTGATAGATTTTTTAGGGAAAATTGCATAAATTAGATGGCTAAGGACCAAAATAAAAAAAGCGATTAAAGTTAATGTTAAAAGAAACTAACCATCATGAATTGCTCACAAGTACATTGTCAAAATAGCCACCAATCATATATTAACACCTCCTATCAAACAATCCCTGATTACATTACATACATGTTATAAAAAGAATGGGTTAGGTTTGGGCCTCAGGCCCAACCAACCCAAGTTACTTTTGGTTAAGGTTGTATTTGGCAATATCAACACCTTCTATAAAATGCATCCTTATTTCTTTTCCATGTATTTTATTTCTTTTTTATTTTGATATTTAGCAAAATGAACTCCTTTTAAATATAAAAAAAAATCAACAATATTTGGAGATCTTCATTGATTTATTTATAGTCCCCTCGCGTGTTGTTTATTTTTTTTTCTTGGCGTATTGTTTTTTTATGCTACATGTTCAATCTACAGACCATTACTATTAAATGTGAATCTTTTATGCAATGTATTCTTTCCTTCTTATCTAAAAAAAAAGTAAATAAAAAAAGTAAACAAAAAGAGAAAGGCATAAAAAAAAAATTGTTTCTTCTTCAATTAAAAATCCTAATTTTGCGAACTTATTAACTGGTGCTAGAGTCAGAAATATCGCACTTTTTAGGTTTGTGCAATATTTATCAACACCAAAGTTGGAAATATTTGTTGGTAAATGTTCATTAACGCCAGAGTCTAGAACATTATAGGAAGAACAAAAAGAGAAAAAAAAAACAAACTTTTAGTAATTTAAGACAAGACCAACAATACAGCCTGCCTTAAGTTGGACGTTTAAGGGGTGATTACACCTATCCTTTCGCGTAACTAGTTTTGTACCATAGAATCTATGTTGACCAGTTAGGGTTTCTAGTGACTATAATACTAGGTGGCAACTCTTTGAACATAGTCCTTTTTTCCCCCAAAGAACAAGATGTCAGATATCCGTTCTTTTTCTGATAATTTACAAGATTATTTTTAATCAATCGTCGTGATGTTCAAATGTGACAGAATGGCGACTCCACCACGAACTTTTAGGACTAAGCTTTGTTATTTGTTTTTTTATTTATTACTATCTCGTTTTTTGTGCTTGTTCGATTTATTTGATTGCCTTTACTGCTTTAGCATGTATCCCTATTTATATTTTCATGCATCACTTCAAGAGCACACACCTTGAAATTTAGGATGTATGGAGCAATAATGATACCCCAGTGATTTTAGTCTTGGTAAGATTCGTGAAACTATCCAACTCTTATTTGATTGTTTACTTGATGATGGTTAATATGCCAATCTGATATTATTCATGGCCTTTATCTTTACACTACTTGTAAGCCTCATATCGACCTTTTGAGGACGATTGTTGAGCATTCGAGAGACCTTTTAAGCCTAGATAGTAACCTACCCCCATGATGCATGTCGCACGTGTGCGGCGGCGCGGCGATCGTCCACCCTCAAGGAAAAATCAGAATATTTATTCCTGACAAATGAGGAGAGACAAGGAATTCTTGTCTCTACAAGTGAAAATATGGACTGGGAGTCGCCACCTAGTATTCGGGTTACTAGGAACCTTAACTGGTCTTTAGAGATCGGGTACGGAGACTGGTTGCGTAAAGGGAAGGTATTAGCACCCCAACTACGCCCTACCTAAGGTAGGCTGCATTGTTTTAATGTCTGATAAAATCTAAGGTCGTGTTTGTGGTTTTTTTTTGTTCGGAATACGCATTACATGTAATGTCATACCCCAGGTCTTATTGTAAAAAAAATGAAACATCCGGAATTTAAATATCTGGAATATGTATTACGTATAATGTCATATCCCGGATATTAAAAAAAAAAATAAAATTTTTATTGTTTTTGAAATTTTGGCCAATGTTCTCTAGACTTTAATAAACTGGTTATTAAAGCCAAAATGCATGCTAAAATATTGTTTTTTTGACATATGAAAAATACGATATGATTTTGTAGATTTGAAACACTTGGCCGTATGCACAAAAACATTTTTTTCTCTTTTTTTCTCAATTTTTTTTATTTTTGGAAGTTTTTGCCGAAAACCAGGTATTTTAATATCAGATTTTTGTATTTTTAACAACATAAAAAAATACCACCAAATATTAATCAAAATGACATAAAAATTACACGGAAAAATTATAAAATGCTGAAACAAATATTTTTGATTTTTTTCTTTGAAATGGGTCAGATTAGGCCCAAATATATGGGCTGGGCCGAACCTGGCCCAAAGCATGGGCTGGTTACTGTGCACATGGTAACCGGGTTACTGTGTGTACAGTACCAGAGAATTAATCTGCGGGTTACTGTGCACATGCACAGTAATCGTGAATTAATTAGCGAGTTACTGTGCACAAAAAACGACGGGAAAGGCTACCTGCGGTGGTGATGTTGGACTCTCTTATCTGCTTCTTCTTCTTCTGCTTTCTTCTCTTTGTCTCTCCCTTCTCTTCTCTTTTTTCGTTTTTTTTTTAGCAGCCCTCCCCTGTATTTATAGGAAAAAACAGGGGAGACGTCATGGTGGTGGCCGCCGCCCCCTCCACTATCGATCCGTGGATAAAAGGAGGAGGCAAGTGGGTGATTGCGGGCGTCTTATTGCGCCAAATCCGGGTGAGAAATTAGGTGAAAAGGGGAAGAAAAAATCTTCTTCTTCCCCTGCCTCGCGCGTCCAGGGGAAGAAGAAGAGCTACAGTGCCGTCAAAACGGCACTGTTTTGGGCTTCTGTTTTTTTTTTTTTTTAAGCAACAGTGAATGAAACGACGCCGTTTTGGTCAAAACGCGCCGTTTAATTTAAAAGGAAAAGGCGCCAAAAGCATCAGATTCAAATTCCGGCCCTCCATTTCCGCGCGTTTTACAATTTAGTCCTTGGTCTCGGATTTCTTCAATTCAGTCCCTAATTGGCCATTAAACCTCAATATTTATGCAATTAAGCCCCTGATTTGACCAAATTTACTTCCAAAAATTATAATTTGACCCTAGAAAATTAATTTCTCCTAATTAAAGCCCAAATTAACTCCAAAATCAATTTTTCTTGCAATTAAAATCTTTATAAATGCAATTAAACCTTTAATAAAATTTCATTGAGTCCATAAACTTCTGATTTTGCATTTTTCTTCCACAAATTGAATTTTCTTTATCATCGGGGCTCTCATCAGTCAATGATATACTGTCAAAAATTAATTTTTGATTTTTGAACATCCTCAATCAATTTTTGAGCATTTTTAGGGCGCTCTAGCATTTTTTCACTGTTATATTTTTTGATAATATATTTTTTGTATTTTTTTGTATTTTTTTTTTATGTGGGGACCCAAAAATGGGTTACAACAATGCACTTAACGACTATAACCAATCTGTTAGGTTATACCTTGTGTAATCTCATTATGGCCACCCCAACATGCAACATCTTGAATTCCAAGACCATTGGGTGTAAAATGGTCATCACATAGGATACAAGAGCCTGAGTTGTTACAGTTGATAAAAAAACGGACCGAATTGAATTAACAGTTGAAAGGTTTATCAATAGCTCAAACTTAAGCAAGACTAGACAAAGATCCCCTCATTGGCATGATGATGGCTCAGGTCCCTAAAATCCATGAATAAACTACCATTGTCACCTCGTGAAGGGCGAGTCTATATTGAATTTGCATTTTCCTTTTTGATTGCATAATTTTCATTTACCAGACTCAAATATAGGTTCCCCATTGAAACACCCCGATAACACTCAACTATGAAAATGACAAATGGATAACAAAGAAAGAGCTCAATTGGAAGCTCAACACTGAAAAGAGTTGGAAAGTCTTAGAGAAGTAGTCACAAGGCTTATTAATCTACTCAAAGCAAGCCTTGAGATCTAAATCTGGAGAAAAAAAATTATAGCTCAGCCTGAAACTTTGCTCTTAAACCCACAAAATCTAGGGGTAAATGAGGGGTTATTTAAATCTCAATCGACTACAGATTCCCAAATTACTCAACTAGCATATCCTATAAAAATATCGTCTACTATTTACCTTAGAATGAAGGAATCTCAAAAGAACAAGATGGTAAGAGAAGATGACCTTGACAAATTGGCTACCCTAGAGCAAAAGATGAGGACATTCAAGGGAACTGGCCAACATGACCATATAAAGGCCACAAAAATGTGTTTGGTGGCCAATGTGATCATTCCCAAAACTTTTAGAGTGTCTAAATTCGTCAAATATACAGGAACTCAATGCCCTGTAACTCATGTCAAAGCATACTGTACTAAAATGGCTAAGGTTGTCAATGATGAGAAATTGTTGATTCATTTCTTTTAAGACATCTTGAGTGACGCTGTCTTTATTTTGTATATGCGATTGAAAAATACCAAGGTAAAAAAATTAAAGGACTTGGTTGATGCCTTCATTAGGCAATATAAGTTCAATATGGATGTGGGCCTTAATAGGTCAAACATACAAATAATGGAAAAGGATAACAAGGAGTCCATAAGATAATTCACCCAAAGATGGTGTGAGATAGTCGCATAGGTTAATCCTCCTTTGTTGGAAAAAGAGATGATCAATTTGTTTGCCAACACTTTCAAGGCCCTATACTTTGAATACCTAGTTGGAAGTTTTGCACAATATTTTTCCAACCTAGTTGTTATAGCTAAGAGGATTGAACAAGCCATCCGGTGGGGAAAGATTGTTAACTCATCTAAAAGAGAAATATTTCACTAGAAAAAGAAAAGAAACTAAGGTTCACAATATCAAAATTGGTTACAAAGGCAAGAGAAAGAACTACATAAATAAAAACACTTAGAGATCAATCGTCTAGAAAATGAAGCCACGGCGTCGTTAGGCCAAGACTGGTCGATGCATAACTCAATTGACTATTGGAAAGGTGTCCTTATCAAGGTGTTCGTAGGAGAGGGATGATTGGAAGATTCCAATCAATGGTTTCTAAGTGTTTAGCCCTTTTATGTATTATAGCTCAAGATGTTAGCATACGATTTTTGTTATTAAGCCTATTTTCTATGAAATAATGAGTTTGTCCTTTAATTGTGTACTTTCCTTTGATTTATAGCCAAATATCTTGAAAGGTGCTCCCTCTAAGACTCACAAAAACACTTTTGAAGCTTCACATGATCTTATAGACGCAATTAATTTCTTTTACCAAAATCTTTTCCCCTTGTGGAATTATGAAAAATTAAACTTGCATTTTGATTTTAAAAATGATTTGATGTTTATTTAAAAAGATATTTTTGACATTCTACTTGAAAAATGACTAATGAATCAAGCAACTCATTCATTGAGGTCAGTAAACTCTAAACACAAATAGAAAAATAAATCATCACCCTCACTTCATGACTCTTGAACTAGGTATTTTAAATGTATGAATAATGGTATATAGTGAACTCGTTGCTCATAAACTCATGAAATGCATTTCTTTGTAAAAGTCTAAACCATCATACTGGACGAGTCAAAGTTTATTGATCTTAATTGTTTGTGCTTGAAATGAGGAAAAGTCATCTTTGTTATTCCTTTCACATTGTAAAATAAGTATATTCCTTGTGCTCCCCTTTTAAGCCAGAATAATTATTCTTTCATGAAAAATCTCTAGGATCACACCTCACACTAGGAAGTAAGTTAAAATTTCAATAAAAAAAAGAGAGATGAAAAGCCATGAGAAAGCCAAAAAGAAAAGGAGCCCAATAAATTCAAATGTTAGGGAGCATGCCTAAATCACAAGGAAAAGTGATAGCCAAAATAAATTGAGTATACCCCAGCCAAAATAATGAAAAAAGGCAAACCAAAGAAGAGTGGCAAAAGAAAAGATGAAAAACACAAAAAGTCAAACTACTGATAGTGATCTTTAGTCTTTGAAACCTTGAAACACTTTTTAAGCCTTATAAATCCTTTTCTTTCATTGTTAAAGACCACAACCTACATTAGATACTTGTAGAAGAGTATTTTTTTTTTCATAAGAGTCATGACATTGAGAACAAGCTACTCATTATTATTTATATTGATAAAATAAGTGTTTAAAAATAGACAAATTCTTATAAAAAAAAACCTCGAGCTTTTTCTCAAGCCCTTCACTTTGAAACCTATAAAAATAGAAAGTCACCTCATGATGCACTTTGACCAATGACAATATCGCCAAACACAAAAGCAAACAATCTCTTTTAAAAATAACCGGGGAGTTACAATATTTCAAAAGTAAATTATTTTTAACTCACATCAAAACAATTTTTGTTTTCAAAATACAAGATCAAGATCTCAAGATTCATTATAGACACGTATTCCTTCACCAAACTGAAAATGAGAGAATGGTTACTCCAAACCATTATTTGTCTGAATCACTGACAAAGCACACTCAGAGGTATTAACCAATACAAGGGGCAACATTATGTTTAAAAGGAGAATTGATCCCTTCTAAATAACCATAAAAATGGAACATTTCCTATAATGAGATAAGGGAGCGTTTTGGTTTACAAAAGGTAGCTTGGTCCTTTCAACAAGTGAAATCGAATGTTATTAACAGTAAGACAAGGGAGTAATGAATGGTCCTCTTAAACTATTCAATGAGAAAGAAAATATCTAACAAGCAAATAGGTCACAATAGGCACCATGAAGGCTGAGTTGTGTAAACAAATCTGGGAAAATACTTACATGAGCCAACTTAAGTGGGCTAGAAGTCAAACAATAAAGATGACCCAAATGAAAGATAGTAAGTCATTATCAATCAAGCAACAAGAAGATTGAGAATAAATGGAGGCCTATATTTTAAATCAGGTAAAGATGCATGTATATCATCTAAACTTTGAGACACTGAATAATGAGTTTTGAAAATTTCACAAGAGAAATCCCTAATGGAATCCATCAAAATAAAGCCACCTCGAAATGGCCAAAAATAAAAAATGCTTTTGAAAATTTCTCACTTTTGAGAAATTCATGACTTGGGTAGGCCGCCCATGAGAATTAAGCCACCTAAAAAACAATCTTTGTATTTTTCCACATGGGTAGGTCACTCATTACAATGAGACTTTTTTTTTCTGAAAAATCTCTATATTTTTTCCACTTAATAAGACCTTTTCTAAAAAATATATGTATTTTTTCCCTTACGCGGGTCACCCATTACAATGAGACCCCTTCTAAAAAATCTCTGTATTTTCTCCCCTAGGTAGGTCACCCATTACAATGAGACCCCTTCTGAAAAATCTCTATATTTTTTACTTAAATAAGTCACCCATTACAATGAGACTCTTTCTTTGTATTTTTTTTCCTTGTTGAGCAGGTCATCCTTTACAATGAGATCTTTTTTCTAAAAACACTTTGTATTCTCCCCCTAGATAGGCCATCCATTACAATAAGACTCCTTCTGAAAAATCTTTGTATTTTTCCACTTGAGTAGGTCACCCATTACAATGAGACCCTTTTTTTGTATTTTTCCTCCTTGGGCAGGTCACTTATTACAATAAGACCCCTTATGAACAATTTGACCATTTTTTTCAAAAAACAAAATCAAAAGAAAAGAAAAGGAAGGACTTTTACACTTATTTTCCTTACAAACTTACTATGCAAAGCCAAAAGAAAATAAATTTTTCAATGTCTTTGCACCATAAGTATTGTAAAGAAAGGACAACTGTTATAACTCAATTTTGACCCACTTGTTTTTAATTTAATTTTAAGGGGGTTAAGTCTTGAAATTAGAAGATCAAGGGCTTGAATTCAAAGGTTCAAAACTTCAAGGACCAAATTAAAAATAGGCATTTCAATTACCAAAACGACATCATTTTCACAACGCGCTGTTTCTTCTTCCTCTGAAGCTAGAAGCACCATTTGTAACAAAAAAGGAAAAAGGGAGAAATGAGGGAGTCCTCATCTTACCCAACAACACAGTCAAGCTACTTTCACGTTTTTGGTTTTCTTTCGCCCCCAAAACTTCATTAAAGCCTTAAAGAAACCACCACCAACAGTCTTGCATGGACGAGATTGTTGGTGTCCCAATCCAACATGAACACAAAGACCTGAAGTCCTTATCTCCACACAAGGATCGGTATCCTGGGGAGATAATGATAAAATTCACAGTAGAAACGCCTATAAAAGGCTAAAAAGGATTAAAAAAAGAGGGCCGAAAAACAAAAAACAAAGGAGAAGAAAAGAAAAGGAGGAAAACAGAGGAAAGCCCAAAGAGGGTGACAAAGACAGAGAGATATAAAAGAACAACAACAGACAGGGAAGCAAGATAAAATGAGAGGAAGGTCATCGCAGGGGCGCCACTCACTAGCCTTCATAGCCATTGACTTTGTTCCCAGCAGTAGCTCACTAGGTAAATTTGTTTTCCCCCTCCCTACATTTTAATTACCATGTTCTTGTAGCAGGCGTGCATGAACAGTTCATGCACGCCTACATGTAAAAAAAAAAAAAAAAAGGAGGGAAATCGGGTTACTGGCTTAGGCTAGTAACTGCATTTGAGCTTGTGGAGTCCAACCCAACTTGTATGACTGGGCTGGACCGAGACCAATAAACAAAAAAATAGTGGGCCAGGTTTGGGCCTTAAGTCCAACCAGCCCAAGCTACTTTTGGCTAAGGGCGTGTTTGGCAAAACACATCCTTATGTCTTTCTCATGTATTTTATTCTCCTTTTGTTTTGATATCTAGTAAAACGAGCTTTTTTTGGATATCAAAAAAATCAAAAAAAAAAAATTGGGGATCTTCGTTGATTTATTCATGGTCTCCTTGCGTGTTGTTTGATTTTATTTTTATTTTTTTTGCGTATTGTTTTTCTGTGTTGCATGTTCATTCTACAAAACATTATTGTTAAATGTGAACTTTTATGCAATGTATTTTATCCTTCTTATCTAAAAAGAGTAAATAAAAAAAGGTAAACAAAAAGAGAAAGGCATAAAAAAATTGTTTCTTCTTCAATTAAAAATCCAAATCTTGCAAACTTATTCACTAGCTCCAGAGTCAAGAATATCGCACTTTTTGGGTTTGTGAAATATTTATCAATGACATAATTGAAAATATTCATAAGTAAATGTACAATAATGCTAGAGTCAGGAACATTATAGGAATAACAAAAAAAATAAAAAATAAAAACAAATTTTTAGCAATTTAAGACAAGATCAGCAATGCAATTTATCTTAGGTAGAACACTTAAGGGATGATATCACATTTCCTTTCGCATAACCAATCTCGTATCATAAAATCTTTATTTACTAGTTAGGGTTCCTAGTGACTATAATACTAGATAGCTACTTCTTGAACATAAACCCTTTTTTTTTAAGAACAAGATGTTAGATATCTGTTCTTTGTCTGATAATTTAAAAGATTATTTTTAATCGTTCGTCGTGATATTCGTCTGTGACATATCTTTACATTTTTAATTGTATCTATGATGTCATTGTATAGTATTTAATTCTCAAATTACCCTTTAATTATGTTTTCCACCAAATTGATAAAATTATATTTTTTTATTCCAAAAAGTTTCTTGATATACATAAGTATATAATATAAAATCATTGTTTTTAATAAATGACACAATCTAATCTTATATAATTGATAATATTTTCAATATATCTCAAATGTTTTTAATTATGTATATTATGTTAGTATATAATATTAAATTCTCTATTATTACCATTTAATCAAGTTCTTATATTCAAAATGACACAATGATAATTTTTATTTTGAAAATACCCCTAAGTTATACATGTATATAATTTTATTTTATTTCCTATAAAAAAAAATTATTTCAGGTTAACATGCCATCCTTGAATATAATTGACATTTTGTTAATTTTTTCATCAAATTACAATAATACATTATATAATATTATATAAAATAATACATTACTTAACACACACACACACACAATGCAATATTGTTGGGAATTCTTTAAACCTCCACTTCTTATCTCTTCACCACAGACAGAGATGTGATCAATGGCAGCTGGTTAAGTTTTGAAACGTGTCTGTTGGCCATTTTTCGAAAGGATTCATGTTGGATACCTTGAAAACACAATGAGATCTACCTAGTTGGCCATGTATATACTGACAAGATTGCAAAGAATAAGCTGGCTGATACGTGTTGATGATCCAAAAGTGGGGGAAAAGAAAGATTCATGACTATATCTTTCAGGTAATTAATTAACAAAAGAAATGACAGTGAGAGGTTTTATATGGATATCTGGGCATGAGGATTCAAATAAAGAACACAAGGAGTGCTCGGCGTGCATCTCGCAGCACATGAGCTTGATCGAACAGACAGCCAGGACTGTGTTCGAAGTCACGAGGTTCCCCTATTTCTTTAAATTCTTCCTCTTTCTTAAAGACGAGTCCAAGTTGACAGTGTCCATTAAAGATATATATCTTGAGATCTAATTGTATCAGATATATTTCCCTTTCAAGCTGTAAGTTGAGAGATTCTTGCTTAATCGCTTGTGATGTTATTGAGATATTTTAATCAATTGTGATGAAATTTGACACCGACCATGTTTGATCTTATGCTTTGTTAAATCAAAGGTACGTGCGAAGTAGTAATGCAGACAGACTCGATCAACTTTATGTATGATTTTGGTCAATGGACAACACCAACTCTCTGCTATATGTCGTCACTTGAGAAATTTGAACGCAGGAATATGCCTCGGCGAAGCTCTGACTTTCTGTCCAGGAGCCGAAAGAAATTTTTAACTAGTTTTTAACTAGTTTATATGACTTTTGGTATCAAAATTGTTTTTAACTAGTTTATTGGTATTATTATTTTCATACTAGATACATAATAATTGAAAAAAAATTAATAAAAATTTATAATATTATTTAAGAACCAAGTCAAAACTAAATAGTAAGTGAATAAGTATGGTAATTTTATTTTTTCTAGGTGTCCAAAAAAACATTAAAAAAAAAAAATAGAAGGTCAAGCCCATCTCCTAGTCCTCTAGCAGCATGCTAGGTGCACGCAGGCCTGGAGGTTAGACCCACACATTTAGCTTTACTTTTTATTTTTTTAATTAAAAGAGTGTACGATATGTCATCTATCTATTATTTAAAAAAAAAAATCAATAATGTGTTGTCCTCTTGCCTAGTTTCCACCTGCCCAACTAAATAGAAATTGTTGTTTCATTTTTAGTACCTAGTAACTTACTTTTCCACCAGTTTTTTACGTGAAAAACAGCATACACAATTCAATAAACTTAATTGTTCTTATAAAGTTTTCAAAAATCGGTCAAAAAATGAAAATCAACTCGAGATTCAAAGTCTTTTTTTGGCCAATTTGAATGCTACTAACCACCACGCATCATCCAACTCCCCTCTTCGAATGAAATATTTGGGCACCAAACTTAATCACTTTTATGGTTAGCATCCCAACAACCAATAATTTTATCTCTCTAACATTGTTTTCTGATGAGTCTCTCTTCCATCCAAGGATCCAAAAACAAATAAAATGAATTTTTTTACCAAAATAATTGGCAGAAATTTCAGGTCAAACTTATTATTCTTCATGTTTTACAATTTAGTCCCTTTTCTTTTGATTTAGTACTTCTACAATAATTGCAACACTAATTTTATATAGTTAGGCAATTGAAGGATGTATGTAACATTCCCAATATTTGGGTACAAATTCATTATGAATAAATCCGAAGACAATGTAAATTCTTTTTTTTTTACCCGGTCATTAAAACGGTCACCTTGTTTATCAAGTAGTTCAATCAGTTGACCAGATTAATCGAAGGGTATCTATACTTATTAAGATTCTATTGAAATTTCAGCAGAGTGTCTTTTATATTTGAGTCATTTCAAGTGTTGACATCAAAATCATATCACAAACACCACAAACTCTTCACCCTAACTTCTGATTCAATCATCCTAAATCTTATCCCAATATATCCATCATTCCTTAATTCATTTTCATCCATTCATACCACTACAACATTAATTGATTTCACATACATCATTACAATTAAAACATTAAAGCATTTACACGAATTCCATGACAACCAATACTTAAATAAATACAAATATATATATATGAGCTAAACCAATTATATAGTTATTACTCGATTTACAATGTCAAATATATTAATCATGCTAGACATTAGTGTTATTATATTTTAAAACAACAATCACATCATATCACCTAAATTAGTCTATGACAATTGTTAATTTAATCCGAGGATATTTAAATTACATTTCAAAATAGAGTGTCCAAAATTATAATCCACAAGTTTGATATTACAACTTAATAATCCATAATTTCCTAAATCTCCGTCTTAGTCTTTGTCGAAAGCTAGTCCCCATCCTCCTATCGGTCTTCTCCCATCTGGAAAGACTGACTAAGAGAAGTTGGAATGAGAGTACGGTATAGAATGTTTCTTGAAACTAGTGCCCTAAATGCCTTGAATTTGCTGTGACGCTCCTCTTTGCCAAAGTCCAGCTGAACTTCAGTATGGAAGGACAGTTCGTTCTTCCTTCGGCTCCTCTGCTTCTGCCGATGATCCTTCTCGGGACTGTCTCATCCCGATCAGCTTCTGTTCAGTCAAATAAAAATATCAACTACTGATCACTCTGGTGAACCTGTGAGTTACCTGCAACAAAATCAATAAATTTACTAAGTCATGAGTTAATATTTATTTAACACTTAAAGGAAATTATCAAATTTTCATCTAGACAATATTTAATTCATTCTTTATAACCGTTCAATTTCTCTTTACATAATTTCATTCAACCTAAACAAATCTCATAACATTTATAACTTGAATAATCGTTCCAACATTTCTATAACGAAGCCAACATTCAATACTCTCTCTTAAGTACTCATTATCTCGATACCAATTTATTTGCCAATCGATCTACATTCACATTCGAAAACCAATAATCTAATTCCTTCATGAATACCAATTAACCTGCCAACTATCTTAATTGTCAATCAATCTAACGTTTCTATTCAGAAGCCAATATTATATTTTCCTTAACGAATACCAATCAATCTGGCCAACCTATCTCGATTGTCAATCAATCTGGCATTCTTATTTGGAAGTTCTTAACGAATACCTATCATAATCTGGTCACCCATCTTAGCTGCCAATCAATATGGCATTCCTTATTCAGAAGCCAATATTATGGCATTTCTTAATAAATATTCATCAATCTGATCAACCCATAGTAGTTGTCAATAAATCTTCTTAACTTACATATTTTTCTTTCCATATAAACTATTAATATCAATATCCGTATTTTCATGGATTAACTAATTCACAAGTGAGATTTGTGGAAAATTATTTTTAAAAAAATTATCACAAGGTACGAAGTACCTACCTACTGTTTGACTATGAGCGGCTCCACTAGCTCGCTAAATCACCTCAATGGTCTCCCCTACATCGATAGGTTTTTAAATCAATTATTATTGTATCCAAAAATACTCCTTATTCATCATACAATTTATTATAACTCCACTCAGTTACTCGTCCACAACTAAATTCTTGTTTTTTTCAACTCATTTGATATAATTTTGATTTTCATATAATTATTCAATGTCCAACTCTTTCTTATAAAGTTAATCATATCATTCTTTGAAAAAGGGTATTTTCCCTTTTCTAATCATCATCAATATATCCTAAATCATTAATTAAATGAAAATCAATTTAGTTACAAGCTAATTCACATTTTCTTCAATTCTTCATTCATCAAAATTGTTAATTATTAAGATTACAATAAAACTTATAAGAATAACACCATTGCATTAAATCCATACTTGTACATGGGAGTAACTCTGGATACTTTTTCTTAATTTCTAACTCTCGTTCCCTTGTTAACTCTTTGATTTAGGAACTTTTCCAAAGTATCTTTGCCATAGGATTCTTCTATTTTGAGCTCATTCTACTCTATCTAATATATGGATTAGGTGTACTTACAATCAAAATCCTCCTTTATTTCCGGTGGAACTTGTGGCAACACTGAATGGGATCCATCTCAGTCTTTCGAAGTAACATACATGAAATACATTATGTATCTTTGACAAGTGCAGTGGTGAGGCCAATCTATATGCAATTAGGTCTATCCTTTGGACCTATCTCAAAAAGCAAGTGTATCTCAAGGCCAATTTTCTTTTCATCCTAAACCGCATAATATGCTTCAAATGGTACAACTTTCGAAAACACTTGATCTCCAACCTCAAAATTTAAGGGACCTTCTTCTTTTATCTGCATAGTTTTTTTTGTTTATCCTGAGCTTTCATTTATCATTTATGATTTTCACCTTCTTCATGGTAATCTATACCAACTCCGAGCCAATTAACTTTTTATCATCTACTTTTTCCTAACAAACTGGAGTTTGACACCTTTTTCCATACAAAGCTTCATAAAAGTCATTCATATGGCAGTTTGATAACTATTATTATAAGTGAACTCTACCAATGATAAGTGATCCTTCCAGTTCCCTCCAAACTCTCAATACACATGACCTCAACAAATCTTCTAAGTTATGAATGGTTCTTTCTTATTCTTCATCCGTTGGGGATGAAATGTGGTACTCAGATTCATTTTTGTCCTCAAATTTATACACTCTTTTATCCCTAATTTATCTAGTATTCAAAATATATTATACACCTTTTTCTTTACATGTCAAACACCAAAACACACTCTAATTATCACATTTACATATCATTTCAACACTTCTCGTTATGTCCATAACATGCAAATCATTTTCCTTAACATACTTATAACATAGATTATAACATTAAGACTAATACTTAATTCACAATATATTTTTCACATATTTATTTCAAATTAACACACAATTTCACCAACTTTCCATTAAATTTTCATTTCCCCCTACACATTCAACATGGTTGGCTTTAAGATTTATTTTCATCCCTTTATTTTTCTTCAGTTTTTACTATTTTTTATTCTAGCTAACATGTATTCCATGTCACTATAACAATTTTACAGTCAAACACACTTTTCTTCAAATTTTGTTCAATAACCCTAACTTGAAAAGTTAAGGTTTTCACCCAAAATTACCCCAAATTCAAAACAACAAGAAATAATTGGTTAAGAACAAATTACCAAGTTGTTTTGCACTTAATTTATGGTTTCCCTTGCAAGTTTATCCTTCTCTACTAATTCTCTCTTCCAATTCCTTTCTTTTCTCTCAAGCTTCCAACTTTTTCTCTCTCAAACTCTTCCCTAAATTCTTATATTAATTGTGTTTCTTTTTTAGAATCCACCCTTCACACCCTAAACATACTAATTTTAGAGAAAACAAAATCACTCAAAGTTGGAAAGAAGATAAAATCTCAAGCTCTCTTAAAGGGCAAAGCTGTATATTGGCACATGATGGAAGGTCAAGTCTTTTAAGCCTAAAAAGCCTTCTAATAAGGAATGACATAAACATCAACCATAACAAAAATCATCCAAACTCATTAATGAGAATGGAAAATTGATTAATATCACCAATATCTCTTAAACCTAAAAAAGTACAGGTATTGGCTAAAACACCTAAGTAATCCAAATATCAATAATATAATGACCACAAACCAAATAGATGAGTAAGGGAGTGTAACATCTATGATTGACAACGCACAAAAAAGTATTGTTATTGAGATCCTTTGCTCAAGCAGAGGATATCAATAAAACAAGTGTTCTTGATTCGAAGAAACATTGGAGAGAAGATATGAAAGCGTATTTGCAGAACTCTTCACATATAGTTTTAAGATGTTTCAAGTCATTCTCTAGTTTTTTAAAGAAAGTAAAGGATTAACTTGGAGATCATAAGTGTAAAACTACTCTAGAATTGTATTGTTTGTATTTAAGGTATGATATTTAGGCTATTATTGATTTATGACTTAAGTTTGTTGTTGTTGATTCTCAATGATAGTAAAAAAAAAAATTGATTTTTTATTAAGCACAAATAGTTAAGAAAGTTGTTAGAGAAAAAAAAAGCACATTTTGATTGAAATTAAATAATTGATTCATATGTTAGATACATTTCAAAGTATGATAGGCTTTTTTTAGATGAATAATGTTATTTTTCATATCATATTTAGACAATTCAATTATTGATTTTAGTGAAAATATGGTGGGAAAAATATTCCTTCATTTGAGAAATAAAAAAAATATGGGAAACATTGTTTACATAAAAAATAAGTATTCATTATCAAGCAAATAAAAACAATAATTATTCACTATTGTTCATGAAAACATAAGCTTAAATCAATCATTAATATTATGAATGGCCAAGAATTTCTTGATTAAAACAGGGAAAACAAGAGTGATCGACCAAGAGGAAATGATTGACCATGGGAAGAGAGTCCATGTAATTGATCAAAATGAAAAGATCAATCATAAAGAAAAGGTTCACGTGAACAACTAAAGTTCACATGATCAATCTATACTTTTCAACTCATGATTCAGTTTCTAGTCATAATCTCTCCTCATTGGAAGGGAAGGAAGAAACAAAAAAAACATGTAATTAACCCAAAATTATTTGACAAGGTCAACAAATACTACCCTGACCTTCCTAATCGGCAAAGTCTCCAAACAATCATTTTGCCTTCACAAAGACTTAATGAATAGTTATCTTACTCAAAGCATTGGAGCGATTCTTTGGTTGATTGATTCAGTGAATGCATGAAACCGACATTGCAAGTCATTGCATAATAATTAAATTAATATAATCAGGCATAATTTAATAAATATGTATTCCTTCCTTTAGATAGAGATTTCTCAAGATTATATAGCTTAGCTAAAGGTTCATTGGATAACCCAATGGACCAAAAACAAGACACTCAAGATTGAAATAGAGACATAATTAATATAATATATGCTCAAAATCTTCTATAACCGCTATAGCACAGGTATCGTACTCTAGTGATTGTATATTTAATAATTTCCTCCACTAAAGCAAGGTTTGAGTCTCAATTATTACAATTTCCTGGAGAGCACTTCCCACTTAAACCCTAAAAAAATAATGACACACGTTTAATTTTAAGGCCGTAAAATTAATTGAAAAATATATAAATTAATTTAAATACCCATATTAATTAAAAATATATATATATATTTATTTAAAGAGGGAAACAAAATCAAATATTATTTATGCTCAAAAGCTTATGTCATATCTACTCACAAATACAGTAGGGCATTACATCTAAAAATAAATCAAATATATGGAAGTAGCATAAAAAAATTTAAACAATCAACATGACCATCTAATCATGTAAGCGTGTGGAAATGCTGGGCTGAGTTTGCGACCTTGATGAAGACATCTTCTAAGGTGGTGTCCGAGAGACCCCAGGCATAAACCGGGAACCTGCTCTTGGCGACCTCGACTGCTTGGAACACGTCAGCAATGCTGACCTCCTCTTTTGGCATCTCAAACTTCTGGGTTCCGGCCATCTGGTATGTTCTTTCAGCGCTGGGGGAGAGGCGCAGAACCATTTGCTCCACCTCGTGCTCATCGTTTACGGATGTGGTCATTGTGAACACGTAAGATCCCCCGTACCTTCCCCTCAGCTGTTAAAGCCAGTTTTTAGAAATTTATCAAAAGAAATAAAAAGGAAAACCAGAAATAAGCACAGCTGATCTATCGAAGAAAAAAAAGATGGAAAGATGACATGTTCTACGATAAACCTAATGAATATCTGGGCCTCTGTTCTGTACTGCATCTCTGCGGAGAAGAATCATGCGAGATCTCTAGGAAAATACAAATGATTGTCTCGGAGTTACCTCTTTTGGGTTTCCTACGCACTGCAAGCCTCCGTCAACAAAAATTCCTAATCTATCACACAGGTACTCTGCCTCTTCCATTGAATGAGCTGAGAACAAGAAGTCAAGCATTGTGAGATCAACTGCAAGGTGTAAAATCTCCTTTTTTTTAATATTATTAGAGAGAGAGTAGTACTGGTCAGGATAATTGCTCGGTCTTGCTTCGCACGCTTCACAACATTCCATAAATTGCTTCTTGAAGCTGGATCTAATCCAGTACTGGGTTCATCCATATAAACAACCTGCAAAATTTCCAAGAATTATGATAAGCGAGAGCATTGAAGGAATACAACCAATCCAAAAACTTCATGCATAAAGGTTTTTGAGAGAGATGGTGACGTACTTTGGGATCTCCAATCAATGATATGGCAACACTAAGCCTTCTCTTCATACCGCCACTGTATTTACCAGCTTGTTTGTCAGCAACCCCTCCGTTGAAAAGGTTGACGCTCTTAAGAGAGTCCTCCACTGCCTAGAGAAACAGAATAGTTAAAAAAAAAACAGACTTAAAACTTTTCCAAATAAGAAGAGCCAGTAAACTAAACCATTGATTCCAGTATCCACTGAAAATTCCCAAGCAAATAAGATTATAAATTCCACTTCTTAAATTAAAGTAGTTAAATTTGTCTCCATTCGAATTCCCCAGCAATTGCCTACTTCTTGAAGAAAGTAAATGATCTTTGACAAGCTAAAAGAGGAGATGATAATGGCTTACTCTTTTCAAAGCAGCGCCTCTTAGATTCTTAAGTCTTCCATAAAATAGTAAGTGCTCTCTTCCCGTCAGAGTTTCCCATAGGAGGCTAAGAGTTGTCCAGGAAAGAATAACAGAGCAAAAGGTCAGGTTTCCAGCAGAAGATCAAAATGTATTTCTTGAAGAAAACAGAGCCAAGAATTAGCTTACTCATGCTGCGGGCACACGCCCATACTGGTATAAACCCAATCCATTTGAGTCCGAATGTCTAAGCCCTCAACATATGCTGTCCCCGTGGATGGCGTTGTGAGCCCAATCATCTAATCAACAAAATAAATCAGAGATATAAGTATTTATTTGATTATACTTTCTCAGGAAGACTAGTTAAACCCAAGTTTTTTCCCCGTTAAGAAGAACTCTCAAGAAACTCAATAAATGGCAAAGGAATGACAATGGTCAAACTCAAGTTGCTGTGAAAGCTAGTTCTAATCTTTCTTCTTCTTCTTCGTTTTTAGTGTCGATGACAGAGCTATGGCAAACCACACGTAACAAAAATGTCGGGTCTCTACAATGGAATTACAGTAGCGAGAGCTGTACACTGACCATGCTAATGAAAGAGGTTTTCCCTGCACCATTTGGACCAAGCATGCCGAAGCACTCCCCTCGAGGTATAGCAAGAGATAATCCTCTCACTGCCAATTTTTCTGGATTTCCATCCCTTCCTGGATACACCTTTCTCAGGTTGTCACAGACGATGGAATGACTGGTGGTTGGTTCCAGCAGTAACTGCTCGACCTTCTCCCTCTGCATTCAAAACGGTGCGCACAAAATTAACATTGACACATGACTGATTATGAGCTATTGACGCAGAAGTATTTGAAGATCAGACGATAGAGTTCAGTATTTGACGAACACGTGAATATGTTCATAAAACACCATCAAGTATTAACTCTAGGTCTGCAATGGTTAGAGGCATAAGCCTTTCCATCTAAAAACTCGTGGTTTGATAAATACTCTGATTCTTCTGCAAGAAGAGAAAATCTACTATGGGGAAAGAACTGCAATTGAAACTGAGACTGGAATTTCTTATAGCAAAAACAAAAGTGTGACGTTTTACATTTCATCCTACAGAATCCACAGGGAGACTTGAAATGATTACTTGTGATTAAAATAAGATAAAAGGAAATGTTACCTCCTGAATGACATCAGGTTTATCCATATCAACAAAAACTTTAGATCCCTGCCTGCCCATACTAGGCTTCCGGAAAGATGATGGACGCTTCTTCCGAAACTTTTGCAATAAATACTTGGGATTTTTTCCACTTCCAGATGCAAAAACTTGATCCACATAATATGCTATAAAAAGTAGCGCAATCCACTCAAGAAGCATGATAATCATCACATCTTTCATCCCATTTTCACTTGCACTCAAATTTCCCCACTTCATGCCATCAGTCCCCATAGCGACGCCACTGGAAGAATACTCCGCAAACTCATACAAACCACGGTATAGAGCAAAACCAGGATATAACTCCATAAAAATGATCCATCCCTCTGTAACAAGAGAAACAATATCCATAAGAGTAAAGCTGGCGAAGAGTAGAAGCAGATAAAAAGCAAAACCTAGACTAACTATTATATTGCGCATTGACAACCAACAGCAGCAACTGGTGGACAATAAGACTTATAGACCTACATAATAGGTTGCACAGCAAGCAATTGATCTACTACCAGTAACTTAAATTCACAAAAAGATCACAAATTAAATTATAAACAATCATTCGCCTCCTCACAACTGTTAAATCTCAGATAATGAAACAACTGCATCAGCACATGCAGTAGCATAAAATCTGAACATTGGGTTTCTTTCCCATCAACACCATTAGTAAACTTAAAAAGCCAGTGGTTTCACAGATTCTTCTACTTACTTGGGAATGAAGTGTCTTCAATGAAGGACTGGAAAAGAAAGCCACCTAAAAGCCCAGTTCCAAAGACACATATGTAGCCTACAACTGTAATCATCAAGTTCAACTGTCAGGAACAAGAAAACCAGGTGATATTAAAAGTAAATGTCGTTTAACAAACAAATCAAACAGCTAGCATCAAACCTGTAGCAGTCTTGATGTTCGAAAAGAATGCGGAGGCTAGAAACGCCAAGGAAATTTGCAGGTTTATATAGAGAAAAAAGAACACAAATTGGATGGAGTAGTCGTTCAGTGTGAAGAATTTCAAACCTGCAAATTTAGCCATGTTAGTAACTTGAAGCAAAGGCAAAAATTAGAAAGCATTGAGGATTGGAGTAATGCCTACCTACTAGTGAACCGAATGCCACAAAAACGAACATGTATAATGCAGATATAACAAGAAAATACATGTAAGAAATCATCCAATAAGGCCCGTCTCCAAGCCCATGCATTTTCATCATGATTCGTAGTTTTTCTTGTTTCTCGTAAACCAGCGCTGTCAGCACCACCTATAGCAAAATAAATTAAGATCAGATAACTTCAGGAAAATGTACATACAAGTAAACGCTTTTTCATAATGCATCCATGATATTAGGTAACAAATGCATGTCCATATTTGATCATTCTATCATTGAACAAAACCAGGGTGAGGTGGTATTGTATTTGCAAAGATCCACGATTTAAAATGTATTATAGACAACAGAATCACGAATCTGGGATATATTTCCAAGCCATTAACCTCTAAATGAAACTTTCAAAAAGAAATTCTAAGTTACAGCTCAATTAAGTCTTTCAACTTTACATGGTTTAAAATGCTTCCTGTCAGAAACTGGTTATCATTTTCAAAGGAGGAAACTGAACTGGACAAAGTTATGTTAATTCAAATATCAGACTTGTCTTGATCAGATACAATAATCCTCAGCTATTCCTAACCCATTTTGCCAACAAAGTTAGTTGTGTCGGGCTGGTATGGTTTGAGCAAAAATTGCAAGAAAAATGTAGCCCTCAAAAATAAATAAATGCTGACATGCAATGGATCATATGCTTACAGGAAATAGCTGTATGACAACCCATGTAAAGAAGAGAGTGCCAAGAAGAGATGCGATATCCAGCTTCTGCTTCGTTGCAGGTTTAGGCATTTCTTTGATAAACTCTAACTCCATTCTTCCTTGAAACAACTGAAGGTAGGCATTTGATACCTGTGAAGATAGAAACATCAGCTTGTATCATTGTTTGATGAGAATGATATAAAGCTCAGAAACGATGGAAAATAAATATAAAAACCAGGGCATGGAAAAAACGAAATCCCATAACAGTTGCTGTGAATGGTTCCAAGTCCAGAAAGAAGATGCATAATTTAGATTAAACAAAAATCCTATAAAGAGTGCAAACTCTTGGACACATTATAAACACAAATAAAGCCTTGTTCTTTTGAGGGAAAACAGATTTAATAGAGTAAGCACTACAGGTACTCTGCATACCAGATTTACTGCACGTGGTAACCGCACCAAGTAGTATTGTCCATCGACAGTATCCTTATTTGTGGCATTGTACCACACGCTCACATTAAAAGTATTGGCGTTGGAGTTCAAGAAATCATAGCCTGCAGAAAGAACGAAGTAGTTAGATTTCTCCAAGCATGGGACTGCTGTAATGACACGCTAGGTGTGTGTATATATATATATATATATATATATATATAGAGATCTCAGGAAGACCAACCTCCAAGTATCTCGTTGTACTGCCTCTCTGCATTTCCTTTTTTATAGCCCCTGAATATCTGGTCGTTTATCTCTGAAGTACTATTTCGCCACAAGGTTAGACTTGGAACACATACTGTCTCTGTATTTTAAGACAATAAGGGAATAAACAAGAATCAGAATCTCACATGAAAATAATCTTTTGTACTTGTAAGAGAACGAGGCATTGCTCCATAATCTTGTGTTTTTTCGTGCATTCCTACAAAATAATTTGGTGTTTCGTTGTGCTGGATTGCTAAAACTCATTCCCAACAAAGAAATTAAAAAAAAAAAAAAAAAGTTGATTGGGTTAACCTAGAAGTTATAGTTAATGATCTTATCATGTATCTCCTTCAGTGACAATTAGAATCTCCATGTTCCAGCAATACTCTCAAAATAACATGCAGGATTTTCAGCTAAGCGATAGTAAATTTATAGTACCGTTTAGGAAGTTGGAGGGTGACGACTGAGAAACAGTAAGAGAAACAGAAACTTTGACTGTAGAATTCGATGTGCACTGGTTTTGAATGTTATAGAGAGAACCCTCGACGAAAGCAGGATCAAGAAAACTATCCTGTTTAGTTTCCGAATCTGAACCCTGAAACATTTTGGAGAAAGTCAGGAGAATTTATTGAAATAGTCAAAGGGAGCAAGATGAAGAATTTACAACAAAATGAAGCAGCAGGAATTAAAAACAACTAACCAGCACACTGTTTGTGGAATTAAGAGGGGAAGGAGGTGAGAACATACTCGTAGCCAAACCTATAAAAATAAAAATTACAATACAAAAATAAGATTAAGATGAAATATTATTCGATTATTCATTTCCATGGCAGGAAAAACAATAAAGAAGAAAACAAACTTTGTCCAAGTGTCTGATTAGCTCCGGTGATAAAAATAATAACAGGGCAGTTCCCAGTTTGTCTGCAAGACTCGTCGGGAAAATCTGTAAAAGGATCGGAGGCACTTTTGACGGCACGATATTGCGGCGCTGGAACCTGTAACAAGGGAGGCCACTTGATGGGACTAGGAACAGGACAGTTAGGCGCTTGATCCAAATCTGAGAATTGTAAACCACAGACTGTCTCGCATGTCCCATCTCCATTTGTATCAATACACTGACAACCACACTTATTACTTTTTTTGTTTAGTTGATTGTCAACCAGTGATTGAGTGATAATAAGGAGTATACACAGCACAAATGGAAAGGAAATTAGCCTGCAATTCGCATTAATGTTTCGTTTCTGCAAAAAAAACAAGCAAGCACTGCGTAAAAACCATTGCCTTCTGGTTTTGAAAGGAAAGGAGATGAAGGAGATATGATATGAACAAATTAATGTAGATTTGTATATATACCAACTCACCTGATAAGTTAAGTTCTTTCTAAGTAAAGCATCAGCTTGAGTCCAGAATGCTGCTGTCTGAGGTGATGAATCCAAATCCGCCATTAGAAATAACCAAAACCAAGCTTTTATCTTATTTCCCGCCAAGAAAGAAACCCTCCCTTGTTTTCTTTTACCTTGTTTGGCTTGGCTATGAACCGATCACCAGAAGATAACAGCAGAATGCAAGCTAAGCTTTAAATAAAAATGGAGCTGCTGAGCTCCTCCATTTAACAGTGTTGCCTTCTTGGCAATATAATATTCTGGATTACGGGAATGTTAAGGTGGTTGCTTTTTAAATATTTTTTTGTTTAAAAATATTAATTTTTTATTTTATTTTATTTTATATTAACGTGTTAAAACAATGAAACAAAATTAATTTAAAGTGGGCTCTTTTGACTTTCGCTACCACTAATAATTAAAAACTTTGGATTTGAGGGCGGCCCCCCATCTTTGCTTGCCACCGAAACTGCCCTTCCTATGAATTGTCCGTAATGCCCCTCACGCGCTTAACCATTCAGGGCTGTTGACGTGAAATGTCGAAAGTGCCCCCGTAGCTTATTCTGAGGAGCACTGACCTGCATGGAGCTCGGATTTGAGGGTTTGAGAATTAAAAAAATTATCAAAGGTGGCAAGAAGATGCTTGATGACATTGGACGTCGGGTCAAATGCGTTGTGTCGAGATTTTAATATAATAATTGAGAAGGTTATCCACGGGGAATGGGTCCATATCTTCTTCGCAGGGGTGACCGATGGGCATTCCCAATAATTATTTTTAATTATTTCTAATTTATATATTAATTAAAACTAAATTATCTGTCAGATGATTCAAAGATCCACCCCTGCATTAGAGTAGTCAATTTAAAAAGAATATATTTCTCTAAAATTCAAGAAATCAGACATATATATATATAAACACCTTCTTCACCATCAACTTAAATCCTTAAAGATATTTAAATGATTAGGATTTTTTTAATTTCACAGTTCTTGAATTCTTAAGGAGGTGTGAATTCTAGAAGCTGCATGCTCAGTTGATTCGGAAAACATATTTAAATGATTAGGATTTTTTTAATTTCACAGTTCTTGAATTCTTAAGGAGGTGTGAATTCTAGAAGCTGCATGCTCAGTTGATTCGGAAAACATATTTACATAGAGAAGTTGATCTAGTAGTATGACTGTGGTTGTTTTTTAAATAACTTTTCATGCTAAAATATATGCAAATGATGTTTTTTTATTTTTTAAAAATTATTTTTAATATCAGCATATCAAAATGATTTGAAAACACTAAAAATATATTAATTTGAAGTTAATAAAAATAAAAATAAAATTAATTTTTTAAAAAAAGCTTTTGAAACACAGAAACAAACAGGCCTTTAAACGTGTTTTGTAAAAATTTAAAAAAATAATTATTTAAAATTAATTTTTATATATATTTTTGGATCATTTTGATACGCTGTTATAAAAAATAATTAAAAATTATTATTTTAATATATTTTTAAATAATGTTTTTAAAAAAACAATCATGCATCTCAAAAGAAGAACTATATGTAAGTAAACGGATGGGAAGAATACTCTTAATACAGAGAATGAAGTATATTTGAAAATGTCAATCTATTCTCTCCAAGAAAGCCATTGGAGTCATGGAAAATGTCTAAGCCCGTTGGAAAAATATTAAAGTAGAGACAAGGCCAAGATAACCGCAATTTGTTTTAGTTTCACGTTAGTATCACCTCTGTTGTCTCATAAACTTAATATAATATAAATAAATAAATAAAAGATATTTTCCAAGTCAAGGATCAAAGCTAGAGAAAGATATTTATACTACTATATATTATGTCGTGACGGCTTTTTAATTTCTGGGAAAGCCTTATATTAATTATTGAATCTTCAAGTACTTGTTTGCCAACGTGAATGAAATGTTCCTGAAACGAAGCGGCAATTCACAAATCATTGACCATTCAAAAGATTAAGCACAAATTAATTACTACATGGTTTGAATTTGAAATATTCTTACTCAATAATAACTCGGTTGCTTCACTAATTCCTCCACATTTTTTTAATCGTTACTTACTCAAGGAGACAACGAACGATCAGTTTGAATATATATATATATAAAGATTGAAAAACTGAAGAATCCATATAGTTCAAACAACATTTTATAATAACATTAATATTATAGTATATTAAGTATTATAGACTTGCATATATTTAGGAAACATTTATTATTCTTGTGTTTTAATCTCTATATTAACTATTGTGCATTGCCCTACTTAAACACATAGAAAATGTTGGTTAACTAATAGGTTAAACCTCCTATTATTTACAACTTGGTATCAGAGCCATTAAACTTTAAAAACTATATTTACTTCTCTCTAATGGACTCTTCATTCTAGCCTACGGTGCAATGTTGGCTAGCTAATAGGTTAAACCTCCTATTATTTTCAACTTGGTATCAGAGTTATTAAACTTTAAAAACTATATTTACTTATCTCTAATGGACTCTTCATTCTAATCTACGGTGCAAACTTTTTTTACTCCCTCTGCTATAAAAACTTTCTTTGTTGTTGTCGTGAATCTAGGTAATGATTTGGTTGCTATATTTATGCAAAAAGCAAAGACATTGTTTGATAAATTAGCCACTGTTAATCGACCAATTTCACTAAAGGATTTCAATTTGTATTTGTTTTGTGGTATTCAGGGTGAGTTCAAGGATTTGGTAAGAAGCTTCGTGACCAAGGCAGAACCTCTTTTGTATGCCGAGCTTCATAATTATTTTCTTACTCGTGAGTTCCTTCACAAGACCTCTCTTCACTTTATAGGTTGTTGTCACTACTCCTTTACTGTCTATGTCAGCTCAGCCACCATCGGCTCATGGTGCTCAACATCAGCCCTCTGGCTCATATAACAGCAATTATAATTTTAGTTGTGGTAGGGGACGGTCTCATGAAGGCTAGCGTAACAATTATAATAGCAACTATAACAACACTAATGTCAAGTCTGATTTTCAGGGGTTTTATGGCTCTTCATAACGGTCAATAATGTTGCCTTAACAAATTATATGGATTGGTTTCCTGACATTAGTGCAAATCAACACTTCATATCTGATCTTGTAAATCTAACAAGGTCCAAACCGTATCTCGGTAATGATCATTTTCATGCTAGTGATGACAAAGGCCTTTTCATATTTAATATTGGACATACTAAGTTACATTTACCAAAACAGACCTTCACTTTACCTAACGTTCTCCATGTACCACATATTTAAAAGTCATTGCTTTCTATGCAGAAATTTTTTCTTGATAATTATATTTATTTTGATTTCACTCATTTGTGTTTTATATTAAGGATATCAACACCAAGGCATTAATCCTTTCTGATCAGAGTAAAGATGGTCTCTATGTTTTGTTTGAGTCTTCTGCCACGTCAATTTCTCAAGTTTATTGGTCTCTTTGCATCTCTACTTCTGCTGACCTATAACATCACCAATTGGGTCATCCTACTTCCTGCATTTTTTTTTTTTAGAATCAAAAAATAAAATTTCTTGTACCTTTAGACATTTTCAATTTCAATTTGAAGCTTGTCTGTTAGAAAAGTCATCGAGTCTGTTGCTAGGACCTATGGGCCATAAAATTTATGCTCCACTTGACTTAATATTTAATGATGTTTGGGGTCCTACTCCTCTTTTTTTCTTCTAATGTTTTTGTTATTTTGTTATTTTTATTGATGCGCATACAAAATGTATATGGTATTATTTTATTGTTGTGAAGTCTCATGTCTTCTCTGTTTTTCATGAATTTTAAACTTTGGTTAAGGCCCTATTTTTCGCTAAAAATTAAATCTATTCAGACTGATTAAGGCGATGAATACCACAAGTTACATATTTTCTTTCAGACAATTGGTATTCATCATTATTTAATTTGTCCTCATACTCATAAACAAAATGACACGGTTGAACGTCGTCATAAGTATATTATAAAAATTGGTCTTGATCTTATTAACCAGTGTAAAGCACCTTACAGTTTTAGAATTATGCTTTTGAAATCTTAGTTTATCTTATCACTCGCATGCCTACTCTTGTCCTCGATAATAAGTCCTTTTTTATATCTTTTTCAACGTTCTTCTAATTATGATTTTTTACTTATGTTTGGGTGTTTTTGTTTTCTATTTTTGCATCTATATCATTATCAAAAATTAGATTTATGTTCCTCTCTATATGTGTTTTAGGCTATAGCACCTCTTATCTTGGTTATTGTTGTCTTGACCTCGAATCTCAATAAATTTATATTTCTCATCATGTCTGTTTTCATGAACAGGCGTTTCCTTTTGATAAATATAAAAAGATTGCACAACCAGCCCCAACTCCCTCTCCTAGAAATTCTACCAATTTGCCCAATTTCCTTACCTAGTAAATTTTTCACAATCCTACACTTACAGCCTTTCAGCCTCTCGTTTCTGCCACCTCACAAAAGCCCACCATCATGCTTTAACATCACCACATGCATGTTTTTTTAGTAATCATACTACAGATACAAGTTCACCCCCCTCCTAAATTACAATGTGGTAGGTTTGTTGTTGCTGGTTCTCCCAAGTATCTCGCACCTAGTTCTGTAGTGCCTGACAGTGATGCCTCTAGTGCAAGCTCTACCTCTCAGTTTGTCTCTGCTACTGGATTAAATTTGGTTGTTGACCTCTCCTCTTATCCGTTACAACATCATCAGAGTTCTTTGTTCATGGTTGCCAAAGATAGCCAATTTGACAGCTTCTTTAGCCTCCTCTAGCAATCATAAATTTCAAGAAGTCTCTAGTCTTACCTATAAACCATTTACTTTTTTCTAATATTGATAGGTATGAAGTTTGGCAAGATGCTATGAAGGGTGAAATTCAAGCGCTGTGTTCCAACAGCACTTGGTTTTTGGTTCCTTTTCATCATTCAATGAATGTTGTTGGTTGTCATTAGGTATACAAGATCAAACATTGTGTCGACAACAACATTGACTGTTATAAGGCTCGGTTGGTTGCTAGAGGTTTTAGTCAGTAGGAAGATATTGATTACTTTGAGACTTTTAGTCTTATTATTAAGCAAGTCATTGTTCGGTTAATTTTCACCGTTGCAATGTCACATGATTGGAAAATTAATCAACTTGATATTCATAATGTTTTTCTCAATATGACACTTGATGAAGAGGTCTATATACAGCAACCTCCAAGTTTTGTTGATTCTAATCTCTCTTCTCATGTGTGTCGGTTGCATAAATCCTTATCTGGCTTGAAACAAGTTCCTTGGACAATGCACACTCAGCATAGTGACTATATTATCTCTATTGGCTTTCATACTTCTAAAGTTAACACATCATTATTCATTTTATTTGTGAGTGATGATATTTTTTATCTTCTAGTTTACATTGATGATATTTTATTAAATGGTAGCAATTCAGTCTTGGTTCACTGATTGATTTAGTTGCTGAGCTTGGAGTTTAAGCTTCGACATTTAGGAGTTGTTCATTATTTTTTAGGCATTAAGGTCCATCCTACTACTACGGGTATCATGCTATAGCGAGATAAGTATATTCTTGACATTCTTCAATAGGCAGGTATGTCTTCTTGCAGATTTGTTGATACTTTTATTTCTACATCAAAGGTTGATGAAGTGTCTGATTGTTTGTTTTTTGACCCTACATGTTTTCGACAAATTGTTAGTTCTCTTCAATATCTCACTTTTACAAGACCATGCATTTATTTTGCTATTAACAAAGTATGTCAGTATATGCATGCTCTCCTACAAATACACATTGGGTTTGTAGTTAAATATATTCTGCGTTATCTTAAAGGTACAGTTTCCTTTGGTCTTCATATTACTCATAGCTCTTCCTTTTCCTTGCATGGTTTTATAGATGTTGATTGGGCTAGTAGTGCTGATGATCATAAATTTACGAGTGGCTATTTTGTTTTCCTTGAACATACATCGATATCTTAGAAGGCAGGGAAACAACGCACCAAGGCTGGTTATTCTACCAAGGTTGAGTATAAAGCCTTACTCCTTCTGTTCCTATGATTTGGTGTGATAATCTAGGTGCTACTTATTTATCTGTCAAATCTATTTTCTATGCTTGTACTAAGCATGATAAGGTTGATTATCATTTTATACGTGATAAAGTTGCTAAAAAGATCATTCAAGTTCTTTTTATTTCTTCCAAGGATTAGCTTACATATGTTCTTAATTACAAAACCCTTCTGAATTGCTTCTTTTACTATTCTTAGGTTCAAGCTTTGGGATAAATCTCCCCCCTCAGCTTAAAATGGTGTATTATAGTATATTATGTATTAAAGGCTTGTATATATTTAGAAAAAATTTATTATTTTTATATTGTAATCCTTACATTAATTATTGTACATTATCCTCTACATCTACATATAAAAAATATTGATTAACTAATAGATTAAGCCTAGTATTATTCTGAACAATCAAGCATCAGAATGTTGCTGCTTAGAAACTCCCTTTTCATTCGAATGACTAACTTCTTGATTAAATAAACTGTATAAGATCTAGAAATGAATTAACAAAGTAAATTATTATTTCTTTTGATTTTGAGCTGCACTTGGAAGGGAAATTTCGTTGATTCATGAGTTCGAATTTTTAAATTTAAAGGCAAACAACAAGGAGGAAAATAAAGTTGGTGTGTCTACCTAAGGAACTTGTGGATTATTCAACAGCTTGATATCCATTGACCGTGAGAGAAACTTCATGGATAAACCTGGTTTTTAACGCTCCTCACAGTTTGTTCTGGTGGAGGACTCAAGATTTTATTTATTTTTTCTTAATTAAATTTAATTGTCACCATCAACGAAACACCGTTTTCTGCTAAACTAGTAGAAAAAATAAATTTGAATAAAGTTCTGTGGTCTTGATTTCCAGCTGACATCATCCTTTCATGGCATCTCATCAAGAACTTGATGAGCTTTAATTATTTTTCAACACTTGGAAATTAGAATACATTGTCCGTAGTACGTCCGCAGAGGTCACAAACATCTGAGGCCACCTCTGGACTTTCCGCGTAACTGCCATCCGCTGCCCAACTCCGGAATTCATTTGTTTTTTTAAAAAAAAAATTATATAAAAATAGTATTTTATTTTAGTTTTTTAAAATTTTATTTTTAGTATTAATAAATTAAATCAATCTAAAAATATTAAAAAATATATATCAAAACAATAAAAATATATAATTCTGATCTAACCGATCCACTAACTTAGTTTGTCAATTAATCTAGTGGACCGCTTAATGAAATGAATAATTAAAATAGTTATTATCTCAAATGATCAATAAAACTTGTTGATTGATTAACTCTTGTTTTTAAATATGTTTTTTTTTCTAAGGCAGGGATCTCCTCATCTATTTTAACACAAACATGTCATATTTTGTAAATTCTTTCAGCCTTAATTATTCTACAATATATAAAATTAACCACGAGAAATTATTAAGCTATAATATTAACTAACATAGATAGAAGCAAAAATAATTCTTAATTAAATCAAAGACAAGTACCATCTAAATTCTAATTCTTGTCCAGCTATTTTTTTGTCATAAAAAGACAATTATATATCTACAATAATGGATGGTAGCCAATAATAATATAATTTGTTACAAATCAAAACATTTAAACATTAATGGTTAAAATCAATTATATATCCACAATAATGGTTTCATCACCACAAATGTCGCCATACGGACCTATGAATAAGATTTAAAATTTAAAAGATTATAAAATAGCAATCTAAAACGACAACGTATATTTTTCTTTTTAGTTATCTATTTTGACCGGCGGGCGTGACTTTGAAAATCCCTGCTTCAGAGGCTAAAATACAATTAATAATTATTTCATACTTGATCTTGCTGTGTGCGAGTGGTACTTATTGAAAGCAATGTAGATAAGCTCTCTTAAACTATCAATTAATTAATGGAAACACGTCTTCCACACAGTACTTGTTAACTCGGTTGCTTCATTAACTCTATCACTTCCTCGTGAACGAGTCAACAAACGATTCTAAAATGTTGAAATATTTATATAAAAGATTGAAAGAATGTTACTGCCCAGATACTCCCTTTTTAATATCTATGACTTCCATCTTGATTAAAAAAAATTGGGGATATTGATTTTGGAATGTCTAGAAATGTAGTATTATTTGTTTTTCAAAGTGATTTTTACTTGAAAATTTATTAAAATAATATTTTTTTTATTTTAAAAAATTATTTTTGTTATCGACATATTAAAACCATCTAAAAATATATAAAAATTATTTTAAAAAAATATTAAATTTTCACGAAATTAATATGTTTAGAGCTATCGCTACTTGAGTTGGAAGGGAAACTTAATGAGTTATAGATTTTAAATTAAATAAACGATTGCTTGGGATTGAAGGTAACCAATTATCAAACGTTTATGCATCATTCAATTCTGCCTCAGATCCGTTGATCGTGAGAGAAACTTCATATAAACCTAGTTTTAATGTACCTCACGGTTTGTCCTGCTGAAGGACTAAAGATTTGTCAACGCCAACAAAGCGCCGCTTTTCTACTAGACCAATAGTAGAAAAAAAAATTTTGAAACCTTGATACTTACTATTTATCAATTGGAATCAAGTTCTGCGGTCTTGATTTTATTTTTATTATTTTGAAAAATAATCAAATGAAGGGGTGTTCTTGCTTATTAGCACAAAAAAGTTAAAATCTTGATAAATTAATACACATGCAAAATATATTATAAAAATAATATAATTTATACTTGATCGTGATTTCCTAACATAACATTTAAAGAAGTCATGGTTGAAAACACACAAAGTTTATATATCACATTTTAGAATAGTGATATTTGTCAAATCACAAATAACCCTTAAATTTACACCTAAATTTTAAACCCTAAGCAATACCTAAATTATCCATCAAAACTTATATTTTTTGTAAAACAATTATAGTTTATGTGGTTTTCAAGTAACTTGCAAAATTAAACATTGCAAAAAAACTATACTTCTTACAATGTTTTTTATTTTATAATTTATATGGTTTTCAAGTAGCTCGTAATCAAAATTTCTTTTAGATTTAGAATGAGTTGTATAATAATTATAATTTTTTGATATATCACTTGTTTAATATTAATTCGGTTTAAACTAAACTCAACAAACAATCTTATATTCTCTCTGTTCACAAGACAACAAATAAGATTTTGATTTTTAATTCTAGTAATCCAAATTAATTTTGATAAAAAAAAAAGAGTCTTAACATAGTCAAACCCAAAATAATTACAAAAAACAATATTACAAATATTCTAAAACACATTAAAATTAATTATAAACTTATAATTAACAAAATAACACAATATAAAACTCATAATTAACAAAATAAAATCTAATTTCAAATTAAATCCTAAACAATAATCTAATCACAGCTAAATTAATTTCAAATTAATTATAAGATCCATAAAATTAATAGTAATGTAGAATGTTTACCCAAATTGTTTTTTTGTTTTTGATAATTATAAGTGTCCAGATCAGCTTACACGTAATTTAATTAATTCTCTGAAACTTTATGATTAAATAAAATTTTAATAATTTTAAAATTTATAATATTTAAATTAATAACTTTCAGAAAATAAATATAAAAAATTACATGATTTTTCAACGGGTAAGTGATCGCAACGTGGTGGCTGTGATTGATGCGTGGTGGCTGTGTTGGGGGCAGCACAGCAATTTTCGATGGAAAAAAAAACTGATTGGTGGTTTGGAGACAAACCTTGTTCAATACCCACTACACGGTTGATTTTGACAATCCCCACTACACCTAGTAGTCTTACAATTGATTTCAACAATACCCAATATTTATTTACTTGTAGTCCTCGTGCTAATCTCCAATATGGTGTTTTTTTTTTTTTCATTGCAGAAAATGATGCAGGTGTTGTTAGCCATTGTTTTTACCATAAAAAAAAAATTAACTGCAAATTAAAAAAATTATATATATATATATTTAATAAAATAAATTAAAAATTATACAAGTTAATAAATAATAATGAATTTATTAATTCTAATAGAAGATTGAGTTGAGAAGCTAAAATGAATATACTATTTCTTAAAAAAAATAAATATTTGTTTCAATTCAAAATTTAATCCTTAAAGTTTTTATTTATTTGAATCATTAAAATTAAATTTTATTTTGTTAAATCAAGCATTAACTCAATAGTAAAACTTATCCTTCATATCACAACAACTCTATTTAAAACCAATTGAAATAAAACATCGTATTTTATCTCAAATAAAATTAATGTGAAATTATTAAATTGAAAATACAAAAAAAATCAAGTGAAAAAAAAAACATTGTAAGTAATTATTATAATCTACAGTTGATTTTGTATTTTTTTTTCTATTTTGTACTTCCATCATTTTATTTTTAAATATCTTTTTTATTTTATATTGTCTTGTATGTTCATCATTCCAAACATTATTTTATGATTTAACTAATATTAATTTTATAAAACTTAAATGAAAAACAAAATGATCCAATAAAAAAAATATACAAATAAAATAAAATTGAGTTAATTTTACAAAATCAAACTAGAATTATTAAATGAATAATAAAAGAATCAACATAAAAAATCATTATAAAAAAATAAAAATAAAATCTTGAGGGGATTCACGGTTTCACCTCCAAGATTTTTAATTGTATTGGAGGCCTCTCTCCAATATCTAACAGCCAGTATTAGTGGCTATTACGCTATTGGCCGAAAAAGTCAACTGTTTAGATTTGTGGTCTTATCAAGTGAGATTCTCATGTTGGATCCTTTCTTCTAGAAGTTGAAAGATATTTTTTTGGATCCATCCTCCACAAAAGTCATAAGTCAATAAATACTCTACGCTACTTGAAATAAATAACAACACATTCTTCGAAATTGTTGTCCATTTTTGGCAAATATGTCGAGCCTTTTACACCACACTCATTCATTTATTAGTAATTAACTAGATTTTTTTTACTTTGGGGTTAGATATTAATTTTTAAATAAAAAAATTATATATACAGATTTTTTAAATATATTTTATATCTAACAAAATTTTAAGTAAATATTAAAAAAATTATACATACATATAATCAAATAATCAAAAATTGTGTATTAATAAATAAAAAAATAAATGATAACAAAAAATAAAAATAAAAAATTAAGAGATAGATATAGATTAAAATATTTAATCTCACAAGATGAGATATTTACTTATTTATGTTTGTTAAACTTATTTATTAAAATTATTTTTTTATTCAAGCAAATAATAATAAAATGAGATACAAATTAAATTGATTGAATAAAAGAAAAGAAAAAAATATTATACAAAGCTGCACATATTATAAATATTATATGAAAATATTTTTTTATTTTCAAAAATAAAATTTATCTATACAAAAGATAAAAAAAAAATATATATATATATATGAATAAGAAAAACTCTTCAAAATTTAAATGCATAATAAAAAAATTTATCATTGGCTCTCTAAACAAAATAAAAGAGAAAATGGATATTAATCTAAAATATAAAAAACATAGAAAGAGAACCATATAAAAAATCATTAATTAAAATTTTTTTAAAAAAAGAAGCAAATGTCAGCCACTATTAGGCCTAGTCCATTTCATTAGAGGTTATGCGACCGAGCTCTTTTTTTGTTGCAACTAGGGCGGATAATTTGAAAAAAAAAATTTAAATGATGCATCACCTATTGAGGTAGACGTTGTGTCATCTGATTTGTCAAGAATATGACCATTGTAGTGACTGGAAAATTAGGACTTAAGTTTTTTTAACAAAAAAACTTGTTTTTCAACCCATTTGTTTACCCAAAACATCTTTGAAACCATAATAAACATTTCCATGCCTTAAAAAACCAAAAAAACCATCTTAAAATACCGAAATCAACGCAAAAATCAAAATCAACTCAAGTTCAAATCTATTTTTTCATTATCTTTAAAGGTATTATATAATATATATATCCTATCAAATGAAATCATTTGAAACAAATATCGACTATTTTGATGGTTTAAATTATTATCAATAATATTTTTATTTTTTGAGTTCATATTCTTCTATTTCCACCATCGACTAAAAGATTAGAAACAATTAGCCTTAAATTAGGATTAATTCGCCTAAAATAAAACTTTAAAAACCAAAATAAATTATTAAAAAATAAAGTGTTATTGTTGTTATTATAAAAATAAATGGTAAGTTATTATTTTAAAAGTATTTTTTATTTAAAAATATATTAAAATATTTTTTTATATATATTAATACTTCAAAATAATTTTAAAACATAATTAAAAAATAAAAATACTTAAAGCGCATTGTGGGAACGCATTGTCGAACAACCCAGTTGCAGTAACCTTTTTCATTTTCCCACCTTACCCTTAACCTGTTTTGTAAAGATCGGTCAGCGTGGCCCATTCTGTAATTCCAGGAAAATGCAAGCCTGATTATTATCAAACACTGGACAGAAATAGCCCTGGACACCACCTTCGAACCGCGCTTTTTTAAGCCCCGGCTCTGTCTCACTTGAGAAAATTAAAGAGAAGAGAAGAGAAGAAAAACATGGAACTGATACAAGGATTTCCATTACTGTTCCAGCAATTTACGGCTTTGTTCAAGAAAAACCTGTTGCTTTCATGGAGAAACAAGAGTGCAACGTTCCTGCAGCTCTTCTCTTCTTTCTTCTTCATGTTCTTGTTGTTCGGTATCGAGAAGGCGTCAGATTCTCGCTCAAAAGCAACGACAGGGTACAAAACCGTGACGAATCCACAGCCTACGTGGGAATCTCCCATCCCTCCTTGTGAGGAAAAGTTCTACGTTAAACTGCCTTGTTATGATTTCGTTTGGAGTGGAAATGATAGTTCTAGAATCGGCAATATCGTGACGGCCATCATGAATAATAATCCTAATAGGCAAATTCCCCCTGGAAAGGTATCGAGTTCTAGCTCATTACAAAAACCAAATCTCTCTCTCTCTTACTTACTTGTGATTGTCACAATAAACAAATACTATGGTAATCTGAACTGGGTTTTTGGAAAAATGAAAGAAGAGGATGTTGTTATATATGGAAATTTCTTTTGTTATAATTGTTTTTACTCTTCTGGTATTGGATTTATGATGGTTCGATTTTCTGTGTTATAGGACTATCAGTTACTAGACATAATCGGGAATGCTATGAAGGAAAACGAATTCAAAGTAATCCAATCTGTTTTTTTTTTTTTTTGTTCGTATGCAGGTTAAATCATTCAAGACACCAGAGGAAGTAGATGATTGGCTTCTTAGAAATCCTATGCAAGTCCCAGGAGCTTTGCATTTTGTGGATGTAAGCGCCAGTTTAATCACCTATGGTCTACAGACTAACTCTACTCCAATTGTTCGGCGAGGCCATTATGAAGATCCCACCTTCAAATTTCAAATTCCACTTCAGATTGCAGCAGAGCGTGAGATTGCTCGGTCTATTATTGGAGGTCTGAAATCTTTAATCTGCCAGATTGTTTTAGATACACAAATTTCCTTCTTTTCTTTAATAAAATCATGTGAAACAAACAGTTTTTTTTTTTTTTTTTTTTTACTGAAACTCTGGATATTGTCCAGTTCCAACCTTTACATGGAGTGTCGGACTTACGGAATTTGCACACCCTGCAAAAGCTACCTTTTCTGCGGTGGCTACAGTAGGACCTGCCTTTTTCCTGGCATTCACCATGTTCGGATTTGTGTTGCAAATCAGTAATTTGGTGGCCGAGAAAGAGCTCAAACTTCGCCAGGTATTTGCGATCTGCTGTCTAGAGTTAAACAAGCTTATAGATTGTTGATGTATTCTTTATATTCTAATTATAGTTTATTTATTGGTTCATTTTCATCTTCTTCACAGGCAATGAATATGACTGGTCTCTATGAATCTGCGTATTGGACCTCATGGATCATATGGGAGGGGATTATCACGTTTATTTCATCACTCTTACTGGTTCTTTTTGGAATGATGTTTCAGTTTGATTTTTTCAAGAAAAACAGTTTCGGAGTTCTGTTCTTTGTGTTCTTCCTTTTCCAGGTCAACATGGTAAGATAACTTCTTCTTCATCTGTAGGCTGGTGTTGGTATTTTTAGTATACAAGCTTATTCATATTAACCCTTTTACTGTCTTTTCTCACTTGTGATGCTAGATTGGTTTTGCCTTCATGCTGTCGACCTTCATCAGCAAGGCCTCTTCAGGCACAACAATGGGTTTCTCCATATTTATAGTTGGTTTTATGACGCAGGCAGGTTTCCCAACTAAAAATCAAGGAATAGGAAATGTTTTATAAATGAGATTTACTCCAAACCTAAGACCGTCTCTAAGACAAACGCCTTTGAGATTTTGATGCAGGAATCCTGTGAGTTTCGTTGTGGTAATTGATCTCATTTGTCACTGCAGATTATTACAATAGCTGGATTTCCATACAAAAAAAGCATTAGTGCTTTCTTGCGCATCATCTGGTCATTCTTCCCCCCAAATCTTCTTGCAAAAGCAGTAAATGTGCTATCTGATGCAAGTAGCACTCCTGAAGCTCTCGGAATTAGCTGGAAAGGACGATCAAAGTGTCCACCTGACGTTAATGATTGTGTGATGACAATTGTATGTAGTCGCTTTGCTCACCCTGAGTAGAACACGAACGACGCACACACAAACACCAAATATTAATGTGGACTAATTGGCCACAATATCATGCATTCTACTGAGAACTCGTGCCTTTGCATCAGTTCTCTCGTAATTAATCTTCATCTCCTTTTGTTTGTATATTCCATTGTCGATTGCTATTTGTAACTCATGTTTCCTTGGCAGAATGATGTTTACACATGGCTCATATGCCTGTTCGTTCTCTGGTTTGCTTTGGCAATCTACTTGGATAATATATTCCCAAATGTATCTGGTGTGAGAAAATCTGTCTTTTACTTCTTCAAGCCCGGGTATTGGACAGGGAAAGGTGGAGACAAGGTCGAAGGTAATGGTCTCTTTCCTTAAACATATATTGATAGCAAGGATACGTAATTAAGGAAAAGAGAACTCTACTTCAGTCCATGTCTCATAGCTCTAGCTAGGTCTTATTCTGACTGTGTTCTTCCTCTATTGTCCCAGAGGGTGGCATGTGTAGTTGCATAACTGATATCCCGCAGCAAGAGCATATTGTTCCAGATGATGAAGATGTGCTTGAAGAGGAGAACATCGTCAAACATGATGCAAGAGACGGCACAGTCAACCCAGATATTGCAGTTCAGATACGTGGACTTGGAAAGACGTATCCTGGGGCCACACACATTGGTTGTTTCAAATGCAAGAAGACTTCACCTTACCATGCTGTTAGGGTAAGCAATTCCTTGCCAGCTCATGGGTACAATGCAGGTTTGAGAGGGCAGAAGAAATCTCCCTCGTTTTCTTCTTTCCTGTTCCGATACTAGCTATTTTACCTGCAGGACTTGTGGGTCAACTTCACAAAGGATCAGTTGTTCTGTCTTCTTGGACCCAATGGTGCTGGGAAAACTACAACAATCAATTGCCTGACCGGCATAACACCTGTGACCGGCGGAGATGGTAATATACTCTCATTTCACAATCACAATTACATTGAAACTGCCTTGGAAGTTCACTTAAATAGCTACTTTGCATAAACAGCCTTGGTTTATGGACATTCCGTTCGAAGCACGGTTGGCATGTCAGGCATTCGGAAAATCATAGGAGTTTGTCCACAGGTGAGCTCTCTGAATATTCTCAACAGTTTGTAAGCATGCCCCCATGAGCTATTTGCTAATTGGTCTATCGAGACTAAAATCTTAGCATCTTTTTATAGTTCGACATCCTCTGGGATGCATTGTCTGGTGAAGAACACCTCGAACTCTTTGCGAGCATTAAAGGTCTCCCCCCGGCTTCAATCAAATCGGTATGTGATCCATGAACCTGAAACCTCAACCAGTCATCCTGATCTTTGTAGTCATATAATTTGTTGACCAACAACTGACAGAATTCTTCACTTTCATACCGGTTCTTCTCACTTGAACATTCTAAATAACCATTGTCTGTCCTTTTCATGGACTGCAGGTTGCTCGAGAATCGTTGGCGCAGGTGAAACTAACCGAATCAGCCAAAGTAAGAGCCAGGAGTTACAGTGGAGGAATGAGGCGCCGTCTGAGTGTTGCAATATCCCTTCTTGGTGACCCGAAGTTGATCATTTTGGATGAACCGGTATGGAGATTCAGATACTTCGAGTCATAAATACATTCATTTGATCTATTCGTAGAAGTATCAATTTATTTGACTTCTTTTTGATCTGCAGACTACTGGTATGGACCCAATATCAAGAAGGCATGTCTGGGATATCATACAGAACACAAAGAAAGGTCGCGCCATTGTTCTAACAACTCATTCGATGGAAGAGGCTGACATTCTAAGTGACCGTATAGGAATTATGGCCAAGGGGAGGCTCCGATGCATCGGAAACTCCATCAGGTTGAAGTCTAAGTTCGGCACTGGTTTTATTGCTAATGTGAGATTTGGCGATACCAATGGTGGACATACTCCTGCCCGCACGCCAGTAGATACTTCGTCAGTTCATCACGAGGCTGTGAAGAAGTTCTTCAAATCTGTATGTTGAACGCTTGACCGAATTCAACAGGTTCATTTAAATTCCAGAATCATTTTTTAATTTTTTTTTCTGATTCTGTTTTTCACAGCATTTGGATGTAACACCAACAGAGGAGACCAGATCCTTCTTGACTTTTGTCATTCCTCATGATAAAGAGAGCATTTTAAAGGCAAGCAACTCTGAGAATCCTAATTTGTCTCCTCATTCCCACCATTGTTTTTCCTTCAGCATTTCAGATTTCTCAATTTACTAACCAGTTTCATCAGCACAAGTGTACATCTCTATGAAGATACTCTGAAGCTTATGCAACTTCTTTTTACCTTCTCCAGCGTTAAAGCATTCTCCAACTCTTACTATATTTTTTTCATTTCCTCTTTGCATTCAAATTCCTCAACAGAATTTCTTCGCGGAGCTTCAAGCTAGACAGAGAGAATTCAACGTATCAGACATCCAGCTAGGCCTTGCAACTCTTGAAGAGGTCTTCTTGAACATTGCCAAGAAAGCAGAATTAGAAAGTGCTGCAGCCGAGGGGAAGATGGTTACTCTGGACTTAACTTCTGGAAAGTCGGTTCAGGTAGGCACAGCTCGTGTCATTTTTTCATTTATGGAGCGAGCAAAAATCAATTGTAATTTATGTGCTTGAATGAAATTGCAGATACCCGTGGGAGCTAGATTTGTAGGGGTCCCAGAAACAAACTCGCCGGAGAGTCCTGTTGGCACGATGGTTGAAGTATACTGGGAGCAGGATGATTCAGGGTCACTCTGCATCTCTCGCCACTCTGCTGAGATGCCTGTGCCGTATAATGTTCAGCCACTGCCTTCAGAACCGCAACTGCTGGCCAGAACAAACATACTAGGAGGCCAGAGGAGAGGACTAGTTTATGGATTGGTCTATGATTCCGATCAGATTATTGCTGCTCAATCTTGATAATGCAAATCCTTTGCGGACGGCTCCTATATTTATATATGTATTTGAATCCTGCGTTATTTATTTGTAACACACTAGCGGGTAGGCAGTATATTCGTTTTTTGTTTATCTTATTTGTATGTAATCCTTCGTGAATATTTTGGATTTATTCCACGGGTATTGATTTTATTTTTGAGCAACATGAGATTGTTTTCTTCTTCACATAGTAAATAATATCATTTCAGTGGTCCTTGAAATGAAGTTAAGTGATGAGGAAAAGATAGAGGCATCGACTGGAGATTTTCTAACAGAGGCCTTTAGCAGGGAAAATCAACAGAAAAATTACACTATGAACCACCCAAAATCATGTCCAAAGCAAGCTCAAATTAGAAAATAATGCAAGATTTTTTGCAGAGTGAAAATTAAAAACCTATGATGTACATTCATTCACTCACAAACAGCCACGGCAGAAGACTAGAGAATTCAGAGCCAACACACTGTTACAACATGATCTTGCACCAAAGATGTAAAAAGATAAACCACAGATGAGAAACAAGAGACCTTATGCTATCTCCTTGAAAGGTGGCGATGTTCCACAATCACCTCCTCCACTCTGGTTGGGTTCCCTTCACTGCATAACCAAAAAAAAAAAAGAGGAAGAACAGCTTAGTCAAGTTCATATTGTACAACAAAATTCAGCTCTTAGAGTTTACAAGAAGGTGAATTGCTCATGTCAAATAGAAAACAGTTCTAATTAGCGATTCTGATAACAAATTGAACATTTACTCAATTGAAATATCTTCTAAAAGTGACAAGATAAACTTCCATGTTTAGCTGAAGTTCCCCAAGACAAAAGGCAATTTCACACGGTATTAGATTTTGAGACTTGGAGCATTGAAACATGAGAAATACAAGCTGATGGATCCCTTATAAGTAACTATAATGCTTGGCAGCTAAAACTTGCACAACAATTGCTCAATTATTTTCACTACTAAATCAAGTATGCATCCATTCAAAAACAAGACTAGTTGATTTTAGGGGCAGGCAAACATTTTACCATTTCCATCTCTCGAAGATAATAAAGACCTATCGCTCTTGTTCCCTCCTTTGCCACTACCATGAACTGCTCTTTGTGTCCTCGGGGACTCGGAGCTGATTTTGCTATTAGTTGAAGATGGCAGAGAATGACGCCGGGTGACATTATTTTTCTCAACCCCATCTTGGCTAAATCTTGGGGAACCTTGTGCTCTCAGTTTTGCCTTTGCAGATTCAGTTGCTGCCATATAGCTAGGGAGGGTAGGACTGCTCTGTATCCCATTCTCAGCACGTTCTGGTTTCACTGCAACTGAAGCTTTCTTTGCAGTTTTGTGATTTTCATTGATTGTTGGATCATCCTTGTGTTTGGACTGCCCATTTAGTTGAGGAGTATTCTCACCTTTACCATCAGTATCAACTGAAGCTTTAGATTCTACTACAGCTTGATCTTCATGTGATGATTCCAATGCCTTGATCATTTCTAAAGGCTCTTCAGCAGTCTCTGCATCAGGCAACGTGTCCATCAAGTTTGGTTCCTTCTTCACCACATCAAGCACAGTGGATGTTGTTATGGTAGTTTCTTTCTTCATCTTCTCAGCAGAATTACTCGAACTCCATCCCAAAACATTATCACCTGAAGTGCCAGATACCTTTTCCAGAGTTTGCTTTGGCTTTTCAATTTCAACCTCTGAATGAGCAGAGTTTTCTACCACAAGGTTATTAACCTTTCGTAAGTTGCGTTTTACCTTTTCAAGCTCAATTTGCGGACTTTCCTGCACTGAATCAGCTGGATGGCTTGAAACTTTCCTCTGATTGCGCTTGGGTTTCTCAAATTCAGAGGTTGCTTGTACCGAGGTACTATCAAGATTTGCTGCAGGGACCCTCCGAACACTGCGCTTCGGCCTACCAGTTTCAGCTTCCACTATTTGACCATTACTATGCTTTCTCTGAGTTTTTGAATAAGGAATTTTCTTTGCTTGGGGAACTGGTTTCCAGAAACGGGATGCTGTCCAGCATTCTAACCAGTTTGCAACCGAGTTTGGCTCCACAGAATCATAGGGGAGTCGCAAAGGCATCACAGTAGGTGATGAAGCAAGAAGCTGGAGAAACAGTCCCATCAGAGATCACATGGAAAGGGTTGTTATTAAAAATCATGCTTTTTCTAATTGATAACTACTAAATTATCCTTGATCCCAGTGCAGGCACCACTGTATTAAGGGTTGTTTAAATCCATGCATGTTTTCTAACTGATAATGGCTAAATTTCCCCAATCCTGTGCAGCACCACAAATACTCTTGCAGAACCTTTCATGTTTATTTCATTTTTATATGCAGAAAGCTCTGCACGCGCATAGAACCAAGTTACATGGAAGATGCAACACCTGTCCCTTTATCATATACAAAAGACTGGAGTGAACTGTTCCTTCGGGATCTCATAAAACAGGTCAAAATGATGATATTCATGGCATTTCTTATCACTAAAGAATATGTCTGAATTACCAAATTTTGCAAACATCAAAACATTGAATTTTGAGGATAGGTATCCTCTTATTAAGATTTCTTGCCTAAAAACTTCCTTTATGAGAGAACACAGATTAACAGAAATAGATGTGAAATCTAATTATGTGATTGTATAACTACGAGTAACTCATGAAAATATTGAAAACCATTTCTTCATATCTTTATAAGATACAAAAAGATGTGGTTCAGCAAATCATCATAATGCTAGGCCAAGAAGAGATTGTGGCTTTTTTTATTACAGGAAAATAAGAAATATGGGATTTTTTATCTATAGTAATATTTTGGATTTTGTGGAGAGCAAAAGGAAAGATGAGTTGAAGGGGGAGAATAAACTCCCAGCCCTCTAAAGGATTTTTATTTAGAAGTTGAACTATATACCAAGGCCTACTGGATGGTTTTTCACTATTGATGAGTTCTTAGTTTTATGCATTAATTAAATGAGTAGTTCATATGATATAGGAAAAAGAATTTGTAATTTTCTGTTGCATTTGATCAATGGCTGGTACCCTTGGTGCTTATGTATGCAGATTTTTATGATTTACATATCAGAAGTAAAACAATAAATATAATCAAATCACAGTTCCTTGCGTTATACTTTCCATGGTGGTTGTTTTTTTCTCCTAGAGAATAGTCCGGGTTGTTATCATGAAGCCAAATAAGCACTCACATTAGTCCTAACAATATCTGGTTTCATTAAGGTTTTTGTTGATTCTATTTATAACCAAAAGGAGCTTTTTTATCATTGGAATGATAAACAAATAAATAAAATCATAAACACATAGAATGCACATCCGGGTTTCTTAATTTTTCCTTCTAGAGAGGCTTCTTGTACAAAATTAAGCCACTATGTAATGTAATACAACCAAATCATTGTTCTATCCATACCTTGCGAACAAAAGTATTCGATGACAGTTGGCTGTTTGGATAACAGCTCCATTAGAATCTGCAAGGGTGCCCTTCTGATACACGAGTGAAAGCAGAATTAATGATAAATCGAACAAGCAAAACAATCAACAATATAATTTGACTAGTTACAAGACAGATAAGTAAATAAAAGAATTGGAGACTCACAGACAATTGTTATTCAGAACTACAGTAAGCACTATGATTCAGAAGTGAATGACAATATGTTTACTTAACCTTGTGTATTTTCTTTAAAACTAGTTTAAATTTACTACTTTTGGAAGAACTACAATAAAAAAGAATCATACTCGTATTCACTTTTCAGGGAATGCATGGGTCCAAAAATCTCATCTAAGATTTCCACAGGATAGCGCTTGACAATAAACAAAATTGAAACCCTGAAATTTTGGTAGCCTTGATAATGGATGAAACCTGACAATAATAAACTGTTTGATGGTCTAAATTCTTGGACAATAAGGCTGATTATTTGTTATTGCTATTCGTAGACATTCTTTAAGAACCAAGTTTTAATTCTGAGTTTACACTACAGTCCCACGCCACTTGGAAGTGCCATAAGTCCACCAAAAGTGCAAAAAGAAGGAAAACTAAATCATAAACTTGACTCAAATATCAGTTTTCTAAAAGAGGTACTCGAATAAGCCAAGAGGAAAGACATTTTCCCAATGATTGCACAAGGAAAGATGAGTGATTGTTGGTTTGGTTTTTCAAGAATTTACCGGTGGCTTCACTAGGCTACATATTTTATGAACCTCATTGCCAATCTCTGAATTCCTAACCATTCTTCCTCGCACAAGTGCCTGTAACTTGACAACTCCCAGCACACAGCAGAGAGTAGCACAGCTTGCCTTCTAACCAAGTGTCCACGGATAAGAGCTTGAAGCCTTCTATGCCTTTAAGAGCCCGATATGCCCGACGAGCCTTCACAAAATAAACTTATATCAGTGATTGTATAACCTCTACGAAACATGATTTGACATGCTGTGTCAGGAAATAGCAAAAGATATATTGCAACAGCTACACAAGAAATGGATAGAAGATCAACTAAGATTCATTTCAGCAATTAGAGATTTAGTTAATGCCACCCTCATGCTAGCTACACCACATTAGGGGCATGAGAACAATGCATATAGACCCGAACTAACTCCCTGAAGGCCACAATTAGCCATCAACCTTTGGGCTTGGACTAGGACAACCGCAGGCAGTTGAGCCAACCTGCATACCTGGTACCTAGTCAGTCTGACCCTAAAGGTACATGAAGATGGCCACCATTCATGCACCTATCTGCCTGACCCTAAAGTCATGAAGGTGGCCACAAGTTACGTGCCTATCTGCACACTGCAATGTGATGCTTCACCACCAGGCTAACTTTACAAGATTCGATAACTTTTTTTTAAGCAAAATGAAGACCCATAAGAACAAAATGATAAGCCAAAGAAAATGATCCATATAAAACTGTATCTAATTTTAAGGCAATGATGTTTGTGCAGTAGGTGAAACAAAAGCATAAAAACAGATGCCACACAACCATTACCAAAAGCAAGAGAAGTAATTTTAATAATGTTACGACAACTTAGTTAAATATCCACAACAGTAATAATAAAATACAGAAAAATTACCAAGTAACCCTTAAATGCAGCTTGTGCCATTTTGCAGCTTCATCAAGCCTTATTTTTTCAGCACTCGATGGTGCATCATCCAGAGTGTATACTTGAGAATAATTTGCATCTTGATTTCCAGTTGACAATATCCCCCATCATGTGATAATTCTGTAGTTTCCCTGCTCTCTGGTTCTAACATCCTTTCAATGATATTAGTGCTAGAGGGGTTGTTGTCTGCATGACCACAGGAGGAATTGAGGTCACATCCGCTTCCACGGCCCTGACTGCAACCAATGTCTCTTTCTCATTTGCGGGTCTCTGCACATGGCGATCAAAGTTCAGAAGCAGAATTAGTAGGTACAATTTTGTCCAGATACAAGAGCTTGTCTTTTGGAGTTCATATTGTTACAAGAATGTTCGCCTTAATGGGAAAACACAGCGAGGATCAAGAGTCAGTTTATAGCGATGATCAAGAGTTGAGACCAAAAAATATATAATAATTACATGAAACTATGTAAAGTGAAGTTGTACCAACATTATCTTCTTTTTTTTTTTTCCAAACTAATTGCATGATAGATGATTGAATCAAGGTTGCGAAACTTAAGGCAGACAATATGATATTAACAAGGAGTAACTGGGTACTAATTATTACCTCCCTTCCTTTCACAGTGAAAGATTTGGAAGACTTCTTTCCAAACAAAACAGTCTTGATCCATTTTGCAGGTGATTTTCTTCCCATAGCAGCTGGATAACAGGAGCAGAAACCCCTGCACGCCACGTGTCAAGCATTTATAAACTGCAAACTCGGAGAAACTAATCCTTTCCTTTTTTTTTTAATTTATTTTTTTCTAACAAGAAAACACACTCGCAAAACACTCGAACCAGACTTTGTGTTCTAAGGAAAATAAAAATTAGAAGCAAAAAGGAGGTGGATATGAACCAGATCTGTAAGTTACCTGACAAATGTGCTTCTTTTAAGACACAAATCTATCATTCCCTTTCCTTATGCATCAAACTTACCATTTACGAACAACAATCTCAGCTTCATTTACAAAATCAAAATCAAAATAATAAACAAAAAAGTGAGAGAGTAACTACGTCCGTCAGTGAGTATAGGAGCTTGAGATAATGGAAAGACAGATGCCTCTGTGATCTATCGAAAGCTGCTGCTGCTGCTTATTCTTTTTTCTTTTGCTTTGTTTTCCTTTGCTTTGCTTTGCTCTCTCCCTCTCTCTCTCTCTCTCGTCTTTACTCTCTGTACTGTGACTCAGTACTGAACTATTTTAAAAAAAAATACAAAAACAGAAACCTAGGATTAAACTTCAATTTTGCCCTTATAGATTCTTCAACATTCTACTTTCACCCCTGTATTTCAAATATTATCAATGTGAATCTTCTAGCTGCATCAGATTCCAATATTGCCCCTAACCATTAAATGGCTTAAGAAATTTTAAAGGCTTTTTTTAGATATTACAATATTTATAGGGTAGTTTAAGAAATAGTTGATATAAAAATAGAAAAAATAAAATAAAAACATTATTAAAATTAAAAGTATGTTATTTCTAATCATTGACTACGTGAATTAGAGCGTGTTTGGTAGTGTGGTAGCGGTTGCTTTTCAAATAGCTTTTCGTGCCGAAATACATGTCAATGATGTTTTTTTATTTTTAAAAAATTATTTTTGACATTAGCACATCAAAACGATCTAAAAAATACAAACCGAACTCAATTTTAGCAAAAAAAAAATTTAAATTTGGGAAAAACACAGGTACAAACTCACTACCAAACGGTGCCTTAATGTTGCGATTATAGTTATAACTAGATAATAAAATGTTTAATATGCTCAATTGAAAATAAAATTATATTAAGATTAATTAAATATTGTATTATATATTATCTTTTAAACATTAATATTTTATAACTATATTATAATAAATGTACTAGAGCTTCTCTAGTGTTGCAAGTACAATAGAGTATTGCAACCTTGTATCCCAGGGGTGAAATTACAGCTATTTAAGCCTAATAGGACTAATATTAGTAAGCTTCAAACTATGAGGGTAGAAGTTTAACTATTAATGAATCTATAATTACCAAAACTAGTTTACCAAAAACCAGGCGCACCAAATTTGTAAAATAAATATGGATAAAACAACAGTTTTTTATCCTCTGCAATAGCGCTCATCTTAATATTCCTAACATCCCCGTGACTACCGATTGATTGGAATCTCTGACAGTAAAAGTGAGGGCTTACCGTTGTCGCGCATACACTGAATAAATCCTTAAAATAAAAGCCAATGGCATCGTGCTTTTACTTCGGGAACAAGTGTTCACTGTGCAGGGTCACGGCTTCCTTATTTTTGAAGGATGGTATGGGATTACATCTCAACCCCTCCTCAAATGACACAATAAGTTCACGCGCTGTTTAGAGGTGTGTGCAATAAGAGCCGTTGATGAGTAGCGATACAATTAGGGTGCTAGGTGATGGGTGACTCGTGAGAGAGCAAAGGGTGCCGCGTTGATGAAAGAGGGAGGCTGGTGGTGCATGCGCGCCACGCTGTACTCGTCACATGTTAAAAAATGTGGTAAAAGTTTTTTAAAAATACAAATATATATATATATATATATAATTTTTTTTTTTTAACATAAAATATTTTAAAAAATAATAATTCAAAAAATTTATTAAAAAATTCAAAAATCAAAAATCAAATATTATTTTAAGTAATGTTTAGCAATTATTTTTCAAAAAAAAATTAAAAAAATATATATTAAAATATTTTTATATATTTTAAAATTTATTTTTAACATCAACATATTAAAATAATTTTTAAAAAATTAAAAACAGTTTCTAAACAAACATGCTTTTAAAAGCAATGTGGTTATATTATGTTGTGATGCAAGTGACTCTACTTGGTGTCGTTCTCTCTTTTAAATCATGGATAAGAATTTAATTTTAATCATTATAGAATCATATATTTAAAATGGACATCCTTTCATTTGTGACAACAACCATATAAACTTTTAAGTTGCTCTTAGAATGAATTTTTTTTTTCTTAAACAATCATTTGTTTTTGTTACTTTTCATTGTCTTATGTTATGTTCAAACAATTTTAAGCCTGTAATTTATTTAATTTATATGCTACATCATATTTGTGATGTTAGAAAATATCATTAAATTAAATTGATGTTTAATTTTGTAAAATAGGATTTTGTCTTCAAATTCAGCATGGGAACAGGAAAAAAAATTTTCTTTTTTTTACTATTCATTGGATGAAAAAACTTCACTTTGGTCCTTGAAACTTAAATTTTTTCACTTTTGGTCATTGGTTTTTAGGATTTCAAATTGCAGTCCTAAACTTTATTTTTTTATATGTTAGTCGCTAGAATTTAAAGGAAAGAGAAAGTGATCGATCGATCACTTTTTGACCACTAAAATATCAATCATAGTGTCTATGAGTTCGTTTTTGAGATAGAGATTTCGGTTTGGTTTGGAAAAAATTCAAAATTTCTCAAAAGTATGATGGACCAACAATGTCAAACGAAACCTCAATAGTAGTGTGGTGTTTCCCCTTAAACATATTGTAAAACATAGACTAGCCTGTGATGTTTTTTTACCTGGTTATTATGGTTTCTTAGAGTGATATATAAGATTTGTTTTTGTTTGGAATGGTTTGTTAAGATGTATTAGTGTTTTTAAGTGAACAGGTTGAAAATTGGGATTTTTGCTTTTCAAAAATCGGACCTAGACTTTTCTGGTGGTCAAAAAGTCAATTAGAAGGCAACACGTCGTCTATTATGTATAAAACAAATTAGGGGCATACATTGGATTTGTCGTTGTACTTAAAAGTTAAGTTATCGCATCTCAATACTTTAGTTATGACATAATCTTTGTATTTAAGTGTGACATATAACGACTTGTTATGTCTGCCTTTTAGACCTAGTTTATCTTCAGAGAAATATAAATAGTTGGTAGAATGGATTCTCCCTATCAAATACTCCATGGAATCAACCGTGATATCCTAAGGAACAAATACTTTGTTATCTCCTATTATTTTCCTAACTTAGCCGTCAACCATACACCTAAAAAGTCAAACCATTCACCTTCCTTAAGAACTAAAACCTTTCATCTCCTCCACACTGGTCATCAGCCTCATACAACTAGCACCATCGCACCAAACTATCATTGCTTAAGCCTTTCTATTTAATTGTTCCTCCTCCATACTCAACAACTTGTGCCGCTTCTAAAAAAAGTCAAAACATACCCCATTATACCTCTCTAGTAGCTTCATCAGCCTCAACCTTCAACGCTAGCTAATAGCTTAGTCGAAGTAGCCTCCCACAGCTCATGACCACCATGAATTTACCAATCACCATCTCTAATGATGACATCGACGATCATAACCTAGACTTCCATATTTTTTCATTAAAAACAACCAAGACTCACATTATCTCTCCATTTCATTATTAGTGTGCACACACACAAACCCAAATTACTAGTGACCTCATTAGTGACAACCACACCACCAACACCCAACACATTAACCCTAATTTCTTATATAATTGACGCCACTAACCAACTGAGGAGAAGAGGAAACAAAAACAAATAAGAGAGGAGAATCGAAACAGTAAAGAGAGAAAAACCAACATTTTAAGGGCCTTGATCTCTCTCCATCGATGATGGTGGGCAACACCACTAGTATAGGGACGAAGAAAAGGATGTGGTGCATCTTGTAGGACCATGCATAAGTCATTCTTCCTCGTCGATACATGTAAGGTTGTGCACAAAATTGATTTCTATCGTGGACCACCTCTGCTCCACCACTTCCAACTTATTCTAGTTTTTTCCCATACTAATAAAGGTTGAAATTTTAAGCACCAAAAGTGTAGCATTCTTAAATTTTTAAAACATAAATAAACATATTTATCATTATAAATATATAGAAAAATTAGGGATTTTTTCTCTATCAAAAATCCAGTAGAGTTTCCCTAAAAAATATCAGCACCAAGTTATCGACATCACAACAATCATGCTTTGTAATTATCACACCAACAAGTCCAACTACCTTTGACTTAATCCACTTCACTAATCAAGATTTGAATACCTTTAATCCATTCAAACAATTCACCGATTATTCAACAATCTCAATAACATAGCTTTTATGATAAAGAATATACACAAGTTATATAATTTATTTGAAGTAAATTCATTTATTCATAATATAGTGAGTTTCTAGTACTTTATAAAATTTATAAGAAAATACAAATCACAAAATTACATGCTTTATTTATTCTAATTTTTATTTACATGCTAATGTTAATCCTAAAATTATATTACAAAAATATAAGTTAACACTTTATGATTACATCATTGACATTCCTTTAATAAAAGATATATTAAACTAACTATTACTCCGTATGAGGTTGTGATGAACCTGAAATTAGTTTAACATGTAACATAAATGAAACTATAAAATTTAACCATGCAATTCATACAAATAAATTACTTTGATTCAATAATCCATTTTAAGTAATTGAACATATTTTTATATTTTTCTTTTCAAACCAATTTTTCCTTTTTGAACTATATATAAAGGTTTAACAATAGCTTATCAAATTAACTTCATTCATGCCACAAAGGCCCTATAAAGTAATTGATCAAATTAGATATCCCGGTCATTAGTTTCTTTGAAGCTATTAGCACCGTCTAGGGTAACTAGTTAATTAAAAACCCAATCATCAAAAAAACTAACGCCATTAGCCCTACCCAGTAACTAGTCAAATACATTCTTGGTCGTTAGAAAAATTAATGCCACTAGCCCACTCATGGTAACTAGTCAAATACATTTCCTAGTCGTCAGACAAACTGACGACACTAAATCATTTAGGGTACATTGTGTATAGAACTAAGACGTTATAGATATTGAAATTTTTTTTTATCATTTTTCTTGAGTTCAAGGCTTATGGAAATTGTTTTTATCATGAGGAAATCTCAGGGTGTTACATAATATATACTTAGTATTTATTGATTTGTTACTTGTATTGCGGGTCCATCCTGACCATCCAGGCAATACCGATTCCATCGCTAGTTTTTATATAATTCTATTCATATATATATTATATGCATATTAAAAGATTAAATATAATTTTTCCATGTATATAGTTCACGATGTAAAAACTCATATAAGTATTTTGGTGTATGCTAATAACTATAATAATATGCCATGGATGTAAACACTGAATTAACTACATTGGTGTTAAGCTTGGTACTACCTGTAGTGTGATGAATGATTGTGTTTTATTGATGAGCCTAAAAACCACATTGTGTGAAATTGATTTAATACAAGAAATTAAGCGGATAATGTTTTTGAATAGGATTTTATATAGAAAAAACTCTTGCTAAAATGTCACTAAAATAGAATAAACTTATTTAAATTAAATATCACATCAACATAAATAAACATAGGCCTGGATATATTTATAGGTATTATGAACAATGATTAAAGGGTTCCTAATGATAAATATATTAAGAATACTTGATGATGAACTTTTACACGCACACACTAATGATTGTTTAATCACCTCATTTTTCCATAGAATCCATGGTAATATAACTTTTTCCTGTTATTTTAGAGGGAGGAACTTAGCAGAGATAATTTCCACATTTAATGATTCTAGAAAAACATATTGGAACTCATATTTTTTTTAATTTGGTTTGATTTTGAGTTTTTGATTGATTAAAATATGTTTTTTTTTTTGTTGAAAAAAGGGTAATAGAGTTTCATGAGATATTTTTTCATATTTCTAGGTGAAAAATAGTTAAAATCTAGGTTTTTGGATTCAAGAACTTGGATTACGATTTTCCAATCACCAGAATTACCTCTACTTTCTTGAAAATATGGCAAACAAATAGCTCATCATTTTCCTTGGCTAGGGATGTGTCATCTATCATAGTTAGTAATGTGTTGTTCGCAAAATTAAAAAAATAACCTTAAAAAAAAAAATATTTTTACTGAGGATTCTAAGCCCAAGCACATTTGGGTCTTGAAGGGTCAGGATCACATGTCTTGTTAATGCATGTATGACCCATCAATTGTTTTACTCACATTCTTTTTATTTTTCACATTTTGCATTTGAATACTTTTCAAATAAATTTATTTAAATGATGTAATTATTCAAATATATAATTATTTTTAAATAGTATTAACGCTTTCAATGGTGATATTTAAAATTTGTTTTTAGATTATTATATATGAATCTAATATGAATGGTTTTCTATATGTGGATGAAATATATATTTTTAATTTTTTTTATATGGTTCTTATTAAAAATTATTATTGTTAGTTTTTTAATATATTTGCATCAAAATTATCAATTAATTATTTTATAATTTTTGCTTAATTAAACTCGCTTTTAAGACTATGATATGTTTTTGTTTAAAAATAAAACTTTTGATAAAAAATATTTTGTTAAAAAAAACACATTAATAAGGGAAAAAGTATTGATTAAATATATATATATTTTTCTGTCTTTATTTCAAATTGATAGATTTCTTGGGATATTGATTATTTTTTATTGTTAGTACGCATTAAACAACATAGCTAATGAAAGTTATATATTTTATTTAAAAATAAATTAATAAAAAACTTATACTAACACTTACTTTATTTTCAATAATATTTAGATTTAATATTTGTTTGGAACTCCATATTTGTTGCCCTATAACTAAATAGAAGAAAAATTCAAAGAACTCCCTATATCACGAGATAAAAAATCCTTAATGTATTTGTCTTTTAACTTTCTTTATTTAGCATTAATAAATGTTTTAATGAATTTTTTTTGTTCATACAATTTAAACTTTATATTTTATTAAATGCACACAATAACTTTTTAATTTTAAATTAAATTTTATCTTTATATATATAAAAAATACCTTTGGAACACAAAGGTATTTTTCTCTTAGGACACAAAATTAACTTGAAATCCAATTTTATTTGCCAGTTAGGTGAGCAATTTATCATTTAGGATACATAGTGTTTTTTTTTTTTTTGTTAATGTGACAATCTTGCAGAACAAGCCTTAATTAAAAAGATAAAATTTGGATTTCTTTTTTCAAAAACAAAACAAAAGGAAAATTAAAAGACAACATTGTCCTTGAAGGACTTGTCATAGAGATAAACTAGTTAGATAACCCGCATTACGAGGCAGGCCAACCTTTTTTTATATAAAAAATATTTAAAAAATTCTAAAACTTAAAAGCATTATATCTATATACAGGGGAGACCCAAGAGCTTAGGAGCTGGTGTTGCAGTCAGACAAAAGGCTAATGGGCACGAACATGCAACTAAACTCAATGCTCTTGGATCTAGCGTTGCAGACAGACCTAAACTTGGGTCTGAACGCCTGATCCAAGTGTTCTGGGGTAGAGTGGACTGTAAAGAGAGTTGGGTCTACACTACTGCCACTCCCAAGCAACTTGGGTCAGGTGTCCCTTTCCCACCCCAAGTTTCTTGAACCTAGAAGAGGATGTGAGGCCCAAGTTAGTAGTAGTAGTAGTAATAATAATAATAATAATAATTGATTTTACCATTCAAATCAAATTTATGTTTTTTTCAATGGTAATAAAATTTATTTCAAATTTAATAATATTAATGAAATTAATAATATCTATAATATTAAATTTGTATGGTACAAGTTTTTTTAGTTTTTAATACCTTCAAATAAAATTTATTGTTTTTTCTTGATATTAATAATATATTTTTAAAAAATTTAATAATAATAATAATAATAATAATATTTTCTCTTTACTGTGTGAAAAACATAATAAATAAGAGAAAACAAATTATAGTATTAGGTTCTGCTAGGGGCATGACCTAACGTTATTTGATGGGTCATGTTGACCGCAGGACCAAATGCTGATGGGTCCTGCAGGACTCAACATCATTAGGTCTCAGTGGCGACAAGACTCAATGACCCAGCCATAATTTTTTACTTACAAACAGCAAAGACAACACCTTTCCAGGCACTACAATATTTATAATATAAATAATAATATTTTTAATATTGATAATAATATTAAACTTATTCTTGTTTAAGTGGGTTTGATTGCAATACCAAATCCAAGAGCTTTAAGCCCATCTTAAATGTCAGACTCTAGAGCCTTGAGTCTGGCTATAACACCGGACCCATTAGACTTGATTCAGGATGTTAAACCCAATTGTCTTGGGTCTGGATGCATGACTCAAGAGTCTTGGGCCAGGCGGTGCTACAAGACCCAATAAACTTGGGTCAGGTGCACCTTTTCAACCCTAAATTTCTTGGGTCTGAAAAGGGATGCCAAACCCAAGTTGTTAATTATAACAATAACATTAACAATTGATTTTAACATTAAAATCAAATCTATATTTTTTTCGATAGTAATAATATTTATTGTAAATTTAATAATATTTAACTTGTATGTCCAAGTTCTTATATTTTTAAAAACAAATTTAAAAAAATATGTATGATTTTTCTTTGATGGAAATAATAATTGTTTTTTCAATTTACTAATGATAACAATAAATAATAATACTAATAATAATAATTCTTAATTTTACCCTTCAAATCAAATCTATTATTTTTTTTCAATATTAATAATATTTTTTTCAAATTTATTAATTACGAATACTTTTAATTATAGTAAAATAATAATATTTATAATACAAATAATAGTATTTTTAATATCAATAAAATTAATTCTAATAAAAAATATCTATAATATAAATAATAATATTTAATTTACTCACGTGTTAAGTGGGTCTGACTACAACACTAGACCTGCAAGCTTTGAGCTCATCTTAAATGCCAGACCCAAAAGCCATAGGTCTGGATGCAACGCCGAACCCATTATACATGCGTCAGAATGCCAGACCCATTTGCTTTGGATGTGGATGCCTGACCCACATGTCTAGGGCCAGGTGATGCTGCAATACCTAAAGGACTTGGATCTACACTCCTGCTACTCCTAAACAACTAGGGTCAGGTGTATTTTTTCAGCCCCAAGTTTCTTGGTCTTGGAAGGGGATGTTAGACCTAAGTTAATAATAATAATAATTGATTTTACCCTTAAAATCAAAATCTATGTTTTTTTCGATAGTAATAATCTTCACTGTAAATTTAATAACATTAATGATTTTAATAATATTTATAATATTAATAATAATTTTTAACTTCTCTGCTTAAGGTTTTATATTTTTTAATTTTTTTAAAAAAAACTGTATGGTTTTTCTTCAAATGTAATAATATATTTTTTTTCCAATTTACTACTACTACTAATAATAATAATAATAATAATAATAATAATAATAATAGTATTTTTAATATTAATCATAATAAAAATAATAATATTTATAAGACAAATAATACTTTTTTTAATATTAATAATAATATTATACTTACCCATGTTTAAGTGGGTCTGGCTGCAACATTAGACTCAAGAGCTTTGGGCCCCTTGAGCCCTGGTTGTGGCTGCAACGCTGGAACCATTTGCCTTGGGTCCAAATGCCTGACCCAAGTGTCTTAGGTCCAAATGCTTGACCCAAGTGTCTTAGGTGGTGCTGCAAGACCCAAGAACCTTGGGTATGGAAGGGGATGCCGGACCAAGTTACTAATAATAATAATTGATTTTACCCTTAAAATCAAATTTATATTTTTTTCGGTAGTAATAATAGTTATTGTAAATTTAATAATATTAATAATAATATTTAACTTGTCTATCCATGTTCTTATATTTTTAAATCTTTTTTTTTAAATATGTGTGTTTTCTTCTATGGTAATAATATTTTTTTTCAATTTACTAATGATAACAATAAACAACAACAACAATAACAATTCCCCCGTAATTGCTGGCCAACTCCGCGGGAGTCCTGGACTAGGCAAGCACTTGGCAGGCGACCAAGTTCAGTGTACTCAGACTTGCTGTAGAACCACGACACAGGTTAGAAAAGACCCGGCGAGTGGGTGTGCACCCAGCGTGCATGTCTGCGAACCTCAAGCACGCAGTTCTCCAGCACGCTCATGTTGGTCCGGACCCTTGTGCTGATCCGCACCCTCCACCTAGGTATGCAACCCTTGTACGCGGGTTTGTAGACTCGCTCGCTTGGGTCTGCAGCCAAGTGTGCGGGCTAGTCCTTATCACCAAGGCTGGGCAGGCTAAGCGTCAGGTCTCTGTATCCAATTTTTTATATTTTTCAATTTTTAAAAAATATTTATGGTTTCTCTTTGATGGCAATAATAATTTTTTTTTTTTTACTTATGATAACAACAACAATAATAGCAATATTAATTCTTAATTTTACCTTACAAATCAAATCTATTTTTTTTCAATATTTATACTATTTTATACAAATTTAGTAATTATTATATGAATAATATTAATTATAATATTTATAATGAAAATAACGGTATTTTTAATATTAATTATAATAAAAATTATAATATTTATTTCACAATAATAATTTTCTTAATATTTATACTTTTAATTATAATAAAAATAATAATATTTAGAATACAAATAATAATATTTATCATATTAATAATAATATTAGCTTGTCATGCCAAAGTTTTTATAGTAATGATTATAACAACAACAATAATAATTGTTATTTTTTTTATTTCTATTTTCTTCTTTGTAGGGTCTACCGGCTTAGGTGCATATGTCTCTAACCTCTAGGGATGTGCAGAACCCATGTGCAAGTGAGAAGAGACCCTGGCGGGCTGGTTTACAGTGAAATCACTAACAATCTATAATAGTTTACGCTATAGTACTAAACAATGCAATCCACAATAAAAAGTATTTATAGTCTACAATAAATTCACTCTATAGAAAAATATTGACATCTTTTAGTTATAGTTAATACTAAAATCTTGTTTGCTTGCTGAAAGTAATTTATTTTGGAAAGTGATTTTTATGAAATTTGTATTTGTATAAAATAAATTATTTTTTTATGTTTGACAATGTGAAAAATAAATTTAAAAATAAGTTTTAGATGATGTTATGGAAAATAAATTAAAAAATATATATATATATATATTTTTTAATACATATGTCATGTATCGAGTCTCAAATTTCAGCTGCAGTTTGAGCGGACGGCAGGCACAGCATTTGAATTTTGAAATTTGAAAATTCGAAAAACTATAACTGATGAGCGTTTGATGTGGGCAGTTGGGCTCCACGAACACGAAGCGCCTCGCCGTTCTTAGCCTTTGGTAGGTCCCACCCACCCACCCACCCAATTTAAGACCGTTATTTTCTCTCTCCCCCCCTTTATTCCCTCCAATTCGAAACCGAAGTCCTCTTTTTTTTTTCCTTTTCTTTTAAATCTTATTTTATAATACTTTTATTAACTAAGAACTCAATTTGCCTTGCCGCTAACAGATAAATCCTCTCTTTATCCGCCACGTGTCTAAAATAGCATCAGTTGAAAGAAATCAGTGAATAGAAAGAGTGAGAGGGCCAGATGATTATCAGATTTTTTTTTTATTTTTAATAATTAAAAACCCATTACCATCAGCAATAATAATTTTTGTTATTAGAGTGATTAAAAATAGTACTTTCCTAGTTTAAATTGACGAAGCCCCTTGTTTGCGGAGTACCATATTTAGTTTGGAAGAAGGAAAGAGGGAAAACCATCAAGATTCATTTCACAAGGAAGATCACTTCAACAACATCAAGGAAATGGAGATTTTAGAGCAGTCTGCTGTTGTTCTTGCAGGTAGCATACCTATAATCTCTGTGTTGTTCTCTCGTACGCATGTTTTTTTTTTTTTTTTGATGTGGGTGTAATGGAAATCAGGAAAATCCAAGTTAAGGTATCCATTGAGATCTGCCTCCAAATCAATATCCAAGGAGGATGACAAGCCACAACTCTCCTCTGCTTCCAAGAGGTGCGTGCTTCTTGTAATTTTCTCTCTCGCATTTCTGTAATGCTAATTGACTCTTACTCTTGGCCTGGATTGTGTTTATTTCCTTCCAGGGACAGGGCTCCATCAACTTTAAGTAAAAGTGTGGGTGTTCTTCAGCTGTCTGGCGAGGACAAATCTGCAAGGCCACCTAGAAGAAGGCTCTCTGTTCCTGCCAAGTCAGTTGCCACTACTGCTCTGAAACCACCACCAGGGATCATTACCCCAATATCTGAGACTAGAGTCAAGAGATCTGCTACAAAAAATGACACCCCTCTTTCTAATGCTTCCATGGCTTCAACTCGAAAGAAATTCAACGCGATCGCTTTAGCTTCCTATTGGCTCTCTCAAATTAAGATATCTGAATCTGTTGCTAAGCATTCAATCTCTCTTGCTTTCTTCAAACTTGCCTTAGAAGCTGGATGTGAGGTATGGCTCTCTTTTTTAAAAACAAACTTCTCTTGTTTAGGTCTTGTATTCTCTGCCTTTTTTTATTTTTATTTTTATCGTGCAATGAGTTAACATCGGATGCTCTTATATACGCAGCCGGTTCAAATTCAAAGGTTGAGGAATGAGCTGAAGTCGTATGTAGGTCGTCATGATCTCAGTGATTTTGGGGAATCGGTGAAAGAATTATTTGAGAGCTATAATATCTCAGATCATCAAGAACAGGTGCAGGTCTCGGAAACATGTTCTCATGTTCTGCCTGATGACGCAACTCGATCATCTGATGATGAAGTTCACAGCTCTCTTTCTATAACGGGGACAAGGAAACTGAGGCCCAGGTCCTTGAATGCTGATGCTTCTCAAGTTTCCACAGTGACGCAATCAGCCAACAAGGAGACTTCTCAGAGGAAGAACACTACAGCAACCAATACCAGGGTGGGGTCTTTGAGCAAGAATACTGAAAATTCAAGGACTGTTTCAGAAACCGGGAGTCGTAGGGTACAGAAGAAACCCCAGAAGAGTAGCAAGGAAGAAACAACAAAGCGCAAGATCAAGAAGCAGGAAAAGAAATCTGCGGCCGAAGAAGGTAAGGAGGCCTCCACAATGATTTCCTTTCGCAATGCCTGGGTGTATTCAACTTAAAATGTTTCAATGCATTTACAGGTGGCGGTCCAAGTAGCCCTACAGCTGCTGCGATAACACCTGAAGAGAACAAAGAAAACATGGTAAAGTGTTTATTGTACACAAACTTTGTTTTGCAGTGAATGCTTGAAGTTGTCCTATGAGCACAATCGTTATTTCTTCTTTCCTAGTAGATGATTTCTATCTCTACTGACGGGTTTTTTTTTGTCCTGTTACATTTTTAGGATGCTCCGCCACCGGAAGAGATCAGTCTGGTGACTTAGGCCAACTAGGCAGACGTGGCACAACAAATTGCTGAACCATTTCGTTCTCATACTCTTTCTGGTGTTATCTTCTTTGTCTTTTAGTGGGTCTTTTCCTTCAAATGTAAGAGCCCAAGAGGGGTTTAAGGTGAAGGTGTTTGTTTCAGTCTGGTGTGCTGTTTGTTTCACTAGTCACCAAGTGTTGGTTCAAAATTTGGATTTGTTCATGTCTACTAGTATTGTAAAATTACCAGTGATACATATTTCATTTGATGAATTATTCAAATTTGTTTCTGTAGAGTTAGTAAATGTTACAAGTTTTCGAGGGAGATTGATGGATGCTGCTAATTCTTGACTACGACTGGTCCTCCATGTAGAGAGTCCCGTTGAAATTTGAACACAAGATTCAGTATCCTTTTAACATTTTAGACGGCGGAAGGAAAATAACTGGACCATGGATTTTCTTCACCAATAACTCTTTATTTCTGGGTTAAGAGGGTTAATCGATTTGGAAATGTACGTGCTCGAGGTTGTAAATTAAAGAAGAGTTGATTGAAAGTGGACACTGTTTTCACTGCCATCTTTGAGTGCTCGTAGCAATATATATATATATATATATATATATATATATATTTGCCGGCAATATGCGAAATGCATAAACAAAATTTTATTTTTCTACTCCTGCAACTGTTTATTAACATTCCTTGTATAGTAGTCAGTCATCTTATCCGCGAGACCAAATTATAAGTTGATTTTTATTAAAAAAATAGTAAGCATTGTTAATAAAGTTGTCAAAATCATAAAATCATTTTTAAAACTTGAAAATGAATAAAATTATACTAATTCTATTCCAACTCGGTAAAATCAATAAACTCATGATTTTAATACTGATTTTATGTTTTCGTTGGAAAACTTGAATCTTCTTCTTTGTTCTTAAATATAATCTTCTCTACATATTAAAAAAGAAGAGCAATCAAAAAAACATTTCCCACTCTCCCTTAAAACACACACAAGCTTACACCTTCCAATCTCTTATAAGCTATCAAGCACATGCCATGGCAACCTTTTAATCAAGCTAATCAAGAAAAGGAAGAAGAAGCAAAAATCAAATAGAGATAAGATTCAGTTACGAGTAGAAAGAGCAAGGTCAAAAACTTCAACTTGCACGAGTCCTTATATTTGAGGATGGTGCACTACACCTACGATACCAGTAGAAAGAAGAAAGGTTGGTGTATGGAGGTCTTCACAAATCTCCAGACCTCATCAGCACGTGGGAAAACACGCTAATAGTCACGATAGTTATTTTACATGTGAAGTTGACGCATCACCATTATCACTGTTGGCTTCCAGCTGCTTTGGTGACCTTTTACTCAATAAATGTTGATTTTTAAGATCCTTAATACTAACATGTTAACCATATTTTTGTGTTGGGTTTGTAGTTTAATTGGACATTGTGTTTAGATTCATGAGTTAAATACTTGTTTTATTGATTTAATTATTCAAATGTGATTTATGATGTTAAAATGCTTTGTGTTGATTAAATTGAGTGTTTTGGATGTTAGTTGAAGTTTTAGTTTTTGAATTACATGAAAAGTTTCGATTTGAGTGTGTTTATGATTTTAATAAAACTTTTTTTTGTTTTTAATGTTGAAGAAAAAAACATAATATAATGAGTGTGATTGTGGTTGATACTTTTAGAATGAGTTATTTTTTTTTGTTTAAATTTTGACTTGATTAAAAAATAATAGATTAAAATTAGTAAATTTAAAATTAAAGACTAAATGTAAATCAATAGATAAATTAAAATTAGCAAATACATGTTAGAAAGGGATGTTAATGTAAATTAAAGACTAAATTGAGAAATATGAGAGATACATGTAAATTAATATATATGATTTCATTTGCAAGAAGTATATATATAAGTGTGTGTGTATTTCTAACAAAAACTAGTCATTTATAGCTATTATATCACATTAACAACTGAAACGGTTGATTAGGTCATATTAGTCAAACCAATCGATCGATCAGTTCCTACATAATTCTTAAATGTTCATCATGTATAAATAATCGATCGACTAGTTCATTTTACCATACCAAACAGTCAACTGGTTCATGTTGAATTCTAGTTTTAACAGATTAATTTATGTGAATTCTTAGAACCATCTATATCAAATTATTTATCAATCCCTTTAAATTGTATGCATAATGAAGTGTGTGATTTCATTTTACTTGTGCTATCAAGATAAGATATAAGAATTTACAATATAACACTAAAATGATTATTTAAACTTAGTCTTTATTTGTTTTTTTTTTTGGACTCCTTGATTGATTTCTTTATGAATTCCGTTGTACTTATTGATATGATATTTACATATTATTGTTATCATTAAAATATATAAAAACATAAATGTATGACTTAAAGGTCAACAATATAGGAATCAATAATTTGCTTATGAGCTTATGTTTATCATTAGTGTAATATTATATCTTTTACCATGAAAGTATACATACAAAATGTATGATATAATTTCTCATCATGGAGGTTCTAAATATATCCAAAAAAGTTATTGTTTGGACTATATTTCTTATTTTGACATCTTGTTCATATGTAAGTAAGTATATGACATAAACTTACATGCCTTCAAAATAAAGGATGATGGAGGGTGTTTAAAATTTCAAGATGCCTCAATGTTAAAGGTAATGAGTATCAATGTATAAAATAGAGAGAAAAAAGTTTGTTTATACATTGATAAGGATACTGTTTATTTATATAGCATGAAGAATGCTAGAATGCTATTCCAGCAAGCCTAATGATGGTAGGCCAAGTCCAAGGTTGTCAATTCCGTTTCGGTAGGTGTTTTGTTTTTTTAATTGGAATAGAATGTTTCAATTTCGAAGTGTTTCGACGTGTCGTTTTGGGGTTGTACTGTGTGTGTGTGTATATATATATATATATATACATATATGTATTCAACAAACCTAATTCAAATTCAAGATAAATTAATTATAAACTATGCAATACAAACACAATGCCAAACAAATATAATTTCAAAATTTAAAATATTTCTAAATAGTCAAGATTAAATAGATATTTAACTTAAAGTAATTCAACTTAAACAAAATATCAAAATATTATGAAAGTAAAATATTTTAACAAAAATATTTAAATATAAAGTTAGGTCAATGTTATCAAGTGGCTAATGGAATCTAAAGCATCCCTTGTTTTGTTCAAATTCCTACAAAGTATAAACATGAAAAAAAACAACATGAATATAAACCATATATATTAGTGATAAATCTAATTTTAAAAAATTAATATCATTGTTAATGAAAATAGTAATAATAATTTTCAATATTATTATTAATATCATTGCTATTGAAAATAGTAATGAAAAAGAGCTTTTTATAATTGGGTGGTTTAATTAATGAAATTGAGCAAGGTTCAATTTCATTCATTGGCTTTTTAAGAGCGGAACAGAACATGTGTAATGAAACCGGAATGTTTCGAGCAGAATTTAGCCGAAAAATCCGGAACGGACCGAGATTTAAAATAAGATGAAATTTGTTCTGTTTTTTTGAATTGGTATGGAATGTTTTGGTCATTTTGGGTGGAACGGAACGGAATTGACAACCTTGAGGCCAACTGGTATTACATTTCCTTTTTCTTATGATGATGAAGTTGAAAAGAACAATAAGACAATGTTGTTAGTTGGGATAGAAGATTTGGATTTTGATAATGTTGAATTGGGTTATGACATGAGATGTTCTAATGTTGGTGATAGTGCTAATATTAATGTTGATATAAGAGGTTTTGTTATTGGTGATGGTGCTAGTGTTGATGTTGATGTGATGGTTTTATTTTTGGTGATGGTGTTGGTATTGGTGGTTATGTTATTAGTGATGATGTTAGTGTTGAAACATATACTGATTTTAATGCTGGTGTGGGTGTTGTTGTGGGTAATGTTGCTGTTAATATATATAGTTATTGTAAGGATGATGAAGAGGAAAAAGATCAAGACTATATCCCTTCTAATAAGGAATGATTTGAGTTTGTAAATGAAATTGATGAGGATTGGGTTGACAACTTATTAGGTGATAATTATATTGAGAAAAATATATATGGTGCTTCATATTCAAAAAATAAATGAAAATTAGTAGTGATGATGATGATGTTAATATTGCAATATGTTAAAAGATCCGAGAATGATAGTAGTGATGAAGAATCCCAAGTTATTAGCAATATTAATGAATTCAGAGATGTGTTGAGAGAGTATGAAGTGAATTATGATTATCATATAAAAAAGTATAATAATCAAGAATAAAAGGTTGCAAAAACATGTATAGGTAAGGGTTATTCATAGAAAATATATGCTTATCTGATTCCTGGTTTTAATAAATTTATGTTAAGTCCCTAAGAGAGCAATATAGTTGCATTCAGTAGCATCTATAAAAGCTACTAATTCAACATTGATTATAAAAACGTTGTTGCCTCTAATAAGTGCTAATCTAAATATCTCAAATGAAACCCTCGATACCATTCGAAAAGATAAATTTGAGATTAAACCACAACGAATACATTTATAAAGAGCTAGAACCAAGGCAAAATAGTTTATTAAAGGAAGTCACAAAGAGTCTTTTAAGAGACTTCCTCGATATGTGTAGTTATTAAAGCAATATAATTTAAGATCATATTTGTTCTTAAGGTTTGACCCTAATTACAACTCATAAGTGCACTCGTCGAGGAAGTTTTAGAGGGTTTATATTTGTTTGAAAGAATGAAAGAGGGCTTTGTAAATTAATGCAGGTCATATATTGGTATAGACAAATGACATCTCAATGGTCCATATTAAGGAGTTCTGTTGTTTACGATGGTATTAAATTGCAATAATGGATTGTTTCCTATCACATATACTATTGATGAGTTTGAAAATAATGACATATGACGATGATTTTTATATGCACTTATAGGTCCATTAAGCATGACATTTCACATGATGTTTGACAAATAATTGGTAAATTTTATTTTTAGTAAAATGTGTGTATGATGTTTACAATGTTTTTTGTTATATAATTAAAATTTTTATATTGAAGAGTCTATCCATAGCTGTTATAGAGATATTCCATGACACAACACATAAACATTATAAGCATATTTATACCAATATAAAGAAAAAAAAATCATGGTTTGGAACTCAAGATTTGATTTTAGGGTGTATCAAAAGCTTACACAACTCTTAATTTTGGCAATTATATGAAGGATATATGAGATGTAAATGTTGGTCCTTTGAATTTGTTGAATAACATCTCTCTTAAGCATTGGTCTAGGCATATGTTTGACCATCACATTAAGGTAAAAAAATATAACTAACAATATAACAGAGTCATATAAAGCTGGGTTAGGAAATATAAAAGCTTGTTATTTGTTATGTTATTATAGAATATTGTGATGAAACTTATAGCTTTTTGTTATAATAGATTTACTCAGGCTTCTATTTAGAAATCAAAGACCACCCCTTGTATGAGAAAGTTATTGGATAGTTATGTTAAGAAAGCAAGAAACATAAAAATGATTGTAGCTAGTTCTTATAAATATCAAGTATGTGAGGGCCAAACTAGACTTTATATTGATTTAAAGAAAGGACAATGCTTCTATAACAAGTGGATGTTGACTGAAATTCCATGCACTATTGTAGTATCTTGTGTGCATAATAAGAGGATTAAATTTGAAGATGTTTATCATGCATACTACAATGTTGAAAAAAATTAGGAATGCATACTTTGAGGTGGTGCATGCATTACTAGAAGTTGATCTCGACTCGGAGAAATGAGATGTAATTGTTCTCCCTTTAACTTAAAAATGAGTGTGGGTAGACCAAGGAAGAATCCAATAAAAGAAGATGGAGAAGATCAACTTGATACAACGAAGAAGAGGGCTTCCACACTTAGATGCAACAATTACAAGTAGTATGGCCATAATTCTAGGACATGTTAAAGGGATACTGCTGAATAATTTTTATGTAACAACGGTTGTAGAGATGGTATAACTGAGAGGGGATCCAATAATGGTACTATAAAAGACTCAAGAGGTGGAAGAGGTATTATAGGTGATGTTGATACATCTTCTTTACAACCCTCAACCCAAAAACAAGTGTTTCTTTTACAGTATCTTCATAGTCCTATTAGCCTAAAATGCATATCCGACTAATCTATATCATCTTCAAATGAAGACTGATACATTTGGAGCCTATCAACACTCTACCCAAAGTAGCTGCATTGAATGAAGGGTATAAAATAAGATTGGTGATTTTGAGAAAACTATATTGTCTATTATTATTGTTGTTGTTTTTATTGCAATATGGTTGCAATATATATGAATTAATGCTACTAATAATGTTTGACTAATAATGTTGTTGTTAAGAATGTGTGACTGTTGATGCTTGAATTGGTTTGCACTGTGAATTATGTGTAGTTGTTGGTACAATTACTTTATGATTATTCATGGCATATTAATGTTATTGTATTTTGATTTTATTTTATTTTATTTGTATAACACGAACAAGATAATAGTTAAAAACATTGATATTACACTAAGTAAACTACGAACAACAATGTGTACCTGTAAAACTAGCATTCATATTGTGATTTTTTATCCAAACTCTACATTGTCCTTCTTCAATTTATCTAGTATTTGCTTAACATCATGAACACCTTCTTCACCTATTGTAGTTAATTTAATTTTATTTATAGGTTTGCACTAATTAATGAAAGTATTGTCGCATAACCTATCATCACATTGTAAAAAATCTTATTCTTACTAGCTTCTATTTTTGATATCCTAACAACTGCTCTATTTTCATATTTCATACACCTTATACTTTAGAACTTTAGTCCATCCAAGTTTTTATAACTTTGTAAGCTAATAACATTTGATGTGGGTGATGACATGTTGATGATATTTGTGAATGTTTTGCTATAATGTTTATTATGTTGGTAGTGCAATTTGTTGTAATTTCTACTGTATTGTAATTAGAAGTGTTATTGGGTGAAAATCTATTAAATTTGGTAGAGATTTAGGCCATATATACTGGTAATGTTTGTGAGTGTTTTGTTATAATTTTTGTTATGATTAGTAATGTGTTTGCTAGAATTTTTTTATGTGATTGGAAGTATTGTTGGGTGAAGACATTGCAAATATAATGGAGATTTAGGCAATATATAGTGGATTTTTTTAGGTTACGTGTTGGGTGAAAATTTAGCAGGTTTGTGCATCAAAACATTTTTATTCCATTAGTGTGATTCTTTTTATGAAAATTTGTTTATCCAAATATTTATTTGTTGAAGCAAAAAATTATCATAATCATAAAATCAAATTCAATTCATTACTATGTTGTGGATATATTAAAAAAATATATGAATGATACGCATCATCTTCTTTTCTAATTTTCAAAAATTGGAATAGTAGTTAGAAAACTGAGGTGGGTTTTTTTTTTTTATCCAAAAAATCCCTCTTGTAACCTATTTTTATCTAAAAACATATAATAAACATTCTTATTATGTTAATAACTAATCTATCAACTTAAAACACCTCTAAATTATTTCAAAAATACAAAATCAAACCAGAAAAAACTCTCTTAACTTGGATTTATTTTTTTTAGGCAAGATGATGGTCTAAAAACACCTCAATGCTTTATTAAACAAATTAAAAAATATATATAAACTGATAAAAAAATTGTTAACACTAATTTAATATTAAAACGGGAAATTAATCTTCATGGTAGAAATAAAAGATAAATGCACATTCAAATATCTTACACCGATTGCTCTTTTTATTCTATATATTTTCATTCATTTTATATCAGAGGGTAATTATTGTTACTAATAGCAAATGATTTTTGTTTTTATACAAAAATCATATAAATACAATTAATTCATATAAAATATTAGAGGAAAAAGATTTAAGAGAATCCAAACTAATCTTTTCGAGTTATCATGCATCTAAATAAATATAAGAAAATTAATCACTATTTTTTTTAAAAAAGCTAATTCAATATAAACAATTAATGGAAAGAGATAACAAGATTAATAAAAAAGGTCATGTGTTGATAGGTTAGGCCATGCACCTAACCTTAATAAAACAAATCCAAGATTGTGCTTGAATTTTTTTTCTTAGGAGTGTTCGCCCACTCCTTTTTTTTTTTTTTAAAGTGGGCAATAAATCTTATTGATTGAAAAATCATGGTCTAAGTTTTTGGGCCTCTAAACCATATTATTTAGTTCTTTTTCACTTGAAAATACCTAAAAAACACAATATTAACCTTAAAAAACTATTTAACAATCCCAAAATACCTTAAAATTATTTAAAAAAACAAAAACCAGCTGAATAGAAAAAACAAATGGACCCTAATCAACTTTTTTTTGCATGTTTGGAGGAAGTCATCTTGAGAAGAGCCATTGATATAAAGATCATCCATTTTGGTGGATAATAAGTGGCTAACTAACAACTTTCTCTTTTATCTCTCAAACTTAGAAACTAAAAAAATAAACAAAATAAACTTTTAGATCAAAAATATTTTTTTTTTAAATAAAACGACCAAGAAGGAGGAAAGAGAAATATGGGTGGAATGAAAAACACTTTTGTCGCGTTAATTTAAGATTGACTATGTAATTTTTCATTGTTTTATACTTTGACCCTTTTTGTTGAATTTTATCTCTCTAACAAGTTATAGGAAATGGGTAATTAAATTGGTCAAAGAAGGTTGTAATTGAAAAAAATTTAAGGATTAAAAAAAAAAACTATAGGTATTATGGATTATTAGAGTGATTATCTAGTTGTTTTAATATATTTTATAATTTAATCCATTTAATTTATATTTTCATCTTTTTCAAGAAAGGAATGGTTTGTGCATTTCAATACATATATTATATTATAATTATACTTATAAAAGAAATTAAAATAGTTATGTTTTGGAAGAGTGAAAATCATTGTTACCAATCTCAAATTCATTGTTCATTTTTATACAACTTTTTTATGTTGATTATCAAACTTTATTTTTTTTTTATTTCATCTTTGCAATTTATATTATCATGATTTTATGTGTTGATATTTTTTTTTTAATTTCGATGCTTTCACATGTGCAAAGTGTCGAAGACCATTTCAATGCTAAATTAAAGATTGATATCATGAAATATAATTTTAGGTTATAATTTAAAAAATTAAAAGAACATAAGGATCAAATTTAACATAAAAAGCATAATTTTTTTATTTTTTTATTTTAAGTGTTTGAAAATCTTCAAGTTGATCCTTGAAGTTCCAATTTATGTAGTATTTGGTCCGCACATGTTGATATAGGAGAAAAAGTCACAAAAAAATATTAAGGATAAAAAATGTGTTCAGTCAATAATATTTCAGCCACAAAAAATAAAAAATCTTAGCATCAATAAATTCATTTTAAAAATAAGAGATTGAAAAGAGAGGTTTTGTTCATCATATACATGTTTTTTATTTTAGTTTGACACTAGCATGTTGGTTAGTCTTTTCGAACACGTTGGCTATTTTTTTAGACCCAAGTGTGCAAGGTCTGCTTGTTAAACAATCCTTAACTATATTTTATTTTTAATTTAAATCTTAGAATAATGTTATCTTTAAATAATTTTATTAAAATGATATTAAACAATTTTCCAATTATGTTATAAATCTCAAGAAGATGAGAGCTTTTTACAGTAATATTAACAATTACTTTATGAATAATTATATATTAAATTAATATGTATATTTTTTTAAAAAAAATTGATTATTAATAGTGAATAGAATATCTATTTTATTATTACAATTTTTTTATATAATTTTTATAAATTTATCATTCTTAACTTTATTTTTACAAGTGTGTAAGAATGATTCATGAATTTATTGAAGCTTACTTCTACAATCTTAATAAGCTTTTATTTTAAAAACAATACTTTTAATAATAAAAACATGTTTTCATTAAAAAAAAAAACATAAATAAACAAAGTTTTGGATTAAAAGATACATTTGTTCCTTGCCATTAGTTTTTGTATAATAGTGCTAATAAAAAGATATGTTCTTATAAATAAATAAATTACATAAATGAGAATAATTTTGATGAAAAAAATTAATATTTCTTTCAAAATTATATAATTAAATAAAAATAACTTTCAATGAATGCTCCACAACAATGGAGTAATTTTATGGTTTTCATGGAATAATTAATAATATCCTATTTGTTACTTTCTAGAACTCACTTTAAAAAAGTAAAAAAGGTTTAACCAGAAAAAAAATTCTAAATGACAATATTTTAATGGATTATGAATTTTATATTTTTTTTTATGTCAATCTTTTTTTTTTAATGGATCGGATCACAAGAAGGAACTATAGAGACCATCTAGTGAATGTACTCCCAATAGGAAACTCCACGAATTTGCAATTAAGGCAGCACACTTTTATATTGAAGCATGAAGGTTTCTATAGCAATGCGATGCAAATTGATACACAAATTTCTTTTTTTTACCAAGGCATAAAGGCATGCAATGGAGAAAGCGACACCAAGGTTCAGTGCACTTGAAATAGGGACGAAAGCCAAGTGGGATACAGGATAAAAGTCCATAAGATAACACGATTCTTAACAGCGGCCATGTTACTTGAGACATGCCTTGAAACCTTCAGACTTGGACTGCCCTAACAGAGCAGCATCTGGTGTTTTAATCTGCCGTCCAGCTCTGCTCAACAATTTCCCTCACTCTCCGGTTGTACTCCCGCTTGGTTTCACTGAACATCCGAGCAGCTTCTGAATTTGCAGGAGAATTCGGGTTGGGGTCACAGAGCAACGACTGAAACAAGTTCATGTACAAACTCAATCAACAGAAGTCATTCATGCAGTAAAATTACTCAAAGCAAATCATTATGGGATGCTATACTATTGTCAGTATCAGAGTAACAAATGACGAGTAATTTATGATGTTTTTGGATCTGAATTCTACAGTCCTGAGCAATTTAATTACACAGTGTAAGTCATCATATGATGGAGAAGGGCAGGTAGAGTGCATAGTTACTAATTATAAAGGGTAAAGAACATCCACAAAGAATAGCATGTCTCCTTCAAGTTCTCAGTCAAGAAATTGAAGCTTGTTCCTTCTTCTGCATGTTCAAATCTTTAAAATCCCTTAAAGAAATACAACTCAAAGGCAATCAAAGTCCACACTAGTGTCAGATATATAGAAAAAGTCGTGATGTGTTCATTATTGTCAAGTTCATCAAATATTACTAACACCATGCATCCTGTGTTTATCTGATCAACTATCCCCCGGTCTTCTATTAAGGATTTCTAGGCACTCTAATACCAAAACTTAAATGGCAGATACAGCTTTATGATTTACCATTTATGGGAAAGGAAAGGGAGCACAATGCTGAAATCATGCAAGATGAAATGCAGGAGATAAAATAATTAGATCTATGTGATCTGTTTAGATTCTAGATTGCAGGGGTATTTTAATATTTTCAAGGTTTGCTGGAAAATCTTTTCCACACGCTTACATTCCATCAGAAATCCACATCAATCAAAAACCTAAACAGCCTCTGAAAGTTGGATCCAGAACAACCCCCACGGTTGTCCTGCATCAAGATGTATTCCATGTATGGTACATAATTTGTGAGCACAAATGATTCGTACAAACTGCACAACTAACGCATGCTGGAAACAAAAATTTATTCACCACACCAAAGTTCTCTTGTATAAAAGACAATTTATAAGTTGGAATCCAATAAAAAGTCGTTTGGATCACTAGGAAATGTAACAAAATTCATTTCAAAATTCAGCTCAGTATCAAGCAAGGCGCTGGGTACTTCGATGCTGAATTAAATTTATTGCTATAGAAAGTTCTCTCCTTTTCTTTTCATGCATGGGCAGCTGGGCAGTGTTGTCTCAAGTGAATTGACGAGGGAGTTTTTGGAAAAATTAATAATTTCCTTAGTAATTTTAGTTTTCCCATATAGTTTAGAATAGTTCTGTGATTTAGATTCTTTAGTTGCCACATGATTGGCATGTGACTTTATTAGAGATTTCATTTCGAACAAGTATTAGGATTAGGCTTAACTAGCATAAATAGGGTGTGCGTAGGCTATTTCACAGGTTGTCTTATTTTCTATCATTCAATTTATGCTTCTGATATTTTCTACAGATCCTAAACCCATTTTTTTCTAGTTCCAGCTTCAATATTCTTCAAATTTTAACCATGGTGCCATAACTTGATGCTTATCATTGTAATCTCTTCCAACCCTACATCATGAATGCTTCAGTGCATGAACCTTGAGAAAAACAAATTCAGGAACACATGAAGCATATATGAGTGCATCACTGGTCACATAGAATAAACAAATCACTATATCATCCAATGATAACATAATTTCTGCCATACCTGTATAGATGTGAGTATAGCTGCCACATCATATATAGGACTCCACTGATTCTGTAAAATATCCAAACAGATACTTCCATCTGCATAAACTGATGAATTCATAGGGAAAATTAAGCAGTAATGGTCATATTAATGTGAATGCTACACTGATTATAATTCAAGCACTTACTGTTTGGATGAAACATTCGAGAAACAAATCGCACTGTGGGTGGTTTGTTTGGATAATCCTCAGAAAAATGAAGAGTTAATTTAAACGTGCCTGGAGAACTCAAAAAAAATAAAAATCGATTCATTAGATTTAATTGTTACAAGAAATTGTAACAATGAGGTTGAAGCAAAGAAAGCAAGATAGAAAAAGCCCAAAAAATTGCAAACAATTGTCTTTTCACTTGAAGTTATGCAGCAAGCACATATGGCTGCATAGCTGGCCTATGACTAGATAATTTTTCATGCTTCAGCAGTAAACATGCAAGCTAACAAAAAATAGACCAGTCAAATAGCTGCTCATCTTCAGCTTCGCCTTGAGCTTGGACTTAAATAGCCTAACAACTTCAAATCACACATCGTGGCAAATTATTTGATTTCGGCATGACTGACCGATTATAGTCGGACAAACTAGAGTTTATCCTCCTACATTTTTAAAATTATTTCATAAGAAAGAGAATGTACAAGTAAAGCTTCAGAAATAAGTCATCCGGCTAAGTGAGAGACTAAACACAAAAATTCAAAGCAAGAGGCACTCCAGTCTCACTGAATGCAAAATCAAGGTAATACTTATGAAAGCACTTGCAACAAAACACCCTAAAGAAGCAATAAATGCCATCCCAACCCACAAAAATAACCTCATTGTGTAACAGTCCTTGACAATTCTAGAAATCCTCTCCACTACAGCACTCAAGGAAAAAAACGAAGAAAAATTAGCGTAACACCCCAAAATTCCACAACCACCCCGCTCCAAGAACCTATAAAAGGATGTTGAAACTTGACTTGAGCTCCAGAAATTATTTGGCTTCGGTTTTTGTTTAACCTGATCTCATTAGTTCGTGTATTAAAAATGAATTATTATGATAATTCTTAGAAGTCAAACTACTGAAAAATGCAAGATTTACCTATGAAGCATATTATATTTGCATGTCAATGCATGGTTACACACTAATAAGCCATGTAATGCAATACTTCAACACAGTTAAGCAACACAATGATTAGACTAGAACGGACGAGAAAACGACCAATTTAAACTCCAGTTTGCAATTGATTCAAGAAGGTACAATTTCAAACCAGCACTCAACAATGTCCAGCATTTGAGCATTCATGAAGCCAAATGAAACAGATGCATATAATCCAAGAAATTTCTATGGGGGCATTGAAACATTGAAAAAAAAATGCAAAACACATAAATTGCATGGAAACATGAGCTCATCCATCTAGCACATCCTTTCCCAGAGTACATGCTTTAGAGCAAGGATTACTCACCTCCATCCCATGGAGTGTCATCAGGACTGCGATCAAAATCAGACAAAAATAGCTTAACAAATTGTACTTGTATAAAAAAAAAATGAAAGAAAGGACGAAGAAGCAAGGGAAAAAAGTTGTTCCACAATGGCTTCTTAACTTACCCAAAAATCACAGCATTCCATAGCATTATGTTGTTATCTTGAGGTGCTCCACTGATGCCTGCAGGCGGGTCTTGCTGCAACCTCTTAAAATCTCTCATCAATCTCTTCCGTGCAGGAGTCGACATTGCGGGAGGCACCTGCAAAGCCAAATCATCAAACCTTTAGAAAAATCCCAATTCAATTTCAACCATCACCAAACACAACATAACAATGATTGGAAAAATATAAATAGAGAATTCTTCTAATAGTTATCACAGCATAGGATCACATAACTCAATTAATAAAATCTTGGGCTTTCTCCCTACAATTCATGCGCTGTATATCTTAAGACAAAGCGAATCCCGATAAAACCAAAAACCCATCAATCAATCTACCAAGCGGCAAAACAGTTAGGGTTTACGATTTCTTCATATCTTCTGAGTTTATTTATGCATAAACATACAGATCTAAAAATAAACAAATAAGAAAGTAACAGCAGATATAAATGAATTAGTTACCTGTAAGAAGATGAGATAGAGAGGTGGTTTCCTCTTCTTGTTTTTTTCTTTGGGAGCTGAGGATGGATTGAAGAAGAAACAGAATCCAATATATATATTTTTTTTTAAAAGGAGAGAGAATCAAGCTTCTTCTTCAATTCTCTGTAAAGAAATTGGAATGGATTGGATGGATGATGCTCGGCTTATTGAGTGCGTGAAGAGACCGACTCATCCGATTCCGTCCCTACCTATCTAATTCACTTTCACTGCCGGTAAAACGTAAAAACTTTACTATTTTTTATAATTAATTATAGCCTCCAACACCTGATCCTATTTTTTCTTTTCTTTTTTTGCCCTATATATTCACCATTGTTCTATTTCTAATCATATAGTTCGAGATTTTTTAATTTTATCCTTGTATTTCTATAATTGTTTTGCCATTTAGTACTAAATAACTAAAAAATATGAATTTTTCATAATTTGATTTTCTTCCTCATACATTCCTCTCATTTTTCATTTAAATCCTCGTATATGTCATAATATTTTTCTCAAAAACTAAATTCAAAAGGTAAGTTGGGGATGATGTTGGGAACTTCTTGAAACTAGAAGGGTAACATGGAAAGACTTTAAACAATAGGGGTTGAAGTCGAACATAGATGAGGGACAAAAACTAAATCTATCCACAGACAAAAATGTGGTCTCCCTTTCTTATCTTGTTTAACATCGTTTTTTTAAATATTTTTTATTTAAATATATATTAAAATAATATATTTTTTATTTTTTTAATTTATTCTTAATATAAACATATTAAAATCATTTAATAATATAAAAGATTACTTTTTACAAAAAAATAAATAAATTACATGAGATGAAAATACACAGGGCAATACAGAGGAGCATTGCTGTGTTTGTACACTCTCTCTTGAAGTGTGTGTATATATATAACTTTATTTTTTTTTCCACATAAAATAAGAGTTTTAATACTCAATCTGCTATTTGGTTTAGTTCAAGATACAGATTTTAGATTTTAACCAGGTCATTGAGTTACTCGAGTTAATCAAGTTTTGGTAAAAAATAAAAATTAATGAATTTCGATTAAGTTTTTGACCAGATTTTGTTAGGTTCACCCCTCCAACCTATCAAGTTCGTCGGGTCACCTTGAATTTTAATTTGTTTTTTTTTTTTTAAATCTAACTTGGTTTGAACCTTGAGCCTATCAGTTTCAAAATCCTGCCGACTAGTTTCAAAACTATGCATAAAATTATATAAGTGGTACCTATAAATAATTTTATGGTGGAACTATATATATACACAGAGGGATATTGGAAGCTCTCTCTATATTTTATGGAGAACAACACTTGATGTACCTAATAATTTTGATATTACAAGTTCCTGTGGTATTGATTTTTTTAATAAAGACTTTTTTATAGTTTTTGTTTGGGTAATTCAGTCCTTATGATTTAGTCAATTTTGTAGAAAATATCCTTTTCTCTATCAGCTTAATTTCCTATTATTTTTTACTTCTAAAGGGGAGAATGGACACGATTCAGCTTTTCATTGATATATATATAAAACTTTGATAAACAAATATTAAAAAACAAAAAAATATTGTTAAAATTTGTAAGATTTTAATTATTTATAGATACAAATTATATTTAAAAAATTTTAATTATAGTGGAAGTTTTTTACATACTTTTAAAAATACAAGACGATAAGAAAATGATTATTATTTATTATTTTATTAATTTATGCTACATTATTTTTTGTATTTATAGTTGAATTTTTATTTTATTTTTTAAATCGAAATAAAAATTATAAATAAATAAATAAATAAATGTAAAGATTCTAAAACCTTAAACATGAAATCAAAACTTTCATGCAAAATTAAATTGAAAGATCATGCCTATGAAAAAAATACACAAAATTGAATCTTATATGTTTAATCAATAAATACATAATTTTATCATTCATTAATGAACTAAAAATAAACTACTTATTTTTTTTAAAATAAAAATATAATAAAAGACACTTATTATGATAAATAAATAAATAGACAGTCAGCTAAAAAATAAAGAATTTTAAGAAATAACAACAAATACAACATATCATTAATGAAGTGAACAAATAAAGTAACACTTATTTAATAAAATAAATTAAATAAAGAAAAGACACTTTTCTATGGTAAATAAATAGATAGTTAGCTAAAAAAATAAAAATTATAAAAAATAATAACAAATACAACATATATTAATAAAAATTTAACAATAAGTTTTTCAACCATTCTTTAATTTATTTTTTCTTTTTAGAATAAAGGGAAAAATTCAAAAACATTTACATTTATAAATAAATTAAAAAGTTGGTAAGAAAAATTAACACTAATGTGTTAAATTTCTTAATATTTGTTTTTGAGATTTTAATAAAAAACATTTATTCTTCTAACCAATAAAAAACTAACATGTATTTAATAGAAAATCGGATTGACTATAGACGAAGACATCTTCATTGTTGGTTAAGGAAATATTTAATTATTTAAAATCTACAGGGACCAATTAAATTAATTTTAATAAATTATAGGCAGTTTTAATTACTCTATAAACGGACCTCTCAATTTCAGTATTGGGTGTTTATTCTTAAAGTAAATATACATGTGCCAAGCATAAAGAATATTGAGGGTGTATTTAGGAATGTGATATTGGTTGCGATTCAGAGTTTTTTTTACTTAGAAATATATCAAAATAATATTTTTTTAATTTTTAAAAAATTATTTTTAACATTAGCACATTAAAAAAATCTAAAAACATACAAAAAAATAATTTTAAGCAAAACAAATTTAATGTAAATTCATTTACTTTATTTAGATTATTGATTTATTTTTCATAAATTGCTAATGCAAGGGTAAATTGAATGGGATAAAGAAAAAGATAATGTTGCGAGAAGGGTTTAGGAGAATCATTTTGCAACTAGGTAACAACTAAGATGCCCGAACATTTCACATGACTCTTGCAATTCGATACGGGGGACCGAAGTTGGTAAATTCACGACTCAGTTACCAAATGCACCAGTGGTTCTGTTCCTTTCGTTTCGCATCCGAAGCGGATGATAATATTAATTTTAATTATATCTATCTTTAATTAATATGTTGTTATTTATAAATATATTTAACTTGCAACATTTGTTTTACAAGTTATGGCTCTTGGACGTGAGCCGAGTCCAATGAAGCTTTTTGTAAAGACACACATATGAAGTGAAGATCGCAGAAAAAGGATGTAGCAGTTCATCGACAACCATGCTTAACACTTTATGGTATGTTCATTCAACCATTTTCTTTTGTAAGTTATTATTTTCTTGAATTGATTTGATGATTTTAGTTTTTATTTCCAGGAGACATATAATAGCCGGTTGATGGAGAGATACGAGGATGATCCTCTAACCCACCCAGATTTTGATCCATAATTGTGGATGGAGACAAGATCGATGTTTGGTTGATTCGATAGAAATCGAGTGTACGGACTCTCCAACATGGTCGAGAACTTGTTGATAACTCATAGTGTCTCAACTGTTAGGAGCTTCCAATCGATATTGAGCACCTAGTCTCAAGAGTTCGCGGCTTTTCAATAACATACGACCCATATCGCCAAAAAATATGAGCAACTCTCGGGGATAATAAACAACTCCGCCAAATGATCATGGACATGAAATCACAGATGAGTGGTACGTGTGTGCTCCTTTTTTAGCCATATGGTCCTGGGAACAACCAACCTCCTCCTCCTCCAGTGCCGTCATTGTTCTAATTTAATTTTATTTGAATATATACATTTGTAATGAATATTTGGATTATAAATTATTTAAATTTATTTTATACAATTTTATTTTTTTTGTTCAAAAGATTTTTTTAAAATATATTTTTTAATTATTACAAATAGATATACTGATAGATTGTGTCATTCGGTATATTCTAGAGAGTTTGAATTAATTTACTTCATATGCCACTATCTCCGTCGGTATTTTACAGAAGAATGGAATAAAATTACAATAAATTCAACTACTAATCACCGACGAAATAATTCCGTTGATATATTAAAGCGGGAATTTTTTTTTGCTTGTGTTTTTTGTCTGTAAAATAATCGATGTTTTTTTCCGTCCATGAATCTGTCAATAAAATTATTGTCAAGGGAAAGGTAGTGTAAATACCAATAGAAAATTTCATCAATAAAACTATTAAAAGTGGTAGTGATTGACTAACATTGTTTATTGTCATTTGCCAGTTGATTTTTTTTTTTGTTCATGTGTTTTTCAAAATTATAAGTTTTTGTTGGATTTTATAACTTGATTAAAGGTAAATTTTATAACTTGCTTTTTATCCCTCTATTTTCCTTTTTTTTTCACAATCATTTTAGTTGTTTTAAAATTTTATTTTTAATCTAAAAATTTGTTTTGTTCACTTTTAGTTGATGTAATTGAAAGAATTAAAAAAAAAAAACATTGAAAAATGATGGAAAAAAATAGACAGCCGTTGCTTTAGTATATTCTAGCAACAAAGACAATGGTTAATTACAAAATAATAAAACTAAGAAGAGCAACAACAATACCTCATTTTTCTTAGGCAATGTTTAGACATTCTCTTACATTTAAAAATAAATTGTCAGACCCATGATAAAACAGGGGTCAATTATCAAAAACTAATTACACAAACTATACTCAGTTGGCACGATCATTTTTGTCAACAGGAGACGCTGATGCATTCGTAGGAGTAGAAAATGGCAATGAAGGTGGCACAAACATTGCCATCGAACTTGGAGCTGGCTGAGAATTTATTGCAGACGTCGTTTTGTTGAAGTAGCTTGCACATGGATTGCCGTGAGGAGGTGATGATGAGAAGCTATCAGAAACCGGTCCCCGTTCCGACTTTGGAAATAAATTATTAACGACACCTAGATTTGGAACACCAGTAGCGCTACTGCCTGTTCCAGTGCCAATGATAGAAGTGAGAGCAGCTGCTAAAACAGATTGGAAACTTGGGTCTGCTGTAATTGCCTTGGTTGCAGCAGCTATGGCGTCAGCTGGCAGTGACTGCTGAGAAGTAGCAGCTGACAGGTCATTAATCTTTTGCATGTAGAACTGATCATAAATGTTACTCTGATCCATAGCTGGTCTTCCGATGTTTAAAGCTCCGAGATGGTTAATCCTGTTGTGAGACTGGCCGGAAGTAGGGAGGAAACCATTGCCCCACGGCATCGCGTTAGAAGAATCAGAGGAGCCAAAGTTGAGGCTTGTTGAGGCAAATTTTTGATTGGTAGGCCGGTAGCTTGAAGTAGTAAATCTATTGAAATGAGATGAGGTACTGGATGGGTTTGAAGTGAGGTCAAGAGTGATTGTAGGGTATGTAGATGAAGATGACAGTGAAGAGTTGTGCAAGTAGAATTGATTTGATTTTGAGTTATCGGATAGATAGTAGTTTAGTCCATGGAGGTCAACGGCGATGTTGCCGGAGCTATTGAAACCTGCAGTTCCAGGGCTCGATGATGAGCCAGACAGTAACATGGAAGCAGCTGCAGAAGTTGTAGAAGCCATAGCCGTGGCAGAAATAGGAAGTGGGTGGTTGTGCGTTCCTTCATAGGTGGTGGTTAATATGGACATATCTTCAGCACATCTTTGTACCTGAATTTAATACACAAGAAGCTACGCGTACTTAGAGTTATTGAAAAAGGTAATTAATTACATACTGGTTCAAGCATTGTCAAATAAAAAATATAGCACGTTCTGTTTTAATTCTTTTTTTTTTGTTTCTTTTTTTAGCTGAATATGATCTTAATTTGATTAAAAATGGAAAGGGAGATAGAGCATCGATCAGACCGTTCTTAATTTTATTTTTTTTTGTTTTTTTTTTATATATAAATACCGTTCTTATTTGAGATGGTGATTTGTGGTTACCTGTTTCCTTACTGGGCATGAAGGTGCAACAGTGCAACGATAGTATGCTCGAGGACATGGGTTCCCTTTGGCAATTTTTTGCCCATATTTTCTCCATTGGCACCCGTCATTCATCTGTATAGGCATCACTAACTTGTCATTGCAATATTATCACAACACACTACATTGATCAAGGAACAAATTTCTACAAATTTATCTTAGTCTTGTAGCATTTAGTGTTATGTGTCTTGTAAAATTATCTAAATTTAAAAATTTAAGTTGTTATATGAGATTCAAGATATTATTTATATTATTTTTTAATAAATATTCTCAAATGAAAACCTTTTAGACTTGAAACTTGTACAGACACATATTATTTTATGTTTAATTTTTATCAAATAAATAAAAACAGTAAGTCGAACTCGTGACTACTTGATTATCAAGGTTCTGATATTATATTATATAACTATTTTAATCCAAAAACTTAACCTATTAAATGATATTTTAAAATATAATTTATATTATTCTTTAACATTCAACGATATATATAGCATAGAATCAATCTTCTATTTACTTAATGAATTAATAAGAAATTATTTATATTGTTTTTTTGTTATTACTTGATGAGGAAGTTTCGTTTGTTGAAATAACATAAATAAAAGAAAAGGATTGAATATCTCAAAGCTTATAATGACGTGTGTGTGTGTGTATAATCGTCAATTTGAAGTTATCGTCCTCATATCAGTACTCAGTATATACTAACCGTTGGGGTATCGCATCTAGCTCTGACAGAAACCCTAGCTTTCTTTGCAGGGTTTTGCTGCGGAACTTCATCATCTCCTCCTCGCACTGTCTTGAGAACTTTACTGGGTGGCCAAGTCTCCCCGGCTTCTTCCTTTGGCTCACCAAAGCTGTTCTCGGGGCTTGGATTCGGCAAAGTCTCATTCGTCCCAGATTTAGACGCTTCAAATGTGCAGAGTGATCCAAGAGAGAGGCTTTCTTTTGCTTGCTCATCGTGATTTTTCCCTTGGCTAGAAGTCTTATTATTCTTTCCATCCCGTTTAGGTTCACTCGAAATTCTTCCAAGGGTAAGCGACACAAGCTCGTGTTCTTCAGTTCCTTGATCATGATCATCGACAGTATCTGTAGATTTCTTAGTTTCTTCTTGCTGAATAATGTCATAGAATTGCACTTGAAGGGTCCGATAATCCTTCACCATACGATCCAAATATATTTTTAGCCTTTGATTTTCTTTTCTTACTTCACCCATCTCAGCTCTTGCAGATTCAAGCTGGTCATCCTGCACATGCAGATATTGAGAAAACAATCTTAATCTTAATGTTTCTATTGATCATAAAACTACAATCTAGCTACAAGTGTGAATCCTACATAAGTACAACCATCATTTATAAATTCAAAAGCTACAATCTATTGATCATATATATATATATATATATAAACAATTTCAGGCATAATTGTTTAGTTTAGATATTTTAATATTCATGATTGGTACTAATAAAAACGTGAAGAAACAATTCTAACCTGTTCCTTTTGGCAGGAAGATTCTTTTGCATCAGCTTCCATGGTGGTTCTTTCCTTTTTAGTCGCTACAACCACCTGTTTAAGCGTTGAAATTATATATAAGAAAATCAATGGAAAAGAAAACCCGAAAGGGAAAAAACATGGTGTTAAAATGGGTAGGGTTTTGTCAACTCTTACTAGTTTGCAAAACTAAATAAATAAAATAATCTTTCTAATTTGAATTCAAAAGTCAAATAATGGAGTAAACCTAATGCTTCATTTTTATTTAATCATACAAGAAAAAACCTAATGCTTCGTTTTTATTTAATTTATAGAAGAAAAAAAAGAGAGTTAAAGCTTCTTCATCACTAGACCAATCCCTTGAAGTTATACAAACAAAACTATAACACCAAGTTCATACGACTGTTAGACCAATATAGATTCTTAGGTCTGAGAATCTTACAAATTCTTCTATATATATTCCAAGAAGTCATTTTCGTGTGGTAATATGGAATTATGATTGGTGTGGTTATAGTTCTTGATAAGAATTGTCTGATCGAAACTTTATTGAGATTCATGGAAGGATCAGAGCCTCAGATCCAGTCAATATTTATTTATATAAATCTTAAACTTGGATTCAATACAGTAAAGGAGAGCCTCAGGAAGAGAGATGGGGTGTCACAAAGACTATCTGCTACCTGCTTGCCTGAATCTCTGTGTTGTGGTGAAGATGATCTCCGGTCATCATTTTCCTGGCATCCTCTTTGACTTCCGACCTGTAGCAAACAAGAAGGGCAGCCATGAAGATCTTGGCATAAATGTAAGCTTTAAACTGTAAATCAAGTAGAATTTTGCATTACACACACAAAAAAAAAAAGATCTGCTCTACAAAGAATTAACTACCATAAAATAAATTGAATAAAAGAAAGATTTTAGCATAAATGAAAACTTTAATATATATATATATATAATCCCTTAAACATGTACTTTACTAAGAGAAGTTATTAAACTGTAAATCAAGTAGAATTTTGCATTATAATCCAAAAAAGAAGAAGATCGATCTGCTCTACAGAGAATTAATTAACTGCCATAAAATAAATTGAATAAAACAAAGATTTTGGAAAATCGTTTCTTGATTCTATATGCGGTCCCTCATGTATTCTTGAAATATCTCCATGTAGTTTTTTTTTCTAAAACTCAGTTGACATATATTTGATCGGGATTCACAGAACATGAACTTCACTTCACTTGTAATATTCAAAATAAGATTTTTAATTAGAAGAAAGGATAAGGGGTTCCAAAAGGGAAAATATGAATCACAATTAGCAAAAGAAAAAGCTTAATTAACCTTAGCAGCAGCAGCAGCAGCCTCTTCTCTGCAACTACCTTCATCGCCACTAGAATCAACTCTTTCATCCTCCTTCAGCACAACTTCATGACGAGGTCTTCTCATGGCATCCTCCACATCCGTTTTTATCATTTCTTGTTCCTGTTTCCAACCTCTTTTCTTTTTTGCTCTCAACAACACCCCTCCCCCCCTTCCTATATATATATTTAGAGCATGCTATATTTGACCCTTTATATATATATATATATATATATATATATATATAAAAGAAATTCAATCCCCGATAGCCTTACAAGAAAAACACTGACATAAAAAAATGTCAACCTCCAATCCAATACTTCAAACAACTATTACATGCATCCTTCTATCCCCAGCCATTAAGAGTAAGACAACATGTTAGAGAGAGAGAGGGGAGAGGAGAGAGAGGCGTTGAAGCCGCAATGCTCGGGCCCCATCTACTTTGAAGTTTCCTTCATTACAAAGTCACAATACATTCATGGTCAAACTTTAGCTACCTCCTGTATTACCCTTTGGTGACTGCAGTTTCTATCCAAATGTGGGTATGCATGATTGTACAGTTAAGATCGGGGTCAAACATCGGCTAATGAATCGATGCTATTGGTCCAAGCAATTGACCTTCATTAGCGTGTTAGTAGCCAAGATTCATGAAACGACAGAAAAATAAATAAAGAAAGAAAGAAACAGGGATTGGTTGATGGAGCGTGAACTCGGCACAGCCTACTTTAATTGGATACTTGCACGTTTCGTGCTATTTCAAAATTGAATGATATATAGTTTTATTTATTTATTACTCGTTGATTATTAATATTGCAATTTGTGGTCGATGGCAGCAATGATAAATACTTTGATGATAATGAAAAAAATATAAAGTTTTATTATTGTATTTCTTATCTGTCTGATTAAAAAAGAAGAAGTGAAAAACTAGAATCAAAATGAAGATACGATATAATTTTTTTTTAAAATAATAATAATTTACTTCTATTTAAGAGTTTTTGTATTTGATATTATAGAGTAAAATATATAAAAAAAGGGTTAAAAACCATCTCAACTCAATAACTTAAGCTATTAAGTGAGGGTCTAAATATATGATTTATATTATTCTCTAACACACACCCTCAAGTGAAAGCTTTTTTGGCTTAAACGCGTGTTTGAGAGTGTGGTTGTTATTGCTTTTCAAAGTGTTTTTCACTCAGAAAAGCATGTCAATAATATTTTTTTATTTTTAAAAAATTATTTTTGAGATCAGCATATTAAAATTATTTGAAAACATCAAAAACATATTAATTCAAAGCAAAAAAAAAATTCAAATTTTTTCGGAAGCGCTTTTGTAAAGCACTCCCAAACAACCTTTAAAACTTGCACAGACTTACATTATTTTATACTTTATTTTTATCAAATAAATAGGAGTGATGAGATTCGAACACATGATCACGTAGTCACAAGATTTTAATATCATGTTAAAGAATCATCTTAACCCAATAGCTTAAGTTGTTAGGTGATATTCCAAAATATTATTTATACTATTTTCTAATACCGATGATCAATTTAAGGCATGTTTGAACACCTTTTCATATGAGTTTTGAAATTAAAACGTTGACTTTGTGATAAATACCAAGAGCAATGAACCATTGTTCCAAAAAATAGTTGTGATTAACAAATTGAGTGATTGATCCGGAATAACCCCACTTGGCTAGATTAGTAATTTGATTTAATTAATACAACTAGAATTCTGATATAATTTATACCAATTGGAGCAAAATAATACTAGAAAAAGCCTTGCAAACATATACATTTTATTATTATGAAATTTATCGACTGAAATCTTATTTTAAAATTAGTTCAAATAATGGACAGAAAGTCTTCAACTTGTTCGGTTGAAAAACAAAGAGATGAGAGAAAGGCCTTCAAGAGAGTTGACTCTTTTTTTAAATATTATTGATGTAGAAAGGAAGTTCACCTCGTTTTTCTCACCGGAAGTTTTGTTTGAATTTCAAAAACTGAAAAAGCTGTGTATGTTCCGGGAAGGTTATTAAGCATAATTAAATCCAAGATTTTGAGCTTGATATTCTTTGTTTTGATAGAGTCAAAGTTTGTGTGGAAATATCGTGAACGAAAGAGAGACAGGTAAACAAAAAATGATGACGAAGATTATAGTGGAAAATATCCTGGCTAGCTAAACAATGTCTGTATATTAGAACTTGAATGGATTTCACTGTGTCTCTAGGTTTTAATCAACGGTCAGAAGTTGGAAAGGTGCAAGGCGTTATTGTTGTTTTTTAATGTGCCTATTTTAAATCTTATAATAAAAAATAGCATGGCAATCTCTATGTTTTTTGTTGTTTTTATTTTTTTTATATTTTTTATTACAAGTCGATATATATGAGTAGCTAGATGTTAATGTTACGAGGGAAGAAAAACTATATTTAATGCCCATCATAACAAAAATGAAAAGCTAGCTTGGACAACTCTTTTTATATAGGATGTATAAAAGTTCAATCCCAGTAGTTGTCTCTGGAGCTGAGCTAAATTTTTTTTTTGGCACAAGAAATGATATTTAGTTGCTGCAAGTATATTTAAAAAAAAATAAAAAAAATATACAACTTAAGTTATAAATCCGAGTGAATCGAATAAGTTAACTTCATTTTAATTAGAAAAAAAACGATAATAAATAGATCAAATTTAAATTAGAATAACTTGAGGACAAAAATACTTTAAAAAAAATGATATATCTCAATTTACAACCCATTAAATACAAAAGAATGAAATTGGGTAAAAGAATATCATTAAAAATTGGTTTTGGTCAACCCGAGTTAGCATGATAAACCCGAGTTCAGCCAACTTGGAATATCCTGTCAAACCCGTTGCCCAAATCATGAGATTGAAATAACCTGATAAAAAATAAAAAAAAATTATAAAGCTTTTATTTAAAAAAAAAAATCATGTTAACTTTTCAAACACGTGACTCGGGTCATTAGACCTGAAACACTCTATCTGAAAAAAAATCATGAAGTCCAATTTCCAATCAATTAAATATTAAAAGATGAAATTGAAAAAAAAATCAATTATACAAAACAATTTAAAAAATAAAAATTAAAAGAATGAAGAACAAAATAAAAATAAATTTTATATTATTGAAGGGTGAAACTTAACACAAAAATAAATTTAGCAAAAGGACCAAAAAAAAAAAAATAAGGATTAAAATTAACATAAAAAGAAAAACAATTGACTGAAGGTTAAAATTGAAAAAAAAAACTTTTACAAAAGGAACAAGAAAAAAAATAGAAATCAAAATAATAAGAACCAAATTGTAAAATATAATTCCATTAATTTGGATTGAATGATGAAATTAAAAACTAATAAATGTTTTACATAAGGGTCAAACAACAAAATTAGAAATCAAAAGAATAAAGACCAAATTGAAAAATATAATATTTGATAAATTGAAAAGGATGAAATTAAAAACAAAATAAAACTTTTACAAAAGAGGCAAGAACAAAAAAAAAAAAAATAAGGGCTGAAATTGAAATACAAACAATAAAAAAGGTCAAACTGTAACTTTTTAAGGAGAAGAGGAAAAGATAAAAGGTCTATCAGTGACAAACCATATCACCAATGTCAACATGCATCGCTCTATAGGGAAAAAGACATGATTATGCTTCAAACATGATAAAAGGATATTTTTAGATGCTAGGAGGAGATACACGCACTGCCCAAAATACATGTATGCCTCTTATACGCCTTTTAGTGTCATACATATGCATGTTTTTTTTGTTGTTGTATTTTTATATATGCAGCCAAATATGAAATTGCTCTTGAGATAATATGGTACTAAAGAAAAAACCATTGTGAAAAGATGAAAATACCCTTTGACTCAAGTTTTTAAATTTTTCCTAGTCATGTTGTTTGTTGTATTTTTCTCCTCCTTAATTGGATCAACAACAGTGATTGTATGGTTTCTAAAGAGCTTGATTTTTCCTCGTACATTAGCTAAACTAAAATTTTTTTAGCTCTTTTGATATTAAAATAGTATTATTTGTTATTATAAACTGTTTTAGTCGCCTTTTCTTCTTTGAAAACAAGTTTGTTAGACTTTTTAGATTTTTTTTAATGTATGGTCTCCTTTCTTTAAGCTTCACGACCAATATGAGTTCTCACTGGACTTCTTCAAACTTCTTATAAGAGTTAAAGTCAATCTTTAAATGAGTTTTTGAGACATCATTTAGATAACACTTAGGTAAATTCCTTAAAGTATATATTTTTAGCTATTTATGTTAAAATCTTCTCATAATAAGCAATATCATCTATAATGATGTTCATATCATGTTGTTTTGTTTCCATAAACCTATTCCCATTGTTCCGTTACATCTTTTTCATAATGAGTTTAATGCATTTTTGCTCTATATAATTGTAATGTAATTGGATTTAAAAGTTTTAAAATGAAAAACATAGCTTTTTGTAGCCTTTTATAGACTATTTTGGATCCTGGACAATATTGGTTACGTCATCCAATGTCACTTTTGGTTTTGTTCCATAAAAGTGTTCTTGGCAATGAGTCTCTATCTCTTTCTAACTATTAATAGAATTAGGTAATAGCGTAGAGAATTAGTAAAAGATTGTTTTAGTCAGCAATGAACTAAATAAAAGGATTTGTTTCATAATCACCACATTGGTCATTGAATTTAGGAACATGCTTCTATATGAATTGTTTTTTCATTTATAGTTATTTGAATCATCAATTTGTATGCCTCTAGAAATTGTAAGCAACTTATCAACTCATTATGAATATGAACAATTATATATGGAAGCTTAATTGTTTATCCAATTTCTATCCTTATTTTCCTTAAGTGTAATTGACCTATTGTTACCTACGTACTTGTGAGGCATCGGTGTATCAATGACGACTATGGCTAGGCTTGGCTATGATTACTATATCAATACATGTAATAAGAATATTTGATAATCAAATTCTTTCTCCCTTAAAATCTCAAATGTTCTCAAATCACACACCTACCTATGGTCTCATTTGTATTTTGAAAAATGAATTCTTTTTAGAAAGTGAATTTCATAGCAAATGGTTTTGAAAAATTATTTACTTCTAATATTTGATTGAATCATAATACAAAATAGCATACAACCATTTTTGCAATAGAAAATAAGCCAGACCAAAAACAAATAGTTATATTTTTTTAAAATTAGTACCAAACATTTCCCGGTGATAGTTATTATGTATTAAAAATAACTTGATTTTCTATATGACAAGCTATTCTTTTAATAAAATTTATATGCATTAAGATGTACATATTGTGTATGATAATGTTTTAATGTATATATAAAGAATAATAAAGTGGGAGAAGGTTTCCCTTTTTCATTAAGAAAACAATTCCTTTATTAAAGCTTTTTTTTAAAAAAAAAATAAAAAAAAAAATTTAGCTGACTAATTTTTCAAAATACAGCCAAATACATATAACATAGCAAAATATTAAAAAAAAAACATATTTCAACAAACAATTAAGAAGAAATCTATTTCTCCTTTTAGTTTTATTGTTCATTCTCAGACAAATCACTCTAGATTCACATAGTGACTTACATTTCTTTTATCCTTCAAATTTTTTTAATATATATTTTTTTCAATTTATTCATTTGATATTGTGTTTATTATGGATTGAACTTCATAATTTATTTTTATTTGATTTTTATAGGGCTATTATGGTCTAAAAAAAGTCCAAACTTTAGGTTGGGGCTCAATTGTTTTAAAAAAAAATTAATTTTATTTTTTGCAGGAGATTATGAGTTAGGGAATCAAAATAAGAAGAAAAAAAAGGAAATGATAGCCTTTTTTAGATAAAAAAAAAAGTGTCAACATTTTTCAGCCATAGAATTTATCCAAAAATTATTTTTGGTCATTTTAATTTGACAATTATACGTTTTATCCTGAAATGATATTTTGTTCACATTTTAGTCTCTAAATTTAAAAGAAAAGAGAAAATTATGAAAAATGGTGGAAAAGAGAGGGAAAAATCAATAAGTGGATTTCTATTAACAAAAAGACCAAAGTTGATATCAAAGTGTTTCCCTTGATTGAATAAATGTGATTGATGTGTTTTGGGATTTCAATATTATTGGAAAAGGCAAATTAAAGTTTAGGAAGGTTTTTTCTCAATTTGATTATGTGTTATTTTTACTAATTTGGGGTGTATTTTTTTGTTGGGATTGGTTTTTTAAGGTTATAAGGGTGTTTTATAGGTTTTTTACGTAAACATAGATAAAAGAAATCAAATTTTTAGATAAAAAATTACCTAACTTAATTTTTCAGCTACCTCTACAGGGATTGAAAATTGAGCAGGTAGATGGTGTGTCATTTGTCTTTTTGCTATGATAAAAAAAAAAAAAAAGTAAAAGGCTAAATGCATAGACCTAGTCTTTAGGCCTACAAATAAACAATATTACAAAAAATAAATATATATTTAAAACAAACAAAAAAATAAAAAAAATAATTACAAAAAGAAAAGAATAAAAAAATGTAATTGGAGATGAAATCGAGAAAAAAAATGAGGAAAGGGCTTAAATTGGCTAATTAATTAAAAATTAGAACGTTAAGGACTGAATTGAAAAGTGAAGCAAAATACAAGAATAAGAAAAATACAATCATGGAAGAAATTATGAAAAATATTGAGAAAATAGTTGAAATATACTAAATAATTAAAAATTAGAAAACCAATGATTAAGTTGGAAAAGACGACAACATGCTGGGAAAAAAAATGCAATTAAGGTTGAAATTATGAAGAAATATTAAGAAAGGGTTGGAATTGGCTATATAATTAATAATTAGAAAATCAAAGATCAAAATAAAAATAAGAAGAAAATAGAAGGATCTTTTTTAGAACATGAAAGTTCCTAATTAAAAGAATCAAAGTCTTTTATGCATGAATGGCATAAAATGATATTGTTTCGTGCTTTATTATTTTTTTTAAAAAAAACAACCTAAAAAGACATTGTTTTTGGTATGCATGAGCGAAAAATGTCTTCTTCCCTATGTAGAACACATGTAGCCCTGCGATTCTTGTGTTGTATGAGTTTTGGCAAACTTTGGCCTCATTTTATCTTTTTCATGCTTCTAGAAAAATCTAAACGACACACCATTCTCCTTCCTTGTATATGTACTTAATGCTCAACCAATAATACATGTTTTGACCCTTTGAAACCACTAAAAAACTAGTGCAAAAAGGTAAACACAAACATGCTTAGTTAAAGTGTACAACTATGATTGAAGGTTGATATTATCACAAGGGAACTAATGGCCATGATTAATCCACCAATAAAGATTACAAGAGAATTATTATTACCTAAATAATAGGAGTCAAACTAGATAGAGAAAAATATCAAACTAGAGAGAGAAGAAAATGAGAGTTCGAGATAAGAGAAGTGAAACTAATCTGAGCTAGAAGATTAGGGAGGAGAAAAAAAAAAGAAAATATGAGAGGAAGAAAAAAGAAAAGAAAAACTATAAACCCAAAAAGAAAAAGAAAAAAAAAAGAGATTTAGGTTGAGAAAGGAGGTGTTCTAAACCAACCAGTAGAGAGAAAATAAAAAATTAAAAAACAAAAGAAGGAAAATTCAGAGAGAAAACCACCCCACCATCAACATGCCACTATCTTTACTGTCACAACAACTCCTCCCTCATCTAAAACCAACCTAAGGTAAGCCAAATCATTTTTCCATCTCTTTTCCTATATATTTTTTTTCTTGAAAGTTATGCATGGTTTACTACTCACAAATAAAAATAGTTTACATAGTACTATTCATGCATGGTCACTATACATCCATGCATTTTTATTTGTTTCATATTGATGTTATTTATATTTTGTAAAACTATGTTTTTTTTAATGTATGTGCATTCAAATATTTATTTTTTAAAAATGAAAGAAAAACAACATTAACTGGTTTTTATCAAGTTAAAGTCATGTATATATATATAATCTTGGGTCTTAATAGCTAGGTCAAGATGCCTTGTAATTTTAGGAACCAACATAGACCTAGTATGATAGTCTCAACCTTAAAATAAGTTTAATAACGAGTCAACAAGTTTTAATCAAGTTTTTATTAGGTTTAAATTTGTGTTTTAACAGTTAGGTTAATATGTCTCCTTATTTTAGAAATTGACATTAATCTAGTGTGATATTTGTAAACCAAATACGAGGTTAATAATAAATCCATGAGTATTCTCAAAATAAGAACTAACATTGGACGTTCATAGTATTTTTGTTAAAAAATATAATAATATTAAAAAATATCAAATATTTTTAAATAGATAAATAAATAAAATAATTGAGTTATGAGACTCCTGATTTAGGACCCGATACTAATTCAATGAACTTTCATAAATATTAAATGACATGCAAATAAACTTAAAAAATATTCTGGATAGATAATAGCATGCATAAAATAAATTTTTAAAAAAATATATAACAAATATAATTTTTTATTAAAAAAATATATAATAAAAATAATAATAATTTTTTAAATATAACTAATCCCTTAATTATATCTCTCCAACCACTTCGTATTTTATTATTACTAATTTTAATCTCGTTAAAGAAGTGGTGTTGACATCATTATCCATGTTCCCCTTTCATTATGGATATTATATTTTTATGTTGAGTGCGACAATATTTATTTGCATATATAAACCTTAAATTATTTTATTAGACTCATGTTTTAGATTTCGGTTTCATGCTTAGATTTTATTTGGTATTTAAAAATTTTGACCACTGATCTAGTACGGCGTCGCACCAACGACTGATCTAGTGCAGCCTAAGGCTATACAAGAGGCAAATATCTGTTCCGGTCAAAACAAGATATGGATTTATTCATCGGAAGGAGAATATTCCGGGTATTTTTTCTTTTTATTTCTAACACATTTTGCAAAAAATCTTGGGAATCACGGGTTTAACAGATACGCGATCGGGAATCGCGGGTTTAACGAAGAATCTAGCAGCAGTGAAAAGGGAGGAACAGATCAGAAGCTCTGGTTTTTAAGCCAAATTATCACAATGGCAACACACCAAAAGTGATTAGCAGAAAGGGACATGACGAACCCAGCCTGCTGATTCCATGGAGTAGTGCCGCCGCAAAGCCTGTAAATGTCCTTGCAAATCAAAACCCTCTTCATGCAGCTTAATAGCAAGCACACTGACATACTCATATCCACAATTGAATTCTCTCCTAAGAGCACCATATTATGAATGGAGTCGGAAAGTATATGGCTGCTGTATGCTGCTGAGAAACAGGAAAGAAGAAAGAATCTGAGAAAATCAACACCACCTCTTTGAACAATCATCGCGATGGAGTCGGAAAGGATATGGCTGCTGTATACTGCCAAGAAACAGGAAAGAAGAAGGAATCGGAGAAAATCAACACCACCTCTGCGAACAATCATCGCTATTGTTTCTGTTGTTATCCTTGTTCTTGTTTGCGCCTCTCTCCTTGCTTCCGTGTAGTTCCATTCCCACCAATACAGGAATCTTTACCATCAAATGTTTGAGTTGAAGTAGGATCCACCAAAGGGGCAAACCTCAATTCAACTCCTCCAATTTGTTTTGTTTTTCTTATTAGTCCTCACACTACCACTCCTTAAATTGGATCCCCCATCCTTACATCTTTCCTCGTTCAGATCCTTCTGCAATTTCTTAAAAGTAATCGAAGACAACATTATGTAGTGCCCTTAGCAGTCATTTTTTACTTACTTTAATTTTTCTCAACTCTTAGGTATGAAAATACCCAATTATAACAATAATTTGTATACTTTACTATGATTACTCATGTGCTAAATATGAGAAAACACTGTGAAGGTGAATTTTGGCATTTAAAAAGAATCGAAATATTTAGATCAATTACTTATTAAAAATCTAAATATCCAAAGGATTTTCTGACCAAATAAGTAATTAATTGGTAATTGATTCGGAATTAAATATGAAAGAGTGAAATAACCTTTTATTGTTTTAAAAAAGGAAATTAGTTTGAGTAAGGAAAACAAACACATGCAATGTTTAACGTTAATTCCGATTATTTTAACAGAAGGATGTAATTGGAGAAAAGCTATACAGGTGGGGATCTAATTGATAAAGTAAAAAAGTCAGAGAACTCAGTAGAATAACTATGAATAATTGGGGACTAACCTAATCTTTCCAAAAAAAAACAAAAGAAAGTGGCATTAGAAAGTGACAGGCAGAGCAGAGCGGCTAAAAAAGTTCAAGATTACCACAAAAAAAAAACTTATAAAAGCGAAAGCCGTAACAAGGCGCTGAGAGAAGAGTACAGACCATTCTTACCAAGAGCCCAGGATGATGTATGGATTCCTAGTTTGCAGAGCATCCCAAAAGGCTACAAGAAATTGGCTTAGCTCATTCAATCTCTCAAGGTGCCCTTTGTTTTGTTTTGTTTTGTTTTTGAATTGAGGATTTTGTAACAAGTGTTTAAATGAGGGGGGAATCTGTTGTTGCAGATCTGTTCATTCCATACCTTTTGCAACAGCAGATGCTGAAGGTATTTCTGGCTCTCAACCTGCAAAAGTACACAACTTGGGTACGTACTAGCTAAAATAGATTCTTAAGTTCTGGAGGAAATGATGATTGAAGAATGAATGAAAATGTTTTTTTTTTGGTATAATAGTGCAGGGTAAATGGATAGGATCTTCAACCTGGAATACAATTGTGGACCCTTTAAATGGAGAACCATTCATTAAAATTGCTGAGGTAGATGAAACTGGCACTCAGGTATGTGTGTGTGTGTGTGTGTGTGTGTCACAAACATCCTTTTAATATGTTTGTCCTTCATTTCTACTGAATTGTTGGGATAATTATTATGCAGCCATTTGTAGAGAGTTTGTCGAAGTGTCCCAAGCATGGACTGCACAATCCCTTTAAATCACCAGAGAGGTTTTTTCTATGTATTGTTGATAGACTACATCATGATTGTTCCTCGGAAATGGAATCTTGATGACCATTTTTGGCAGGTATCTTTTATATGGAGACATAACTGCCAAGGCAGCCCGCATGCTTTCGGTTCCAAAGGTTAATTGTTCTGAGTCAAAGAATGATGTCTTCATTCTTCTTTTTAATGCTTTTCAATTGGAAATTCTATTACTGATTCTTTTTTTGTTTAATTTTGTTTGTCAATGTTGATGTAATCCCTTTTGTGATTATTTCAGGTTTCTGATTTCTTCACCAGGTTAATTCAAAGGGTTGCTCCTAAGAGTTACCAGCAAGCTCTTGGTGAAGTGCAAGTTACTCAAAAATTTCTGGAGAATTTCTCAGGTGATCAGGTAAGTTAAGACAAACCTTTCTAAACAACAATTGCCTTAGAAAGATAAATTCCTGCTGAATGGCATATTGGTATTGAATTACCTAGAATATGATTTATTATGTTTTGTTTCCCATTTGAGATGAATGGGTGTGGTATTCATCATTCTATTTGAGAATTTTTTCTGCATGCATAACTCCCTCTCCTGCACTCTACGGCCAATAACAATTCACATTTTCTTGATTCAAATGGTCCATTTGTAAGATATTTTCTATCCTACATGTTCTTTTTTTCTTTTTTGAAGATATTATTTGCAATGTTTTGCTGACTTTCCTTCAAAAACATTTCTCTGCATGTCACAGGTTCGTTTCCTGGCAAGGTCTTTTGCAGTGCCAGGAAATCATCTTGGACAGCAAAGTCATGGTTTCCGGTGGCCTTATGGTCCTGTAAGTACTTCATGTGCCATATTTTTCAGTTAACAATAGCAATTTGGAGATCAATAAGGGATCAAATTATTTCTCAACCAGTTTATTCCATCTGATCTTTAGTCTAGCTTAAGTTACTCAATATGCAATCAGTTAATGCATGCAAAAATTTATTAGAGAGCAGGTGGATATTTTTTAAATTCTTTTTTTTTAAATGCACACAGTTCACCATTCACATGTATGAAAGAATTTGTATGCAGGTTGCAATTATTACTCCGTTCAATTTCCCACTAGAGATTCCTGTACTTCAGTTGATGGGTGCGTTATATATGGGCAACAAACCCATTCTTAAAGTTGATAGCAAGGTATGATAGTTGAAGATATGTACAATTGTTGTTTTGTTTCCACTTTCCATTTTGAGGTGTTTTTTGTGCAGATTATGACTTCATGACCTGATACGTTTCTTAGGTGTGCATTGTTATGGAGCAAATGATACGCCTACTCCATCACTGTGGAATGCCTTTGAGTGATGTTGACTTCATAAATTCTGATGGGAAGACGATGAACAAGCTTTTGTTGGAGGTTGGTTCTATAGGATATGACCGGGTTTCTTCTTCTTCTTTGAACAGTTACTGTTAATATTGTCCAAGACATTTTTGATGTAGCATAATGCACTTTCTTTTACTTAGTTTAGTTCGTATATTTTTGTTTAACCTATTAGGTCCGACTTTTCTGGTGAAATTGTTCTATGCCAAGGAGAAATTGCATTTCTATTTCCCTCCTGTGTTGTATCATAATTAAATATAGTTGTCATTACTAAACTGGAAATTGGAGAGTTTCTTGAAGCCAAAGTTTTTGTCTGTTTCTTATTCTATGATTATTTATTGTGGAATTAAGGCATTGGAAGTGTGGTGGAGGCACAAATGTACATGATGATAGTTTTATCAGACATTGTACAATAACAGATGATGATAGATATTTGTGGATCTGTCCTGGTGATTAAAATTTTCACAATAACGAATTCGGGAAAAATCTCAATTTTTTAATAGATGTCTCTATGTAACTCTTATAGGCAAATCCACAAATGACCCTCTTCACCGGTAGCTCAAAAGTTGCAGAAAAGTTGGCTGTTGACTTGAAGGTCGGATTAAATTGGAAGATGCTGGATTTGACTGAAAATTTTAGGAGATGTTAATGAGGTATCTGTAGTTTCTTGCAAATATTATTTACTTTCAATGATAATTTTTTTGTGTGATCAGGGCTATTTCAAATCATCTCTTTCGGTTTCTGAGTGGCAGGTAGATTTTGCTTGGGTTTGTGACCAGGATGCATATGCATGCAGCGGTGAAGTGCTCTGCACAGTCATTCTATTCATGCATGAGGTTAGCTGCTTTAGGTTTCTATGTTTGGTCTAATACGCTACTCGTTTGTATCATGATGGCTGAGTTATTATAAGTAAATCTACCTTTTACCATTTGTGTAGCTTTGCTGCCACTATCTTAATTCAGTACCTTGACATTTGGTTCTTTTCTTTTCTTTCTATTAATATGCATGTGCACTGGTGTAGAACTGGTCTGCTACTTCACTCATATCCAAAATGAAGGATCTCGCAGATAGAAGGAAGTTAGAGGATCTAACTATTGGCCCTGTTCTCACTGTAAGTATGAATGTTATTTATAGAACGGTGTTAGGTTCGCATATGGTTTCTTCTTTCCATACTTTTCATCAGTTAGCCAAAATTATTTAATAACTGAGTTATAGCTTGTTGATCGTACTCATAATATCATGATTCAATATGCTAACTGCAGGTTTTTCTGCTCACTTTTTGCAGTTAACAACTGAAGCAATGCTGGACCATATGAATAAATTACTTCAGATTCCAGGTTCAAAGCTGCTTTTTGGTGGAAAACCTCTGGAGAATCATTCCATTCCTTCCATATATGGCGCTCTCAAACCAACAGCCATTTATGTTCCTCTTGAAGAAATTTTAAGGGCCAAAAATTATGAGCTTGTAACAAGAGAAATTTTTGGACCATTCCAGGTAAACGGAGAATTCTTTTTCAATTGTCATGCTTTTCTAGCTTTATTTTACCTCTTACTAAATATTTCTTTTGAGGGCTATTTCTCATAGCAAAGATGGAGAAGTGTGCTGATGAAACCTGACCAAGCCTTCTAATTGAAATTTGTTTTCAAAGTTTTACCACAAGGTTAATATTATTCTGTGACCTGTAAGTTGGTGATGAGGGGTCCATATGAAACTGGTAGTGAGATAATTTAAATGGTGTTAATTTGTATATCTTATTTAGTTGAGAGGAAACAGCCTATGACTTTTATGGGGAGCTACCAGGAAATAGGACATGGATTATCTGCTAGTCACCTCTAAGCCATCCTTTACAGACAATAATACGGGCTTAATATAACTATAAAATATAAAATGACGGGGTGGAAAATTGTGGTTTACTTCCTGTGCCATATGTTAGAAAATAGTCCGACTTTTATGGGGAACTAATGCCAGGTTACTTGTGCTTGCCTAAGGATCCTGTGATATGTGTGCTTCATGTAACTATTAAATAACAAACCAGGGTTTGGAAAACTGTTGTTCATACCTGTTCCTTATGAATGTATATTATGAGTGACTTGATATTTAAAAGGTTTTGTTATTCAACCACATGCAATCCAATGTTGTGGTACCCAGGAAGCATGGATACAGCATTCGGATACAAATATGATCAGTACAGAAGTGACATTTACTTTCATGAGTTTAAGATATGATATGGCAAGGAGTCGGATAACTGATAAAAACATTTTTTTCTTGTCATTGTGCATGGAATATGGCATTTTGTTTCTGAATTATTAAATATATCGAGGTTGCTATTCATATTAGCTTAACTTAAACAAGTATTATGCATCTGCCAATTTCTTTCCATTACATATTTGAAGTATTCGATGCACATCAGGTAGTGTATCTATGCATCTAATATGGAGAGATATTATTAGAGAAATATCTGTGTGCTTCATGCTACTGAGATAGGACATCGTAGTAGAGAAGTATCTGTGCGCTTCATGCTACTGAGATATGACACTTGATTTTCTTCTCTAGTAATATGTGAATGTGTATTTTTACAAGAAGAAGATAAGTGCTATCAACATGGTGGATCCATTTCTATTTGATTCCAGGTTATTACTGAATACAAGAAAGATCAACTCCCAATGGTTTTGGATGCTTTGGAGAGAATGCATGCTCATTTAACGGCTGCCGTAGTTTCAAATGATGTTCTGTTTCTTCAGGCAAGACTCGAAAACATCTTTGCCTCCCACCCCACCCCACTCCCATTAGTGAATTTGCTTTGAAGTTTAATGTTTCCCTAAATGATAGATCTAATTACTCACTTTCAGTTGGTTTATTGACTACATGTATATCCAGGAAGTTATTGGCAAAACGGTGAATGGGACTACTTATGCTGGATTAAGAGCAAGAACAACTGGAGCTCCACAGAATCATTGGTAGGATATCGAATCAGAGTAGTTTTGTTGTTCAAGTAAGCTGAACTGCTTATAAATGTCAAAAATACAATGATGTGTGGCAGGTTTGGACCGACCGGAGACCCGAGAGGTGCCGGGATTGGCACCCCAGAAGCAATAAAACTTGTTTGGTCTTGCCATAGAGAAGTGATATATGATTTTGGTCCCCTTCCAAAGCGATGGGAAATTCCACCGAGTACTTGAGGAGTTGTTTTGACAAGAAAGAAAGGCTGCAATACTTTATTGCATACAGAAAATTATTGCATGTATCCTTGAACCAATCAGAATTTTCTCTAGTCTTGAAATAAAGTGAAATTTTGTTACTAGTTAAAGAAAAGACTGTTTAGACCGTTAAATTATATGCTAGATAACAAATAATATTTACGGGTCTTAAAATTATTCATGCTTTGGATCAAAAATAATATTTTTAGATTTAAAAATTATTTTACAACGAATTCAAATCCAATATCTAAGATCAAAAAATCTGAAGGCTTGGGACTCGGGGTCTAGGGCCTGGGGCTTAAGGCCTAAGTTCAAAGTCTATTTTGTTTGGGGGTCTCTCTTCTCTAAATATTTTGGTAATTTGTGGGTTTAGTTTGAGGCTTAATTTCAAAGTTTATTTTGTTTAGCTTTTCTTTTTTCTAATTTTTTTTTGATAATTTGTGGGTCTATTTTTAACTTTTCAAATCTCATATAAATTACAAGAAAATTTTATAATATTTCAATTTATAGAGTTTTAGGTTTCATTTAACATGTTATTTAACTAAGAACTTTTTTAAAATTAATTTTTCATTAAGCTATAATTTATTTTATTCATATTAATATTTTATGTTAAAGTATTTTTGTTGAATAAAAATATCCAATAAAGTAGCTTTTGTGGTTGTGGTTTGAAATTTTTTTTTTATATAAAAAGCATTTTTAGTTGAGGTTGGTTTAGTAGTTATATATGTTTGGTTAAAATTATGGTTGAAATTGAAGTTAAACAAAAAATAGTTTAATATGTTTGGTTAAGAATGTTTTTCAAATTGAGGTTATAAAATAACTAAAAAATACATATATTAATATTGATGGTTTTTAATTAAAATATTATAAATTTAACTACTGTTATTATATCATGAAATAAACAATACTTTATATAAAGTATTTTTTATTATTTCATTAAACTATCCGCAGTTCTATTACGTACGAAATCCATTTGACAAATATTATAGTTTTCATGGTTTCCTGAGCGTGCAACAACATCAGATAAAATATTATCAGGAATAAATTTGGGATTGCGATCAAATTCTGTAAAAGCTACGTCATCATGCGATCTTCTTCTAATGTAATTATGTAGTGTCATTGAATAATATTAAACACTAGTTTTTTTTTTAATAAAACACAATTAAAAATTAAAAAAAAAATTAGATATTTTTTTTAATTTTACTAGGTCAGACTCGGTCCAATGTATTTAGGTTTGGGTCGAATCCGGTTCAGCTATGAACAGTGGAGACGACAGAAGAAGGAGAGGCAATTTCAACTTGCTTCTTGTTACCTTGTGTAAACATAAATAGTAATGGGTCCACAAACAATAAATTACGTTTAGTAATTAATCAAACAATTTATTTTTGTGGTCTGCTTTAAAAATAGAAGTAGTAAAAAAAAACAAACACTCTCTTTATTAGTTTGTCTAGTAAGTGTGCTAGTATTTTGGTTATAATTACAAATTTATCATATTTTTAAAATATTGCATGATTATAAATTAAATAAAAATGCTCATTTCTCTAATTATTTTGTGAATTTTGGACAACAAAGGAGACAAATCTATGCTAGCATGGTGGTGATTTTTTTTAATTCAACTCTAATTTTTTAAATAATTACTAAAACCCTCTTATAAAAAATTAATAAAATATTTTTTTGTATCCATCTAACTCCAAAAACAATTTATCCATACTAAAAAAAAAATCTTAATTGGGGATTTTCAGTTATTATTATTATTATTATTTGTTCTTTCTTTCACAAATAAGAGCATCTCGGCCGACAAATAAGCAATTTGTTTTTTGGTGTTTAGAGAAATGTTAACCCGGTTCAATGACTGAACCGGGTCCGAGAAGCCTGGGAAAGAGCCACTAATGAAAAACCTCTTAAGCCTAAAACCCTAGCATGCAAACTTTTACTCACTTCACTGAATTCCCCGCGATAGCCGCTCCAACACTGCTGCTCTCTTCAGGTTTGCTTTCCCTTGTCTTTTCTATTCAATAACGTTTTGCCTTCCGATGATGATATGATATACAAATTGTTTGTTTAATCAATCTGAATCAAACATGGGTCTCTTTTCTTTTTCTAACATTGTTTTGTTTCATATCGCCTTAAGCTACCGTAACGATTCATGGGTCTCTTTTTTGTTCCCATTGGGATTTATTCTTTGGTTGTCAGATTTTCGTAAAAATTAATGTTGGCATAGAAGTTCTTGTGAATTTTATATACTTTCGGATTAGTTTCTAAGATTATATACTGCTTCTTTCACAGGTTTTGTGAATTTCTTGTCATCATGTCTTTGCTTCAAGTGATCACAAAGGCCTCGGCTGATTCTGACCATGTTGTCTCCCAATCTGAATACCCAATAATTTTAAACACAGATGATATTTTCTCCAATCTGAAGCCAGCACTTGAGAACCTGGATGCCACATCACTTGCCAATCCTGTTACTGGATGGCAACTCTCACAATCTGATTCCCAACTCATTGATTCTGGAAAGAAATTCTACACTAAGCTAAAGCGGAATCTCAAGGATCACAGTAATTTTAACAAGGATGGCTTCTTTGAAATTCTTATTCCATTTCTTGAGAAAATTGGGCACAAGGCTGGTATTGCAGTGGGGATTGATTCCTCTGATGCTGCTTATACTCGTGTGTTGATTGAGAAGGTTGGTTTTTCGATGGGTAGAGATGTGGCTGGTTTGGTTATGAAAGCGTGTATTAGTTTGGAGATCTGGGATTTGGTGGAGACTTTGATTGTTAATCGGATTGTGGATCACTCTTCATATTCGGATTTGGTCATGAGTCTTGTGATGAAAAAAAGGTCTGACTTGCTCTCCCTGACCATTCAATATGCTTCGGATTTCGGATTGTCCGAGTTGCTTTCCATTTTGAAATATTTTCTTTGTCCATCAAAGGATGCTTACAGTTGCATGGTGAATGTGAGGAAGGAATGGGAGAGTCAGGCACTGTTAGCTATTGAGATGGCAAGCGATAAGAATCTATCGGAAAAGAAATCACAAATAGCCAAAGATGCTTCAATATTGCTTATGCTTGCACATGATGGGTTCTTAACATCTGAGCTTTGTTTGCATTATTTACTGGCATCGCCAACTGTTGATGAAGCGATATTGACATCTGCAATTAGTAAACTGAATGGTAAAGAGATGATGAGTTTGATTAGGTATTTGGGGAAATGGCTCAGGAAGTATGAGATGTTTCCTCAGGCAGGTCCCTGTCCAAAGGCTTCATCTGCACTGGGTCTAAAGGCCTGTGATTGGGTTCCTAAACTTGAAGATATTGTCAGATGTCTTGGTTTAGTGCTGGATGAAAACTTCTCCTCACTGGTGTTGCATCCTGGCTTCCATGAAGAACTGAATTCTATTGGGGGATTTGCTGCTTCTCTAGCCTCAGAAGCTAAACTCAGTTGCACTGTAGCAAATGTCATTGAGAATTTGAGAACCCAAAGTAAAGGTGAGCAGATTTAGGAACTTGGTAAAGTGTTTACCGTTCTACAATCGATGTAATTTCGCATTCATTTTGGATTTAAGCGGGGTTAATACTAACGTCTCTTGTATTTTTATGATTTTGGGACCAAAATTTTGTCATCTGTGTGTTTATCATCTTCTGGCAGACAGAGTAGCTAGTGATTGCCTTGAACAGCTTAAATCAAATTTTTTGTGTTACCCTGTTTGCAAATTTCTGTCTGGTCAATTCGTTGCTCACCTATTTCAGATGGGTGACAAAATGCGGGCATGTATTAGCTCATAAGATGAATGTAAAATTTTAGTTTGACCACGTTTCATTGGTTTCCCGAGGCTTTAAGTATCAGCTTGTCCCAGGCTTGGATCTAATCTTCCGCTTGTTAAACCCTTTGTCTCAGAACCTGTATTAGGTATATTACTATGCATATTCATGAATCAGTTTATTTTATATCTATGGCTCTACTCTACTCATTATTCATCGAAAAAAAGATTTAGATTTCTATATGAATTTCAGATATCCACTAATGTTCCTTGGTCAGATGGGGCTCGACCACTGGTAACAAATCAGCATCTCTATGGCAAATCCATTGGCTATCAGCCTCTTATTCATTCTTCTTGGTGAAAATAGGTGCCCCATCGGGAGAAAAGTTCAGGTGTAAATTAGTACTTGTTGACATTTGAGATTTTGAGGACTGCAGCACATACCCCATGCGTTTGTTTGAGACGCAAGTTGACAATAGCATCAAGTCAGTCAAACTACCGGACAAAACTTACAATTGCTGCGAACAAAGTAAAAGACGTTAGTGCTGGAAACACGTCACTGAAATTGTTGAGAAAACCACCATTGAAAAATGGGATGCAATGCGCTTTTTTTTTTTTTTTTTTCAAATTTGACATAATTCGCGAAAGTGAAAACAAGACTTGTGTGAGACTGTTTCACTAAGCTGCAATTTCATCAATCTAATAGGCATTCAATTGTAACAAAACCCAATAGAGAAATGGGTACAAGAGATGGCACCATGAATCTCAGTCAGAGGGGCGCATGGGATGAATATTTTTTTTAAAAAAAATCGAAGGCTAGCTTTCAGTGAGCTAACAACATGAGACAGCTATTCTTGCGTTTAGAGGGATACAAAAATTCTACAACGAGACAACATCCCTCGTTAAATGAAAGCCCTGCCTATCACCTAAATAGATTCTTTTGAAGAGTGTGAATGAAAGCCAGGAATCCTGGCATGAGTTTGCGGTGAGACAAAATACACCAAGAAATTTGCTTTCTCAACTTCTTTTCTCATCCATCTCATCAAAAACCTTCTGTAAGTGCAAAAACACGGCCAGCTAAAGGCTGTGGTAGTCTTTGTACAGCTTCTTGGATTTCCTAGTAACCACAAGTGAAAATCAGCAATTTACTTGGGAAGATTGATAACACTTGACAACATCTCATCGCATGTAAAACAACAAATGAGAAACGAATAATGTCAGATTCACAATCTAATCCATTTGGTCCGTTCGAAAGAAATCATCATTAGAATATAGATTGCTGAACTAGAAGAAAGAAAAAGTAAACGATTCCTACAAATCAAATGGTGCTATCTGACTATAGGTCAATATCCAAGCACAAAGCTGATAATTTCATCAGCTTGAGATTGAAATTCTAACATTTAATCAACTTCACAAACCAATACAAGAAGTTGTTTAAGGGTGAAAGTTCCTCATTTCTTCGAGCCCCTTTTCTTTACTTTAATGGTTATTCCTAGAGTTTGGATAAAGGCATCAAGCGATATCCCATAATAAGCACAAGGAACCATCAGAAATATACCTTCACTGTATAACGAGCTGAAAAATGAATTAGAAGGATTGCTTTGTTCTGAAATTTGTCTGCATGGTTAACTATCTGAAAGATGTATATCAGAAACATAATGTTACTAGCTTAAAAAGATATGCATTGCAGGCAATAAAGAAGAGAGATAACTTTACCTCAAATAGATGAGTGTGCCCATAATCTCTTGCATGCTCAACTGTTACTGTGCCATCAACAAAGGTGCTCTGCACGAGACAGGGGACAATGAGATGATAAACATCCATATGTCTTATGTAAATGCAAACTAAAACAAGAAAAAATTCATCCAAATTATTCCCAATCACCATGATGTTAGCCAAGTTAGAGTTTGCAGTTTCATAAACTTAGACTATTTCAGTAATAATCAACAAAACTAAGGCTTAACAAGCACTGTGTGGAGTAAACATGCGAGTTTAATGAAATTAACTTTGATGCGTCTTTTGTTCCTTAATTGTTTTCATTTACTTATTTCAAACAAAATATGTTATGGCCACTTTATGCATAAAAGTTTCTCTGAAATTCTTTGCAAATAAACATGTAGTTTGCCATTAAGAGTTGGCAGTTAGAAAACAAAACACAATTCTTTAAAATATCTCATTAATAATCAACCATGCCTTAACAAGTACTATGCAGATATGAATTTTAAAAAATTATATTTGATGAGTCTTTTGATCCTTAATTGTTTTCATTTACTTATCTCAAACAATATGATATGGCTGCTTTGAGCATACCATTAGTAATAGAGCTACAAGTTCCCCAGTTATAGGCATTTAAATCACCTAATTTATTTGTACGTATCTCATCCCATTCATAAATTTTACAACATCCCATTGTCTTGTCGTATTTATAGAGCTATAGAGTTGAAAGGCAATACACACCTCAATAAACAAAGACAAATATACCCCAAGGATAAATACTAATCCAACTATCATGGCCCATATGGAAGCTTAAACCAAACACACATGGTTGAGAAAACTAGCAGCTTATAATCACCAACTAAAATCTTAAAGGCACAGCATGAACTCCACACATACAATAGTTAGCAGAAAAGTCCAACTCGAAAAGAAAGTGATCAAGGTAATAATATTCAGCTACCAGCTGTAAGCTAAGCAGACTTTTACAATGCATGTGATTTTACTCGTTTATGATTACTATGCTTAAAAGCGTAAGTTCACTTCATAAACATAGGAATTGAAGATGAGAAAGATATCAAGTAACAAAATCAAGAAATAATAAAAGGGATGTACCTCCATAACAAGAACCTTGGCCCTCAAAACATCAATATTGGTTTCATCGATAATGAAATCTGACATGGTGTCACCAGTAAAAGCAATCTCAGGAGAAGTTACAGTGTTTGTAATCTGTCCATGAGTTCAGGTGATGAATAACATATAGAAGAGCAACTAATCCATAATAGCAGTAAATGCAAAAATCACAATCATGAAAACCTAAATCTCAGTGATTTACTCTCTATCCTCCCCTTAACATGAAGAGAAAAAGGGGTTGTTATAATAAAAAACATGCATCATGACTTGGATTAAAAATTTGCGAGAGAAATGCCTTAAAGTTCAACTTAAAACATCTGTTGGGGAGTTTGGAGGGGGAAAATCAACTAAGGCTTTATGAATTTGGTTGAAAAGAAAAATGTTTCTTCCCGTCCAGTAACTGTAAATACGAACCTCAACACCTGATGACTTCAAGCTTTTAATCTCATTCCCAGAAGGCCAAGGTACTCCTGCTTAAGTTTCTGTTTCACAGAGTAAACCACATAACCCTGCAATACCTCAAGTAGAGTACCAATCAAATAACTCAGCATGGCTAAAATTAGATGCTCAACCAAGAGAATATTTCTTAAAAATTAAGAGAAATATAAGAGCAACCTGACTTTGAATTGCGTGGTACGTCTTGAATGCTCTTACTTTAAGGTCCTTTCTCACATAAAACTCTTGTCCTAGAATTACAAGCTATGTCAACACGAGTCAAAATTACTAACAAATGAATGTAACCAGGGGAAACTAAAACATACAGCTAAGGACACAAGACATTACCGACATCGAGAGCGATAAGGTGATGCTTGAGCTCTGACCCGTCAAGTCTCCTATGCACCTCAAAGAGTTGTTCGACGGTTTCTTTGATGCAAGTGGGCACAACAACTGTTGGAGGCTTCATTCGGTATAAGCCACGGGTGGCAACATACATAGGCAGTCCTCCCTAACAAAAAAGCTTGGATTCAATTCCCTTACAAAGACATTACTTATAACAAAAAAATTGAAATCAGAACCAAGAACATTTCAGAAGGATAAAAAAAGGAGCTATATTGAGAGAAACTTTCTTGAAAAAGAAAAATTGAAGGAAAAGAAAGAACTGACAATATGATCCATGTGAGCATGAGAGATGAAAAGGAAGTCCTGTGAGATAGCGCGTTGTGGGCATCGACCAATATCGAAAGCCATATTGAGAGAAGAGAAAATAATGCAAGTTTCATGCCCTCCTATTGACAATCCCTCCACTGGGTACCCTTCAATTATTCTTTTCGTCTCTTCTTCCTTTCTCTTTTCCCGAACTGAATCATCACTCTCGTTCTCTTCTCCTCTTTCTTTTCTTCTTTCCATCTCTTCTCCTATGGACAAATCCCCCAACGGAGCACGAGCTTGAAGGGAAGAAAAAGAACAAGGGGTTTAAATTATTGGGCAAATCTTAGATTAGTACCCCAACTACATGTAATTTCTTAATTAGGTCCCTTAACTACTGAATTTTCAATTACAAATATGTAAAATTATACCTCAAATATGTAAAATTACACCCAAAAAACTATTGAAATATCAAACTTCCCAAAACCTCAACGATTAATATAAAAAATTAGAGCAAAAATACCCTGCAATCATATCTTGACTGATCAAATCCCTCATCTCTCTAAAAAAAATTCGAGATCTTTGTCTCCTTCGACTATCTTCTCTCTTTTATTATCAAAACTAATTTTTCTTTTTTTTTTCTACCTTATACACCGTTTTTTTTGTCTTGTAGATCTGTTTAAAAAGATATTTTTTTATTGCTATCACCGTGCACAGTTTGTATGTCTTTTGTGCTTGTCTTCTTCACAAACAACACCAAAATTAATCCATGATCTGGAATCTCCTTATTTTGTAGTTGCAGAAAAAAAAGGAAATAAAGTTTTTTTTTTCTTATAATTTTGTATTTATTGTTGATGAATCTATTTGTAGATCTTAGTTGGTTTTAGAGGAATAAAAACAAAGGACATCTTGAAAAATTATTTGGGAATAAAAAAAGAAGGTGCTATAAAATTAAGTATGTGTTTTTTTTCTACAAATATTTAACTAATTACCTGTTTTTAATAATATATAAATTAAAGTTTAGATGTTGTGTATTGTTCTTGTTTACAATATTGTAAATATATGGTGATGTGAGGTAGGTTAATTTACCACAACCATTTCTTGCTCGCATGCCGATATGAAAAAAAATTGGATGTTGAGAATTAGGTTAATTAACCATCTTTATTTTTGAGTAACTTGCGTTTCTGTCTCGATAATATTACAAACTTTGTTGATTGTTCTTATTTACAATCTATTAATTTTGATTTTGTTATTGCCATTTTAGGCTAAAATTGTGCTGCTTCATTTTAATTCTTTTAGGACTTGATGTTATAAAATGCTTTGATTAGTGGTTTCTTTTGAGAATTAGGCTACGAGGGTTTATAAGAAAGAATCAACAATTTATTGGTTTGATATAAAAAGTAATTGTAGTCAAGTTGTTCGATGTTTGGTCTGTGATTGGTTTTGGTTGAAGAAACTATGCCGTCTATTTATTTTTTCCATTACCTTGGTAAAGGACCACTGCAATTATCTCATGTTATATTAGATCAAAAAGGCATTGTTAATATCAAATATACAATATGCCTTATCTCTTATTCTTATACCAATTTTTCATGAAGATTTGCAGAAGTAATGTGTAATGTTTTTCCAGAGTAGCTTGTTTTTTGGAAAGGTTAGAATTTTGATAGAATGGTAATTAATTTTAGTTGATGTCATTATATATTGCATTATATATATATATATATATATATATATATATATATATATATATGATGGTCTCAGATTATTTTTGGGATTGGAAGTCCTTTTCTTTTCATTTCAATGTTGTTTTCTCCATTAATTGTTTGAACATTTATATGTTAACTATACTTCCATCCAAGATTAGTCAAATTCTAAACACGTTATAATTCATTATGTTTGCTTTCAAATATGTTATCCAACTAGGAATGAAAGGTTTTGAAACTATAGATAAAGCTGTTTGGAATAAAGTAATGTTGCATGCTTTTTGTGACCTTTGCATCAAGGGTATTGACATGACAATGAGATCAAATACTTATTTTGACAAAGCTAGTTGGAAATATTTGTTGACAGCTTTCAAAGAACAAACTTGTCATGCATTCACCAAGGTACAATTAAAGAACAAATGATATGGCTACAAAAAGGATTGGAGGATATGAATGAAGCTCATTTCTAAAACTTGTGTAGGCTGTAGTAGTGAATTAGAAACAATTTCTGCTAGTGATGAGTGGTGGAAAACAAAGCTTCAGATTATTTGTCATGATCCTTAATCCTTAGTTTGTTTAAATCTCAGTTTAGTAATTACTAAATTATTTGAAGTTGTATGAAATAATTTCATCTGTTTTGTGTAGGAAATAAGAGTAAAAAAAGTTTAGGCAAGTTAGTATCGAACCATCTTTACGTATAAAGTTTGACAAAATATTCTCCAACATTGTCGGCATCATTGTTTGGAGTCTTGTGTGATGATAATGTTAGTGTTGATGGCACTCAAAATGACAATGTGGAACAGCCTGGTTTGGAAGAATGAAGCAATGATTCAGACGAGGATGGAATTCCAAATTTCATCGATGATGTTTATAAATGGTTAGAGGGGTTAATATGTCTAGTAGTAGCAACACATGCAGTAGTGGCAAGAGAAAAGAAATAGAATGTTCTAAGGTTCAAGTTGGGAAAAAAGAAAAGGAATTCTGGAATTGGGTTACAACTACTGTCACGTTGGGATCAATTGGTTAACAACATGTCAAACAATAGTGATTCAACATTTATTTGCAAAGATAGAAAATGGTGTAGTATTCTTGAGGTTATAAGCGAGCTTCACTCAATTGAAGGAGTTAATATGGAGATGATTTTCGTGGGTTTACTACTGAGTTTCTGGGTTTGAGAAGGATTAGAGAAATGTGGTCAACTATAGGTAATCTTGAAAACAAGATGAAATAGTTATAAAAAAATATATACACAACATAAAACACCTTAGACGGAGATGTATATATTGATCCCAAATGCATGATTTCATTTATTCTTTGGTAATTTTATTGAGAATGTTATTTAACATGTTTTGAAATTTTTTGTCATTTATATAAATTTACAGATTAATGCTGTGGCAGTTTTCTCAAGATGATATTGAGTAATAATTTCTTTATATTAATTCAGGGGTGTAAATAACTTTAACAATTGAATCTATCAATTAATGGTGGTTACAATTAGTTAGGAACATTAATATTTTTTATGTTCATGTTATGGAAGGTAGATTAATTTAGTTAAAAACTTTGGTGTTATTTAATCATTGTTGAGTATAATGAATTGCGATCTTGTTAAGTAATTCTAGGAAAATACTATTCAATTTTCCGTGAGATTGGTTGATGATGGGGATACTACTTTTAGTTTTATTTGACAAAACAAATTTGACATATGGATTCCACTAGTTGATGATGCGGACAAAAGGATGTAGTTTTATGTGACAGAACAAATTTGGCTTATGAATTATTCTACGCAGGAAATAATCCAATTATAAGGAAGTTGGATATATGCACAATGTTATATAAATATTGTGTCCTTTCAATAACAAAATTGATTTAAAACAAAATATAAACTATACATGAGTGTAATTAACTGTAAGGAAAAGGAAAAAACATACAAGAAGTCAAACATGTTAAGAAAATATCATTCATATATCACGGGATGCACAAATCAAAAATTAGGATCTCAAATCTGACAAGTAATCAATTGTGGCAAATTGAAGGGATAAGAAAACTTTTCACATGCTGACAAAATACATTGCATCACAATTTATACGCAACTTGCACAATAAACAAATAAAAATGACATGACATGATAAAGGAATCAAAATATTTACAAATGGTATAAACAAATAAATTTCTGAATGAATGAATTATTGAAGAACAAAATTTGTATAAAAGATAACAACAGATGCATAGAATTATTGTTGTATTGAAAATTTTCACACAATAGCAATGATATCAAAGTCATGCCAATCACAATGTCAATTTACACTTGCAATTTCATCAATTACACATGTCTCTATATTTTATAGAAGGCAATGCTTCTTTTCTCCAAGTTCATAAATTATTCTTTTCAAAGAACATCTTTTCTACAAGAATTATTTACACATCATAGCATAATAAAAACACAGAGGTAAGTAATCAATTTTTTGTATGTTATTATTCATTTATTTTTTCCATGTATGTTTGGTTTTTGTTATTGTGTTTGATTTGAAAAGCTGGTGTTTAATATTATTCATTTGTTTATTTATTTAGCATTATAAATATGAAAAATGCATGTTTTAATGCAATATTCAGTGAAATCTTGATGATGGTTATGAAAACATAATGGTCGTGTTGTTGATCACATTAATTAATAGGAAAATAGTGTCCACGATACATGTATTTTTCTTGAGGCTATTGACAATAAATATATAAAATTTCCTAAACCACCACAAGGTAGTTATATGATAAAAATTGTTATGTAATTATAAGCATAGTTTTGAAACCCGACCCGGTCATTGACCCGGTCGACCTTCTAGGTCACGGGTCAGGTGGGTGGACCCGGGTCAACCCAAAAAAACCTATATAAAAAAAAACACATAACTAATTACAATACAACACTTACTTAAACCAAATTCAGGAGCTGGACGAAGTATTTCTTTTCCTCCAGTGAACTTCCTCATGAAATACAATGGATAACAATGATTATAAATATACTTAGTGATACCAGAAGCATGCTCAACAACAAAACCAACTGACTGCAATTTACCAATGTCCTGGAGTATGAGGTTGATGCAATGAGCAGCACAAGGAGACCAAAATATTGAATGAAATTCTTCCATCAATAACCTGCCAGCAGCAACATAATTTGCAGCATTATCAGTCACCATATACACAATGTTTTCTACCCCAACATACAAAACAACCTCTCTAAACAACTGATACAATAATCTAGCAGTCTTTGAGACATCTGATACGTCCACCGTTTTCAAAAAAAATGTTCCTCTAGGATAATATACTAAGAAGTTAATTAAAGTCCTCCTTTTCTGATCTGTCCATCCATCAGCCATTAATGTGCAACCAGTCTTCTTCCAAATCTCCCGATAACTCTCAACATAAATCTTCACTTCATCAACCGCTTTTGCCAAGTAATAACCACGGATAACATGCAAGTTTGGTCCTTTATAACCAGGACCCATGGATGTTACAACATCTATGGCATGCTGATAATACACGGAGTTAACAACATTAAATGGCACACATGCATCAAACATCCACTTCGCTAAAGCAAGATCACACCGTTCAACTGCTTCTTTCCTTTGCCAACAATTCTTAAGAGACTTTTGAGCACCAAGAGTTGTTCTCGGCATGAAATATGTTCCTAATGTTGCAGATTTCTTCTGCTTTCCATAGCTTGTAGTTGATTGTTTTACAGAACCGGTGCTTTGAATCTTTTTCTTTTTTGCAACCTTCGGTGGTAACATATGTTTTTTAGTATTGACATCCTCATCCTCCTCCTCCTCCTCCTCATCATCACCATCATCATATTCTAATTGCCTAATCATCAACTTTTCGTGCTCCTTTTGTTGTGCAGTAAAGGGATTGAAATCTGCTTGCATTTCTCTAATTCTTTTTTTAGTTTCAACATTTCCTTTAAGGTTCAAAAGCATTTGATGTCGAACATCAGGAGGATATTTGCGACATTGTTCAACTTCTCCTTTAGCTCCAGCTAAATGTTGCTTAAATCGATTAATACCACCACCCGCAAATACTTTAGCACAATATAAACAAACTAATTTAGTTTTTTTACATCCAACACTAAGTTCAGGAGCTTCTCTACAATGACCCCATGCTAAATCTGTTTTTCCTCTACTACCACTTGACATGGAAATTGAAGGTTGAGATGATTGGGCCATTGAAGGATCACTACTTGGAGTACTACCATCATGTGAAGACATTTTCAAACCTGACATAATGCAATAGAATTGCATAAGTTTCCATCACTGATGAAGAAAAATAAACTTTATGCATGACAAAAATAATTCTGAATTCAACACTCCAATTTACCCTGACACTCCAAAAATAAACTCTAAAATGTGTTGTTCAAAGTTGATGTTTTAACACAAATCTTGGCCATAAAAACAATCCAATGACCCATCAACAACGATAGAAGCCCAAAAACCATTAGCTCTGCTCACAGATTGACAAAACCAAACAATGAGCATCAAAACAACTATCCAACCACTTTTGAAAAGAAAGACAAAAGGATCACAACATATAATTATAACATCAAAGTATGGTATCTATAAATTATAACATTCGGTGAGTATGGGCAGATAATTATAACATCCAGCCACTCTGCCTCTATAAATTTCACAAACAAGCTAGTGAAATTAGTAAGATAACTAGAAATTTGATCATGCCGCACTGAATGTGGGCATTGAGATGCTAAGATACATCAATCTTCCACACCAATTGCTACAGTTCAATATTAAAAGAAACAAAGGATATTCCGATACTGATGCTCATTGTTTGGTTTTGTCAATCTATGAGCAGAGCTAATGGTTTTGCATAGAAACAGAGACTGTGTTGTTTGTTTGCATATAAACAGAGACTATTGCTCAAAATCATAAAGAAAAGAAACATAGAAATCATGCCAGGATGGTTCAAAAGAAGGAAATATCTGGGCATGACTAGCATCTAGTGAAATCTAACAAAGCTGAGATATTCTTCATTGATCCAACTATACTTTTCGATGAAAATTGTACTTATTAAGAACTACCAAGCTGTTTCAGTGAGCCTTGAAAGAAGAAACCATGCAACGGTTGAATGATTATGTAACAGTTGTACTTAGCATCAAACAAATGAACGAACAAACAACATGCCAGAAGAAAATGAATTGAATTGATGAATAAAATAAAGACACTGTAGCAGCAATCGGGTTGGAGAAACATACCTGAGGGCTGAGGTTTCTTCTTCTGCGAAATCGATTGAAGAACCTAGAAGTATGAACTTGAATCGCAGCGAGTGAAGAAACACATAAGTATGAACTTGAAACTGAAATTGATGTCAGAACCCAGAAATGAGAAAACGACGAAGAATAAACAAAACAGAGAGTGAAAGAAGGAGATTCAAACCTTTTTCGCAGAGATCAATGGTTAATTGCTTCGTTCTTCTTCTGCTTCATTCAGTTCGGGCAAGACAAATTAGGTTAAGTTCTTTGTTCTTTGTTCTTCGTCTGTCTTCGCTCTTCGGTGTAATTGTATGTTTTTAGAGTCATTAAACAACGTCGTTTAATGACAGGGAGAGTAAAAAAAAAAAGTGGTCGGGTATCACCCGGGTTTGGCCGGGTGGACCGGGTCCCGGGTCAACCCACCGGGTTGACCGGGTTTGACCGGGCCAATTCCCAAGCGGGTTTTGGCCTCCACCCGGACCTGTTCTATGCCCGAGTCGGCCGGGTCCCAGGTCGACCCGCCGGGCCGGTCCGGGTTTAAAAACTATGATTATAAGTATAATAATTTGCTTTTTTATTTACTAATATTATGAAAATTTTAAAAAGTTGTTTGTAATTACAGGTAAATACTATTTGTTGATGCTGTATATCTTAATAAGTATGAGTATTTAGGTTTATATAAAGGTAAAAGATATCACTTATGAGATTTTAGGTGTTGTGGACAACTAAGAAATCAACAAGAAGTTTGTAATCATGCACACTCATCGCTACGTCATGTGATAGAACGTTCTTTTAGAGTATGGAAACAAAGGTGGATGATTTTACAAAACATGAATGCTTATCCATATAAAATGCAAGTTGAAATTGTACTGGCATCAATGACACTACATAATTACATTATAAGAAGATCGCATAATAACGTAACATTTGTAAAATTTGATCGCAATCCCAATTTTGTTCCTGATGATATTTTAATGATGTTATTGCACACTCAAAAAGCCATAGAAATTGTAGGCCTTGTCAGATGAGTTTTGTATATAATGAAATTGCAGATAGTTTAATGGAATAATAAAAAATATTTTGTACAAAGTATAGTTTATTTCATGATGTTGTAGTAGTAATAGTTAAATCTACAATATTTTAATTAAAAAATATCAATATTAATATATGTCTTTTTAGTTATTTTATAACCTCAATTTGAAAAATATTTTTAATCAAACACATTAAACTACTTTTTGTTCAACCTCAATTTCATTTATAGTTTTAACCAAACATATATTTTATTAATCCAACCTCAACTACAAGTGCTTTTTATAAAATATATTTTTTAACCATAAATATAAAAGCCACAACAATATCAAACACACTTAGGGTCTCCAATTATCTTAGAAAGAACATGTCATAATTGAAAATTCAATTTTTTTAATTTATTGTATCATTTCTATTCTCATTGTACTTTTCTATGATCTTGATAAATGATTCAAGTGTTATGATTTTAGCTACCAAGCCTTGAGTTTTATGATTTTACGTATTTACTTGGAAATTTCTTATGATACTCAACTCGATAGCAGATACATTTTCTCTTAAATATTATTGTTTATAAATGACTACATAATCAAAATAATTATAATTTAGTATATTTCTAGAGTAATATGGTTCATAATGCTTTTAAAAATATTTTTAATTGAATATTTATTAAATATTATTTTTTATTTTTAACATAACAAGTTAAAATCATAAAAATACTTTAAAAATAATTAAAAAAAATGAACTAAACTACATCACTAAGCACTCTCTTAGTTATCACACATTATTCCTAAATAGAAGTATTTTTGTACCCATCACTCGAAGAAATTAAGACTTTTAGGTAATATTTGGAAACATGATCTAAATACTGTTTGACAAAAAAATAATTTTTCTTGCATAAAATTAATTTTTTAAAGTTTTTGAGTTTTAATATATTGATATTAAAAATAAATTTTAAAAAATAAAATATATTATTTTAATATATTTTTAAACAAAAAAATTCTTTAAAAAATAACAACTATGATACCAAATACTACCTTAAATTACTTAGACACTGTTTGGGAACGCGGTGCAAACCGTGTTTCTAAAAAATTAAAATTTTTTTTTTTGTTAAAATTTAATATGGTTTGTATATTTTGAATCGTTTTGATGTGTTGATGTCAAAAATGATTTTTAAAAAATAAAAAAATATCATTAATGTATATTTCAACATGAAAAATTATTTGAAAAACTACCGCTATCATATTACCGAACATATTCTTAGCTTGGGGGATAGGTGATTCAATTCGAATTCTTTTAAGGAAAGGTTGATAGATGTGGCATCTAATTGATAAAGCCGGTAGTGGAGGGAGCTATTCGAGCAATTATATATAATAGGGGGACTAATCGTAAGTTTTCCAAACAAATTTAAGTAGCCTCCTCTCTCTACTGAATCAAATCAGTCAATAATGGATCATCAATGGCGACCACTACCACCTCCTCACCCTACCAGTATCTGCCCTATCTGCTCCTTTTCTCACTTCCCATTCTGTCCTCCTCCCCCCCCTCCCCCGCCTCCTCCTCCTCAATACAATCAAAGCCCTAGATTCCCACCTCCACCTCCACCACCGCAGCCCGAACACCCGTATCATTCTGGCCCACCCAACCCATACATGGTCGTCAACCCTAACCAGGGGTGGCAGTGGCACAGAGAAGACGGATATGGACATCCCAATCCCATGTATGATTATTATAGGAATAGCACTGCGAGTTGTATTAATGGTGAAGCTGATCGGAGCTATAAGAGGCCAAGGGTTGATGGTAGCATTGGATCTGGTATGTTTGGATACGAGAATAATCAAAGTCCAGCTAATTTTTTTTCGGATGACGAGCGTAGATTGAAGCTGATTCGCGATCATGGCAAACACAACTAGTCTGTATAGTCCTTTTCCGCCCACACATGATGATATGAATAATAATAACTGGAAAAATCAGCCAATGCCTAATTCCGCCGAAATGAGGCGGCAGCAGCTGCCAATTGAAAGTGTTTACCATGAAAATAATAGGGTGTTTGGAGGACATCCGACGCCGCCTCCGCCTCCGCCAACTTCACCGCCACCGCCTCTTCCTATGGAACCACCACTCCTCCCTTCACCCCCGAAGTCAACATCTGCTTTGTTTCCTGTTCCTATTAATTCCGCAGCTACCAATCCTTATCTGCATAACAACTCATCTGGGTTTGTTTCTGAGGTACTGTTGCTTTGTTTGGCTGTTTGTTTTCACTTCGGTCAATTAGAATCTTTCGTTATAACCTTTTCGGTTGGATGTTTGAAGGAATGGAAACAATCCTCTGGAAAAACTTTTTTGCATAAGAAATTGTCGCCAGAGAGGCCAATAGTAGTTGATGCTTCTCACTTGTTTAAGATGCCTCATCGTGCAACTCGCCCCAATCATATTGTGATAATTCTTAGAGGGCTTCCAGGTGAGATACTGTTTTCTTTGCTAGAGTTAAGTAAATACCAGATAGAATACACTTCAATTCCTATGTTTTATATTCACCATGAATCTGTTTTGTTTCCCCCACTTCACTTGAGTTCAAGTCAATCATCATCTGCTGCTATGTTTGGAAAATTGATTTTCATACTTCTGAGTGCTAGGTTTGAAGAAGCTGGCTTGTTATCTGAACAAACTAAAGATTGCTGTTTCATTTTCTTTCTTTCTTTTTCTTGTGTAGTTTAAACATATAAAAATCAATTAAATGTTATTCGAAGGAACGTGATGCCCTGAGAGGTAGGGAAGTATTGTACTAATTTTCTTAGTTTAAAATTCACATTTGTTGGGTTAACATCTGGCAAAAATATTCTTAGATGTTAATTTTAACTAACTTTTCATTGGACATGTGCTATGCCCTTGAAAGGCTTGGTGGGTTTTTTAAAATTTCAATTGTCTGCTAGCTGTAATTCTCTTAAGACAAAAATCTCAAACAAATAATGGCAAATCTTAGATGGGTGAGGATGACATGTATAGATGCAGTGCAATGACCTTGGGTGTCAGCTTCTCTTTTGTCATTCTAAATTTGTTTATCACTTTTTCTATGAAAACTTATTTGCAAGGTAATGGATAAGTTTATGCAAGCATCTGCATTTGCAGCTATTCAAATGATAAGATGTTATATGCTGTGTACATAAACTGTAATTAGAGAATTGAAGATGCCTGTTGCAGCTTCTAGTTTGCATACTTACTTCACGTCATATGCTTAAAGGCAGTGGTAAAAGTTACTTAGCAAAGACGATGCGTGACCTTGAGGTTGAAAATGGTGCTAATGTGCCACGAATTCATTCCATGGATGACTATTTCATGACTGAAGTTGAAAAGGTGCGTCGTTTTTGTTTGGTCTACATGAATGACTATAAAATCTCCTAATTTCATTTAAGTTTGTGTATTTTCAATATGCTGACAAGTATTATCTTCCATGCCAACAGGTTGAAGACGGTGATGCTTCAAAATCTTCAAGCTCTACAAGAGGCAAGAAACCAATTGTAAAGAAGGTGGTCATGGAGTATTGTTATGAACCTGAAATGGAAGAGGTAATGCTAATAAATGCTTCTAGAGCTAAGAAATTTGGTTAAAAAAAAAACCAGAATATGCCTTTTCGGTCTCCTTGCTTTGCATTTATGTATTCATGAGAACGCAGATTTTATGGTAGAGGTTATGTAAAAAATAATATTTCTGTCATTGATAGCATTACAACATGTGTAGAAATGTGCTAGTTGGTTTGTCTTGTGCAAAAGATGAACTACAGAACAACTACAATTATAAGTTACTTGCTTGCTCTATCTTCTAAGAATTCCAACCTGCTGGAATTATGTTCTGATAACTTTATCGAAACACTTACTTTTTTCTGTCTGTTACTTATTTTATTGTTTGCTCAAATCTCATGTTGTCTATCCTTACAATAGGCTTATCGAGAAAGCTTGTTGAAAGCATTCAAGAAGACCCTTGAGGAGGGAACTTTCACCCTTGTCATTGGTATGTTTTTTGTTTTGGAAACCATTTAATTGATGACAAACACTTTTATTATCCCTGCAAAATTTCTCCATTTTTAATCATCTTCTGAAATACCTTTTTAAAGTTATTGGAACTCTTTAAATGTTCATTTATTTCAAGATGGTAAGTTGCAATTTATATTGACAATATGTACCAATTTGGCAGCATGGTTTCATTTCGCTTGATGCTAAGAAAGTACTTTATCTGGTTTAATGTCTCATTCCATGTTTCTATGATAGTTGTTGCACAAACTCAATGTTCTTCGTGTCTAATGGGCTTGACTTATTGAGTAGATTAGGAAGTGAGGATCTCTTGTTCATTTTTTTTTAATTTTTTTAATGTCTTCAAATAAATTTTCAAACCATAGGCTTGAAACACAAGACAAAGTGATTCAGGGTTCTTGCAGATATCTTTGGTTTTTAAGGCACCCAACAAATTAAATCATCTAGCCTCATTATAGATTTAGTGGTGATGCAGTGCTCCATGCACTGCTTTCATTGTAACTAACTACAGATGCAGTTTTGTGCGGCAATTGACCCTTTTGTGCTGGTATGTGTGCTTCGTCTTAGTGGATGACCGCAATCTGCGGGTAGCTGATTTTGCTCAATTTTGGGCAATTGCAAAGGTATACCCTCACTTCTCTCTTGTGACAAGCTCTGCGAGTAAATATGTTCTCATTTCCCGATGTCCTTGGAATATGTTGAAGAATGAGGTCTTCGGGTCCTCATTCTTAAATGCGGATCTTTGTGTAGTTGGATAGAACTAATATCTGTATGCTGTGCTTTCACTTTTCTTTTTAATTTTGCCTGGGCTTCCCATTGCTGGATGTTCCTCCCGTGGTCAGTGTTCACTTTTCAGTACAGTTTCTTTTTCTTTCTTCATGATCTCTTTGTAGTTTGATTGGATGATAGCTGCGTCTGCTGTGTTTTTCATTTTTTCTCTTGTAAATTATGATTATGAAACTATAACCAACTTGTAGCTTTTGCAAAAAAAAGTTTATTTGAGCTAAAATACAAGAATGAATTTCAGTTCATTAGCAGATCAATTAATCATATTTCTGCTTATTGTTCAGAAATCCCTTTGATTAATATATTATTGATCTACTAAAATTAATTTAACTGATCAGAAATCCATTCAATTGACATAATTGATAAATTGATTAGAAATTCCTTGGGGGAGAAATATGAGAATGACATTTCATTTCATTAGTCAATCAATTAATCAAACAGATTTCTGCTCGAGTTTTTGAAGTGTAGCCCTTCTGTTTATAGGTTGAGCCAATACTTGAAAAGAGGTTGGGAATTTATTTGGTGTATTAGATGCTTAAGTTTGTAGTCATCCTTTGGGGTCATATGATGATCATAATTTTAAAAGAATTCCACTTCTTATTTTTCAGAGGCAAGCCTTCTTTGTTAGATATGTAAATGTTGGTGATTGAAGGAATGCTGGCATGCCTTGTAATATATCGATGATGTATTAGCTAATACCTTGGCAGCTATGTGTAGTTTAGAGTTGTCTGGGCTGCAGTAATTTTAAATTCTTCTCTGTTGCGCTACTAACTCCATATGAAGTTTTTGTTGTTCTTCCCCTTGTAATCACCAGAATATTGGTTTTTGTGCTTCTGGATGACGTCTACTTATTAAAAGCATCAGCGAACAGTTTTACATAAAATGTTAGTGAAAACATGGTTTACATATCTTGTTTTGGGGCTGCTTTGTATATGTGCCTTGTTGTTATTTATGTGGATGATTTTTAGAATTTCCAGGTCCATATGATGTAGTTTTTGAAAAAGTTGCATTTTTACCTTGTTTGGTGAATTGGACTTGATTGTTGCTACCTTGCTGATGCCACTTATCAACTCATAGAAGTTTGATTCTCATTGTATAGCTAATGTGATTGGTCTAGAGTGCCCAATTTTAATCTGATTGCTTGCATTTCCTTAATATTACATTCCTAGGGAACCCAGTGATGAGAGCATTGCTCAGTGATAGTCAATGCAAAGAATCTATTGGGAAATTCAGGATTTAGATTTTTTGGCTCGTCAATTTGTTTTATTCAAATTTGAGGTTGCTTGGAAGATCTTTTCCCTGAAGTCTAGTTTATTTACAACCTTTGTGAGTTTCTAATAACTGGTTGCATCCTTTAATCATAATTTCAATTCAGTAAAATTCAACCACCTGATTCGATTCCTATTTGCCCCATGGCACCCTTAAGTTTTTTGAGATCACAGGCCTAAGGAATGGGTGATGGATCTAAAAGGTGTCATATATTATACTCTTTCATTCAATGTGTTCATCTGAAAGTGCTACCCTCTCTTTGAGTATTTGAAGCAACTTTTGTTTGAATGGTGGTGGTGTAGAATCAGAGAGTTGTTGATTAGTTTTATATTTTCTTATTAGTTGCATCACTTACTACATCCTTTTCTTTTTAAATTTTTATCTCAGAGATCAGGCTACGAAGTTTACATATCAGAGGCTACATATAAAGACCCTGTAGTGAGTTTCAATCTACATTCTAGTTTATTTTGGGTTGATTACTGCTATATCTTCTTCCCACTGCACCACACTTGCATAATATGCAATTAGCCATTCAAATTTGTTGTTCTTACACTTTTTGCAATTAATCTGATAGTAACCGAGGCCTCAACATTTAAACATAAGTCTAGTTTCGAAGCCTAAATTGGAAAGAAAATTCATTTTGCTAGATAGTTACATCACTTTGATAATCCTGTGGAATTGCAGGGTTGTGCTGCTAGGAATGTACATGGTTTTACCATAGATGAAATACAAACAATGGCCCGGCGGTGGGAAGAAGCTCCATTGATTTACACTCAATTGGACATCAAGGTTTGTTATGTCTAGTATCTTAGTTTTACTTGATTAAATGATAGGAAGCTCGAAATGGTTCAAAATTGTGGAATACAAAACTGAATATGCTATCCAAAAGTGCATTAACTTTTCAAGCTTGACAAAATTGGGAACCAACAATTTTATTTATCATAGACTCTTAAACTTCAGAGCCAGTCTTTTGACTTGTATATGGTTACTTCTGTGATATTTTGCTGGCATGGCAGTCGTTATTCTGTGGAGATGACCTGAAGAAAAATGGAATTCAAGAGGTAAGTGAATGTCATGTTGTTGTATTGATGCCTTTTATTTTCTTCTCCCGAGTTAAGAGAAAGTTCATCTTCATGCTACATTGATGCTTTCTTTCTCTCCTGAGTAGAAAAAAAGTTCATCTTGATTTATGTGGTCTCACTTAGATGTATTTAATAGCTGTTTTAGTGTACAGGTAAAAGCAAAAATAGTTAAATAAATTATTATTATTATTATTATTATTTTGTTGTTTCATTGTTCTTCTGAATATCTTTATTGATATGGTAATAATGGACACCATAATTGACTTTTATTAGTTAGGGCAAATTATAGTCGTTGTGGAAGTGTGATCCTACTCTGAGTGTGGGATGAACTGCCTTGAGTAGCTTTCCTTTGTGCACTCTATGTGCTGTTTGGTGCAAATATCTTAGCTCAGATGTTGCCTAGGACACGGAATTTTGTAGTCAGGATTTGATTTTATTTCTTGTATTGAATCTGCCAGGTTGACATGGACACTGAAGATGAGACTTTGGTAATCCATCAAACCTGCAGGAAGGAAAGCCTGAGAAGACAATAGTTTCCTCCCATGGAAGATGCACCTCATGGTATATTTTAACTCTCTGCTTTCAATGCTTCCATATAATCTTGTTGATCTTTTATTGGGCTTGAGGAGTTTTTAATATCCAGCCTTCCATGGAAAAAAGGTGCCTTTTGCATAAATTCTGACGCACTGGTCAGTTCTGGGAGTTGTAAAATCTAATGAGGTTAAAAGTGATTTCAATTATGCCTCAAGTGGTTGTGGATATGTGTTGTAGCACTCCAGAGTTAAAACTTTTCAGGTTGAGAAGTTTCCCTAGGATTATGATGCTATTTCCACACATTACAAATACTAAACTAAAAAAATGTGCCTCTATTTTCAATGTAATGTAGTTTAGTCCCTCTCATCGAAAACCTAATGTTTATGCCCTGACTGGCTGATCAGAATTGACTATTTTTTTACTATCTAAATTCTTGATGCCTTAAAAGTTAACAAATCAATTAACAAGACAAGCTGTAATGGCACTAAAAATGTCATAAGTTTCTTAAAATGCCAGAACTTCAGTTAATGGAATAACATCAATGCTAGTCAAGGTACCAAACAATATGTTTTTTAAAAAGAGGGCTTCTATATTATTCTACTGACCTTACAGCTTTCCAATGCAAATTCTCTTCTGAATCAGTAGCTGAACCCCTCTCTGAAATTTGTGATATGCCAAGGTTTAATATTCCCTTATGCACCATACATTTAGCTGAAACTGTCTTATGTTGTCAATGTCCAAATTGGCCATGTGCATGAACTTCTCAACTAAGCTAAAGAGCAGTAGTTCCTGACTGGTGGCTCAATTTGTAAATGATTTGGCAGAATTTCTTTTCGGGGGAATGCCAATAAGTTGTTGTACTATAATTAATGAGGGAGATTGCACTTATGTTGCGTGTACTATGAATATGATCTAAATGGTCATCTGGATTGTGAGGATTTTGGTCTTGGCAGTTTGCATGTAATGAATATCATATTTGAATAACATCTCTACTATTAACATCCTATTTTCAGTTTTCTATAAAGAGATTTATTAGTTAAACAGTTATAAATTCCTGTTATGTTCCCAGTTCACTGTGAGACAAACTTTTGTGTATAACTTTGTTAGATTCTTCTATTTACTATCATTTAAACTTTAGTTCCTGCAAAAGACAGTAAGAGATGGGATGCTGAAGAGGACCATCCTTCAGGATTGAAAGAATTGGGTAAAAGTAAATGGTCAGATGATTTAGATGAAGGTGACACAAAAGGATCTGAAAGCATGAGGACTAATAATGCTCTTTCTGGGTTGGTTCAAGCTTATCAAAAGCAACGAAAATCAGTGCATTGGAGTGACCAGGTAGCTATAACATACGCTGCTATTATTTTGTTATATTAAGTTCTCATGTGAATCCTATTCTAAATTTCTTTTGTTATTCTTATATGTATCCTTCTAACAAATCCAACATGACAAACTTCTTATTGACTCAGTAGAACTATTGAAATCTCTCAAGTATATTGTATTACATTGTCTTGAAACAGTAGGCATCCCCATTATCATTAGGTTTGAATGATTCATTCTTTATTAAAATATAAATAAATAAATAATACAAACTTAACTATGTTTTCATATATTAGTAGTATATAGAATTTAAATGCATGTACAAACAACAACAATATATCATTCTTAACACGAGGTAGTAATGAATTCACTTCCGGCATCAATCTTTTGAGATGTACTCTTGGAAAGCATAAGCCTCACGAGATTAAGCATATGTCTTCACTGCAATTTCCTTGCCTTTAATCTTCACATTGATGTGTACAAGTTTTTTGGACAAAAGACTATAGTAGACGACTGTCTACTTTTGGCAGTCATTGGTGAGACATGATTGAAAAGCAGGACCTACTTTCTTGCTAGGGTACTTGCAATGTAACTGACAGGCTTATTTCTAAGCAACTGAAGTTTATCTTATTTATAATATGGAAATGTACAATACTTGTCTGTTTTCCATCATTTTTGGTCGGCTGCTTTATATACACTTCTAGACTATAATTATATGCGCATTTCACATGTTATGGGCTTACATATTTTTAGTTTCACATTTGTCTTTTATTATAGTCAGTTATGCTAAGAGGTCAAGGCATTCCAAACAATTTCATAGTATATTTTTAGTCTTCTAAAACGAAGTACTATCTTTAAGCCAAAAAAAATGTTTTTTTTTCATGATTTTTAAAATTTTCCTTGTGTATATATTTTTTGTTAGGCTTAGTCTTCTTGAAGCTTGTGGCATGCCTAGTAGGAGGATAGATGGCTTGTCTTATGCTTTCTTTTTGTAAAACCTGGCACTAAGGAACAGTTAGTAGAAAACTTCTATGTCGTTGAAGGTCTGTAAGCATTACAACCTCATTACATTACTTGAGAGCAGCCCATCAGGAACTGGCTGGGCATATCTGAAATTCTTGTGAGAGAACCACGATGATTTGCTTTACATTGAAGAAAATATCTGAGAGGAGTCCACATAACATGGCTCTATGTCAGGGACACTATCAATATTTTAACATTTGTCAATGACTTTGTCGGGTTGCATAAGCGAGTGCTGCACTGAATGAATTGAAACCCACCACCACATGAATAATTAATGTTCCACTTAAAAGTTATTGTCACTTTACAGGTTGGGGATACTGGGTTTTCTATAGTTGCAGCAAAGAAAGCAAATATGTTGTCTCTAGTTATTGGACCGGGTGCTGGATACAACTTGGTAAGCGTTCTCGGCTTCTTGTTCATTATTAGATGTTCCGTTCTTGAGGAAGACTACTTTTGATCAATTATAAATCTTTTGAAACACAATAAAATGATATACTAAACATACACTCCCTTGTGGTGCCTGTGCAAAGCGCACCATATTAATGCTGTGCAACGCTATTATTGCTGTATTTAACATGGAGCCAAGCTGGCTAAATGATCTGCTTATTTATGTTCTTGTGTTTTCAACGCCTCCAGAAGTCCAACCCATTATCTGAAGAGGAGCGACCATCTTCAACCGCAGGCGTTGGCAAGTCAAAGCAGAGCATATTCCAAGAGCGACTTCGCGTGGAGCACGAGTCCTTTAAAGCTGTTTTTGATCGGAGGAAACAGCGCATTGGTGGATTGGATTCCGAGGAATAATATTAGATGTGGGGAAACTCCATTTTGCAAGCTGTTCTTGATATTCTTTTTAAGCATTCTCGTCTGTAATTGTTAATTTCACGAGAAAGCGGGGTGGGGGTTTATGCTGTAAGTGCCCAATCATGGCAAAACCAAAATTACTGTACATGCATGTCCAAATTACCATCCACCCCCTAGGTTTTTGGCAATTTTGATTTTCCATGCAATAAAAAACACAATCTTTTATGAAATGGTTATGAGAAATGAAAATCGACTTGAACCTTCAGTTTTCTTACAAACGACGGAGAATCCTTTTTCACCTTGAACAGTTTCTGCACGTCATTTGTTTGGCCCGCATTAATAAATCAACTGTCCTAAATAAATAAATAAAAGTTGAGTGGGATGAGCTTGAAGAACGTTCAATGCTTGCCACAACTTTTGCAAGGGATAATGTGCTTTCATGGACATGGGAACAGGCTGTTGATGCAGTTCAACTACCATGACTCGGGTCTGTACTGCCCACCATCACCATACCTTTGCATGCATGCTTAATTTTCAAACTATACAGACCATTGTGTCTTAAACAATGCAGATTTCGTCAGTTGTTGTCAAGTATAGAAGTTACTTGGTCATTCATTTTGAGCAATAATCACATTATTCCCAACAAGATGTATTGGGAGAGCTTTGCAAATCATCATCTGAAGCAGCTCATCACTTTGTTAAGGCATCTGAATGAACCTACTCTATTTATATCTCCAACCTTTTTATCAGGCATTGACTAGCTCTAATATTTACTGGATCTCTTGAAATTTTAGTTATCATTTTTCTCAAGTATACTTGTTCCTTTAACCATTTATAATAGTTGTTCTTTGATCGGAACTCGTGTGCAGATAAAATTTCAAAGAATTTGTCTGAGTTATGTTTGCATCATGTTTGAAAAAACGAACCTACTTGTTCTTTGATTGGAACTCGTGTGCAAGTAAAATTCTAAAGAGCTCGTGTGCAGGGGTGTGCACCATGTTTGAAAAAGAAACCTCTAAGTACATAGAGGTAAACTATGGGGAAACCTTAATTTTTTTTTTTCTTCTAATAGGTGAAGAAACCTATGGAGAAGGAGCTTGTACTTAGACAATTTCTAAGTGCATATATGAAGTATTGAGACAGGTCTAGACCTAATAAGAAGTCTGATCGCGTAAGATTAGAAAAACAACTCAAAATGCTTATAATTTTTTATCCAACCGTTGGATTACGCTTAAATTTTTATAGGATACTCAAGAGGCCATTTCCCTTATAATAACTACCGTGTCATTACATGTATTGTCAAATCATTAGATATAAAAATCTCGCAATGAAACCCTAATTTTGGTAGTTTTGTGATTTTTCTTATTATTTTTGGATTTCATGTTATTTTCATAAACTTGCGAACTTAGAGCTCACATCTGTAACCCTTTTCGCCTATAAAATAATATTGTGTTCTTTGTTGAACTACTATCTTTAGCTTTTCCATGCATTAAGAACCCAATGAAGGTGATGCTATTGCACCATAAATACTAAGTCAATTCCTTTCTTGGAGAGTTATTGCATTTTCTTAAGAGCTAAAGGCTTGTGGCCTCCCTAGAGATAACATGGGGGCATAAGAGCCTCCTACTGGAGATAGATCAAACCTAAGAATGGGAGATTCGAGATCATCCTTAGATATATCATCAAATATGGGAGCCTATTTAAAGAATTGTGTTAGTTCTCCTAGGTCCAGTTAGCCTTGGTGGTATATACTTGTCCATAGAACGGGGGTCTTGTTGCTTTGTTAAGGTTGACCATCTCAAGCTATCATGAAAGATGAATCAATCGCACTATAGAGTACTTCTTCTAAGGAGATTGTGTTATCGCACTAAGAAGAATCCCTTTTAAGGAGATTGTGCAATTGCCTTAGAGAGAACCTTTTCTAAGAAGATTATGCAGTTGCATTAGGGAGAGCCTTTTCCAAAGAGATTATACAATCACGCTAGAGGGAACCCCTTCCAAGATGATTGTGCAATTGTATTAGGGAGAAACTCTTATTGGGAGGATATGCAATTGCACTAAGGAGAACCCCTTCCAAAGAGGTTATGCAAGAGTTTAGAAGCCCCTTTTAAAGATCTGTATATAAGAAATGTATGTTAGAGAAACAATTATTTTAATTTGTTAGACTTTAGGAATCCATTTAATCCTTCCTTTGAAAAGTGGTGCTATTGTACTAGAGAGAACCCCTTCCAAGGAGATTATGCAATCGAACTAGGGAGAACCTCTTACAAGGATGGGGATGCCGCGAGTGCAAAGACTTGTAGGGGTGACAAGGTCTGATTCTACCCCTGGGCAGCCAACATGATGTGTGTATAAACTTGCTCTTGGTTGATGGGTTATTAGAGTTCAAATGGGTATAAGTGTCTGCTGTGGTAAGGAGGTCTGTCACACGTTCTATTCTAGAAGTGTTTTGATGAGCATTTGTTTTTCATTAGAGCCCTTCAAATCCTGATGACACTTTTTATGTGTATAAGTCACCATTAAAGTAGTTTGTGGGCATAGCCTTGACGGATAGCCATGGAGTATAGCTGCTAGTGTAGTCATCAACATAGCCGTAGATGTAATCGTGGGCGCCACCATGGATATAGCTGTGTATAGCCACTAGCATAGACATATGGAGTCGTGAGTGTGACCACTAGCGTAGCCACATGAGGTGTAATCTAGGCACAACCGCTGGCTTAGCCTTTGGCGTAGCCATATATGTAGATGCTGACTTATTTTCTGTTGCGTTGGGGTTTCGTCAGTCATGGAAAGAGCTTTTGAGAAATAAGAATGAACTAGATTTTTGTTCAGTTCCTACAAACGGTGTGAATTGATGATGTTCCAAAAAAAACCAAGTAGCTTGGGGGGGGGGAAAGACTTATGTCTTGGATAATTGGTTAATCTCTTGGTTCTGGAAATATATTCATTTCTTTTCACCCAAGGTGGCTGGTGCTTGATACTTGCAAAAATATCCTATTTGGTGAATCTAGAGTCTCTTCGATGATAAATTCAGAGATGTTTTAAGAGAAAATACAATAATATTATAATGAGATACCTTGGAAATAAATATGTAATAGAGAATAATGATTCTGAACTTTTTATTTAAGGATTCATGATCTATTTATAGCTTATGAGTTTTTTTTTTTTATGGAGAGGAGGGTTAAAGTGTAATATTGCCCTTATAGTATTAAAGAAGGAAAATATTTTTGACAATTAAGTATTTTGAAAGTATTTTTATGTGTATATTGTTAATGGTCTTTAAAGTTTTAGACTTATAATAAATCTCTTATTTTTCCTTATCATATACATTACATTTCATGGCCAATTTGAATGGTCATATGACGATTATCAATGGCCCTCTCGTACCATTAAGCAAGACTCGCATAACTAGCTTGACCATGGCTCATGGTGCAGCTTCTCACAACTAGATTGACCTCGTTAATTTGGATATTACGTTCCAAGCTTTATATGGATAACTCACCTTGAGCTTGAGGAGGCATGTTATTAAATGTGTTGTAAATAGATTTATCCTGCGTAGAAAAGGTGGCTACCTGAGTGTTTGGAAATGCGGGTTAACCCGTGTTTTTAAAAAAATATTTTTTTTGTTAAAAATTATATTTTTTATATTTTAAATTATTTTGATGCGTTGATCTTAAAAATAATTTTAAAAAAATAAAAAAATATATTATTTTTATACATTTTAGAATAAAAAAACTTAAAAAAATAATAATAACCACACACTCTCAAACAGATGTTTAACCCCAAACAAGCCTTTAGTGTCGTGAACAAACGTTACTCATATTACTTTCTTAAAAATCGAAGAAAAGTTATAATTAAAAACGGAGAGACAGAAAGAGAGAGTAAGCAAGCTCGATTCTTCAACTTCAAACAAAGGAAAACAAATAACTACATGAATGTATCGAATTAAAAATTATTCAAATGGAATTCTACAACTGATTCATATATATCTATGGTCACAATTAGATATGCACGTTATAGAAGGCAATGCTAAATGAATGCCCAAGTATTCCCCGGGAAAGAAAAGGGTGGTGTTTGACGCAAGGAAAGCAAAGAATAGTCCTTTTCTATCTTTCTTGTAATCAAGTAAGTACATAGATTGAGCGCCGCCTGAACTTGAACCCTCTAACAGGAAAAGTTTGGAATAACATATGAACAATCCTACAAGAAAAGCTGCACGAGTATATATATATAGAAGATAACAAGTTTATTATATATACAACCCTACGTTTATAAATCATCAAGCAAGCTAGCTAGCCCTACTTGCATCTCTTTATAATTAAATCAAGTTGATTAATTTAATTTGGTGTCTTCTCACCTGATCATCTCAATCAATGGCAAATAATGGAGGAATGAGATCAGGAGGGGTTGCAGACCGGACACGGTCGCGTAGCCACGTTGTTGAAGAGTGTGTGCCTTCTTCGGCTTGGACGGAGGACTCCAATGGCCATTATCTTCTTGTTGATCTTCCTGGTATCTCTACGCTAACATTTATAATAATGAAAACTTGAAACATTTCTTAAAATCTCTATATATACGTTAGTGAGTCTCAGCTGATCATAATTCTTTTTGCGATTTGTATTTATAGATTTTAAAAAGGAAGAAGTGAAGCTTCAAGTTGACAACTCTGGGCAGATAGTGGTGAGCGGAGAGAGGCTTGTGAACAACAACAGCAAAGTAATATATTTCGAGAAAAAATTTAAGCTTCCAGAGAACTCAGATACTGATAAGATCACTGGAAAATTTGATGGTGAGATTCTGTATGTAACTGTTCCAAAGCAAGAAGAAACGTACATAGAGCCTGAATATCAAAACACCAACACCAACACCGCCACCGCCACCGCCACCGCCACCGCTACCCCTACCACTACCAGCGATGAAAATCACAAAAGGTTAGAAGAGAAGGGAAGCATGGATAGTAACAGACTTTTTTCAAAGAAATATTGGCGACAGGAGGATGAGGCTACACCATTAGAGATGGCCTTGGAGATGATAAAGAAAAACAAGGGGATTTTGCTTACTGCCGTTTTAGCATTTTCTCTTGGGATTATAGTGGCTCGCCATAAGTTGGAATCTGGAGGAGAATAAGTGCATGGCATTTTTTTTTTTCTTTTTTTATTTGCGCCTGCCTGGTTTTTCTTGATACATTTGTCGACAATAATCGGTATATATAATATATATACACCGCCAATCTACCATTAATAAGTGTGTGTTCTTTCCCCTGCTATAAATACTGCTTTAAAAATCTAGTTCCTGTAGCTAGTCCATTAATTTTCGTTTTTTTTTTCCTCCTAATAGAAACTCATATAAAACTTTTATTGCTGTAAGTACCAGGCTAACTAACGATATAAAAAATGTTGTGAAAAACCTCCAGTATTTTTTTTTATGAATATTGTTAAAAGAATATAAAATTTAACCTGGTTTGATAAATTATTTATATTATAAAAAATGAGGAGTTTTTATTTTTTTTACTATATCAAAATAAAGTTACATAATATGAATTTATAATAAACCCTAAACCGCGTAAAAATACTTACTTTCCCAATGAATCATTTCGCTTCGCTTCACTTTATTTTGATTTTATTGCTTTTTACTTTTTACCCCAATTATTAGCATATTTTGTTTTAGAATTACCAAGGAATTAAATTTATACCCTCAATGTATCTGATACATGGGTGTTATTGATAAATATTAGATTTAGAAGTTTTAAAAACTCCTGTGCCCAGGCCTTTGAAAGTACTTGGCTACTATCGATGCAATTTTGGGTTCCTGATGTTTATGAAGAATTCTTCATTTTGGATTCCTGATGTAAAGCCAATGTGTTCTTCGTGAGAGTTCTTTCAATATTTGCTTCAGATTATTTCTCAGACAAGCTTGTATATTCATCCCCTTTTTTTCTTTTCTTTTTTTGTGGCTTCCTGGATTATGGGTTTCTTTAGCTAATTTTATTAATGGTTTTGTAACTCATTTTTCACGAAATCTATATAATATTCATAATAATAATAATAATAATAATTGTTTGTTAAAACTTGATTCATAGACAAGTAAGATTTATGAAAGATTCTCATTTATCACCAATCAAATTATTAAAATCAATAGGAAGACAAAACAGAACTCAATTAGCAATGTGCCTCTTCTTTTAGATTATATGAAAATAAAATAAAAAATTAATTGCATGTTTAGATGTGATTGTTGTGGTGGAGTTTTTGTGTTCAATATCCTTTTTAAAGAAAAAATCTAGCTCCATTCATTTTATCTCTATTCTATAAGTAGGTAAATCTTTATAGCTTTTTAAAAATATAGTTGCAGTTGCTTTTTAAAATGTTTTTTACTCAAAAATAAATCAATATAATATTTTTTTAATTTTTAATAATTATTTTTGACATCAATACATCAAAATGATTTTAAAATACCAAAATATTTTAATTTAAAATAAAAAAAAAATTAATTTTTTTTTTAAATATTGTTGAACACAAAAACAAACAAAAACTATCAAAATTACCCACAAGTTACGTAAATTATTGTTTGTAATTACAAGCACCACTAACTTCTAAATAATTGGCATGAAAGGTTACTCGATGAAATTGGGATATTGAAAACAATATACATAGACTAGGTCCTTAGGTTGAGAATAAATAGCAAAATCTTGTGGATATTCTTAATTTTCGCTAAAACAAACGCTACATATCTACATGTCTATGAATAGAAAATTGTCACTGTAACACCAAAATAGTGTGAGGATTAGGGTATAAATAGTCGAACATTTTTGGGATTTAAGAACATGGTTAAGGTTGTTCTGTGATTTTATTTATGAAACAGAAAAAAAAAACAAACAAATAAAACAAGATAGTAATAATACATCGCCAAGAACCAAAGCAATTGTGATTTCAGGTTTGTCGTTTGATTTTATTTTGTTCATCCATTCATCCTTTTGAGTCATTAGGTTTCTTTTTTTCATTTTCTCACTGTTTTAATGTGTTGAATTATATAACTCAAAACTATTCTTTTTACATATACTGTAGTTACATCAAATTAAATATGGGAGAGAATGAAGGAGCTGAGAAAAAAGAGAAGCATGAAGAGGATATCGACGAGAAAGAAGAGAAGGGAGAGGAGAAAACCAAAGACGGGAAGAAGAAAGACAAGGAAAGTAAAGATAAAAAGGATAAAGAAGATGGCGAGAAGGGGAAGAAGAAGAAGAACCCTGAAGATAAGAAGGACCCTGCGAAGCTAAGGGCCAAGCTACAGAAGCTCGACGCCAAGATGGAGGCGCTGTCCCAAAAAAGGGAGGAGATTCTTATACTTCTTCAAGAAGTTGAAATCAATGTCACGGAAGCAAGTGGAGAGGCCGTCTAGACATGCAGGACTAGCCATGTCCAAGACATAATATGCATTACTGCTGATATTATTCTTCGTATAGAAAATTATAATGAAGAACAACCATGCACTTTGAATACATCTTGAGAATGCATTTCACTTTGAAAACATGAACGCCAAGAAAATAAAATGAAATTGAACTGATTGATCCAGGACGCAAGATTGAGAGAACATCACATTCATGCAACTCTCACATGACTTTTAGAGTCATGTCCAGTTAAATGAAAATAACCCGAAGCCAGAGTTCAACGTGGGAAAGCTTTACATAAATATTTGTCAGAACCATCTCAACCCAATAACTTAAGCTTTTAAAAGGTCTCAAGATATGATTTATATTATTCTCTAATACACCCCTTCAAGTGAAAGTTTTTTGGACTTGAAACTTGCACAGATCCATATTATCTTGTGCTAGATTTTTATCAAATAAATAAAACGGTGAGATTCTAACTCAGAGTTCAACGTGTGAAAGCTTTACAGAAATATTCAGCAAGCATAAGCTCCTGTCAAAGCCTGGACAGAGAGATACTTTGCTTCCGCCTCACCCCCCAGCTCTCTTTATTTGTAGAATCTTCTCAGCCTCTGCCTTCTCATTAGCCTCCACCCTCGGTCTTGCAGCTCAGAAAGCAACACGTTGAGGAACACATGCACAAGAGATTCTGAAATCTCTAGACGTTAAAATCACAGAGAAATCGAATCAGAAGAATCCCGGAAAGTGGCTAGAGTTAATCATTCTTATGCACTGCCGTAGATATTGAATTCACACAGGTAGGACATCAACTGGACCATTAGAGAAAACAACTCAAAAAGAGTACAAAATACAAAACAAAAAAAATGATGGGAGAATCTGCATTCAAAATAAAACGGGAAAGAAGCTAATTACAGGAACCAGTTGAACAAATCTCAACCTGGTGAATTGCAGAGTCTGTGAGCAATTATAACTGCTCAACACCCCACAATTAAACTGTCTGTCACCACCAGAAATTCGCTAAATACCAACGGACATACCGATGGAATTTTTTCTGTCGATATTTTTCGGCCGAAATCACCGACGGAAAATATTCGTCGGTGATTCGGTTGGTAATTACCGACCGAAAATTCAGAATTAATGAAAAAAGGGCGGGTAGGTGGCGCGGAGGTTTTGGCGGGTGATTTTGCCGACGGAATTAAAACCTGGGGCCCGTACGCGTGACGGGACCTGTTCACCGTCAAAAATACCGACGGAATCACTGACGGATTTGAAATGCCAGATCCGTACCGATGACGTGACCGGTGCACCGTTAAAAATACCGACGGAATCACCGAGGGATTTGAATAGCAGGTCCGTGCGGTGATGTGTCGATTGCCCGTCAGAATTACCGACGGTTTGGCCGACGGCGTCACCGACGGAATCCAAACCGTCGGTAAGTCCGTCGGCAAAAGTGAATATATGGCCACTCTGCCGACACTCTCCTCCCCCATTTCTCCTTCTTCTTCCTAATCCTAACCCTCCCCATCTGCAAAATAACCAGCCCCCCCTCGCCCCAAAACAAAAATCTTCCTCATCTCAGCACAACAAGTTGTATTTCTTGAAGTTTTGTGGTCACAGCATCCGTGTTCTGATTTACCGACGGATTTTATCATTTTTTGTAAGTAATTCTATCTTTTAAAATTTTAACATTTAAATGTCAATTTTATTGTTTTTTTAGTATATGTATTTTTTTTTGTAGATGTACATGTTTTATTGTTATTTCTCAAACAAACTTGTAGTATATGAATGTATAATTTTATACTTGTTATGGTTTGTTTTAGATTTTGTAAGATTGTATTTGTTTGAAAATTGTTAAAACTTAATTTGTAGAATTACCGAATTACATGTTATGTTTTGAAATAATTAAGAGCTTGCTTAATGGGTCCTTTTTATAGAGGTTCGATAGAAGTCATGGATGATCGTTCATGGATGTATCTAGATTCACCCCAAGGATTGCGGAGGATGGATTATTGTAACGGGGTTCAGGGTTTTATTAATTTCGCAACATCTATTCCCAGAAATTTTACTGGAGGCGGTATTAGGTGTCCATGCAGGAAGTGTCAAAATAAAAAGTATCTGCATCCAGATGTTGTAATGATGCATCTTCTACACAAAGGGTTTGTGGAGGATTACGAGTGTTGGTATGCACATGGAGAGGTATTTGTTAGTAATAGGAGAATGGGAGAAACGGTGGTTGGGTCAACTTCTAGTGCTAGCAACGTGCATGAAGCGGCAAATGACAACACTAATCCTTACAGAAACATGGTTATGGATGCAATGAGAATGAATCAAGATAATGTCAATCAATGTCCAATCGTAGAAGAAGAACCTAATGCAGAGGCAGCTAGGTTTTTTGATTTGTTGAAAGATTCTGACGAACCATTATGGGATGGCTGCACAAACCACAGTAAATTATCGGCTGTGGCACAGGTGTTCACCATCAAGTCAGATCACGGGTTGAGTGAGGCCGGGTATGACAAAATTATTGATTGGGCAAGAAGCATTTTACCAGAAGGGAACAGGCTCAAAGAGAACTTCTATGCTGCGAAGTCCATGATGAAACCCCTCGGTTTAGGATACCAGAAAATTGACATGTGCCCTAACTTCTGCATGTTATACTACCTTGAAAATGCTGTGATGACCGAGTGCATGACATGCGGGCATTCCCGTTACAAACCCAGAACTGGCAGGGGGAAGACTCTAGTGGCATATAAAAAACTTAGATATTTCCCGATCACACCTAGACTGCAGAGGTTATTTATGTCACCAAGGACTGCTGAGCACATGACATGGCACCAAACACACGATGTCGTTGATGGTGTGATGGTGCATCCTTCTGACGGCGAAGCGTGGAAACGCTTTAACAGTGTTCATCCTGACTTTTCTGCTGAATCAAGGAATGTTCGACTTGGGTTGTGTACAGACGGGTTCAACCCATTTGGGTCATTTGCTGCTCCCTATTCTTGTTGGCCGGTCATTCTCACAGTTTATAACTTGCCACCGGGAATGTGTATGAGGCCGGAGTTCATGTTTCTATCTACTGTCATACCCGGTCCAAGCAGCCCGGGGCGGAATATAGATGTTTGTCTTCGACCGTTGATAGATGAGCTGGCGCAGTTGTGGTCCTCCGGATCTCTGACTTATGATATATCGAGGAAACAAAATTTCCTTATGAGGGCGGCTTTGATGTGGACTATCAGTGATTTTCCAGCTTATGGAATGCTTTCTGGTTGGAGCACGCATGGGAAACTCGCATGTCCATACTGCATGGAAAACAACAAGGCATTCACGCTAGCAAACGGAGGTAAAGCTTCTTTTTTTGACTGTCACCGTCGCTTCTTGCCACTTAATCACAGGTTCAGAAAGAACAGAAAAGATTTCTTTGTTGGTAGAGTTGAAAAAGATGTTGCATCCCCGCGTCTTTCTGGTGAAGAATTGCATCATGTTGTATCAGAGTACGGTGACATTGTGTTTGGCCTTCAATCAGGTAAGCAAAAGTTTCCTGGTTTTGGTTTGACCCATAATTGGGTAAAGCGAAGTATCTTTTGGGAGCTTCCGTATTGGAAGACTAATCTTCTCCGCCATAACCTTGACGTCATGCACATCGAAAAGAACGTGTTTGAGAATATTTTCAACACCGTCATGGATGTGAAGGGGAAGACAAAGGACAACATGAAGGCTAGATTGGATATAGCTTTATACTGTAACCGTAAAAATATGGAGTTGGTTTATGACGAGTCACGGGTTGCAAAACCAAGGGCAAGCTTCGTGTTAGAGAAAAACGCACAACTGCTAGTCTACAAATGGCTTAAGAGTCTGCGTTTCCCGGATGGACATGCATCGAACATATCAAGGCTTGTTAACATAGAGGACTGCAGATTGTATGGAATGAAGAGCCATGACTGCCACGTGTTTATGCAAACACTCATCCCATTAGCTTTTCGTGATTTGTTGCCAAAGGGAATATGGGATGCACTAACGGAGATCAGTCATTTCTTCAGAGATATATGCTCCAGCAAGATGAATGTTGAGCACATTGAGATGCTTCAAACGAATATCATCGAGACACTATGCAAACTTGAGATGATATTCCCTCCTTCATTTTTTGACTCAATGGAGCATCTCCCTATACATCTACCGTTCGAGGCAAAAGCTGGAGGACCGGTCCAGTATAGATGGATGTACCCATTCGAACGGTGAGATATTACAGTTGCAATGGAATTCATATCTTAAAGTATTTTCTATGTTTTTCTTATTTGAAAATACTTGAATTGTACTTCAATGCAGGTACTTGTTTAATCTAAAAAAAAAGGTTAAGAACAAGGCGCATGTTGAGGCTTCGATATCTGAGGCCTATATTGTTGAAGAGATATCAACATTTATCTCGTACTATTTCGAACCTCATCTGAGAACAAGAATCAATCGCGTTCCACGGCATGACGATGGCGGTGAAGTGCCTTCCAGTGGGAACTTGTCAATATTCTCCAATACTGGACGACCCACACCTAAAAATGCCGTAAGAGGAAGATATTTGTCGGAAATAGAATTCAAACAAGCACACAACTATGTTCTATTTAACTGTGATGAGCTGAGACCATTTATTCAGTAAGTCTATATATGTGTAATAGTAATTAAACTTTGTCAGTAATATACTGTTAATTATATATTGTAATATCATACACTCATTATCACTTGCAGGCAACATCGACAATATTTGCTCTCCAATAACTCGCAGCTGACCGAATCCCAGATCTTTCAATTACTAGATGAACAATTTGCCACATGGTTCAGAACACATGTAAGCACTATCACAAACTCATTCTAACGTATGCATGTCATTACGAGATTCTCGTTCATTTACCGTGTATTAATGTACATTTAATTACATATATTTACAAGGTTTATCAAATGGGAAGGAGTGCGCCCAAGTCATTGTCTTCACTAAGCCTCGGCCCTGAAAGAAAAGTTAAGTGCTACAACGGGTATTTTGTCAATGAATATGTTTTCCATACTGAAGAATACGGGCAAGGGATCCACAAGTAGCCAGTTAGAAGTTGACTACTATGGTAGATTAGAAGAGGTCGTCGAACTGCAATATCATAGCGAGCAGAATAAAGTGTTTTTATTCAAATGCTATTGGTATGACACGACGGACAGAGGAATCAGAGTTGATCCGCACCATGGTTTGTTCGAAATCAACTCAAAAGCTAGACTCCGCAACATAAACGATGTCTTTGTTTTCGCAAACTAATGTCAACAAGTTTATTACACATACACCCCTTCATTTAGAAAGGATCGTTCAAGAGTTGATTGGTTGTCCATTTTAAAAACGAAACCACGGGGTCGTGTCGAGGTTGTTCAGGATGAGAACGAAGACACAAGTGTGCGAGATGAAGTCTTTCAAGTTCGTGAGTTGGTTGAACCATATCGAGTTGCTCCTTCGATTGAATTGGAAGAAAATTCAAATTTTCGAGTTCTCGATGATAGTCTTGTTGATATTGACGGAGAGGAGTTGAATGTTGTTCTCAGCTCTAGCGAACAAGCAAATGTCGATGAAGAAGATGATATCCATATTGAAGATTGCGATGAAGATGATGACAATTCAATTGATGAGGAAGAAGAAGAAAATTCTGACTAATTATGAAAATGAAGCCCTATGTAAAAACATTTGTCTCATGTAATTTATATTATTGATGATGTATTTTGTAAAACAAAATATTTATTGTTTAAGCAATGTGGTTATTGTTTTATGTGATAGACAGTTTATCAGTTAAGTTATTACAGGAAGGTAAACAGGCAATACAACGACAACCTTTCCTGCATAATGCAAACTTACCGACGTCCATACCGACGGATTCACCGTCCGTCGGTATCTCACAGAGAGTTCGAAAATATTTACAACAAAATGTCACAATCACCGACGTCCATACCGACGGAAAACCATCCGTCGGTATCTCACAGAGAGTTCGAAAATATTTACGCGAAATGCCACCAACACCGACGAACTTACCGACAACATCACCGACACCTATACCGACGGAATAAAATCCGTCGGCATCTCACAGTAAGCTCGACAAACATCCACCACCATCGACGGGATTACCGACGGACTATAGTCCGTCGGCATCTCACAGTAAGCTCGAAAACATACCACCAACATCGACGAGATTACCGATGGACATATTCCGTCGGTCACATATATTACCGACAGAATTACCGACGGACCGCGCGATTTCCAAAGTGCGTGAATTAATGCGCCTCTGAACCTGTCAGATTACCGACGGAATCACCGACGAACTGCGAAAAATTTGGAGGGCTTTTAAAAATTCGGGGCGAAATTCGAAATATACCGACGGAATTTTGACCTGTTACCGACGGATGTTAATTCCGTCGGTGATTCCGTCGGTAAAATTGACCTATAAGTTCCAGCCTCCGCCGCTTCGCCTCATTTTTTCTTCTTCTCCCCGCCGCTTCGCTTCTCCTCCGTTTTTCACCTCAGATTTTTCATTTTTTTCCCCTCAATCCTTAAACACTTTCACCTTTAATCTCTAGCAAGATTTGGTGTTGTAAATCTTCATTATATTAAAAGGTATGTGTTTTTTTTTCTATTTTATTTTATTTTATTTTATTTTTAGTTGTTTTTATTTTTGTTGTTTTGGTGTTTTTTGTTGCAATGTAGATAAAGTTTTGAATTTGACACATTATTAAGGTATGTATATTTCGTTCCTTTTTTTTTTTTGAATTTTTTGAATATTTTTTGAATTTTTTGAATTTGTTGAATATTTGTTAATTTAATTGTTGAATAATTGAATTTAATTGTTGAATTTATTGAATATTTTTTGTTGTTGTGTTGTTAGAATTGTTATTAGTTAATTTAACTTAGAATTTGTTAAAGTTGAATATTTGAATTTTTTGAATTTGTTGAATATTTGTTAATTTAATTGTTGAATAATAGAATTTAATTGTTGAATTTATTGAATATTTTTTGTTGTTGTGTTGTTAGAATTGTTATTAGTTAATTTAACTTAGAATTAGTTAAAGTTGAATATTTGAATATTTTTTGAATTTTTGAATTTGTTGAATATTTGTTAATTTAATTGTGAGTCTATATTTTTTTTTAATTTATTGAATATTTTTTGTTGTTGTGTTGTTAGAATTGTTATTAGTTAATTTAACTTAGAATTAGTTAAAGTTGAATATTTGAATTTTTTGAATTTTTTGAATATTTGTTAATTTAATTGTTAGTCTATATTTTTTTTTAATTTATTGAATATTTTTTGTTGTTGTGTTGTTAGAATTGTTATTAGTTAATTTAACTTAGAATTAGTTAAAGTTGAATATTTGAATTTTTTTGAATTTTTTGAATATTTGTTAATTTAATTGTTAGTCTATTTTTTTTAATTTATTGAATATAATTTATTGTTGTATTGTAATAATTATTGATTAATTTAGAATTAATATTGTTAATGTTGAATTTACCTTAGAATTATAATTGCGTTTGTTGGAATAATTATCGATTTCCAATTTAATTTATTTATTTTTAATTTATTTTTAGTTGTTTTTATTTTTATTTTTGTTGTTTGGTGTTTTTTTTGGTAATGTAGATAAAGTTTTGTGAATTATTAAGGTATGTATATTTCGTTCCTTTTATTGATGTAGGTTTTTTTTGAATTTTTTGAATATTTTTTATTGTTTTGTTGTCATAATTATAATGATTAATTTGTTGAATTATAATTGTTAATGTTGAATTATAATGATTAATTTGTTGAAGTATAATTTGTTGAATTTTTGAATTTATTGAATTTATTTTTTGTCATATTTTTTATTGTTTTGAATAATTATTGATTAATTTGTTGAATTATAATTGTTAATGTTGAATTGTAATGATTAATTTGTTGAATTTATTGAATTTATTTTTTGTCATATTTTTTATTGTTTTGAATATAATTATTGATTAATTTGTGAATTGTAATTGTTAACGTTGAATTTATCTTAGGATTAATAGTTGAATATGTTGGAATAATTAGTATAGATTGGTTCGATTGGTTGTGGCTATTGTTAATATTTGCAGGTTTGTGGATTTGGGTAGTATCCAGTATAGGGGAGGTGCTGCCGATTTTTTTTTAACTTTTGAATTTTATTATACAATTATTAATATAAAATTGTTTAGATGCGCAAAATGAAAACCAGAGCTGGTCGTCGAGTCGAATCAAGTTCGTCTAGCAGCGATGATGATGTTTCCTTAGGTGCCTCTCAAGAAGAGGCACCTACACCACCTGCGCCGTCAACCGATGCTGCCTCTTCCAGCGATGTTTCACATCGCAGACGCGGCGTGCCTTCGAAGCGGAATCAATTTACCCGCCAGTACGAGGCACAGTGGAAGGACGATCTTTCAATGTAAGTTTGTTAAGGTTTTAGTTTTTTTTATATAAAAAAAACAAATTTAAAACATAATTTATGAAGTAATCACAAATTAATTTCATTTCTTTTCAGGTTCACAAACATTGAGGCCGCCCGAGTAATATCATCGGCGTTTAAAGCGTCGATGGAGATTCCATTGTTTCAATGGAGTCAGATATCCAGACATCCTGAATGGATGCCTCAAATCAATGCATGGTTTCGTAGATTTGAGGTTCGTGTTAATATATAATTTTCAGCTTATTTCTAATAAATTCAAGTTATAATTGTAAATAAATTATTAACATTTTAAAAAATTATTTTTTTATATACAACATCGATTCTGCTGGGACGATGAACATGACACTGTTGTGAGGAGGGTGTGGGAAAATCACGCGGCAATTAGGTAACATCGAAACAATACGACTTTTTTTTACATAATTATTTATGTTTCGAAATGTAATTTTTTCGTGCGTGAATTAGGTTGCGTGATTTTTGGTATGACACCCAGAAAAAAGCAAAAAAAACAGCGAGGGATAAGGGGTTCCAAGGCTGGAACGATGTTGCGGTTTGGAGGGATTTCAAACCAATATACATCCCGGAAGATATATGGCCGCACTATCTTCAGCACGTGACGTCTGAGCGGTTCACTCGACGCTCACAGTCCGGTGCTGGCAACCGGAATCGGCCAATTCATGGCTCGGTGACAACGCACACCGGCGGCTCCGTTCCGTTTTCTGCACATGCGAAACGGATGGTAAGATTAATTAAATGAAATATATCGTTCAATTAATTTGTTGTTAATACATTTTTTTCATTATAGGCTACGTCTCTTGGACGTGAGCCGAGCCCTATGGAGCTGTTTGTGAGACGCACGTGCGAGTCATGACCGCCAAAAGGGGACGCAACAGTTCGTTGACAACCGTGCTCAACATTTTGTGGTATGTTTGTTCAACCATTTTATTTTGTAAGTTATTATTATGTTTATTGAATTGAATATGATGATTTTTTTTTTCAGGAGACCTATAATAATCGGTTGAGGGAGAGATACGGGGATGATCCTCGACCCATCCGGAATTCGATCCGGATTTGTGGATGGAGGCTGGATCGTCAGGTGGACCCGATAAAAATCGGGTTTACGGGCTCTCCAACACTACCGCGCCAACTTGCGGTCGACCGGTACTGCTTCAACCGCTGGGAGCTCCCAATCTGTATCGAGCTCCCAATCTAAGGAGTTTGTGGCCTTGCAGCAAAGGTGCGACCACCTATCAGAGGCATACACACAACTCAAAGAAGAGCAAAGATTGGCGAACGAACAACACAGAGCAGAGTCTGAACAACAAAGAGCGGCCTATGAAGAGCTTCGGCAAATGGTCATGAACATGACACAAGGTGGAACATGTGCGCCTAATCCTTTTTGGCCGCCTAACCCCCATCTCCTCCTCCTCCTCCTCCACCTTTATATTAATTTTTAATTAACATTATTTACATTTAAAATTTTGTTTAATGTTTTTTTGAAACACATTCATTTTGTAATGAATATTATTTCACTTTGAGTTTTTGTTGCTTAATATAAATTTTATTTGCATAATTGGTTTGTATTACCATTAATTTATATCATTTTTTCAAAATAATTAAAAACAATTAAAAAAAAACAATTACACAGGGATTTACCGACGGAATAACTCCGTCGGCATTGGACAGTGTCTACCACCGTCACCGACCATCACCGACGGAACAAATCCGTCGGTATAAATTCCACGACGTATTTACCGACGGAAATATTCGGTCGGTATAAAATATCACCGACACGTTTGCCGACGGAGTTATTCCGTCGGTATTGTTATAACACCGACGGAAAATATTTCGTCGGTATATTCCAAGCGGGAAACTTTTTTTTTTTGGCGCGCACGGTCCGTCGGTAAACCCGTCGGTAAAAGTTTTTTTGGTATTTCCGACCGATATAGCGACGGAATGTGGAATCACCGACAAAAGGTATTCCGACGGGAGTATTCCGTCAGCAATTTAGTCGGTAAATAAGTTACCGACGAAATGTCTATCACGCACCGACGGAATATTTCCGTCGGTAAAACTGTGAAATCTAGTAGTGTGTCAATCCCAGCAATGGGAGTAATTTAAAGGGGTTCGGCACTAATCAACATGGAGTAGAGATAACAATACTTTACCTGCATTGATCTCATATATCTGGTTCTATATCAACAATGAGCGTCTGCACAATCACGTATCCATAGCAGACATAGCCTGCAGGAAATTATGAGACGATGATATTAGACCATTGTAGAAAAGTGCCAGAATTTGTGAAAGCTTGATCTCAAAATACGCTTTCGCTTTCAAAATATGACAAGGCCAAATATTTAATCTAGAAACATCATCGAGATTAAGCTTTGGGACTCTTTCAAAATACGCTTTCGCTTTCAAAATATGACAAGGCCCCTTATTACTGAAGAGGAAAAAAGAAATATGTCGGCAAGATCAGCTCAGTTTACAATGTGAACAATAAATGAATCAGATATCAAATGTCGCAAAAAAAAAATATCCAACTTGGACCCTTTCTTTTTTTTTTTTTGTCGGAAAATAATTTTTGTTAAAGTAGTTTATATGAAAATTGGATTTCTAAAAAATAAATTATTATCTTATATTTAACAATGTTATAGAAAATGAGCTGAAAAATATTTTTCAGTATTTGATTATGTCATAAAAAATAATTTATTGATTTTTTAATTTTTTTTCTTAAATTTAAAAGTTGAAGAAAGAAGAAATTTTTAAAATATCAATTTTATAAATTATTTAAAAAACAATAAATAGCAATTTAAAGAATAAAAAAAATCTGACAAATAAAAAAGTAAAAAGATGATGAAATTTTTTAAAATATATAGTTTCATAAATTATTTTAAATAAAATAAATAACAATCAGAAAAATAAGAATCTAATCTGACAAATAGAAAAGTTGAAAGATGATGAAGTTAAAAGGAAAAAAATTTTAATTTTATAAATTAGTTTAAATAAAATAAATAGTGATAAAAAAATAAGGATCAAATATGATAGATACAAAAAAATTAATTAAAAAAATATTAAAAAATAAATTAATAAAAATAAAAATAATAACGATTAAAATTGATATAAAAATCAAATTATATCAAATTCTAAAGGATAAAATAAAAAAAATATTTCAAAACAAAGTATATAACAACCAAAAAATTAATGATCAAATTTGATATAATCAATAAATAACATAATATTTTTTTAACTTCTTGAAACTTCTGGAAAGTATATTATATTTAAAACAGAAATATTTTTTTTAAATAACAAGCAAAATTTATATTTAACTGTAAAGTATTTTTTATTAATTAATTTTTTTAATAATGAATAAATATAAAAAACAATTTTTCATAAAATAAACAAACGTTCTCAGTGTACCCAAGTGCAAATATGATTTTAAAAAAAAATGTCATGTTTCGAGGTTTTTCATTTTTTTTCTTTATTTTAAAGTTTTCTATTTGTTGGGATTAACATGCCGTGTGAGTTGGATATACTGAATAATCTGTTAAATAATAATATATTAAAAGTATTCATTTCGAATATTACTTTTTTAATAAATAACAACAACAACAACAATCCACGGAAGGCGTAGATGATTGGCTCGTTCTAATGATAAAATGCAAGTACCAAGATAAAGCTATCGCTGATTCGATTGGTTGATAACGAGGATTACACGAAAGATTATCCAGCGTAGCGACTGCATCATCATCAACTGAGAAACCAATCTCACTCGACCCCTCTGCTGCTCTGCTTAGAATAACCGGTGAGTTTATTGTTGACCATCAATGGCGGTGAGGGCACCACTAATAACTTCTGCTGCTTATCTTCGAGGAACAAATCGCCCCCATTTCCTCACCTCCAAGTCCCGCTTTGGCCTCCAATCACCCACGAAACGGCTGGCCCTTACAATCGTTGCCATGGCTCCCCAAAAGAAGGTAACTAACCAATTCAATTCTTTACCTAGAAACCCTTTACAGTTGCTGCCCCTTGGTTCATTACTTGCAAATTCAGACTTCAAAATCTTGTCTCTCTATCATTACTTTCAACTAAAGCAATGCCCACATATATGCAGGTTAACAAGTATGATGGGAACTGGAAGAAACAATGGTACGGTGCAGGGATCTTTTACGAAGACAGCGAAGAAGTCGAATTTGACGTATTCAAAAAGCTCGAGAAAAGTAAAGTCCTTAGCAACGTAGAAAAAGCAGGACTCCTATCTAAAGCCGAGGAGTTGGGATTCACTTTATCGTCGATAGAGAGGTTGGGTGTGTTTTCGAAAGCTGAGCAGCTGGGCTTGCTGAGTCTGTTAGAGAAAACGGCAAGTGTTTCGCCGTCTACATTGGCTTCTGCTGCGCTGCCCATACTGGTGGCGGCAGTGGTGGCTATTGTCGTTATACCTGATGACTCGGCAGGGCTGGTGGCCGCCCAGGCTGTGTTGGCGGGGGCCCTTGGGGTTGGTGCTGCCGGCTTGCTGGTCGGGTCTTTTGTTCTTGGTGGTTTACAAGAAGCTGATTGAGTTTTCGGTTTTGTTGTTTAATCTTACCTCCTCCTTTTTTTATCGACCTAGGTTAATATCATCTTTTATCTGTTTTCCCTTTTTATTTTTTCTCTGTATATATATGCTTATTAAAAGTGCTTGGATTATATATATCATCAAAACTAGCCCAATACTGCCTCTGCTACTGGAATTTTTTTATTCTTTTAGAATTTCTACTGCTAATTCTAATGAAGGCTCACTGGTTCTTGGAAAGTTGGAGGGGAACTCAGAAATTGAGAGCTTTTCCTCTCCAAAGGTATGACCTCTCTCCATGTCCTTCCTTCCTATCGTTCAGATTTTGTTACGAGTTAATTAATATGTCAAAATTTGGATTTGGCCTACACATATTAATATGAAGATTGCTGTTGTAGCTCTATTTTGCTACCGATTACATTTTCTACACATGGATTGATATTGGATATGTGTCTTTGAAATTTTGCTTTAAATGGTGCCTTATCAGGAATGCACACACGCTGTTTGATATTTTGCTTCAATGAAAAGCTAGTGTACTGAACGTAATCTTTCTTTGGTTGGTTCCTATTTTGCTTCAATGAAAAGCTAGAGTACTGAAAAGTGTTTTGGGTTTGAAATTTATATAGGACCCCATTATCTTGTATTATTTATTAGATTTTAGTTTGTGTTATTAATTAGATTTTAGTTCCTATTTTGCTTCAATGAAAAGCTAGTGTACTGAATGTAAGCTTTCTTTATTTGAATCTGTAAAAAAACCTTTCTTTATTTGAATCTGTAGAAAAACTATCTTAACCTAAAAAATTAAGTTGTTAGATAGGATTTCATAAGATTTAAAATTTGTATAGACCCACATTATCTTGTGTTATTAATTAAATTTTAATTAGAAAGAGAATGAGAATGATGAGATTTGAACTCGTGACCGTTTTGTTATTAAGGTTATGATACCATGTCAAATAATCATTTCAACTCAAAGCTTAAATTATTAGGTGAGTTCTAATAATTTCAAATATATGAATTATATTATTCTCTAACATGTTTCTATTTGGTTTCAATGAAAAGCTAGATTGCTGAATGTAAACTTTCTTTACTTGGTTCCAAACTTTCTTTACTTGGTTCCTATTTCTTACTTCTTTCGCTTTGAATCTGCAGGTATATGGTGATTTTGCTGGAGTAACAGGGAAATGGCAGGAAAACAAGTTTATTTTGAATATGATTTCATTTTTCAATTTTTCTATATACATAAAAATACCATAGTTTGGATACGTTTTCAGTTTTCTACTTCATAAAAATGTAAAGGAACTTTGTAAAATGAACGTAATACGTTTTCAGTTTTCTACTTGAGAAGAATGTTAAGGAACTTTGTAAAATGAACGGATTCTCTGGTTTTTCATTAGAAAATGGAAACTGGAAATGGTGTAGAAAATTGGATTTGAAAACGAAAAACCTTTTCCACCACTAAACAAGGCTCTAACTTGCTTAGTAAAATTGAGTAGATATGGATGAAGCCCATTGAAACATCATTGTTACCAGTTTGCTGGGGAATGATAAGCCTCTGGTTAAAGATTTGGAAGCTAGGGCGTTACTTCCAGTTGAAGCTGCTCCTTCATCCCTTTGCTGCTCAACAAACGGAACTAAAGTGGCTCCCAAAAGTTTATCGGATCTCTTGCCACTGTAGTCTAGTTCTGTTGCTGCAGATGGATTGTTCTCTCCATAGCTCGCGACTTCCAGCTCTTATTTCTTGTGTGCTCTCGCAACTTTTTGGTGCTCCAACCATATATTATCTTGTCAATCAGTGAATCATTATGGATATGATCTCATGATGTGAAGGATACGGCTCCTGAAGAGTTTCTATGAAGAATTGTTATGCTTTTGCCACCGATTTGTTCACGTCATCAAGGTTAGTTTTGTTGGGATACTGCATCTTCGTGGTCACCTGCCTCACTTTCTTTGAACTCGCCATTCAACATTTCTTTTTGTTAGGCAGTTGATAGGTTTTTTGTTCTCTCTGAATCACTATTTGCAGACCTTCTTGGCTTTGCTTCTCCTGGGTGGCCTATTTGGTCACTTGAAGAGCTTTATTAACATTAACAAATGCTCTAAATCGTTGTGTCGATAGTACTGTGTATTCGTTTATTCTCTTATATTGTTTACTCAATATTCAAAATTATGTTTTTTTTTTATTTTTCAATTTAGCCTCCAAAGAGACCCACAAGCTTTGCGCTCCTTTCATTTCAAGAAAGGAAGGGAGGATCGGATGTAACATGTCAAAAGCCTTTTGACCACTGTGAAAAAAAATCGATTTCAAAGACAATCTGATCCATTTCACCTGCACATCTAGCATTTTTATTCACTGGAACCACCAAATTAATCCCAGTAAGTCACCAACCATCTTACTAGTGACACCTATTTGCTTGTTTGACACTAGACCTTGATCCTGCTCTTCCGGTCCGGTTCTTTTTTTGTGTGTGATTATATCTTTTTTTGAGCCAAATTGAAAAAAATAAGGTCCTTTCATGGGCTTTTACTAGATGGGCTAGGCCATGCAGCACTCCAGCACCTCATCTTTCTTTCTTTCTTTTTGTTATTTTATCTTTAAAAAAAAAACTATGTATTTTTTAAAATAATTTTATTTTATATTTAAATTAATATCCCTTTTACCTAATTTTTTGTATTTAGCCTTTTTAAATAGTTGTTTTTTAATTATTTTGTTTGTATTTAGTTCTTAAAGAGATTATTCTAATTCATCTATAAATTTTTTTATATTTTATATAATTGAACTTTGTTTTTAAAAATATATTTTATTTTTATTTTTGTAAGGTATTTCTAATAAGTGTAACCTTACAAGATATTTCTTTCTTTTAATTTTGTTTAATTAATTTTTTGTGTGTATCTATTTATACTATCATTTGCTTAAATAAAACATTAATTTTAATAAACAAAATTGGGTAAATAAACTATGTTGTGGGATAAAATATATTGATCTATGCCTCTCAATTTTTTCAAATATATATTTAGTTATTGTTAATTATTTTATTTTATTTTCATTTATTGACATAGATGGTTCCCAATTTATTTAGTTAGATGTATGTATAAGTTTTTATTTACACTTAATATTTTTTATGTAAAGAAATATGAAAGAAAGAAAAAAAGGCCTGCAAGTTTAATTTTTTTATTGGAGAAAAAACATCTATATGTTGCGAAGTGCAGGTTAAATGGCTAATCTAATCTATTTAGCTTATAAAAAAAAAAAGAGGAAAAAAAAAACTTTAAAATACATCTATATGTCAAGGGACTTGAAAGAGTGTTTAGGACAGTGGTAGATGTTGTTTTTCAATGTGATTTTCACTTAAAAATACATCAGAATAATATTTTTGTTTTTTAAAAAAATTTATTTTAGACATTAACACATTAAAATAATCTAAAAATACTAAAAAGATTAATTTAACATAAAACAAAATTTAATTTTTTTGAAAAATACTGCTAAACCATAGCGCCAAGCACTCACAAAGGCTATATGTGTTCCTCAAGGTATGCTATTTTGTCTCCATGACATTGAAATTTTTATATGGTTTTTGATTATTAGGACAATTAGATAGATTAATGGGATGCTTTAATATTGAAAAAGAAAGAAAGAAAGAAAAAACGCTTCAATACTGCCAATTCCATTTGGTATCAAATGTCTAAGCTTAATTAGCAGCATCTGCTTCATTAATTTGGCACAACAACTATTTATTTTAGAAATTGTGTATGGTTTTGGGTTAGAAGGAGTTTACTTGACTTTTTTTTAGGACGCCAAAGTTTAGGGGTCAACACTAAATAATGGCTAAACTAGTTAGATTCCACGCGCGCTGCTGTGGGCAATCTTGCCATAGCTTTCTTGCCAATTATAAATTCATGAAACCTAAATTACATAGCAAGAGGGAAAATGAAGAACTTTCCTAGCATGTAAGTAGGATCTGGATTCATTAAAAAGCAATGAATGCAGTGGTTAAGTAATAATATCTTTAATTAAAAATATTTGTCATTCAATAATTATAGAAAAAAGAAGCGTTTAATAAATTAAAACGAGTTGGATATAGCAGTTCTAGCAAGAGTCAAGTCGAATGCTGTTAAAGGAAGTGAGTTTTAGAAAAAGCTGCAACACAATATCCAGCGCATGCCCATGATCATCCTTGGCTACATGTCCTATAAATAAAAATGAAAAATGAATCATCAAGCAACTAAAATAAAATAAAGTTTGAGCAAAAAGCTTAGAAACTTCGTATTTCTTTGAAAAGATCTCAAGGGTAAAAAATTTCAATGTATGTCATCACAAAATATATATATATATATATATATATAATTAATTATTTGGTATACAAAAAAAACTGGAAATGAAATTAAATCATCGATGGCATCAAAAATATCAAGAGCATGTTGATCCTCTAATTCGTTAAAGCTTAAAAATAGTTGTTTGACATATCAAAACAAAGATTTCACCATGCATTCTATTAATTTCTCACTGCATAATAGAGCAATGAAACCACAAAACACAATTCAAATACAAATCATTTGATATTCAACCAATATCCAAAAACCTAGTGCCACCAAACTAAAAGTAGAGACATAAAAAAACATAGTTGACTTAATAAATAAATTATTCTTAAATAATACTAATCCAAAGCAGCATAAAGCCTGCAAAAACATACAGAATTGCCAATGAAGCAAGTCTATAGAATGTTTTCTTGTAATATCATAAATGAGAATGCAAGGGAAACAAATATAATTGCAGTCATGGTTATCAAGTAAGATAAATGGAAATTTCTTAGAAAGGCTTAAATAACTTATTAGAACTTGAAAGATTTTGAGCAAAAGAAACTGCTAGCTCAGTCCTAAACTAGTAGAAGCAGTGGATAAATTATGCTAGAAAAAAAGATATGGTGAAGCATAAACTTGAGAAGCCATAATCCATCAAAGTGATTGATCTAGCTAAAGTGATTTGGATTAAGGAAAAAGAATGCTAGGCAAGTTAGTTGCCAAGCCAATAGTTAAGCCTAAGGAATGTAAGTTGACTTCAACCAATTAAAGCTAGGTAGAACATGTGTAAAAGTCAGAAGCCTACACAAAACTTGGCAGCAAGATAGCATATGAAATATGGTTATCTCAACAACCAAGACTGGAAAAAAGAGAGCAAGGTGTTGTAATTGATTTTGTATTAAATTATTGTGGACCGAAGATATAAGAAAAATGAAAAGGTAAACAAAAATTAACTAAATATGCAATGACAATCAATAGAGTTGAGATCTAGATTATTACCTGTAAAGTTGCATTTGACAAAACAGGCTACAGTCGAATCTTATCAATAAAAAATATCAGTTAAAAAATAAAAGCAAGGCTATTGTGCAAATCAACAAATATCTAGCAACACCTCGTTTCAATAAAAAAAATTTAATCCTTTAGAAATAATGCTAGAAACGCAACTAACATAATTTAAGTTCTCACTCTTTTCTTCTTAATTCCATATTCAAAGGCGTAAAAAGAAGGAACTGAAAAACAAACCATTGAAATAACCAACAAAAAAAAAAACATAGCATGTATGAAAAGAAATAGTCAAGGCCTACATCTTTTATTTATTTCATTAACACCCCCACCTCTTGGATGCAAAGTGCGTATGGATCTAAAAGTGATGTCATTTTCAAAGGCTAAATTCAAAAGTATAAATTTTGTTGAATTCTCAAAACAGGAGAAAGCAAAACAACCTTGCAATATGTAAAAAATATATACATATATCAAACTTATGGAGTATGGTTCCCTATAAGGAGTTGATTAAAACCATGCATAAATAACAGCACACCTAGCACCTCCAGCTATTAAAACAAAAAACAAATTGTGAAAGGCAAGATGACGACATATCACAGAAAAAAAGGAAAAAACAAATAAATATATCAATAGTAATTAGAATAAAATAAGATTAAACTACGGTTACAATCACACTAAAAATTTTCATTCACATTGCCTTCATTATTATCTCAAAAACAATCCATGAAAACTAAAAAGAAATTAAAATTATGAATGATAAAAAAATCACTCCCTATAAAGATTCAAAATCATATTTTAAAGTCTATTTAAATTGTAGTCATAGATGTGCTTAAACCCTAGCTTATCCATCGATTGAACTTCAATCTAAAATAATTTATGAATCATTTATACTTTCAAATGTTTAACTTGAATATTTAGATCGAAATTGGAAATAAGCATATAATGAAAAAGAAATCCAATAAAATTGTTCGGAAAGCTTAACAAAATAACTTACCTGGCCTCAATACAGTATCTCTAATTTCTCAAGCTTCTTTATAACATATATATGTTCTATCGACTTTTCTCTACAGACTCTAACCTTCAATTTATAAAGGAGAAGTTTTAAGAAAATTACTAAATAAATTATGAATTGGTTAGAAAAGCATCACCACTACAAACACCTAAATGTAAATTTCAAGAAATAAATCTTGGCTAACATTCGCTTCACTCCAAAAAACAAAAACCGAAGAAACAATATATCAGATATTAATAGATTCAAAGATTCCATTTTCTATTATTTCAGAGACCCAAAAGAAAAAAAAATCAAAATGAGTAGTTTTTCTCACCCAACTTGGCCTTCTTTGCTTCTCTCTCTTATGTCTTCAACTCCTAACAAAAAAGATACAAAGACAAGGCAACCATAAATACTGTAAAAAATTCAAAAAACCATCTTTGAAAATCCTTTAATTTCAAACGAGGATGTTGATGCATGAAAGAAAAAGCCAACTCTTAATTAAAAACAAAACAACCCCAAAATTAATTGATTAAAATGAAACGGCTAAGATGAAAAAAGAGAGCCAGTGTTGCGTGTGTGAAGAAGGAAGAAAGAAAAGAAAAATTGATTTGCCTTTGTCGGCTGGTAAGAGATGGAAAAAAAGAAAAAAAAAATGGTGCCAATTAATCCACGTCTTCCTAGCATAAAAAAATAGTTTTGTTTGTAGTTTTAGGTAATAACTTGCGAGAATTAAGGAGAAATTGAAATACTGTGTTAGTCCACAGTAAAAACAGACACGACCACAATAAATGTATGATCTAAAAGAAAAATGATTGCCTATAAACTAAAAAGGAACGGGGAATTTTCAATTTGTGGTCAGATAAAGAAGAGAGCACAATCTGTTATGCAATGAAATCGTCATATGCAAAGAGTGCAAAATCTTGTTTCAATTAAACGTGACATTATTTCCCAAGCAAAGAAAACCATAGCAGCTCTCCCAATGTTGCAGAAAGAGATTCAATGTGAGAGTAAATAGGTGTCATTAATGATGTCAAAGCCCCACTTACTTAATGCAACAACAATCAGCTCTCCCTATAATGATCCAGCTGTGAGCATGAAGAAAAAAAACATGAAATTTCTAATTTCTAGTTAGACCAAAAACAAAGCACAATTACTGCACAATGGTGAGAATCTTATCTCTAACAAACATAACACTATTTCCCAAACAAACCACATAGCTCTTCCAATATTATAAAGAAACCAATATGACAGCAAGTTATCAATGATGCCACTGCCTTACTTATTTAATGCACCAATTGACACCAAATATAGGCGACCACAAATACAGGCTGAAGAAAAGGTACTGGCCACTCATTTAATAATGCAATTAGTATTAACTTAAATATTTTTTATGTTAATTTGGTTACTTTATTAAAATTACTGGAAAAAAAATTTAGAAATTTTTACTTCAAGGAAAAATTAAATGGGAGAGTGCTGATAATAATGTTGCAATGAGAGTTTCAGAGAATCACACTGCAATTAGGTAAGATCAAATTCAGGATATATTTTTCTTTCCAAATATTAAATTTTTATTTTTTATTTACTAACAGATAATTAATTTGTTCCATATAGGTTGTATGATTTTTGATACGAGGTACAAAAAAAAACCAAAAAATATACAAAAGAAAGAGAGGATCTAGGTTGGAATAATATGGTGGTTTGGAAGGATTTTAAACCGTCGTATATCTCAGAGGTTGTATGGGCAGGATACTTTCAGCACATGATATTTGCGCGTTTCACAAATGGTCATATTCCGGTGTGGAAAATTAAAACCAACGTGTTCATGGTTCCGTTACCACACACAAACGACTTTATTCTGTTTGTTTCACATGCGAATCGAATGGTAGGATTTTTTTATTACATCTATTTTTTTTTTTATATATAAATATATTTAACTAACAAAATTTATATCTTGCAGGTTATGGTTCTTGGATGCGAGTCAAGTCTGATGGAGCTTTTTATTGAAATACATGTGCAAAGTGATGACCGTAAAAAAAAGGGTACAACAGTTCGTGAATAACCGAACTCAACACTTTATGGTATGTTGGTTTTCAACCTTTTTTTCTTAAGTTAATATTTCCTTGATGATTTTATTTTTTATTTACAGGATACATATAATAGCCGGTTAAAGGAGAGATACAATGACAATCCATCAACTTATCAGGATCTCAATCCAGGTTTGTGGTTGAAGACTGGATTGTCTGATGGACCAGATAGAAATCAAGAGCACAAACTCTCTAACACTATTACCGAGAACTTGCGAAAGAATTGTAGTTCTTGGACCATTAGATGCTTGCAATCGATTCTGAGCAGTCAAACTCTGGAGTTCGCAGCAATATTAGATCAACGAGTATAGGCTCATACGACTCATCTTAATAAAAAAAATATAAATGACTCATTGCTTGCATCAATATTTATGTTTGTGAACCTGTCGATAATATATATATCAATGGATTGTAAGTGTAAATATCGATAGAAATTTATATCAATAAAACTGTTAAATCTGATATTGCAAAGTAATTAAATTGAAGAATAAAATCCTCCTAGCAATGCAACTTTTTTCCGGCTAATTGTTTTTACCGGTCCAGAGTCTTGTCAGCTTCATATTAAGTTAAGATTCTGAAGTTTGAGTATCCTTGTTATGGGAGGTTATTCTAAAGGTGGAATAAAATGTGGCGTTAGTTGATTGCCCGAACCAGAGCATATGCAACATGTACTTGTCGGACATACTCCAAGCATCTGCGAATGAAAGATCACAAACATGTAGCTGACTCAGCTTAAACAAGGTCATGTGGGATGTTTCTACTCTTTGAAGGTACAGGTCATGAGTCAATGTCTTATGTGCCACGTCCCCACTCACAATCACAACCTCCTCAAGTTGCATGACCACCGTGTGTTCTATACGAATCAAAAGTTATCGGATAGTATAATAAGTCATTAATTTTTAATGTATTTTTTATTTTAAAAAATTATTTTTAACATCAATATATTAAAATAATCTGAAAATACTAAAAATTTATTAATATAAAATAAAATAAAATAATTTTTTTAAAAACACTCCTGAAATAAAAATAAATAAACAGGAGGTAATGGGAACATAAATGTTAGTCCTTATTTTTATTTATATTATCCTATAATGGCATAAAAATGGCATGCTTTCTGAATGCAATCGTGAATGTAACTGATGCCAACATGATTTCTAATATTTTCGCCATTTCTTGATGTAAAAATAGCTACATCTTTGTGTGCTTGTTTTTTTCTCTTTATACATATAACCTATATGTATAAGTGTGATTGTAGTTATTTTTAAAGTATTTTTTATTTAAAATATATTAAAATAATATATTTTTATTTTAAAAAAATTATTTTTAATATCAACGCATCAAAATGATTTAAAACACCAAAAAAATATTAATTTAAAAAATAAAATTTATACTTTTTTATAAAACCAAAAAATGTAACTTTCTGTGGAATTGGTTCTCCTTACTACCAGAGTCATCCGAGTAAAGGCCAATCCATGCCGAGTGGAATATGTTTTCTTTTCTCATTATTCTTTGTTCTCGTCGTCTTTGGAATTTGTAGATGCAATGTCTCGGACAGCCTTGGCTGCACATTCTGTAAGCTACCCAAAGTGGGTGGGCCCCACAAGCATCCATGGCTTTACCATGTATTTCCACCTTGCTGTAGTTTCCCCTCTTCTATCTCTATGCAACTGTAAATTAATATTGCTTTTTCTTTTTCTTTTTTTCTAGAAGAGGGAAGATGAAGTTAAAAGTAGTTTTGTCTTATTAGGGATGATCTGGGGCCAATAGGCGAAGGACATTAGAATTAATCTTTTTGCTTGAAAGATTATACGTGATAGAGTATAGATGTAAAAATAAATTGTGAGCCTTTATTTTAATAATTTTTTTATAAATAATCATAATTCTTCAAAGAAAATAATACAAAAATTATGGATAATTTTTGGGATAATTTTAATAATTTTTGTATAAATAATCATAATTCTTCAAAGAACATAATACAAAAATTATGGATAATTTTCTCTCAAGGAGTAAAAATTAATTAATGTAAAAAAATAAGGATGGAATTGAATAATTTGATGAAGTATGATTATTTTTGGATTTAATATTATTGGTTTTCCGGGGCTTCTCTTGAAGCATCTTTAGATATTTTATAGGCGAGATAAAGTGCTAATAATATTATATATAAATAGGTTAAGAGTGATTTTAAAAAGCTTATTTTACATTATTTAGGTTTTATGTAGTTAATAAATAGAAAAATATAGAGAAAACGAAATTAACCTATTATTCAAGTTTTAATAATGATTATTTATATGGTGTATTTATTTCGAAATTTTTAGGATCTTTCATTAAATTAAAAGGAAAATATATTACAATAATAATACAATGAGATAGAGATACGCATTGTGTATTTAAATATCCTTTTTGTCTTTGCACTAAATGATTATGCAATTGGATAGAGCTAAAGAGGAATAAGAGAATAAAGGTGTCGCCTCTACCACACAACACTGCTTGTGGAATTACCAATCTTTCCATAATAAGCATAGGATACTTGAGAATCTTATTAAAGAGAGGTTCTACCTCTTGCAATAAATATGAAATCTATTTGTACAAGAAACTTTGAGTAGTTAGAACTTAAATAAACTTTAGAAAAATTATCCTTGTCATTTTGTAGTTTGGTCTTTTTTTATTTTTTTTATACTTTCAAAAAATATAGTTTATATCCTGAATTTTTATACGTATGCATGCCCAAAAAAAATCAACAAAAAATAATTAATTATTTACAAAATTGCTATTTTTTATTTAATGACTAAACTCTTATATTAAATATCATTAACTTTTTAATTTTTTTTTAAAGAAACCTAGTCATCACCTTTAACCTTTTCTTCTTCCTTTTCTTATGAATTGCTTTCAATCTTTCTAGGAATAGTTTAGATTTTTCAATTTCAAATTCAAATTTAAATTTGCTTTAAGAATAAAAGAATCCTAAGAGCAAAAATTCAAGAAATTGATTTCCAACAAAGATTGACCAAGACTAAAAACATCTAACCGAAAAATTCCTTACATATCTCAACTTTGTAATGCCAATACAATCTTTGATTTTATCTTGGACTGTATTTGCGTTCTCATCGTAGAAAAGAAATGATGTGTTAAGCCAATCAAGGTTAGCAAAATTCTCTCGTCTTCTACCACCATGTAATTTCCCCTATACTTCCCACAATGTTCCCATGATGAGAAAAATGATAGGATCTCTCACTATTACATAGAAAGCACCCATGTATCAGGATTTGGTTGGTCTGTGTCAATAATCAACATGTGAATTGTAGAATGTAAGACATCCTCAAACAAACCATCTCTAGGTTGTGGTTCATCTCCGATGCGATATGGTATTCCCATAAAAAGCATAGGATACTTGAGAATCGCTATTTATCGATATCTTATGATCAAGAGTTTAAAAAATAAAGAAGAGGGAAACATACTGAATTTGTATATTAGAACTTATTTAAAGAACCTAAAAGCTTACCATCACCCATGGCATAAGATCACTCAATTCCTTTGATTGATGAAGCCCAACTTGTTAATCTAAGGCCCAACAGACACTTCGGACTTCAAAAAGATATGGTCAAGATTCTAGTGTCTAAAATGCTATAATCTGGGGTTATACAACCAAGTCATATTATTGTTGTCTTCCTAATTTTCTTAATGAAAAAAGAATGATAACTCATAAAGACTTGTGAAGATTACAAAGCACTAAATAAACTCACAATCAAAAACAAATATCATATGCCTCTTATTGATGAATAACTAAAAATATAAGTAGGTGCAATTATTTTCTAAAAAAATTGACTTAAGAGCTGGCTATCACCAGATTACAATGAAGCCAAGAGACATTTATAATACATTTAGAGACTATAGTGGCCATTATAAATTTTTGGTTATGCATTTTTGCTTAACTAATGCCCCCTCATCCACTTTACATAATCTAATGAATGAGGTCTGTTATGAATATCTCAGAAAGTTTCTCTTAGTATTTTTTGATGTTATTCTAATCTACAACCAAAAATTCAATGACCACCCAAGACTTTTGCAGGGTATGTTTGAATTGTCGAGATCCTATAAATTGGTTGCTAAAGTCAATAAATATATTTTCTATAGTGATTCAGTGGAGTTCTTAAGACATATTATTTCTAAGGCAAGAGTGGCTACCAACCCCAGAAAAATACAAGCAATAGTAAACTAGTTTTCTAAAACCATTAAACAACTCAGAGGCTTTTTAAAGCTAACTAGTTACTATAAAGAATATGTAAAGGGAAATGGTTCTATATGTAGACCATTAACCAGGTTACTTAAGAAAGATGGGTTGGGGTGGAATGAGGAAGCTACTACAGCCTTTGGACTTCTTAAGGAAGTCATGACTATACCACATGCTCTAGTATTGCTAGATTTGGATAAATTATTTATGGTAGAAATTGATGCTTTAAGTATGGGTATAATGGCAATCATGGTCCAAGAAGGTCATCCTATAGACTTTATTAACAAGCCTCTAGATCCCAAGTAACAAGTTTTGTCTATATATGATAGGGAGAGTCTAGCAATATTGTATGATGTAACCAAGTGGAGGCATTATTTATAGGACATACATTTCAAAATCAAGACAAACCATATCAACCTGAAGTGTTTGTTGGATCAAAAGGTAACTTTTACCTCTTAACATTTATGATTAGCTAAATTTTAAGAGTCTTTTTTAAATGGTTAAAAAGTCATTTTTGAACTAGATAGGGACGAGAAGGTCTTTACATATTTATTCAACACAGGGGCAAGAAGGTACTTTGTTCTTTTACCTTTGGTTATTTTGTAATTTCCAGGTTTCATTAGAGAAGATAAGGTCATTTTCTAAATAAGAAATTAAAAAAAAAAAAGATGCGTGAACAACGGTTGTAATCTTCAAACACTGTGTGCGGCTCAATCTAGTGGTTGAAAGCCTATTTTTGGTATGGTAACCAAAACATTTAGGTGACCCCTACACGCCTCAGTGGCGCGTGTGGTCTAATAATCTCTAGTTTTGTGTGTTTAACCTTTTATGTTCTTTTTTTTCTTTTTCCCTCTATCCTCCTCAATTTTCGTGCTTCATTTTCAAATATTCAAAGAAGCCCTTCAATTTTATTTACTTAAGATTCAGTCTCTATTTTTTTTATTTGTCATATTTGGTCATCATTTTTTTAATTATCCTTTTTCTTATTTAAGATGGTTTTTAAAATCAATTTCGTTCTTCTTGAGCTTTTTTCCTAATAAATCTGATTTTTTTAATTCCTATTTTTTTACCTTGAAAATTTTAAAATTTTGATTTTTTTTTCTTACAATTTCAATCTTCAACATTGTAGTGGTCGGATGTTTGGCTTGTTAATTGTGCCCGGGTCTAAAATTTAATAGGTTATGGGTTTGAGAGATTAACTTCTACTTACAAGGTTCACTTGGGTGTGCTTTATTTTTTCCCTTTTCTTAAGCTCTTTTTTTTCATGTTTCATCCTCTTGTATTTTTTTTTTCTATGAGATTTTCCAGACATTTTGAAAATAACATGGATTGCCACGGGGTTTTTTTGTCTTTGTTAAATTTAACTTTTTTAAAAGGAAATTTATTTTTTAATTAAATTAAATTAATTGATTTTATCCTTCAACATTAAATTAGTCAAGTGTTGAGCGATTAACTTGAATTTAAGAGGTTTGTTAGAGCTCGCTTGGTTTTTTGGGGTTTTTTTAAGCATTTTTTTTTATTTTCATCCTCCAATATTTGTTCACTTTCTATGGGTTTTTAGTCGTTTTGAAAATAATATAGTTGCCTCGGGTTTTTTCCAGCTTTGCTAAATTTAGCTTTTTTGAAAGGATTTTTTTAATTAATTTAAAACATATAAGCATGGGAGACTCACTTCATGGTATTTTATTTTGTTTGCTTCTCGTGTTGTTATTCTAACAATCTTTTTCAATTACCTAAATCTTAGATTTTTCTTAAGTCTTTTAAAATATTAATGTCGAATGAATTTATTTTTTTTCATGTCGAGAAAAAATAGTCTAACCACCAGCATAATTGTGTAATCAAGCTAGTATATTACTAAAACCTGTCATTTCAGCCTCCGAATTATACAAAAGTAACCTCATAAACAACATTTCAAAATAAAAAATTAATTTTAAAGCTCAAATGTAATACAACATTATGGATTTTAGTTTTTAGATTTTAAAAAAATAATCAAGTCCTTAAACACACAAATCTAAGTAATGATTGGGTCCAAGATTTGCCTGAAAGAACTTGTGGCCGCAACATCTTTCAATTCATTTAATGATGACCTCTTCACCAACAATAAGAGTTGAAGTATGACAATCAAATGAAAAAATATACATAGTGTTGTAACCCATTTTTGGGCCCCCACATAAAAAATAATAAAATCAAAAAAATTAAAAAAACATTTATCAAAAAATATAACAGTGAAAAAAAAATACCAAGACATTCAAAAAAATGATCAAAAATTGGTTGAGAAGGTTTAAAAGTACAAAGATTGAAATTTAATGGTATATCATTTACTGATGAGAGCCCTGTTGACAAAGAAAATTTAATTTAAAGAAGAAAAGTCTAAAATCAGAAGTTTATGGACTCAATTAAATTTTATTGAAGGTTTAATTGAATTTATAAAGGTTTTAATTGGAAGAAAAATTGATTTTAGAGTTAATTTGGGCTTTAATTGGAAGCAATTAAAGTTCTAGGGTCAAATCATAATTTTTTAGAGTTAATTTGGTCAAATCAAGGGCTTAATTGCATAAATATTGAAGTTTGATGGCCAATTAGGGACTTAATTGAAGAAATCCAAAACCAATGACTAAAATAGAAAACGCACGTAAATAAAGGGGCTGAATTAAAACTGGACCAGGGGCCCAATTGAAGAAATTAAAAGTTTATTGCTCAATTGAGGGTCAAATTGCACTAATTCGAGACCATGGACCAAAGTGAAAAAGGCGGCCAACTTCAGGGCCGCTGTTTGAATTTGACAGGAATATAATTTAATTGATTTTTACAATTAAAATTGTAATTAAGGACGCGATTGAACAAATCATAAATTTAGGACCAATGTGAACTCTGACACATTTTGCCGCCTTTTCATTTAAATGAAACGGCGTGTTTTTTTTCAAAATGGTGTCATTTCATGCACTGTTCCAAAAAAAAACCCAAAACGATGCCATTTTGACGGCACTGTAGGTCTTCTTCTTTCCCTGGACGCGCGAAACAGGGGAAGAAGAAGATTTTTCTTCCTTACTCTGTCACCGCCAGTGACTCCTTCAAAAAGATGCCGACTTGCCAACCACTTTCCACGTGTTGGACGGGTGGTGGAGAGGTGGCAGCACAGTGGCCGCCCCAGCCACGTCCCCCCTGTTTTTGCCTATAAAAAAGGGGAGGAGGACGAAAAAAACCAGGAGAGAGATGAAAAAAAAGAGAGACAGAACGAGAGAGAACAGAAGAGAGAGAAGAGAAATAAGAGAGGAGGCCGAAAGAAAAAGAAGAAAAAAGAAGCAAAGAAGAGAACAAAAAAAACTAAAAGGGAGAGAGAGAGAAGAAAAACAGCACCGCCGGCCACCGAGAACCACCAGCACCGCCGCATGTCGCCTCTAGTATGTGGCCAACGGTCACAGCCACCGCAAGTTAGCCCTTCTCCCCTTCTTCTTTCTCCTGCTTCTTCTCCGTTGCCAGCCTCCACTGTTCACGTAGCATGTGAACAGTGGAACGTACTGTTCATATGGGCTAGGCTGAGCACAGCCCATGTATTTGGGCCTAGTTCGGCCCAGCCCATGCAATTTGGCCTGATCCGGCCCATTTAAAAAGAAAACAAAAAAAAAGTATATTTTTAATATTTGTGATTTTCCCACCTTTTGATTTATGCCTTTTTTGCTTAATATCGGTTTGTATTTTATATCGTTAAAAATAAAAAATCTGGTATTAAAATACCTAGTTGTCGTCAAAACTTTCAAAAATACAAAAAAAAAAATTGAAAAAAGAGAAAAAATGTTTTTGTGCATACGGCCAAGTGTCTCAAAGCTAAAAAATCATATTGTATTTTTCATACACCAAAAAACAATGTTTTAGCATGCATTTTGGCTTTAATAACCAGTTTATTAAAGTCAAGAGAACATTGGCCAAAATTTCAAAAACAACAAAAAATTTATTTTGTTTTGTTTTAGTATCATGGATTACGAATTTATACGTAAAACATATTCCTGATATTAAAAAAGGTATTTCTTGTTGACAACATAGAACATTTAGGTTTTACCCATTAAGATAAGAATCTCTTTACAGAGGAAGACTTTTCTTAAATCTTCGATAGACAGGACTAACAATTAGAAACCACAATAAGACCTTAGATTTTATCAGACATTAAAACAATACAGCCTACCTTAGGTAGGGCGTAGTTGGGGTGCTAATACCTTCGCTTTACGCAACCAGTCTTCATACCTCATCTCTAAGACCAGTTAGAGTTCCTAGTGACCAGAATACTAAGTGGCGACTTCTAGTCTATATTTTACTGATAAAAGATTCTTGTCTCTACATATTTGCCAAGAATATATCATTTCATGTTTGTACGAATTAGCCACACATCTACTAGATGCAAAAATATATTTGAGTGGCAAAACCTCGGATTTTATATATATTTGAGTGCATTTCATCACCTAATATTTATAAACACTAACATGAATGACGTCAACTAACATGGAACATTTTGTAAGGACACATCGCAAAGAGTCTCATTTAAAATTATTGAGAAAAACAAAATTATATATAAAATTATAAACAAGCACTCGAACAAGCGGCTTGAAGTGCTTTTCAAAAAAAAAAAAATGAAAGGGTACAAAATAAAACATTGCAAAATGGGATGTCTAAAAATGTCGACATGACCTCCACATGATTCCGCTCTGTACTGTCGCTTTAGAACTCTGCGTAGGCAGTAGGCAGAGAACAAGCGATGGTCTAAAACAAAATGCATGTTGGGACCGCACTCGTAACAGATGCTCGTGGCGTGGTCCACTTAGCTTAGATTATCTTTTTCCTTGTCAATAGAAACGCCCATTGTAATCCTTTCCTTTATACATATATGTATATATTATGTTTTAACAAGTTTATTGAAGTAGTGCTCTCCATTAGATGCCTACTTATATTTTTTAATTTTTGTTGGGACTAGAGATTCCCACAAATTATTCTCTTTTTTCATAGTGCCTTTTTTTTATAAAAAAATTCAAAACTTTTTTTTTTTTTTAATTCTAGGCATGGATTTTACTAATTAAACCGCAAAACCCGAGGCGATTCAATATATCATCATCTTAATACTCATAAAAAAAAATATTATCTTGAATATTTTTAAAATCAAATCATGATTTTACAAGTCATCTAGATTATCTTTGATCTACTAAGTCAACTAGATTATATAGAGTCAGCTACCATACGAGTTAATTTTAAATACTTGCTAGATAAAAAGTCGGATCAGGAACTTTTAAAATTGACTTGTTGAACCTCGTTGTAACTTAATTTTTGACCTTCTATTTTCAAAAAAAAAATTCTTTTCAATAAATTTAGTTAATTTCAATCGTCTCGTTATTTTTATTTAATTTCTAAAATCATAAAAAATACAAAAATAAAAAAAATAAAAAAAATAGTTTTGGTTGAAATTAGTCCAATAATTGAGCTTCACATGCAAAAGTACAGTTTGATATTTTTTTAGTCATAATTGAGGGTTTAAATTGAAGAAAGAATTCAGAAAAATGCTTAAATTGATTTGATTTGGCTAAGAGTGAAAAATATTTGAAGTTCAATGATGATTTTAAAACAAATAGTCAAGTTAGAAATCAATGAAGGGCTTAATTGAAGAAGAAAATCAAAGTTGAGAGTTAGATTGATCAAAATTGTATAATTTTGAGAACCAATGATGAATTTGCAAAAATAGTTAAGTATGGAGGTCTAAATTGATTTAATTAAGGACACAATTGAAAAGACATGTGATTTAGGGTAAATCCCATTAAAATTAGAAAAATTCAAAAGTCAAGGACTATAATGAAAAGAAAGAGGTATTCCAAGGATCAATAGACTATTTATATAACCTCTTTCCAGTCCCATTTGTTTCATTCCAATCAATTCAGTCCAATTAATTTCATTTATTTATATTTTATTCCTATTGATTCAATTCAACCCAATTTAATCCAATGGTTTTGTCAAAATTAATTCAACTTGATCCCTAACTAATTCATGGTTCAGCTTCCTAATGGTCCAAAATCCTAGCTCATCATGACTACAATCAATTCTCCAGCAAATCAAGCCCAAATTAATTTTTTAAAATAAATTCATAAACTATTGCCTTCAATTGATTTCTTCAAATCAATTCCTAAAAGCTAGCCTACAATAAGAAATTCCAAAACTAATGCTCCCTCTCCATTTAAAACACAAACTAGAACGAATAAAAAAAGATACCAACCTCTTAGACCATAACCCAAGAAAAAATGGAGTCCTAGGATCAACCTTTATTCAAGAAGAAGAAAACAAAAAACAAAAACAAGAATATTAGAAATTTCTCTAGCCTCCCTTCCATCCAAACTTGTAGCAAAGAAACCAAATCAATCACCAAACAAAGTCATTACTTCCATACATACAAACTCATCCCAATGAAACCAAGCAATCTTTTTTTTATCTCTTCCACACCATCACATAATCTCTTCGGCTTTCATCTCTTCCCAACACTAGAAATTTTATAATCTCTCATTCATCAACAACTCAAAACAATATTCATCAAAACAAAAAATCATCTCTCCTTCATATCCATGCACGCTAAAATAGTTTTTCGTCCTAAAAACTCAGTCTTCTCCATTACCACCATTACGATGAAATTATTATTTTTCCTTTCAATGAAAAAAAAAAAAGCCTTTATGTTGGGGTAATTTTATCTTTTCTAATAGCTCATTACTTATTAAAAGATTATTAGTGGGTATGCAAGCCTTTTTCAAAAATCTTAAAGAGTTAAATAACTTGTTTATTCTTAAAATAAAAAAAACATTGTTAACCAAGACTTTTTTTTGTCTTTTCATTTCTTAGAAAGTGTTAAAAAATACATTTTCACCCTTAGAAACAAACAAACAAAAAAGGCATACATCTAGTAGCATTTTATTTTGTTCACAAAGGTTTATTCAAAAATAGACTCATAAAGAGCATTTTAGTCTTTTTTATATTCAATAATTAATTTTTTATTTAAAAAAATGACGACACATGCTCATCATGTGCCGGCACACCGGAGGCGTCTATGTATATTAGGCGACACATGCATCGTCTCCTGGTAGCTAATTTTGTCATTTCATCGTGTTGTTGAAAGTGACACTATATTCTCTTCCTCTTAGTACAACACGTGATGGCGGTTAATGGATGATTTTATTGCCAATGGTTGTTTCTCTTCTTTTTTCTCCTTCTTGTTCTCTCTCCTACCCAAAAAAGTGCATGTTTATCTTCTTTGTTTCCGGTATTTCATTTCTTATTCTTTTGATTTTTTATTTTTGTTCTTATTTTTTTTGTAAAAGTTTGGTTTGTTTTCAATTATAATTTTTCATATATTATTTTTTTGAAATCGGTCCTTATTTTTTTGTTTTTTTTTTCTTGGCTATTTTGTTTAAGTTTTATTGGTTTTCAATCTCATCCTCCAAACAAAGTTTATAGTGTATTATTTTTTTTCAACTTGGCCCTCATCTTTTGATTTGTTTCTCCTTTTGTTAAAATTATTTTTCATTTCAATTTAACCATCCAATCAAAAAAAATTATTGCCCTCTAATTTATTTTTTATTTTGATATTTACCCTTATTCTTTTAACTATAATTTGAAAAAAAATTGATTTTTCTTTCAGTTTCATCCTTCAGCGTTTGATTTGTTGAGACTACTGGGCTTCATAATTTTTTTTATTTATGGTGCTTCCGATCTAATAACCCAAATCACGGATTTAAAAAGTTAATACAGATTCATATTCTTTTTTTGGCTCATTCTCTTTTTTTTTTCATCATTCTATATTATTTATATATATATATATATATATATATATATATAAATGATTTTCTGGTTATCTTTAATTTATTTCCTATCGGTTTATCTTGTTCTCATGATTTAGTCACATGTTTTGCAACCCTCTTTGAATAAAGGTTTTTTTAAAAATAATTTATGTGTATTTAATTTTTGAAAATATTATTCTGATTCATCTGTAATTCTTTTTAATTTAATATAGATTAAATTTATTTTAAAAAATGAGAAAATTTTATTTTTAGATAATATTTCTAGTATGTTCAGCCAAGCATAATTTTTTTTCTTTTTATTTTATTCAATTAGTTTCATGTGTGTCTATTTTGTTATCTTTTATTAGTTTTAACAAATAAATTCTGTAAACATAACCGGATAAATATTTCATCTTATAAGATCAAATATCTTGATCTATATTTATTTTTTAATTTTTTTAGTTATTATTAATATTTTTTCATTTATTTACAAAAATAAATATTAATTTATTTAATTATATAATTTCATAAGTAATTTTCATTTTCATTTAATTTTAAAAAAAATTCTTAAAAAAATAATACAACCCTCGAAGACTGTTGGTAATATACAAAATAAAACAAACAATGAAATTCAACGGAGGCAATAATGAATGGCCCTACAACATTTGAATGTGGGACCCATCTTGTTGTAATAAACATAATTAGTGTTTTAAACTCGGATTGTCCCGGCAGGTTGACTCGGGAGCCGGCCGACCCGGGAACTAAACCGGTCCGGGTTTGTCAAAAGATTGATCAGACCAACGACCAGGTCAACCGACGGGTCAACCCGTGACCCAGACGAGGCCCGGTCAAGACCTTTTTTAAAAAAAATGTGGGATTTGAAGTCTATTAATATCTATATTCTATGTTCCCAAGAAAAAAATTATGTTTTTTCAATGTAGGATAAAAAGATTTTAATTTAAATACTTCCACTTAAAAGGATAATATAATATCTTTTTAATGTGGGATTTGAAACACATTAGTATATATACCCTATGTTCATAAGAAAAACACTATTTTTTTTTGAATGTGGGATTTGAAACTCATTAGTATATATACTCTATGTTCCCAAGAAAAAAGTTATGTTTTCCATTAATATATATACTCTATGTTCACAAGAAAAAAGCTATATTTTTTCAATGTGGGATAAAAAACTTTTTTGTTTAAATACTTCAATTTAAAAGCTTAACATAATATCTTTTTAATGTAGGATAAAAAAAACTTTTTAAAATATTATTTATAACCTACTTTAATTTTTTATATAAAATATTAAAACTTTAATTTTTTTTAATTTTTCCAGGTTGACCCGAGTCGACCCATGAAACCCGAGACTCGGCCTTTTGACTGAGTCAACCCTCCAAGCCGAGTTTAATAACTATAGACATAATATATAGTATTAGATTATTGTATGTATATATATATAAATGGTAAGAAGACGGAACGATTCTATAATTTTATAATATCAGAAAATTAACTCAATTTGTATCTTTGTTTTAATTTCTTCTAATATGTTTATAGAAATTTAATTATTTATAATTTATTTTTGTATTTATAACATTTTCTAATATATTCTTCTTTTAAGTACTTCGATCTAAATTGTTGGAAACACTTCCACATGAAAAACTTAAGTTAGACCTAATTTATTATAAAAAATATTTGAAAACATTGAATTAAAATTAAAATTTTTCTTCTTTATTTATTTTTTAATAAAGTAAATGGATTTAAATTTCTCCTATGTAAAAATATGATTAAATGATAAACTAGAGAATAATTCAATATCCATGAGAGCAGCCGGACTAGGTTAAGAGAAGGTGATGCAAGTGAATGCTAAAGATAATAATTAAATAAGAAATACATAATATTTTAAATGCGTAAAAAAATTGCAAGTGTGATTTAAATTCAAAAGTTTATTCTTTATAAAAATATTTATAATGAAATTTGTAAGAGGTTTACAAAATCTTAAATATGCTAAAAAAAATGAAAACACTATTTCAATTAGGAAATGAAAACAAAGACTTGAAATTATAAAGAAAAGAAATATAAATCTAAAATAAGCAAAAATTCTAGAATAAAAAAAGAAAAAATACAAATACTGTCAAAACCTAGGAGTCTTAACGAGATTTTTTATATCTATAAATTCGATGGTCCACGCAACAATTGTAGTCATTACTTTGCAAAATATAATCTCCAAAAATCTTATAAAAATTTAAACATAATTCAATAATCAAATAAAAAATTATAATCACCTATTATTTTATTTTATTATTTTATTTGGACACGAACATCAGATCTCTTTTTAAATCTTTATTTACCGTACTTATCTATAAATATATCTATTACATCATAATATAATCTGTTTAAAATAATTTTTTATTTAGTTTTGAAAGACTACTTCTCAAACGCATCTATTTTCGCATGCCCAACGACATCACGAAGTAGAGGACAAGTCCAACTCAACTGGAAAGCGACTTTGATTTGGACAGGATGCCTTTGTTTTTCACCTTCGCCTTCATCTTCCTCGTCATCTACGACGCCTCCATCTCAACACTCTTCTATTAGTATCTTATCCTTCTCTTATTTTCGATCGTAGGAGAATTATTTGATATACTGGAATTATACTCTTTCTCTTATAAAAATATAGGATTTATAATATTTTTCTAAGAGAAAATAGTAAAGTTTGTGTGCTGAATAATTCCTCTTCATGGTAGAGTAATTTATAACTTAGTTATTTATGATTTAGGACTTGTTTAGAAATGTAATTATAGTTGTTTTTTAAAGTATTTTTGTGTTGAAATACATTAAAATGATATTATTTTTATTTTTAAAATCAGCACATCAAAACGTTTCAGAACACATAAAAAAATTATTTTTTAATAAAACAAATTAAATTTTTAAAAAATATTGTTTGCTTTCATATAAGTTATTCATTAATCCTTATTGACTGTAATGACTCTGATTGTTGGTTCAAAAATTCTTATATATCAAGGCATTAAATCATCAAATTGTGGGATTTACACAAAAATGCTGCAAAGATTTGAAATTAATAATGGTTGTTCTCTCAAAAAAGGAAGAAGATCTATATGTGACCATACAAACAGGTATATTAGATATTGAAGTGTAGACAATGCTCTTTCCTTTGAAGAGCTAGGAGCCCAAATTGCAGGAAGAGAAAACATGAAATATATGAGAGAAATAAATAAAAGGATAGACAGAAAGAGAGGCTAATAAGAAAAATAAAAGAAGAATTTTGGGTTTTTAAAAAAGAAGATGGTAATTAACAATTATCCATGTAGGTCATTAACTTGTTATTTTTTAAATCAGGTTAATTAATTATTTTTGTTAATCTCAATGGTTTTTCAGTATATAAAGTGGATGTAAAAGTAGGTTTATTAGATAGTGTTTGATTACTATTCTAAGATAAAAAAAAATAAAAAAAAATTATCTTTAGAGACATGTTCTCACTATATTTCATGTTTTAAAAGTACCAAAATTCATTTTAAAATTGTTTCAAAGATAATTTTTTTTATTACCATTATTTCCTTGTTTTTTATCTAATAATAGTAACCAAACACTGCTTTATATATTCAATAAAAAAAATATATTGTTTTTCCATCCACTTATATTTAGAAGAAACTACATCATAATACTTCTACAAATATAACTTTTCTAGATGATGTATCTTCATTTTACCATTTGAGCATTAATTAGTTTTTGTTAAATCTAATATTTGAAATTTCTTTAATTTGAACCAAAGATTTAATAGAAAGAATCCCAACTTTTAACCATGATTTGTGCCTTTAAAATATTGTTACTTAGAACAAATTCAAAAGTTGACAAGATTTAGATAACATTTGATTATTATCTCAAGGAAAAAAATTATTTGATTGTAGAGACCATCTCTATCTCAAAAATAATGTTTAGAAAACCATTTTCATCTTTTTTAAAAGGAGAGATAGAGGGGTGTAGACGGTGCAAAACCAAGTTAATTTATTTTTCCAATAAATATCCTTTTAAACATTTCATAATTTCAATCTTTTTTTCTTCGTTTACTAAATTTCAAATATGTTTCCTCTCTCTCTCATATACATCAATACTTTAATTTTTAAATATACTTTTTAAGAATGCAATTGTATTAAAAGTTTGGTTTTTTTATTTAATCAAATTAATATAAAAAATCAATTACATAAAACAAATAAATAACTTTATGATAATAATAATAAAAAAAGTGTATTTATGATGAAATAATTATCTTGTGTTCTCAAATATGTTAAATTTTAACTTTGTATTGGTGAAAATATTTTATTTTATATATCATTGGTTTATTTATTTTATTATTAAATATATTAAAAAATAATTTAATGAAGGAGTAAATCATAATTTAATTATATTATCATGTTAAAAATGGATTATGTTTTTTAAGACTATTACAAATCTTCTTACAACATAATTTTGATGAGTTGAGAAATTACTATTTTAAGTTAGTTAATAAAAAAGTAATATTTGTTATAAACTAAAGTGACAATAATAATGTTTATTTATTGTTTGGAACATTTTAAATTTGATGATAAATATAAAGAGTAAAATAAATTTTTCTACAATTTATTTTGTCTTGTCTCTAGTCAATTAAATATAATACATAAATATTACTTCTGTAATATATAAGACTATCAAACAAAACTTTGTCTTCATCTTTTGTTGTGTAATATCGTTGGTGCCCGTGACGATTTTTTTTTTTTTTTTGCATTAAACATAATATTTAGGTATAACAAGTCTAACTTAAAAAAAATAATACTACGTGACGTGACTTAGGTCATAAATCTTATTAGATTGAACAAGCTAATTTTATTTTAATTAAATAAAAAAAATATTAAAACAAAAGAAAACAATAATAGATAGATCAAGTTTAAAAACAAAAGTGATTAGGATAACCTGGGAAAACAATATATGTTTTAAAAAAGTAAAAACAATATATCTTAATTCACGGGTCATTAAATATAAAATAATGAAATGCGGTAGAAAATGACAAAAAAAATTGGAATTGGTCAACCCAAGTTAGCATGACAAACCTATACTAATAGTAATTAGGGTTGAGCCATCATGGGATATCCCGCCAAACCTACGACCTAAATTATGAGATTTAAAAAACCCATTAAAAAAAAAAAGAGAATTAGAAAGCTTTTTTTTAAATAAAAAATATTAACTTTTTTAAACTTGTGATCGAGTCATTACCTAAAACACTCTATCTCAAAAAACTATGAAGTTCAATTTCTAATCAATCAAATATTAAAAGATAAAATTGAAAAAATAATTTTAATTATATAAAAGAATTCAAAAAAATACGAATAAAAGAATAAGGATAAAAATTAATAATTTTATTTTTTATTGAAGGTTAAAATTGAAAAGACAAATCAATTTAGCTAAAAGGCCCAAAGAAATCAAAAGAATAGGAACCAAAATTTATATAAAAAAAATTTGTTGAAGAGTGAAATTGAAAAGAATAATAACTTTTATAAAGGACCAGGAAAAATAATTAGAAATCAAAACAAGGACCAAATTGAAAAACTTAGTACCATCAATTTGGATTGAAAGATGAAATTAAAACCAATAAAACTTTTATAAAATGAGCAAGAATAAAATAGAAAGAAAAGGAATAAAAATAAAATTAGAAAATATAATATTTGACAAATTGAAATTGAATGATGAAATCAAAAACAAATTAAACGTTAAAAAAAAGTCAAGAACAAAAATTTTAAAAAAATATAATCAACAACAAAGATGATCAAGTTGTAATTTTTGGAGGAGGAGATAGGAAAAAAAAAAAATCTTCCAGTAACAAACTAGACCACCATTGCCGACATGTGCTGCTCCATATGGACAAGAACACAACGTCGCTTCTAATAACATGGTAAAAATGTATTTTTGGATTCTAAGAGGCGCTACAAGCACCGTCGAAAGTGCTTAAGCGCCACCTGCGCACCGCTTAGTGGTGTACACGTGCTTGATTGATTTTTGGAATATATATATATATATATATATATATATATATATATATATATATATATATATATAGTCGCCCATAAGCTAACATGATAATAACAGGAAAAAAAATGTTGTGAAAAGAAGAGAATGCCTATTGACTCTAATTTTAAAAATTTTGTTTTCAAGGGTATTTTGATCATTTAATTATGCTTTTTAATTATTTATATATATTAGGTCAACTATCAAATTGTCCCTCGTTTGATATTATAATAAAAAAAACCATTGCGAAAATATAAAAATGCATGTTGACACCAATTTTAATATTTTTGTTTCTAATGGTATTTTTATCGTTTTACTATGCAATTAAGATGCGAAAAGATTTATTTGTTCCTGGTCAATTTGATAATAACTAATGAGTCATGTTAAAAAACTTTAATATTCTTGATAGCTAGTGTTAAGTTTTTTTAATGAAGAAACAAAATTATCATTATATTATTTCAATGGACATTGTAAATGAATATGAAGTTATAATATTTTTCCAAAGGCCTTTTAGCTTTTATAAATAGTTTTTTTATATCAATTGTTTGATTTTGTTTTATAACAAGATAATAACCAAACCAAGGTTGTCAATTCCATTTTGGTTAGTATTTTGTTTTATTTTTTTATTATTGAAATGATACATTTTGGTTTCAAAGTATTTGTGTGTGTGTAAAACTCAAATTATTAATTCAACATAAATAATTTTAATTTAAATCTAGAGATAAATTAACTTAAAATTATACAATTTAAATTCCAAACATAATGTCAAGTATTTAAACATAATTTCAAAATTTAAACATTCTTATTTAATAACTACTAGATCATTAGCTTGTGCTATGCTGCCAGTAAAATCAATTTTTTTAATATAAAAAAAATCTAGATGTAGCTAATATTTTTCTATTATAAAAAAAACTTGAATTGTGTAAGGGTTGACTTGATATGATCTGATCGACTCTATGGGTCCAAAAACAACCTGTACAACTAGTAAAAATATCTTTTTAAAAAAACTTTGTGATGATAATATATTGAATTAAACCAGGTCAACCCAGATTAACCTTTCAAATCCATGATCCAAATCATGAAAACATGATAACCCCATATAAAACAAATAAAAACAAATTATAAAATTCAATTCCTAATATATTCATTGTTGAATAATAAAATTAAAAAAAATCAATATAAACAAAGGATACAATAAAACGATCTAAGTCTACTCGGGTTAATTTATAAAATTTATGATCTGGATAATAAAATTGAGATAACTTAATAGAAAATAAATCGAAACAAATAACAAAACTTCATTCATAATCGATCAAATATTGAAGATGTTGAATAATAAAATTTTAAAAAAAATAAAAAGAAAAAACATAGATTTAAAATAAAAAAAATTATTCACGGGACAAAACAAATGAAATGAAACTGCAAGGATAGAGTTTTGACAAGAAATTCAGAATATTTAAAATGAAATAAAATTTATTTCAAGATTGTTTTTATTTTCTAAAATAATACAAGATATAATGGTTTTTTTAGGCGTAAGAGTATAGAATTCACAACCTTGAATCAAACAGTAGCTTATTGGACAAAGGAGGAGGGGCAAACATGTAAGTACAAAATCGCACCGTGCCTGTCTCTGGACTCTTATAATCCCATCGAACTCTGCACAGAAAGAAGAATTTCTTTCAGATTTTCATTTCTCCTTCTTCTCCACTGTCTCACGGAGCTCTCGTTCTCCTCCCCTAAAACAGAAAACCCATCAGATCGTTTCTTCTCCTTCTTCACTCTCTGTCACCACCTCACCTTCTGAAAAACACCCCGAACCTCTCTCTCTCTCTATATATATATATATATATACATACATATACATAGATATATCTACCACTCTCTCTCCTTCTGAAGCAAAACTTCCTTCTTCTGAGTGATGGGTGTGAGCTGCTCCCGGTGCTCCCACACTTCCCACATCACAGAAATCATCATCACCAGTTTCTTTCGCCACAAATCGTAAGACTGATATATAAAGACAAGAAAAAAAGAGAGATCATTCAGTTCGTGAATCTGGGTCTTTCGTTTTTTCTTTTTTTGACCAGATATATAAGCATATAGCTGTGATGGCAGCTTGATCAAATCTGTATCAGCAGGAAACAGTTTTACAAAAGCATGGCTGGTGGTACCGGTTGTTCTAATTCCAATTTGTCTGTTTTGCTTCAAAGCCAAAGAGGCCCATGTGCTGCTTCTCAACCTCTTGAATCTTTTTTCCTTTCTGGCTCTTCTCCTTCTTTTCTTGGTATTCTTTCTAACCCTCTCTATCTCTTTTTCCTGCTGATCTATCTCTTTTTCCTGCTGAGTTGTTTTCAATGGAAAAATCATCACACAATTAGTGAAGTAAAAAAATCTGGTCTTTTGAACCATCCCGTCTACACTTTGTAATTTGATTATTGGTTTTCTTTATCTAGCATAATTTTGTATCTGCTCAAATTATCAATTCAGATTTCTCTAATTTATCTCCTATATACATATATTCAATGGAACCTTTCTTCTTCTTCTTCTTCTTCTTCTTCTTTTTCCTGAGAAATTATCAGGGAAGGACACATTCAACCATGTGTCGCAATTATTCAATATCGATCAATAAGAGCGAAATGAAAACAACCAAACCTAGTAAGATCGAAAACAAGTGATACTGCCGCAGAAATGATTGCTAATTGGTGTATGTTGTTATTGTGATTGATTGAAATACGATCTTCTAATTATCGTGTGTCAATAATTTAGGTTCAAGATCCATGATGAGTTTTGAAGATGTTCATCAAGCAACCGGATCAACCAGGCCTTTTTTCCGCTCGTTTGATCACGAAGACAATGGAGACGATGATCTGGATGAATATTTTCATCAACCTGAAAAGAAGAGGAGACTTACTGTTGATCAAGTTCAGTTTCTTGAAAAGAGTTTTGAGCTTGAGAACAAGCTTGAACCTGAAAGGAAAGTCCAGCTTGCAAAGGATCTTGGCCTGCAGCCGCGTCAGGTTGCCATATGGTTTCAAAACCGCCGAGCAAGATGGAAGACTAAACAGCTGGAAAAGGATTATGACGTTTTGCAATCTAGCTACAATAGCCTCAAGGCTGACTGTGACAACCTCCTCAAGGAGAAGGAGAAACTAAAAGCTGAGGTAAATAAACACCATCCTTTTTTTAGAGAATTCAACAACCTTGCTGCCATACGTATCTCTAGTATAGAAGGGAAATACGATCGAGCAATGGTTTTTAATTGTTTTCAGGTTAATCTTCTCACCGACAAGTTGTTCCTCAAAGAGAAAGAGAAGGGAAGCTCGGAATTGTCTGATAAGGGATGCATTATCGCAAGAGCCACCTAAGAGGGCCATAGCTGATTCAGCTTCCGAGGGTGAAGTGTCGAAAATCTCAACAGTGGCCTGTAAGCAGGAAGATATCAGCTCAGCCAAAAGCGACATATTTGATTCAGACAGCCCACATTACGCTGACGGGGTGCATTCTTCACTCTTAGAGGCAGGAGATTCCTCATATGTTTTCGAACCCGACCAATCAGATTTGTCACAAGATGAAGAAGATAACTTTAGCAAGAGCTTGTTGCCTCCATACGTCTTTCCGAAGCTTGAAGATGACGATTACTCTGACCCGCCTGCAAGTTTTGAAGATCATGCGTTTTGGTCCTGCTGGTCATACTAAGTTACACTTGGTATATATCGTCGTTTGTTATTCTTCTTGTTTACTTACAGCTTCTTATGCATTAAAGCAATAAATCCACTCACGGCGCCCCAGCCCAGATCTGTGGTGCTGGGGTGGGTTCTCCGGGTTGTAGTTGGAAATGATGATGATCTTTGCCCCGTTTGTAATCCTGGCTGTGTCTGGGGTCCTTTGTTTTTTTCCTTTTTTTTCCCCTAAACTAGATGGAACTTTCAGAACCTGCTGTAACTAAATTTCCTTAAAAAGCTTGTATGGGAAGGTAATGCATCTCTTGTATTCGAAAACTGTTCCTTGATTTCCACGCTTAGCTCGTTGATTAATCCACTCCTGGTGACCTTACAGAATTTAAATGTGTTGTGTTCATGTTCAAGTCAGCAGTGAGACTTGATTCTCTTTAATTGGCAAGATTTTTATTTTTATTTTGTTCTGTTCTCTTTTGGATATAAATCTTATGCACAAAAAGATATGAACAGATTTCAAAAAACAAATCAAATCTGTCAGTGGATACGGTACCTGTTCCCCGTCCTGAACTCTGCTTATCCTGTTCCCGCGAGACTATAAATCTTAGTTATTGCCGCATCACGAGATCATGTTTAAGGAATTATATATTTATATATTGTGTTTATGAAAAAAAAAAAAATATTTTTTAAATTAATATTGTTTTATTATTTTTAAATTATTTTGATATGTTAATATTTAAAATAATTTTTAAAAAATAAAAAATATATTATTTTAATATTTTTTTGAATGAAAAACATTTTGAAAAACAATTATTTTCAATTAAGTGTCTTGATGCTTCATAATCTTTAAAATGTTTTTCAAGTTTGGTATATATATATATATATATATATATATATTATGTTTTTAAAGTGTGGTAAATAATTTTTTTTTATTTAAAAATATTCATGTGTGGTATTTAAAGTATTTTTTATTTAAAAATTTATTAAAATAATATTTTTTATATATATCATTGTATTAAAATAATTTAAAAATATAAAAAATAATTTGAAGTAAATAAATAATAATAATTTTTTTCAAAAATATTTTGAAAAATATTTTAAAATGTTTTAGCTTGGATGATTGAGCAATTATAAACGGGTGTTTTTTATATATTTTTAGATCGTTTTGATGTACTAATATAAAAATTAATTTTTTAAAATAAAAAAAATATTATTTTAATATATTTTTAAATAAAATATATATTTTTAAAAATAACCTTTAAAACACTCCGAAGTGATGGATACCGTTGGAAAACGAATGGAAATTATTTACCTTTAGGCTTTACCCATAAAATGACAAAATGGAAGAAATCGAATTCTTTCCATTTTATTATTAATTTTAATTTAGAGATTTAAACCATTAATAAAAAGTACATTAATTGTTAGCTCAACATTCTTCAAGTAAGTTTTAAATAGCCAGGGCTGTGGGCATGGAGGGAGAAAATAAGGGCACGTGGATTTGGGACTACTTACACGAGTGTTGGTCTAAATAGCTTGTCCCACCTTTGCCATTAGCACGTGTCAATTGCCCAATCTTTCTAGTCAGAGAAAAAGGACGTTAAAGATTGGGTCATGAGAGTAGTTGAGGGAAAAGTAACCTATATGGTATAATTTCGTAAATTCGGAGCATCTTTATTTGAGAATCAGTAACGGAAAAGTTTCTGTAGAGAGTAGTTGCGTAGAGGTCTCAGTTTCATGGAAGAGAATTTCTTGCCACCTCATTAAGAAATTCAACATCACTCTTAAGAGATCCACGTCACTCAACAATATTTTATTTTATTTATTTATTTATCCACGCTTATCGTCGAGCTGAGCACCTTAAAATTTGATACCAGCTAAAGCCGAATCCATAGAAAGCGAGACTTATCTTCAAATTCCTTGAGAGGAAGGAATTAGTGCGCACGTGTTTTACTACTATTTTCGGACCGACTAATTCATATTTTAATATATAAAAGATGCATTTCGTTTTAACTATCTGAAAGTATATTCTTTACGTGATTTTAATTTTCTTTGTTTATTAATATTGATAGCCACAAAATATAGGGTATAAATTTTCTTCGGAGAAAAAAAAGAAAAAAAAATATATATATGTATGTATGTATATTATTAATATAGATATTCAAATCAATTTATGTATAACATAATTAATTCTATAAATTTTAAAATTAATAATCATTTAAATTTTTAATGGATATTATATTAACAAATTGAATATGAGATCAGGGAGCAATATGGAAAACGGGTTAATGGGTTTCCTATGCAACTTGTTTTCTTTAAAGTTACAAGTGACAGCAAGGAGTTGGCAGATTTTGGACGTCAACTTCTTTGTTTGGAAACGTCAAAGCATTGGTGCTTGTTCCACTTGCTTTTGTTTTATTAAATTGTATATAAACAGCAGTCCAATCAGATAAATTTATTTACTTCTGTTGTTTAATGTCAATTTGGCATGGGTACACTACAACAGATTGCACTTATTAATTCTATATTACAGAGTGAAAAAACAAATAAAAAAAACAATATTTTAAAACCAAATCTCAAAACAATATCGAAAGCTTTCAGATGGCCAGGTGTATTTGTTATATTCTCTCGAAGAGCGGGGCCCCCTTCCAGGCTTCCTACCGACCATCTACGACCCCCACCGGTGGCCTTTCGACAGATTCCATCCACATGTACGGTTGTGATGCCGTTGAGCAGGAGCATCACTATCAAAGACAGCGTCCACTAAGCAACAACCCCATTTGGCATTTGGAACCGTCCCTCTGCTGGACCCCACATACGTGGACATCTTGGGGACACGTGGCGTGTGATCTCCTGATTAGATTGGCTGATGATCAGGGTCAGAAGAATAAAGGAACCCACCACTGATATTTTTTTGTAAAGTTTTGTTCGGCAGGTAATTTTAAGGATTTTTCAGGTAATTAAAGGCTTTTTTTATATTTTATTTAGTGCAAAAATCAAGGTTAATGCTTGAGAGTTTTAATAAGCCTACATGAGTATATAAAATTGATATAAATAATGAATAATGTAACTTTAAAATAATTAAAAAAAAAACTTTGTATTAATTAACATGTAAACTATTTTTAATATAAGAAAAAAAACACCGATCTCCAGGCACGTTACAGCAATAGTACAATACAGATAAGCAGGGAGTGCCTGGAGGGATGTATGTGAAGTGGGACCCTTGGGTTAATGGGGGCAGAGAGAGAGGAGAAGCGTCCATGACAGTGACAGCACGCATCTGTCTATGGTTTTTTCTTTTTTAATGTGCTAAAAATTTGTGATAATAGTTATTTTTAAATTGTTTTTATTTTAAAATATATTAAATTATTTTTTATTATTTTTTAAAAATTATTTTTTATATTAGTATATCAAAATAATATAAAAATATTAAAAATATATTAATTTTAAATAAAAAAAATTAATTTTTTTCAAAAACAATTCTAAAATGTAAAATAAAACACTCCTAAAGCTGCACGATACATTACTGCTCCTCCTTTTCTGGGGGGGCCACACCACACGTGCCTACCACGTGTTGCTGTCTCATTGTGTGTGACGATTTCAGACTTGTGAATAAAAAAAAAATATCGAATAAAAAAGTTACTTACTCGCCGGTGATCCATGAATGAGTCTACACTACTCCGTCCCGTTGTGTTGTGTTTCGGATGGAGATGGTAATTCAACAATTCATTTCATTTTAGTAAGTCATTTGCTTAGAAATAAAAAGGTTTAAAATAAAAATGAAGGAACCTAATACAAATTAAATAATTTCTTCTTGTTTAGGTACATTTTTAAACACGATCCAACAAAATCAAGGCAATAACACTCAATATTTTAAAGTAAGAAAAATGAGAAAAAAAATAACCTAAAAAAATAAAAAGAGAGAGTATTCAAGAAATTTATAAATTATTTTGTTCTTTATAAGTTTTGGGAATTAAAATGTTAATTACTCAATGGCTTGTTTTTGAGTTATTCTCCAAAATTTATCTTTTTTTCTTTTAAAATAAAAAAATAATAAAAAGAAGATTACTAATTTGAAAAAAAGCAGGCTGAGGAGAATTTCAAATATATATAAAAAAATCAAATTGTAATTTTGGATAGAATTAAAAACTTAATCGTATCTTATTATACCCAAGACTAGAGAGACAATATAGATTCAATGTCAAATTAAATAATTATTGGAAAATTTTCATTTAATCATGAGCCACATTATAAGTTTAATTATGTTTGATAATTAATTTGGGTTAAATTAAAGTATTTAATTAAGTACAAAGACTTAATTATACTTTAAATAGATCAAATTAATTTTATTATGAACTTAATTGGTGAAAAATTAAGTATGGTAACCCATTTTTGGTTTAATTGAGAATATTGAAATTTTAGTGAACAAAATTTAATTGGTTCAAACAAGAGGTAAAATTATAAAAAATTCAAAGTTTAAGGTAAATTAAAGAGTTAAATTGAAGAAATTCACAATCAAGAATCTTTTTGAAAAAAACACCTGATTCTAGGGATTTAATTTGACTGAAGTGGTTGAGAATGATGTGCACATGATGGTATCTATATGAAAGAAATATTTTTTTTATGCTTGGTAAAGAGAAAAGAATTATACATTCTTAGGTTTTAGAAAAGTGTGAAGAGAAAGTTCCTACTAAAAGTTATGATGGATCGAGGTCATTCTATAAAGTTAATGGGTAAATTTGACTTATGACAATTGTACATAGGCATTAGTTGGGTTTTTTGAATCAATTGAAATTTAAGGTTGTTTTTCGATTCTGGTCATGTGTAGTTGGTAAAATCTTAGCCAATGGTTATTTTTGTTTTTTGTTTCACAAGATTTGCAAGTCAATAGAGTTAATAAATCTTTAAGAGGCTAAAAATTCACCAAGATGGAGATTTATTAGTGACTTGGCTCATTTTTATTCCTTTAAATAATGTCCAAGTAAATAAAATGAGCACCAATAAAATTCATCATTATATTTTTTAGATTTTATTTTTTTATTGTAAGTGATTAAATATTTATATTAAATATTTTATATATATTAGATAAACTTGAAAAAAAATTAATTTATTAATAAATTATTTTCCAGTTCATTTTCCATAATACAAACAAACACTGGAAAGTGTTTTCCAGTTCATTTTTCATAGCACTACCAAACATCGGAAAATACTTTCTCGGAATTCACTTTCCCAGGAATTCACTTTCCTGCAAACAAACGGAGCCTAGAAAGAGTGGAGTAGCCTCCAAGCTTTGTAGATTTGTTCACTAAGATTGTTCATTCTTTGCACACCAAGTGTTTTTACTATTATAAATGGATAGTTTTAAGATATAAAAAGCTCAAAGGTTAAGATGTTTTATTTGAGTGTTATGGTTGGTGGTGTACAAATGAATTTGGGATTGAATTTTGAATATAAAAATTACTATCATATTCTTGTACTAATTTGTCTCATAAAAAGGAATAGTTCTCATGTTGCTGTGGATGTAAGCAAAATATTACCAAACTATGATAAATCTTGTAAACTCTTTAATCATCTTTGTTATTTTTCTTTTCAAGGAATTGGATTGTTAGTGATAGCTTGCGTTGAATTTTAGTCCAAAATTCCCTAACATTATATCATAAAATAAATTTCTTACATAAAACCATAGCAATTATTAAATAAACCCTAAAATTTCTATTTATAAATTAAATTGAAAAATATAATTACAAAATATTTAAGTGTGTTTAAGAAAGACAATAAATTTATATTTTAAAGTTTGTAAATATGTATAAATCCTTTTTACAAATAAAAATATTGGATAAGATGATGAAGTGGATGAACACTTTATTGCCTTCACACTAGATCTTGGTAAAACCATAGTTGTAAAAGGGCACAATGAGTTAATTTGTTGATCCACTAACATAAGACATGAACCATGCGGAATTTATTATAAAATTATCCATGTAGTTAACTGGATTAAACTTAGAAAACTCAGTAGGTCAACTCGTGATTTTAATAACCCGATCAAAACTCATGTAAGATCTAGTTAATTTTTTTAAAAAATGATATTATTTCATTTTTTTTTATCCAAAACAATGTTATTTTAAATAAAAATTATTAAAAAAAAACAATTGATTTAATCCGTTATCCAAGCCAAAACTACAATTAACACCAATTCATGATTATTTTTTGATTTGCCAAAAAAAATCAAATAAAAACCCAACTTAATCAAGTCAGATGACAACGAGGCTAGGATTGCTAGGATTATTCTCAATCAAGCTAGATTTCAAAAAAAATAATTTATGATTATTCTGATGGCTAGGATTGCCTTCTTGGTTGTAGGCCGTAGGGAGAGGGTCTTTCATAGCCGTATGTACTTATTATTATCTTTTCCTTTTAAATTCAAGATTAGCAATTTTCATGAATATGTCATGGTATTGTGAGCTTATACTGTTATTATTTTTATTATTTTTAGTAATGTTCTTCTAATTTCTCAAAAAGTTGAATAATTCGAAATGTTATCCAACAAAATCTGCAGCAAGTGGTAGTTTTTGACCTCCGATCATCCGACAATCTATTATAGCCATGTGTTGACAATCATTTAGCAGTGGCTCTGGTGGGCACATGTCATGTTTGCTAGGTTAGAATTGATTGTGAAGGGTCATCAAGAGTCAGACAACCATTTTAAAGGTAGATGAATCAAGGTTGTTAATTTCGTTTTGTTTTGCCTGAAATGGCCAAAACATTTCATACCAATTCAAAAAAAAAAAACAAAACGAAATAAATTTCATTTCATTTTAAATCTCGGCCCGTTCTGGAATTTTTGGTCAAATTCCGGCCGAAACGTTCCGGTTTCATTCTACATGTTCCGTTTCGGCCAAAAAACCATTGAATCAAATTGAACCTTGCTCAATTTCATTAATTAAACCACCCGATTATAAAAACTTTTTTTTTATTATTTTCAATAGCAATGATATTAATAATAATATTGAAATTTATTATTACTATTTTCATTAACAATGATATTAATTTTTTAAAATTAGTTTTATCACTAATATATATGGTTTATATTACTTTAAGTTAAAGATCTATTTAAACTTTACTATTTAAAAATATTTTAAATTTTAAAATTATATTTGTTTGGCATGTTTGTATTGCATAATTTATAATTAATTTATCTTGAATTTGAATTATGTTTGTGGAATATATATATGAACAGTACAACCCTGAAACGGCACGCCGAAACACGTCGAAACTGAAACATTTCGTTCCAATTGAAAAAACGAAATACCTACCGAAACGGAATTGACAACCTTGAGATAAATCTATTTATAACTTGTTATGTGCATGTGTGCATTACTGCATAATAATCAAATTTAGAAAAAAAGTTCAATAATACATTTCTACAAAGCAAAACTATTTAATATGCAAGAATTTTTTTAGCATAGGGGTTTAAAAATATAATGATGATTGTTTTTCATTAAAAAATACATTATAATAATTTATTTTTTTATTTTTTAATATTAACATATCAAAACAATTCAAAAATATTAAAAAATTAATTTTAAACAAAAAAATTTTCAAATTTTGCCCGAACTCCATTGAAAAGTAATAATAAACAGGGTAATAGTTGTAGTTATTTCTCTTCTTCTTTTTGCTCTTTACATTTATTTTTACATTTTTTCTCAAAACAACAGAAAAATGAATTTAGAAATTTTTGAAAGTCGTATTGTGACAACAAATATTAGCACACCTAGTAAAATTAGAGGGAAATTAAAATGGATTGCTTTTTATACAATAACGACAAGCATTCAACTAAAATGGGCATGCAAGGAATGAATATAACAAGAAGGAATCTTCTATTTTTAAGATCAAGACTGCGTTTTACATGTTATCAACTTCAATTGGGTATAGTTTTGATCCAATGATGGAACTTTTCTTTTGTTATTTAGTAGGGGCCAAAGGGCTATAGAACTTAATGGGAAGGAATGCTGACATACACAAATCTTAGGGAAATGTCTGTGTGCTGACAATTTCTAACAAGCAGTTCATTGTAAACTATGCTCTTGTTAGCTTAAAAAGAAAGCAATTAATTATATGCTTCGTTGTGTAATCCATTACCATTGTAAGAGCTAATCTCCCAATTTTTTTCCCATTTGATCTTTCTCAGAAGGTGTTCTGATAGCTGTTCTGATGTTGCTTACTACACGCTCTTGTGTCAATCTTTGACATCAAGAAGCTGGAGCTTGAGGTCGTAAGGGTGTAGTGCTCTCTTCTCGAGAATTGATTTTGCTGATAAAGATCATCAATCACCTCGAATCTTACTGAAGTTGAACATACGGAGATTAAAATTTGAGGTTGTCCTTCAAATAGCACACAATCTCTTGCTGTAAAATTTGACGAAGACAGAAGAAATCGAGGAGTGTAAGTCATCAGCTACCAGCAAATTAAGAACTAGGAATCGATACTTGCATCGGCATATTGATTTATGACGGATATTTTCTCAAGTCAGAAATATTACTGCTGTAAACGCCTCTAAGAAGATTGCGATGATAAAACCTTCAAGCTATAATCTACTTTAAAATATCCTTCAAACTAAGGCACGGTATTTCAGTGCAGCCAATCTTAAGCATAGCTCTCCAAGAGATGGCAAATTTATGTTGCTTTAATAGCCAGGAGAAAATAGCAAAGAGATGAAAGTTTTGAATCTCAAGAGTAAGAGTGATTGTAAGAGTAATCGCAGTATTTTCAAACACCCTTTTCTCTCTGTTTCCTTTGTTTTCTTTCCTGGATTTTATACAAGAACACGGTGTTTGAGCCTCGAGGAAGAGTAGTAAAGAGATGAACTTACAATCAAACAAAGGATGATGCAACCAGAAGCACCAGGGAACAAAGCATACCAAAAATTCAAGTGGTGAAACCTAGCTCCATCAATGAACAAAAGTGGCAAACTTGCAGCTGTAATCAATTTGTATTACTTGCATTTTAGTATCAGGCAAAGGAATGAAAACTTGGTCCATGAAAAAAAACAATGGAGTTTATACTCTACCTGGTGGATGGGTGGAGCGTGTATAGACCATGAAAGCAATGGAAGCAGCAAGGGCAGCACTTCTAGCTAGCCAACTGGGCCCAAATAGCGAGAATGCAATAACACCAATGGCTGCGCAACCTATCTGAGCCATGAACATATTATACTTCTGCAAGTTGTAGAGGAGCAAGTGAATTAGATATTTTCATTTCAAGACATAAAACCCTGCCATTCACAGCAGTTACAAAGCCAACACTACAAAATCTTCGATGGAAAGAAAAGAGATAGATATCTTAATGGCTAGGCTACTTTCTGGCTTTAATCTGATTCTATAGATAAAGAAAAGAAGATTTATTTTATAAGTATTTCTAGAATCTTTTGGAAAATTGAAGAATTTGCCAAGAACACAACTTAAACATGACTCCTCCAAAATTGATAGCAAAGCACAATCTTGGACAAGTAAAAAATGGAGCTTTTGTTGGTGAAGCTTTTTGGTGATCTTAAAGCTCAATCACAAACTTCCTTAATCATCTTAAGCAGAGTAATTTAGAATATTGTCACTCGAACTCCCTACATTCATTCAATATAGTTTAGGGTTGCAAAATTTCTGCTCAGGAAAAATAAGACACATGTAGTAGAAATTAGCAGCATTATGAGGAACAAACAAAACAGACCCGTGCACCAGGGGATGAGGGAGTGACAAATAGAACTGCAGAAACAGCTCCTAAGGGTGCAATTGTCATTGAAATCCCTTTTGGCGCCAGTATTTGGTCCATCTTTCCAAATATCGCCATTGCTGCAAAAGCCCCTGTTCAAGCTCACACAGACACGTACATTTTTAGAAACAAGATGAAGCATTGGCAGATGACATGTGCGAAATGGGCAAAAACCTAAATAGTTATTAGCATGTCCGGTAGGCTAAAGAAGAAAAGGAAAGAGGTGTTAGCGAGTGACCTGCAGAGGGCCAAAAGATATCACTGAAAGACGGTGAAGACGCAGGGGTGTTGTCAGGTTTCCAGGAATCCCAAAGTGGTGCAGACACATTGCTTGATGCCACAACCCCATGTTTAGTCCTTGTGATTTTGGTACTAAAAGGACTCAAACCAGGAGATAACCTCTCTAAATTAATCTTGTTGCCGCTGCTTTGAATAAAGGGAGAGAGAGATGAAGAACACAAACTCAAAGCTGTTGATGGTACTGGTAATGTTGGTGGCATACAAGCATTATGATGATGATGATGATGACTAGCCCTGACCTGCATTCCCATCTGTTTTAGTGCTATGTTGCTTGGATTAGATGATGGGTTCTCTCAACGATTACCTTAATATATCGATACTGTTCCTTTTTTATTATTTTTCAGGAGCCGGACGCTGCCCGTTGAGATATTAGGCTTTTGGGTTCATCCAAAAGGCATCGAATTGGATAAGGGGCGGGCCGCGGCCATCCAGCTACTTGAGATTTTATATATCCCATCAAAAGAAACTACAACTACTTGAGATTTTATATATATATATATATATACTTGGATAAGTAGTTTCTTTTGATCGGATGATTGAATTGGAATTATATTTAAATCTTTGTGCGATGTCATTCCATATAATTAATTAAGGGGTAATTATAATTTATTCTCTGAGAAATTACTAATTAAATTATTTCTTAGAAAATATTAAAAAATAATATAAATTATATTTTAAAATTTTATTTAATAATTTAAATTTTTAAGTTGAATTAATTCTTTGACACGGTATTAAAATTTTAAAGAGTAGGTGATCATGAGTTCGAATCTTATTATTTTTATTTATTTGATAAAAATTAAGTATAAAATAGTATGAATATATATATTTTGAAACCTAAAAGATTTTTAATTTATGATTGTATTAAAAAATTATATTAATATAAAAATTATATTTTTAAAAATATGAATTTTGTTGTTGTAAAATCTATTTAAATACACTTTATCGAGGGACAAAAAAACCAACGTTTAGCACAGGAAATGGTCATTAACAAAGAAGAGGGATATTACAAGAAACGTCAGGGGGAACATTTTTTTTTGTTTTTTTGTTTTAAAATTGTTTTTTTAAAAAAATAAAAAATTATTTTTTATTTAATTTAAATTAATATATTTTTGATGTTTTTAGATTATTTTGATGTGTTGATATAAAAAATAATTCTTAATATATATATATATATATATTATTTTAATACATTTCCGAGTAAAATATACTTTAAAAAACAACTACTACTATATTCTCAGAACTCTCATTTATAGTTTTATTATCTATGTGTTCTTAATGATAACTTATTCTTCCAAAAAACAAATAATATGAACAACGCTAATTCAATTACATTCCTCCTAAGAATATAAACTAAGATGGATTAATGAATCATTATTCGATTAGATATAATTTATTATGGATTCATTTGTTCATGTGAACAATGTGAATTTTTTATTTTCCTTCTCTAACTTTTAATTATTGCAATTTTATTCTTTATAGTTATAGTATCATGATTTCTTTTATGTGTAATCCTTTCAATTTGCATTACCTCTCGTGTGCTAAGTTTTGAGGGATGTTCAAAGACTGGTTCGGTTTTGATTTTGTAAAATTATAATTTAAGTAGGGTTGAAAATACAAATTAAAAGAATAAAGATCATATTTGATAAAGAATAAAAACACATGTCCTATTTAGATTTTGCTATGTGTAACTTGAGTTCAATCCTTAATTTTAGATTTTCTATCATTTTGTTCCTATTATTGTGGAGATTCATGTTTCAATACTAGTACAAAACTTCATTTTCTTCACTTTTAAATTCATAAGTGTTGAGAGAGGAAATATAAAGTCGCAAGAAATTTTCGAGGAGAGAGAAAATTATCAAATAACCACATTTCAATCACTTAAAATGTTGATATTGGTGTCATGAGTTCATCTTCTCAAGACAAATTCAGTGGAGGTTGTGTTTTCCTATAAACATACTAGAAAAAATAGATAAGGATCCTTTAGTTTTTTTACTCCTTTTTCTATTGTTTTTTTGGAGTGATTTTAGGGTTGGCAATTGGTTTATCAAGATTTCTATAATATTTTGGAGGTGTTTTCAAGTAAAAATAAGTTGAAATTAAGTTTTTAAGATCTAAAAACTTGTACCTTGATTTTCTGTTCACCAAAGGTGATTGAAAAATTAACTAGAAGGTGATAGATCTCCTACCCCAATAGGCAACATTTTATAATTATTGTAGGGCATGAAAATTATACAGAAGTACTCATAAGATTCAATATGGTATTAATACTCGAAAAACAAGGTAAGAAGTGTGTCAAAAGTACATTTGACATGAAAAATACAATAAAAAAATATGTTCCCAAAAATAGCTTAAAGCACAGACTAAGTTAATGAGTCATAGACTCATAAGCATCTTATGCTCTCTAAATAAAGATGATAGCAAAGACATTTCCAACAAATACAAAGATGGAAATGTGAGTTATTATAGAGCACTTGGTCAAGGAGTTACAACTTCCTAATAAAAAATAAAAAGTGAAGAAACCTTGGTTTGAAAATATGAATAGAGTCACCAAGCATCCTGAGTAAAAAGGTGTAGTGCTAAAGCAAAAAGTAAAGAAGCTATGAACATAGAAATCAAGATAAAAATTATGAAAGGTGTACACAACAACTTTTTTTTTCTTTATGATTAGTGGTAATGATCTCTCTCATAATACACATGTTTGTATAGAGTGTTAGAGTCACTTTTAGGTATCTTTGATAAAGGTGGATGCAACCATTTTATTATAAAGAATGTAGATATCTTTACTAAAAAGTGTGCAGCTCAAATGTGAGCTCAAGTAAAAATCTCTCCATAACCAATGTTATGGCTTAACATGAATGGATATAACAATGTTTGTATAGCTAATGATGGAGTATTGGTTAAGACGAGTGTGGAGACAAATGTCGAATTGATTTTTATAGATATTGTCTCCATGATAAAGTAAAGAATTAATAACATGACTCCTAAGTGTGGAGACAAGTGTGGAGATAACGTCTACTCTTAATGAAAAATAGATAACTCATTGAGTAATAAGACATGACTCCTAAGTAGGGGTGGAGGGCATACGTATGATCGTAGGTGAGCAAACTCTTGTATAAATAGTGAGCTCATGATGACTTTGTAATTCTTAGAGTATTAGATAAATTCAAATAGACATTTATGGGTTGCTCCTATTGTAAAAGTGGATAGCTAGGTGGACTCTTGGTCAAAAAGTGAATGACCTATTCAGTAATAAGATATAGTTTTTAGATCAGAACAAAAAATAAACATGACATCTTAGATGAGAAAGCTCTTGAAAGAATGGTAAGTTCTTGATACCATTGTAATACTTTCATGATGAGGGAAGTATTCCATTAGTCTATTAATAAAGATAACAAGGATGTGCAACGAAGCATGTGCTAGATGGACCACTCAAATCAAGTGGTATTTATTTGGCTAACAACTACTCAAATCAAGTGGAACTTTGTCAAGTGATGAATATTTAAATCAAATGTGAGTTAACTTATGAAATTTTTTTAAAATATAGTTTGGTTTGATTTTGGTTTTAAATTTTAGAAACAAAAAAAACTAAATGAATCAAAACTGAAAAAAACAAATTATAAACTAAATGCTTATTAATTCAAAGCCATTCAAAAATTGTAGAGCTAAAAGCTAATTAATTCAAATTAAACTTATTTGATTTTAATAAATATAAAACTAAACCAAATTGATTGGTTCATCAAAACTAAAAACTTTTTTATTCGATTCAATTAAGTTCGATTAAATTTTTTTTTTTTTAAAAATCAGCTTGATTGGAACTTTGTTTTCTAAATTAAACCATAGAAATCGATGCTTACCAAAAACAAATTAACCACCAACACAACCCATGCTTAAAACAAAATCATAATACTGGCTAGACTTGGAGAACACTAGATTGCATCAGCCAATCAACAGCGAACACATATATATAATCATTGAATTCGATACCCTCCATCAACCAGAAGATCATGCCCAGTGACCATTTCTGAATCATTGCATGCAAGAAAAAGCACAGCATCTGCCACATGTTTTGCTGTCAAAGCCGCTCCTTTCAAGCTCATATTGGTCTCATAGATGTTCTCAAGCTCCTCCGCACCCTTCTTGTGCGCGTGGAGTGTCAACGGCGTCACCACCCCATACGGGGAGACGCAGTTCACCCTAATGCCGTGCACCCCCAGCTGCATGCTTGCTGATCTTACCAGCCCTAGCACGGCGTGCTTTGACATGTGGTAGTCAGTTCGACTTCTGCCTCCGTTGCTCGCAGCCACGCTAGCCGTGCACACTATGCTTCCTCTCAGGCGCCGCTCAACCATTACGCGAGCAGCATGCTTGACGCAGGTGGCCATTCCACGTGCATTGATCGCAAATAGACGGTCATATCCTGAAAGGTCAAGGTTTAGGATGGTCTGATCTGAGCTCCCTAGAATTCCGGCGTTGCTGAACATTATGTCTAGCCGGCCAAAACTCTTCACGGTCCACTCCAGTAATGACTTCACTTGCTCTTCGTCAGTAACATCACAGTGCATGTAGCTGCACCTGTGTTGTCCAATTGATGTGGCTACTTGGTGACCTAATTCATCTTGGATATCAGCGATAACCACGGTAAGAGCACCGTGCTCGGCGAAAAGACGGGCAGTGGCTTCGCCAATTCCACTTGCGCCGCCTGTGATTATTGCCACTTTGCCCGCTAGCTTATTGTTATCGGACGGTGATGGGGTTTCTGCCATTGAATATATATGTGCCACACAATTGAGATAAGAAAGCAACAAACTCGTGTACATTTGTTTCAAGAAGCTTGGTTCCATATATATCTTGAGTGGGGCATGCTTTAAAGATCATTATGCGATACAGTATTTGCTAATTAAATTGTGAATAGCGGCATTAATATAAAATTATTCTTAATCCTTGTATAAAACATGGGAGTTTTTAAATTAACATAGATTTTAAATAGATTTTCAAAAATGTAAATCTTAATATAAATTTTAAATTTAAAGATTTCTTGCTTAAGAAGATGGGTTAACATTATTATAACATCTTACCCAATGAATTAAATTAACTTTAATATTGAAATGTCATTTTACAATGATATCACACTTGTGATTTAGATAAAGGTGTTTGAGAGTATGGTGGTGATTATTTTTTATTTAAAAATATATTAAAAAAATATTTAAAAAATTAATTTAAAAAAAATTAATTAAAAAAATTAATTTTTTTAAATATTTTTAAAACATAAAAATAACCTATGAATAGACTTAATGCTACAGTTTTCTTGTGTGAAAAACATGATTGGAGTCCCAAAAATAATTATTTTTCAGCCGACATTCTTCACAGAAAAAAAAAAGTGAAAAAAACACAAAATTCGTGTTTTTTTTATTATTATTTTATCCCAAAATCATAGCGCAATCTTCTTGCATCCATATAAATTACATTAAAGAAACGTGAATACAGCAGCTAATTTGTTTTTATTCATGTTTACTTGTTAAAATAGTAATTATGGTCTTTTTTAAAGTAATTTTTATATTAAAATATATTAAAATAATATTTTTTTTATTTTTAAAATTAACAGTTTAAAATATATAAAAAATTTAAATTTAAATTTTTATAAAAGGCGGTTTCACCATGTTTGTCCTTTTGTCCAAACGGTGCCAAAATATCCAGCTCTACACCGTTGCTTCGAAAGCATCAATAATAATCAATATTGGTCCCTTTTTTCCTGCTTGCTGTTTTATTGCACGGCATCACAACCACTATGGTGGCCATATATTTAATGTGAAGATCACAGCCCAACTGCACAGACAATTAAAATATAATAGTTTTGTTGAAATATTTAATTCTCACAGGGCCACTGATGTCCTAGTTCTTCGTTAAAAATTAAGGAATAAAATATTCCGATATCATTGGTTTTTGTTTTTTAATAAATTTGAGGATTTAATCAGTTTTTTATAATAATTAATATTAGGTTTCTGTCCACTTCTTAACCAACAAAAACTAATAATATTTCTTCCAAAGGTCCAATTAAGGATCTAGCTAGAGACTTTTTCCCCTCGTGTAAATTAGTTTTTCCGTGTGCTACTCTGAGTAGGATTAAGAGGGTTATAGGAAGTGGGTTACTGATTATTTTTAAAATATATTAAAATATCTTTTTATTTTTAAAAAATTATTTTTGATATCAGCACATAAAACATTAAAAATATATTAATTTAAAAATAATTAATTTTTTTCAAAATATTTTCAAAAACATTGCCTGAGTAACAGATAAGGCTATCTCCACCTCTATTAGGTCAACATTGAACATACATAGAAATGGAAAAAGAATATTTGATGCGGCCATTATTTGCTAAAATGTGGACCGGAAAATCATATCCTTACTTTATGGTTATTTTTCCTATGAGTATGTGTACTTTAGTAATTTTGTCTATTTTAAATAGTCGTTGGAACGTGTTTTACCTAAACGACAAAGTTATGTTTGCTGGAGGTAGGAGTAAACGAAAAAGATATAACCATCCAAAATTATTTAAAAAATTATTTTTTATAAAGAATGTAACATAGCCAAGCAAAACATGGCGTATAAGTTATAATATTAAATTGATAAGTAAAAAATTATATCACAAGAATAAGGACGAAAGTGATGATCACATGATACTAATTGCTATTTATTCTACGTTGAATTAATAATTTTAGAATTTCTTAAATCTAAAAACATCTTGTTATAAAAAATATGTTTTAATTGAAATAAAATTTATGTTTGCTGGAGGCGGAAGGACATCTCATGTATAGACCAAAAAACATGAATGTTATCCACACTACGTATCAATAATTTTTTATTTTTAAATAAAATTTATATTTATTAAAATATCAAATTACTTTGTTAACTTGATAATAACTAAAAATACAAGTTTAAAATGATGAAAAAGCTTATAAATGACAATTTAAATTTTTTTATTTTAAAGGTAATTTAATTTTTATATTATGTTTTAAAAATATAAAAGACTGAATTATCTTTAATTAATTATGTGAAAATTTTAGCTTTTACTAATAATAAAGTATTTACATGATACATTAAAAAAATTAAAAAACTAAATTATCCTCGATTAATCTTATAATATTCTATCAAAAATATCGTTTTACCCGGGGGCTCTCGGTATTTAAAAAAATAATTGAAAAAGAAATTCAAATGAACGGCATGCTTAGTATTCTTATCTATTTTACTATAAAAGTGGCGTCAGCCATACGGCATGCATGTAAAGTTGAACAAGTCTACGTGGAGGAGAAATAAATAGGATGGCAAGGTTGGTAAAATGTCAAATCTATTTAAAATTGAAAGGACATGGCCTGTTATTTTGGCAACCATGTCACGCATGGCTTCTTCCGTGCTGGACAGCTATATATATATATATATATATATTAAAGATTCTAAAAAACAGCTGCATGGTTATGACTTTTGTGCGATTTAATATCAAATTTCATTGAGTTTTAGGTCTTGTTCACAAGTGTTCAGAATCATTTGTTAAGAAGCATTAAGACTCCGGAAATTTTTATAGTAAACATCGAGTAATTAATGGAATTTTTAATCTATTTTAAAGTAAAAAAAAAATTCATGATTCATGAAAAATAAAAATAACAACTTAATTTAAATAGAGTTCCAAATGAGTTACTGTTTTTTTTATATATAATTACCTTACTGATGAAAAATAAATATTATATAAATATTGTCTAGCTCAACTTGAAACATACCAAAATATATAGTTTTCTATATATATCATAACTGTTTTAGAATTAGAAATCATATTGTATGAAATGTTGTTATTAAACTATTTTCTCAATGAGAAACATCCGCCTAATTATAACTCATTTAATTTAGTGGAAAAATAATATTTCATTTCAAAATATGTTTATAGCTATTCTTCTGATTGTTTTTAGAAGATTTAAATAAATTGTTGCTTGATATAAAAAAGTAATGTTTGTATTTGTATTTTACAAATATTTTTAAGAAAATTAATATTTTTTTATTTTAAGTTAATTTTTTTTTATTTTTAGATTATTTTAATATAATAATATTAAAATAAAATTTAAAAAATATTATTTTATCACATTTTCAAATAAAATTCAACAATAACCATATCACCGTAACACCAAACACAAAAACAACTTGGCTACATGAATAAGATAAAGACTGCAACTTAAGAATCTGCAGAAAAATGCGCAGTCCAAAGCGTAAAAAGCCATGATGTTTGATTGTTTGATGATAATCATGGACCTTCTGTTTCTATATAAATCAACTCACAAACCCTTAATGTCCAGCTAAAATGGCATGCCAGAATAAAGTTCAAGAAAAGGTTGCCATAGTCACAGGTGGAGCTAGTGGCATTGGCGAGGCCACTGTGCTTCTTTTTGCTGAAAACGGTGCACGCGCAGTCGTGATCGCCGATGTCCAAGAAGAAAGAGGTCAAAAACTTGCCGAATCAATTGGTTCTGATCGTTCCACCTTTATCCACTGCGACGTAACCGATGAGAAGCAAGTGAAATCCCTGGTGGAATCCACTGTTGCGCTTTATGGTCACCTTGACATCATGTTTTGCAACGCTGGAACCCTCAGCTTCGATAAACAGACCGTCGTCGACTTCGACCTGGACATGTACGAGAAACTTTTTGCAGTAAATGTGCGTGGTGTGGCGGCAAGTGTAAAGCATGCGGCGCGTGCTATGCTGGAAGGAGGTAGAAAGGGTAGCATCATTTGCACACAGCCAGCATCGCAGCCAATACTGGTGGAAGCATCCATACAGATTATGTCATGTCCAAGTGTGCGGTACTGGGGCTGGTAAAGTCTGCCAGTTATCAGTTGGGTGAGCATGGAATACGAGTGAATTGTGTGTCGCCAGGGGCAGCGGCGACGCCTCTAATTTGCAAGGCCTTTGGCATGGGAGTGGAGGAGGTGGAGAAGACTTTTGAGTCGACTTCGTGTTTGAAAGGGGTGTTGAAGCTAAAGCATGTGGCAAATGCTGTGTTGTTTCTTGCTTCTGAAGATTCTGAGTTTGTAACAGGACATAATTTGGTTGTAGATGGTTCTGAGGATTTACATCTCCTCAATCAAGCCAATTCAATTCTTCGCTGCAATAAATTAAAGGGAAATAGACAAATGGTAGAGCCATGCGTTTTGTTTCCAGATGGTTCTGGGGCTGTTCATGTCCGTTTGTTGCTTTCTTTTCGATTTTGTAGAAAAACAAAATGGAAAGACTCACCTCACTGCCACAATATTATTGAGAACGAGCAATGAATTCTGTGTTAGTGGTTTACCCTTCACGCCGCGGTTCGAATTATCAGAAAACACTGCCAGAATTTTTAGATTTTATTACGAAATTTTCTTTCATGATGAGTTCATGAACAGAAATAATCCATCTCTTGCTGGTGATATGTAGTTTGTCGATAATAATTTTATTGATGAATTTACCAACTAATAAAACATACAAAAAAATTATATGCTTTATTTTATTTGTATTTTTATCGCTAAATATAATATATCACCGATAGAAAAATTGTATATTATTTCATCAATGATTTTTTTTATCCATTGGCAAATTTGACATATAATCGTTAATCAGACCGTCAATTATTTCATCAATGAGTAAATTATAATAATGACATTTATAATAATTATTTTCTAACTCTTTATAATTTACCGACGAACCAAGTCCATCAATAACCTCATCAGTGATAATTTAGAAATATATATATTTTTTAAAATCTATTAAACATAAATAGAAGGTAATTAAAAAATTAAATTAATATAAATTTCAAATATTTATTACAAATTTAAACATTTATAAGTTCAAATACAATTAATTTAGAATAAAAGCATTGTAGGACAAAGAGGAGGCGGGTTTTCGCTTGGACCGTGCGGTGAATAAGAAGGAACACATATACCACCCATATATGATCACATTTCCATTACCAATCGATGGAGTTCAGCCGTCTCAGCATTGAGTCGTTCATAATCAGCAACAAAATGGGTCATCCAAGCTTGAACTTGTTGGTCTAAAATCACCTCAAACTCCGAAGTCTGAGTGCTCAAAACTGATTGCAAGCATCCAACGATTGAAATACTGCAAACCATTCACAAGTCCTCGGATGTAGTGTTAGAGAGACAATATATTCTATTTTTATCGGGTCCACCGGACAATTTTGCATCCAACTATAAATCCAAATTGAGATCCGGATGGGTTGAAGGATCGTTACCGTATCTCTCCTTCGACCAAGTGTTATATGTATCATGGAAAAAAAAGTCAGCAAATTCAAAAAATTAATAGCTTAAGAAAAACATTATTAAAAACAACACACCACAAAGTGCTGAGCTCAGCTATCCACGATTTGTTACACCTCTTTTTGGCGGTTATCAATTCGCATGTGTGTTTCCTCATAAAGCTTCATCAAGCTTGATTCATATCCAAGAACCGCAACCTACAATAGAAAACTGTTGTTAGTTAAATATATTTATAAAAAAATAGATGTAATTCAAAAAACAATTTTATCATCCGTTTCACATGCAAATCGAATGGGATGGAGCTGTTGGTATGCGTTGTAACGAAACTTTGAACATGTTGGTTCCATTTCTTCGCACCGAAGTGTAATTGTTGCACAAAACAATTGGACGTCAGGTGCTGAATATATTCCACCCACACAGCCTCTAAGACGTACAATGGTCTGATATCCTTCCAAAACTGTCATCTCGTTTTAGTTTGGAAGCTCTCTTTCTTTCACTTATTTCTTGGCTTTCTTTTGTGCCTTGTACTAAAAAGCATGCAACCTAATGATACAAATAAATTATTTGTTAGTAAATGAATAATAAAACTGAATAAAAGGCTTTAAAAAATTATCTTGATCTCAATTTTATCTAGTTACAGCGTGATTCTTTTAAACCCTCATTGCAATAGCGTTGTCAACTCTATCTCACTCAATATTTCCTTGCATTTAAAATTTTTACAAGAAAATTTCATTAATATTAATAAACTAACCGAATTAACATTATCAATATTTAACATTAAAAACTATTCATTTATCCTAGCTATTATCTTATCTATATTTTTATATATATTTATGATGAATACTATTTTTGTTTATTTTTTATTATTATTTTTAAATAATTTTTATTTTTCATGAAATTAAAAATAGTTTGTTAACACCAGGAAATCAATTAGCTAACCATATTAATAACAAACAATTAAAAAAATAAAAAATTCCAACAATCTACATACAATCATTAAAGAACATAAAAATAAAAAATAAAAACTAAAACAATTCCAACAACTTTTATACAATCATCAAATTTAATGAAAAATTAAAACAATTTATATACAATCATTAAATAACAAAAAAATTTGGGAGGAGAAGAGAAGAAGCTACAAAGGAAGAAAGAAGAAGAGATGTGTCTGTCTATTTTGATTTTAGAGATTCTAGTCTTTTAATTTAGAGTATTTTTATCGATAATTTTGTCAATGGTCAATTAAATATTAATTTTTTTAATTTTTTCATTGGTGGATTTGTCTATAAGTTTAATTGAAATTTTTAATTTAATAAAAAAAAATTAGAAACCCAATAAGTATTACTAACGTCTTTATTATTAGAAAATTAAAAATTAATATATTAGTTGTTTCATAGGCATTTCTGCTTGTCAAGTCTAATTGAAGTTTTTAATTTAATAAATTCTTTTCAGAAACATGATAAGCATTACTGATGTCTTTACTGTTAGAAAATTAAAAATTAATATTTTAATTGTACCGTCGGTGTTTCCATCTGTCATGTCTAATTGAAATTTTCAATTTAATCCAGAACCTTTAGAAACCCACCACATATCACTGATGCCTTTACCAACAGTAAATTAAATATTAATTTTTTTAATTTTTTTGTCGATGTATTCATTCATAATCATCTATAAAGTCTAATTGAAATTTTTGATTTAATCTATAAAATTTCATAAACCCACCAACTATCACTGATGCTTTTCCCGATGGTATATTAAAATTTAATATTTTAATTCTTCTGCTAGCAATGTTGTCTGTCAAGTCTAATTAAAATTTTCAATTTAATCCAAAATTTTTATAAACCCACCAACTATCACCGACTACTTTTCACTCTCTTAGTGATTCTATCTGCAAAGAATAATAATAAATATTGCAAGTGAGAAGTGAACAGTACCTTAACTCTCAGAAAATACAGACATACATTAATCATCGGTGATCCCGTATGCACTGAATAATAATAAACAATGCAAGTATTAAGTGAATTGTACCTTAGCTCTTGAGAAAATACCGATAAATATTTGTTATCGGTGACCTCGTATGCATTGAACACAATGAACAATGCAATTGAGAGGTGAAAAACTCCAATACTCTCAAGAATATACTGGTGACCTTAATTCATTGGTGTGTCTATTAGTGTTTTCTAGGGTCGTTGGTATTTCCATTGGTAAAAAATAATTTATGCTGCCAGATTGAATCATATTCCCTATATATCCATCATACAAATACTTAAAATCACAACAGCACACGGCACAATAAAACCACTTCTTTTATAATAATAAAATCACATAAAATAAACATTTCATTGTGATTTAATAATAAATATTATCATTACATTAAGGTTAATTTCATCTAAAAATATTACATTATAGTTTATAGCATTACACATTCGTGTTGTGCAAACTGATCAAAATTATTTTCTTCTTCAATTTCATCATCGTCATATCCATCACTATCTTCTATGTTCATTTCATAGCTATCATCATCTTAACCTACTTTTGTACTACATGATAATAAACATTGCATGTGTTAAATGCATTGTACCTTAACTTTTAGAAAAATACCAACAAATATTTGTTGTAGTAACTTTGCATGCATTGAATACAATGAACAATGCAATTGAAAGGTAAAAAGCTCCAATATCTCAGGAATACACCGACAACCTTAATTCATCGATGTGTTTGTTTATATTTTCTACGGTCGTTAGTATTTTCATTGGTAAAAAACAATTTATGTTGCCAAATTGTATTTGTATTCCTTATGTATTCATCATGTAGATACTTAAAATCACAGCAGCACACACAACACAATAACACCACTTCTTTGTATAATAATAAAATAAATGTTTCACCAACAGGTGTGTGGCTCAGTGGTTGTTGGGGCAGCTCTCCTTCCTTCGGACCTCGGTTCGAGTCCCAGTGGGAGTGGGGCTGGAGAGTTTGTTCCCTTTCTGTTTCTATTGGGTCCTCTCTGTGCGGTATGCTTGTCACCCCCGCGGTGCCTTACCTGCTCACTAGGCTTGCAGGATGTTCAGTGGGCCGTGGGATTAGTCGTGGTGCGCGCAAGCTGGCCCGGACACCCACGTTAATAAAAAAAATAAATAAAATAAAATAAAATAAATGTTTCATTGTGATTTAATAATAAATAAATGTTATTGTCATTACATTAATTTATGACATCACACATTCGTGTTGTGCAAACTAATCAACATTGTTTTCTTCTTCGATTTCATCATTGTCATATCTATCACAATCTTCTACGTTGATTTTGTCATTATTATCATCTTCACTTACTTGTATATGTTTGTTGGTTCTCAAAATATTATTTAACTCCTCAACGTCAATATCAATAAAAAAATCTCAACGACACAAAATTGAATTTTCTTCTAAAGGAAAAAAATGTCTATTTGTTTTTTTTTTTTGGATAGCTAAGAACAACACTCCACAAAACACAAACCCAGTCCCATCCACATACACAACCCCAGAACAGCCAAAACCAAGCAACATCAACGCAACCCTCTCTAAATAAATGAAAAATCAACCAAAACCATGTATCCAGGGGCGGAAGCAAGGGGGGGCTAGCAGGGGCCCGGGCCCCCCCTGCAACACAATGTTTTTTTAATTGCTGGGTATTAGTAATTAAATGTGAGGAGATGCTATATTTTTTATTTTAAAGAGGTGAGCTTTAAATTTAAATTAAGTGTGATTTTATTTTTGATTTCTTTTGAATTTACTCTTTACTACGTGGGAAGGGAAAAAATATAAGAGTATTATTTTGTAAAATAAAAAACAAAGACACCAATTTACCGTAATATAAATCTTGCAGCTGATCAAAAACATAAATAAAAACATAAATTACGAGCAAAATTTTTCTACAAAAAGATCGATGCAGAGCCACCAATTAATTTGTTTTTCATCAAACAAAACAAGACAACTTAAATTTAAAATCTAATTTTGTTTTGTTTTGAAACGTTTGTTAATAATTTGATAATGTTTTTTTATATATAATTCTATGATTTTTTCTCCTTTTTTTCTCAGATTTGTTAGTTCTACCAATTATTTTTTTTGAATTCTTGTTATAATGATTTTTTTTCTAATTAATTAGATATATTTTATTGGTTTGTTTTGATTGTGCTTGAATTATATATATATATATATAGAGAGAGAGAGAGAGAGAGAGCATAACCACCAAAATTATCAATTTTTTCTTATGATAAATGTTTTGATTTTAGGTTGAAACATGAACAAAATAAGAAGAATTGATTTTTAAAAAAAAAATATTGATAATTCACATCATATTGAACGAACTTTTTCAGTGATAACAATTGTTAAAATAAGACTTCGCAATCCATCATATGGAGGATGATTTTCTTACAAATTATTTGATTGTCTATATAGAAAAAAAATTGCTGAAAGATTCACAATTGATATGATAATCGATGATTTCTATTCTATGAAAGAACGACGAGCACAGTTAAAATAAATATGTAAAAATCATTCTTTATTATTTTTTGCTTTATTTTAAAGTTTATCAAACATAAATAATGCTTCGCTTTAGATAGTGTTTTTTATATATTTTGTATGTTTATATTTGATAGATATAAAGATCAACAACATTAAAGTAATAGATATATTATTAAGATGAAATTAACATTATGGCTTTGATTTAATTTGATATTACTCCAAATATTTTACCTTTGTTTTACAACTCATGTACAATAAATTAAAACAAATATTATATCTTGCTACATTAAATTTGGCCCCCCCTAACAAATAATTCTAACTCCGCCCCTGCATGTATCCTAACAAAAAAACACAGCTGCAGCCACACGAATACAGAGCAGACATGACAAAACTCCCAACCTATCAAGATTGGAAGCCCCTGGAAAAACCACAGACCAAATACCAGGCCCTTGTCCTGAACAGTCCAGCTATTTTTTAAGTAAACCTGGGCCAAACCATTTATCTAAAACCTCGAAAGAAATCAAAACAGAAGAGCAAATCACAAAGAAATCACAGTATTTGGGGTTTTTTAGATAAAAGAAACTCATAATAAAAAAAAGAATGGAGAGAACATAAGCAGAGAGCGAAAAATAAAGGCTTCAGCTCTTCAAATCATCGCCGACAAAACCATCTCTCGCTAAGCCAGTCCATACCTCAGAAGCGCCTTACTCCTCTCCTAGATCGTCTGTTTGTTCCACGTTTCCATGAACAGAAAAAAATTGATCCACGTTTCCATGGCAGATATTGATCCACGTTTCCATGAACAGAAAAAAATAAAATAAAAAAGATGAAAAATTGAAAACTCCTATAGTTATTAAACCGATCCAAAAACTAATTTAATAAAAACAAACCCAAATTTTAGATTACATGAATTAACCAGAAAATATAAAAATAAATAAAATTTTTACTATAAATCACTCTAATATCCTCTCCTGTCTAGGATAAAAAAATAATAATAATGTAAATCTCTTTCACTAATTCACTTTACTAAAAAAAAAATTAAAAAAAATTGAAGAACAACATGCACTGCTACAACATTGAAGCATTACAATTGGAAGCACACAAAAGTGGTGTTCATAATACCAGTATTTTTTAGTGTAAGATCAAGCATACAAATACATAGTACTATAACATGATGCATACAAATACGTAGTAATACAACATGATTTATACAAATACATTTATCTTTGAAAAATTGTATACATCAACTTGGATCTGCTGTTCCTGCTGTCACTGTGATACCTGAAGAAAAACCTACTGTTTTTGTTAATGAACAAATGCAATGCATCATCTCTTTGATTTGTTTCTAACTTAGATATATATTAACCCAAAGTTCCACTATATAAAACAATATCCTCTTCTCAATTTGGCCTAGAAATTCATCAAAATAATTAACTAGTTAGCAAAAAACACATCAACCAGTAAAAACACAATGTACCCACGATCATGTGTGCTGTAGTGTTTTCATAGATCCCCCAGGCATTGTGTACTGTAAGGATTTGATGCAGACTATTTCTGAAAGGTAATGCAGACAATAAACCCTCAAACCTTCATCGCCAGGAAAAGTTCTTCAACGCCTATTTTTGATGATGCAGGCTGTCATATGATCAATCTTCATAGTCAAAAGTGTGACTATTGCCATTATCCAAAAATAAAAAGAAGAATTGATTGATTAATGGCACCACATCAAACAAATGGTGCCTATGATCTTGATAAGGGCTAGTAAATTTGTGGTTTATATGCTTGGAAATTACACAAGTGCAACAGAAAAAAATTCCTATTATGAAGAACAAAGGGAGAAGAAAGTCAATGACCCCCTCTTTGTGGCTCTGGTTGCTAAGATTTTCCCAAGTAAATCGATATTTTCTTTGATTGCTAGTCGGAAGGAATTGGAAAGAAGAAAGGAGGGACATTGCTAGTCGAAAGGACAGGAGAAGAAGATGAAAGGGTCAGGATTTGTATCCCTAAAACAAAACAAGATCGTTTTGTTAATTAAAAATATACATGTCAGATCTCTCCCTGTTCCGGGTTAACCTACAGGGTCAACTAGACTCATCCGGGTCAAATACAATTCCAGTTTTTGCCATAGTTAAATCCGGCCAAAACTCCAGTCGACTAGGTTCGAGTTAACCCACAAGGCGGAGTTTTATTGCTATGCTCCCAAACCACTTCCCATCCAACACATTTAAGGGCATAATTATTACTATAGTATTAAATTTCTTAGTTAAATCATTCACAGTACACATGGTAGTGACTTAGCACTTTTAGTTTTTTTCTTAATTAATAATAATAATAATAATAATTAAAAATAGTGTTTGTAGTTGTATTGTTTAGAGTTATTTAATAGAACCCTAGCTTGACTAGTGCAAGGGATTATTATTGCTAAAATCACGACTGAATTCATAAAATTTATGATTTTACAAGTCAACATGTATACAACATATAAAATTAAATTAAAAACTTAAAAATTAGTAAAATTAGACTTAACTCGTGTAAAATTAATAAACTCGATCTGATTTTACAAATTTACTAAATTTATGATATAAACCAAGTTAGATCTAAATTTAGCCTTAAAATGTTTGTTGACCAGTATTGTAAGATTGAATATATCTTTTAAACCGTACATTAAATAAAATTGAAATTTTATATGTAAATATTAGACACGTGAAAATATATTGTGATAATTTTTCAGATCAAATGGAGTGCAGGAACATAATATTTCAGAGGTTTAAAACTAGTAGACGAATATTGTTAAATATATCAAACTAGATCTTCATGTATTGTTTGAGACATATTTGGAGCTATTAATAGAACTTTGCTATGATTAAAGTTGGGCAAAAAACTAATCAACTGAAACTTTACAACCATATATTGTAGCCTGATAATTCATCCAGATGGGAGATAGTAACATATTTGAAATCAGGACTCAAATTTACCAAGAATATACGAAAATTGGAGATTCAAGCTACATGGAGAAATTTTAACATGAAGATTTTTTTTCATTATTTTATTTATTTATTTATTTTTAAATAATTATTGTGAATTTGAATTTTTTCTAGCATATTAAACATTGTTTAAGAGTTTATTTTATTATTAAATGTATGTTAGTTAATTATTAGTTTAAGCTCATTAACTTTCAACACAAAAAAAGATCATTAGGTTTATATCTATTTCATACCTTTCAGTAATTTTCCTGTATTAAAAAGTTTATTTTAAATTTTTTTATTTTTTTATGTCATTAATTTATTAATTTATACTATTTATCTCTTTCATTTTATTTATATTATTTATTAATTATAATATTATCAACTCACTTTATTAGATTTTAATATAATTTATTTTTTTAATTGGAATTGTCACTATATAATTAATTAAAAAATTTACAAATAAATTTATTATCTGAATTTATATTATATTTTTAAATATTAAAAAAAGTATTTTTAACCGCCTTGGAAGGTACCATAAAAAAAAAAAAATTGAATCAATTAAAGGGATAAAATTCGTGACATTATTTTATTTTTATTTTGCCGAAAAGAAAGGGAAAACCCAGAACTTGCCTCGGTTTACCATTCCTCTTTCAGTTTCCTAATCAACCCTTTATATTTATACTCTCATTTCTTTGGTAATAATTTATCAGACCAGGCAAGGATGTTGATGAACAGGATGTTGTCACGCCTTTCGAGGAGCGTGGGCCGACGCTCTCTGGTTCCACACTCTCCGTCTCCGTCCCATAATCACCACCTCTTGCCGATCCTCTCTCATCAGTTTCACTCTCTTGTTCATGAGTATGGATATCCTGACAAGGTGCGTTCCTATTTTACTAATCAATTTTCACCTCAGGGCTCTCGCTAGGGTTTAAGGATTTGACTCTTAATAATTTCCTTTTTCTCCTTGGGTTTTTCTTTTCGTGTCTGATTTCCTTTTAGGTTTTTGCTAGGGTTTAAGGATCTGACGTCAGAATTTGGTTTTTTATGGGTTGTTCTTTCTTAGTTTTTATTTTTTATTTTCTAGGGTTTAAGGTATTTGATTCAAATTACTCAGAATTGATTTCATGGTAAGTTTTTGCTAGGGTTTAAGGATTTGACTCTTAATATTTTCTTTTTTTTCCTTGGGTTTTTCTTTTCGTGTCTGATTTCATTTTAGGTTTTTGCTAGGGTTTAAGGATCTAACGTCAGGATTTGGGTTTTTATGGGTTCCTTTTTTTTTTTCCCTAGGGTTTAAGGATTTTGACTCAAATTACTCAGAATTTGGCATCATGTCTGATTTCATGGTTATCCATGGGTTTAAGGATTTTGACTCAAATCACTGAGATTTTATTTGTGCATTTTGGTTTTTGTTATTCATGGGTTGGGTTTTGCTAAGGTTTAGGAAATTTCAAATTTTATGACTTGAAGTTGAGATTGCGATAGCAGTACACCATTATTTAGTTTTGAAATCATTATATGACCAATGTTCACTTGTTGCCTTATTGCTTCAAATTTGCAAATTCTAATAGTTTACTGAGAGAGCAAGTAAAATCTAATTGCCTTTCTACTATCATTTGGGGGTTTTAATCAAGAGTTTTTATTTTTATTTCATTTATGTTGTTGAATTAATTGAACTAACCTTGAATTAAAACATCTGATTACATTGTCCATAACTTGCAATAAGTTATATGTGGTTATCGTAGTGGGTATTGTCAGTGCCATTTAAATTTTTTGGGCTCAGCTTATGGAGGGGAGCAGTCTGGAGTTACTATCCAACATTATCAATGTTGACTTTGTTTTTTCTATGTTGAAATATCATTCCCTTTATGATTGTTGTTTTATGACTTCTAATTAGTGCACGTGTGTTAGTTCCTCTAATCTATTTAAGTGTCCGCTAATATTTCTTTCATAATACAAATAGTTGGATTTGACTTTCAGTCATTTCAAAGTACTTTGGGTTTTTTAATATTTGATTGTTTCTTAACTAGTTTGAAATCCCCTTTTTAATTTTCTCCGGTGTTTTAATGTTTTATAACTTGCATGTCCTATTTCAGTGTATTACAAGGAAGGTGTGTCTGTTTCATCATTCAGCACTAAAATCCCCTCCTTTTCAAAATTTTGGGTTCACTTCATCCGCATCTCCTGAGCCTACTGAAAAGGAGCAGGGGAGTGCTGTAGACTCCAATTGTGATCCCACAAATGCAGAGTCAAGAAAAACAAATGGAAGTGCAGACCTTTCTGATCAGACAGAAGATTCAGTTTTGCATGAGACCAAAGAGTCAGGTTTCAACTCAGAGTCCCAACAAACCATATCCCGATCTGTTAAAAGGAGGAGAGGTACTAAACGAACTGCCTATTCTGATTCAGATTCTGAGGCCGGGAGTGATCTATCTATGGATGATTTGGTGAAGCTTGTGGCGGAGAAGGAGGAACTCCTTGAGGCAAAACATAAGGAGATTGAGACAATGCAAGATAAAGTTCTCCGCGCATATGCTGAAATGGAAAATGTCAAGGAAAGAACAAAACGCGAAGCAGAGAACTCTAAAAAGTTTGCTATACAGGTCAACTTCACCTAATGACGGCATGCTTTTCTTCCTTCCTGTCATTCTTTTTTTGTTGGAAATGTGGATTCATTAATTATCTTTTTGGTTATTCCTGTATCTGGAATTTTAACTGAATGCGTTCTCAAAATATGTGCCTCAGAATTTTGCAAAGAGCCTACTTGATGTTGCAGACAATTTGGGAAGAGCTTCATCAGTTGTCAAAGGCAATTTCTCAAAAATCGATGTTTCTAATGACACTGCCCAGGTAGTGCCACTCCTTAAGACGCTTTTGGAAGGAGTTGAAATGACAGAGAAACAGCTTGGAGAGGTAACATTTCTTGTTACACCATCAGCCATTACCTCACCTCACATCACCTCACAGCCTTCTCTTTATGTATACATTTTGTGTTGGTATTAAATCATTACTCAAACAACCATGTGATGTTTTCGATTTCAGGTATTTAAGAAGTATGGAGTAGAGAAATTTGATCCAACAAATGAGCCATTTGATCCACATAGGCATAATGCAATATTCCAGGTTCCAGATGCTTCTAAGCCTCCAGGGACAGTAGCTGCTGTTCTCAAGGTATTCATTGAATATAATCAAGCTCTTTTATTGATTAACCAAATAGCTCACATTGCAAACCATTTGATTGAAATTATTGTTGTACAGTTTCTTTATATTTCATCAACTGGAAAACAATATTTAGTTATTGATATGTGATTATGATTTTCATTGTTTCTTTTTGTTATTGTTCATTGTTGCAACTAGAATTATTTCTCGGGGAATGCTAGCAGTAGTCAGTTGACAGCTTTTCAGAACAGTCGCCTTAATATAAGCCATGTAGTAAGTGTAGAGTTAGAAAGGAACACGGGAAACCAGTTACACTTGCTATATTAACTTTATACTTTTAAATTGAAAAAGAATCCCCCCCCCCCCAAGCCTGTGTCATTCTCCTCCCCCCCAAGCCTGTGTCATTCTCCTCTTAAATCATTTTATCAAACTGAGAATTTTGAAACCATGTGTGAACTGTGAAGAGACAGACCCAAAGTATAAATAGAACAGTGAAACAGACGGACCCTTTTCTTTGTATTTTCAGTTTCTTTCCTACTTCCAGCTAATTTGACATGATGCTCTTATCCCCGGAGGTCATGCAATTTCAATTTTGAGGTTCGCCTCCATGACCAATTTGAAAAGAAGCCCTGTTCTCGTACTCTTTTTTTTAATGATGATGACCCAGTTGGAGATCTATAATCCAATTTGGTTAAAATCTTTGATTCATTCTAATCTAACATGGATGGGATCGTATATTGGAGATTGTTTATAAGTGAGATATTTGGGGGGGGGGGGTATAATGTTATAACTCAGTTTTTCTTTTTCTTCACTTAACTTCTTAACTGGTTGCCATGGATGTTACTGGCTATGTGGGCATTAATGATGGGGAGTGTTACTAGTAACTGTCACTAGCATTCCCTGTTTCTGAAAATTCACAGTTGCTCGTGACTAGTATTTGATTTAAAGTGTTACTGAAATGCTTCCTTGTTGTATCTTTACAGGCAGGATACATGCTCCATGACAGAGTTATTCGACCAGCTGAAGTCGGCGTTACTCAAGAAGTGGAGAATGGTGCTGAAGCAAATGAATAGGGAGTAGGAAGGCACTTATACTTGAAGATATGACATGGTAGAGATTCCAAAGTTTCTTCCCAGAAGAATGAGATGTAACATTTCTTGTCACATTCAACTGTGCCTTGAAAAGACTTGGCTTTTTTATTTCTCCCATGATCTCTTATAGTCCTCGAAGATGATGCAATGATAGGGCCTTTGCTCTGAATATTCTTCATGCTTTAGATGCTGTTTTGAGCTAGAGGAGGGTGGACGGCAATTTGTTGACAGTTGGGACATCATTGGGAGTTGCTGGTATCACTGCTGCCATGTTATTTTGTGTTCGTGACCTTAGAGGACTGCTCTCTGTTGTGTTGTAGAAAAGAAGTCTCACCATGGAAGCAAGTGTTCGCAATTTGTGGGAGGAGATTCAACCAAAATATTCAGATAATTATCGAACCCGCGAGAATTGCACTTCTGGAAGCGGAATCATCAGCAGTGTTCATAATCCTTGCCATGACTTTTGAGTAATTCTGGATTTGAAAAAAGTCTCATGACGTAGATGGCTCAACATTTTTTATGGTTTTCTGTTAACGCCTGGTCTTGAGAAGCACTCAAATCTCGAAATTATAGTGGCATGTGCTCGGAAGAAATAGATAATAACCATTCATATCAAAACCTGCAACCCCCTAATACGCAAGACCGGACTAAGCAAATTCAAAACACTCGTGCAAGCATGCACAACGTTGGAGGCGTCTACGAGGAACAAGCCTCAGGCAACAAGTATACGCCTAGGGTTGGAGTAAGTCACCGAGTATGTAATAGGCTTGGGGATTGAAGGTGCTGATTTCCTGGCATCATATCTTGCAAGAACAAAGAATTAGGACTATTGTTGTCTTTGAAAGACATTTGATAGGGCAAGACACACATCTGGAGAAGAGAAGATAGAAAGTGAACGATAATTCAAAAGACACGGATGGCATGTGCTTAATGTTACAAGCAAGGTGTAAATGATGAAAAATAGATGGTCAATGTTCAGGTATCCTGCATGGTAAACAAGTGGAACTACATATTTATGCAAGGGAAAACAACAGTGTTTGAACCAGCAAAGAATTAGTCTTTAGTTAATCAAGGACCCCAAATATAATTCAATAAAAAGAATTAGTCTTTTGAATTTAAATAAAATGTTAGCAATTTCCATTATAAATAGTGTTAAGAGATTTAAGAATAGTATGCAATGAATTATTTGTAAACTTTTAGTTTTGAACTTGGAGGTCTGCCTAGAAATTATTTTTTTTTTATCTTAGTTTTTGCAATTACGTTCTTGGTTCCTAAATTTCAATTCAAACCATTGTTATCTCTTAAATCCTTATTTCAATAAAATAACTTGAATCTTTTTAGAAAGTTCAATTATAAATTTTACAACTTTAATACATTGAAATGAGATTCATCATAACTTGGTATTAGAGCTACCGATTATGGCAAATGGAACACGCATGTCGCAATTAATTGCAGTAGTGGGGATGAAGCAACAATAAAAGGAGCAACAATTAAACAACAATTAAATCAATATATACAACAGAGGTTACTTAAGGATCTAAGGCAACAACTAAAACAATTTCAACCAAAATATATCATATTACAAAGGCTAAAGGGAAAAGACTAGTAGATTCACCACCTAACAACCCCATCACTTCAATTAATAGGCACCACCGACAAAAGATGGAGCCACTAAATGACTAGTAGATTTAGTTGAGAACGATCAGATTGGATTTTCCCGAGGTTTAATAAGGAAGATCCCATGGGTTGGGTGTACAAGGTAAACCATTTCTTCAATTATCATAATACTCAGCCACAACATAGATTTTTCATGGCTAGTATTTACATTGAGGGAAAAACAATCGTATGGTTCCAAGAAATGGACGAGACGAGCAATGACAAGTTGGGAGTCGTTGGTAAAAGCTATACAAATTTGTTTTGGAAAGTCTTTATATGATGATCCTATGGAATAATTAATTTCTTTAAGACAAATGACCACGATGGAGAATTACAAGTCCTAATTTGAAGTCATTTCAAATAAGATCAAGGGCCTATTGGAGGCCTATATGTTAAGTTGTGTTTTTTTTATATATATATATAAAAAGAAGAGGTTAAACTAGGTGTAAAAATGTTTAACCCGCCCAACTTAATTGTTGTTTATGGGCTAACCTAAATGCAAGAGGATAGCTTAAGAAACCTCAGAAGGAATTGGAGGCCCAATGCTAGTTTAAATTCTATTAAGTCGGGGGCAGAGAGCTCAAGAAAGCCAGATGGAAAATCTAGCATTACTATACAAAGGTTAACTCTTGTTTAATTAAAAGACAAAAAAGGAAGAATAGGTTTTGTTTCAGGTGTAACAAGTGGATTCCAGACCATAAGTGTGGAGGCCCAAAGTTGTTAATGGTTAAGGAAATATAGGAACAAGAAAATTGAAGGGTGTTACCTACTAATATGGGTGATTTAATTAATTGGAAAAATTCAGCAAACACTGATCCAGAAGCTGAAATTTCACTACTTGTCATGATAGGCAATCCTAATCTTAGGACCATGAGGGTCAGGGATAAGGATGGTATTTAACTATAATAACTCTGATTGATATAGGCAGCACTCATAATTTTGTTCCCCCTAAAATGGTTGAAAGGACATGGATAAAGATATTGACTCAACGATTTATGAGAGTGAAAGTTGTTGGTGACATATGAATTAACAGTGAAGGGGAATATACAGACTTCAAATTCAAAATTCAAAGAAACAAATGATACAATCCAGGCAAGGTCAAATTCGGATTTTGACGTAAAATATGCAACTATCCAGTTTTACGGCAACAATCATAAATCTCAATCCAACCTTTGGATCGGGCTGAAATTTTACATGGAGTCTCCTGAAATATTATCCTACCTTGGGTTAAAATATCATGTCAATCGGAGTTCGGGAAGACATCCAAACACAGGTCAACAGAGGCTATATGAGTTTTGTTATTTGCTTCCTTTTAACTTGTGAATTTCCTATTTGGCTAGGATTCTTTTTCTAAAAGGATGTGACAGTTTATTTTAGGAATCTCCTGTTTCCCCAAAGATCTTTAATGGGCTGCAAAATAGTTTCCATGTGTGACAATGATTCATAAATATTTCAAAATTTTTTCTTACAAGGATTCCTTATTCATCCTAGCTACAAAAAAGAAAGAAGATTTCAGAATTAATTCTCACCTTCAGATTTGATTCTCCTAGCTTATATAGGACTTCTAAAGGGCAACAAATCTAATCCTATCATATTTAGGATATTAAATTCAGATTTATTTATTTTATTATTATTTTGTTCTTAGTTTAGGGTTTATTTATATTATTTGGGTTTAATTGTAAATGGGCATCGTATAAGTCCACATAAGGGGTCCATTAGGGTTTATTTTAATTTGAAGTCACTATAAATAAGGATATAACTAGACATATAAGGTTAGACCATTCAGATTAATAAAACTTCTTATATGCCGCACTTTGTGTGTGTGTGTGTGCGCGCGCGCGTGTGTGTGTATTGGTGAGATAATCTCCCTTCCATGGTTCTCTAAAGAACTGAAAAACAACTTATCAAAGAGCAACTATCTTCATGGCGTCATCCTTATACTACTCGTTCGCAAATCAATATTCGTTGGGTGGGGGTCTTCGTTTCCAATAGTGTTGGTGCCTAGGTACAAGTTATCTTTGTGTCACACTCTTGTCAAACCTGATTTACTTGGCTTTCCGGGAATTGATGTCTTTGTGTGTGGGTTGCGTGACCATGTGATCACGAGGTTCGCATCAGAAACCATTTTATGTCACAGGCTATAGTGTTACCCTTAGGAGGTTGTGATGTAATTTTGGGGATACAATGGCTAAAAAAGTTAGGATCCATCCTATGGGACTTCTCTAAACTCACACTAGAATTTTAATTATTAAATCGAGTTATCAAGCTATGTGGATTAGAGGTTGAAGAATTCAAGATTGACTATAGACCTAACTTTTTACAGTATTTAAAAAAGGAAGCTAAGGGATTAATCTTGCAAGTTTAGGAAATGGAGGTCGAATTTGACTCTAGTTTGCCTCTCTAGCTATATGAGTTGTTACAATAATAATATTAGAAGGTATTTCCAGAGCCTCAAGGACTTCTTCCATTCAGAATTCATGACCACCCTATAAGGCTTAAGAAGGGAACTCAACCTATTAGTGTCAGACCCTATCAGTATCCATTTTATTTGAAGGCTTAAATTGAAAGGATTATGAAAAAACTAATGGAGTTAGGAACTATATGACCTAGTCAAAGTCTTTTCTCTTCACTTGTATTGTTGGTAAAAAAAATATGATGGTTCCTAGCGAATATGTATTAACTATCTAGCATTGAATAAGAAAACCATTAAAGATAAGTTCCTTGTTCCCATTTTGGAAGAATTATTAAAAGAGCTATATGGGTCTAATTTCTTCTCCAAATTAAATTTAAGATCAGGATATCATCAAATTCATATAAAAACCAAAGACATTCCAAAAACTACTTTTCAAATTTATAAAGGTTATAATATGTTCTTAGTAATGTCATTTTGTTTGACAAATGCCCCAACAACTTTTCAGTCTTTTATAAATGAGGTATTTAAGTTTTGTCCACACAAGTTTGTTCTAGTTTTGTTTTTATGATATATTAGTATATAGTAATACTGAGGTTAAACAATGATCCATTTAAGAAAAGTATTGAATATTCTACCTAAATATCAACTATAAGGAAAGAAATCTAAGTGCAAGTTTGTTTGCTTAGAGGTAAACTATTTAGGCCATATTATGTCAAGAAAGGATGTGAAGGCTAATCCTAAAAAAGGATTTTTAGGTTTGACAGGTCACTATCACCGGTTCATAAAAAAAAAAAAAAAATGGGTCAATTGGGGGACCATTAAAAAGATTATTGAAGAAATGAACATTCTAATGGAATGATATGACAGAAAAGGCTTTTATTAAACTTAAGAAAGTAGTCACTAAGCCTTTTATACTTGCTTTACCTAACTTCACAAAACCTTTCACAATTGAATGTGACGCTTTTGGAATGAGAGGTTGAGCTATTCTGGTGCAAAAAGGAAGGCCTATTGCATGCTACAGTAAAGGTTTAAAAGGAAGACATCTGACTTTGTTAACCTATAAAAAAGAGTTCCTAGCCATTTTATTAGCAATTCAAAAATGATGTTCTTATCTATTAGGCAAGCTTTTAAGATCAAGTCTGACTAGCACAACTTAAAATATCTACTAGAATAAAAGGTCGAAAACCCTATACAGTAGAAATGGATTTCTAAGCTTCTTGGTTATGATTTTACAGTGAAATATCAATCCAGTAAGGAAAATATGGCAATCGATGCTCCATGAAGGAGGTTAGAAGGGGAAAATCAAAGGAAGATATTGAATTTTGCTATGCTTATTGCCAATTGGGCTGAGAAACTTAAGGAGAGCTATAATAATGACTTAGAGATCTAACAATTACTATAATTAATTAACAAGAATACACTAAAAAGTCTAATTTACCAGCTGAAGAATAACATTATTTTATACAAAAGAAGAATCTATATCAATAAGAAACACCCTCTCATGAAGGATATCTTGCAATATATACATGACAACCCTATGACAACCCTGCAGCTAGTCATTTAGAGTATGACAAAACCTTAAATAATGTGTATTTAGGATGATATGTTATTCCTTTATACAACGAGTCCTTTTATCTAAACTCTAAAGACTATTTAAGATCCATAATGATCAAAATACTAAGGGAAAACTTCAAATTTTGTTAACCAGTAAAATATAATAATTCTTTATTGTTTTAATTTACACTGAAGAATCATAATTTAAAAGAATGATTTTCACGATATTGCATACGAAAAACTTCAAATCCAAATATTTACAATGAAGTTGTCAAATATAGATGTCTAGAAATTACTCTTCACGAGATCTTTTATTTGGGTCCTGTTTGTTTGCTGGAAAGTAGTTTTCTGTAGGAAAGTGAATTCCATGAAATTGAATTATTTTTCGATGCTTGGTAGTATAATGGAAAACAAGTTGAAAAACACTTTCTAGTATTTGGTTATGTCATGAAAAATAAGCTGGAAAATAACTTATTAATATTTTATTTTTTTCAAGTTTATTAAAATAATAAGGAACAAATCTTACAAATTAAAAAGTTGAATGAAAATAAAATTGAAAAAAAATATAATTTCATAAATTATCTCAAATAAAATAAATAATAATCAAAATAATAGAGATCAAATCTAACAAATAAAAAAAATTAAAAGATGAAGAAATTAAAATAATAATAATTACCATTTCATAAATTATTTCAAATAAAATAAGTAACAATTAAAAGATTTAGGATCAAATTTAATAGATAAAAAATTTAAATTAAAAAAATAATAAGGAAAAAACAAATAACAATTATAAAAATAAGAACTAAAGTTAATATAAAAATTTAATTTTAAAGGATAAAATTGACAAAAAAAAATTAAAACAAAATATATATAGCAATCAAAAGTTAGAGAATCAAATTTAATATAATTAAAAAATAATTTAATATTTTTAAATTTTTTATAATTTTTAAAATGTAATTTTTATTAATCAACTTTTCTAATAATAAATAAAGAAAGAAAAATTTTTTAAATGATTTTCAAGATACCGCTTCATCAAACAAACACCCCCTATGGCGATTCTAGGCGCTGAAAATGAAGGACAATATGGTAATTGAATTTGAAGCCCAGTTCAGGAAATAAGGCACATGAAGCATCGCATAACATAACGCAGGGGCATTGTAGAGATATTGTGGCATCTGGGAGTGTGGACCCTTTCCATATCTATATTTCTATCTCACTGTTTTACTTGGTTAAAATGAAAGACCAAAGCAGGAAAGGAAAGGGAAGTGATTGCAGCGAGCAAGCAAAGCAAATATCCAATCCATGGAGCTCAGTGTCAGCTCCACTTCACCTGCTCTCCTCAAACTTAACCACCATTTTCTCTCCAAAAACTCTCTTCCCATCAAAATCCCATCTCTCCATTTCGCTAATGACAAAAAGCTCCCTTCGTTTTACCGCCAAACCAAACGCCCTTCGTTCCTTCGTAAATTCGCTTCTCCAGCTTCTTCATCAATTGCTGTTGGACCCAGCAATGACCGCCTTCCTGCCGATATTAAAGTCACTGAAACCCAAGAGCCCAATTCAAGAGTCAGTGCTTCTCTCTCTCTCTTTTTCATGGAAAAACCATTATGCGAAATTCAAGTCATTTATTTTAGGTAATTTTTCATTATCAATTGCTAGCATTCCCCTTATTTGTTTTTCTATTTATTGTTTTAAATGTGTAGATAAGACTGAGTGTAGAAGTTCCACCAGTTGTATGTGAAGATTGTTACAAAAGGGTCATGAATGAGTTCACGAAACAAGCTAAGGTTCGTTGAGTTTTTTTGTTGGCTTCTGATGATATTTTAAATAGAATAATTGTTTGCTGTATGGAGTAATTAGTTTTGTTGGTTTTGTACGTATGCTTGCTTTGCTCAGGTGCCTGGATTTCGTCCTGGAAAGGATGTCCCAGAGAGCATTCTTTTAAGTTATGTTGGGAAACAAAATGTTCAAAAGGCTACAGTTGAATCTATTTTGAAAAGGACCCTTCCACATGCCATGTCTTCGGTATGTTCAAGTTAGTTAGGTTTCGCTTCATTTAGTTCCCAACTTCAACTTGCTTCTTGTTTCTCAATGTGCAGGCAACCAGCTAATTAATTATATTAATTCGATGTCGATTTCACTTTAATGGATTAATTGCTACAATTGTTGCCCTGATATTTAAATTAATTTAAAGTACTATGCAAATCTATCGAGGATCTGTTCTCCCAATCCACAGGTGACTGGAAGGGCTTTGAGGGATTCGGTGCAAATAGCAACCAAATTCTCAGATATGGAGAAGACATATGTATCTCTCAACTCTCTCAGGTTTGTTATCCACACATCCTCTAAGTTATCTATTGTTTGCATCTTCTTACCTCAGACAACTTCTCAGAGAAGTAAAATGTGCAGCTCTAGCTTTTGCCTACATTTTTTGTGTGTTTTGTTTAAACGAGAGAATCTTATATATGAAATTGGGCAGTATGTGCATTTAGAAATTGCAATTATATGATCCATGCTTGCTGAGCTGGCTTGTGGTACAGATATGATGTTGTTGTTGATGTGGCACCTGAAGTCATATGGATCCCTGAGAATGGCTACAGAAATTTGAAGATTGCTGTTGAAATAGATAGTGAGATAGATGCACAGAGAGCTTCTGAACAAGAATTAAGACAGCGCCACAAATCCTTGGGTTCGATGAGAATTATAACTGACAGAGGACTACAGGTAATAAATATTTTAATTTATAGCCCCCCCCCCCCCCTCCTTATGTTATTAGTTAAAGTTTATTTGACGCTTAATGGAAAGATCCAGGATATTAATATGCGGGTCTATGCTATAAGCAGCAAATGCAATACAAGGGAGAAGAATTAAATCAGCTCTTAAATTCAAGACTTTGGTAAACGTTGTGTAATGTGGAAAATGGAAGGGAGGGAAGAGGAAGTCGGCTTGTTCTTTTGGACTAAAAGATTATAGTTTAGAAATTGTTGAATATCTGTTAAGTAATCACATATGCCACCATTTTTTTCTTTTAGTTTTTTGGGGCTTTATACTTTCAAAAACTATGAACCCCCTTTTTTTTTTTTTATACAACCTTAAGGAACTTTCTCCTTTATGGTCAATTTGATGTGCTTTACAGCCTGTTAATTAAATTTAGAAGGTTGCATTGCATTTGATGTTTTCCTATTTGTCATATGAGGCTTACAACTTATGTTGAGATCTCCACAGATTGGTGATGTTGCAGTACTTGATGTTTCAGCAACAAAAACTGACAAGGATGAATCAAATGTTCAGAATATTCCAGCTGCAGAGAGTAAAGGTTCGCCATTATGTTCTTCTTGTTTTTTTTTTTTTTGTTCTCTGTTGTCATTATTATATCTGGTGATGTTGCAATTCCTATCCGGAACCATGCCTAGAATAATTGTATAAGGGCATAACCTTGACATTGGTGGCACAACTATTGAGATTTTAACTGTTGGGGAATGCGGGTTCTTGATAGTTAATACTCCTTTGGTCCCAATGTGATAGTCCATTAATTCCTTTAGGATCACCAAGGTTTGTTCCACTTTCTAGATTTGGTCTACTAATTATATAAGTTCAGAGAAGAACTGCTGTTTTTAAAAAAATTTAAAAGTTTTAATTGGCCTATTATGAATAAAATACAGAGTTTATTTGTAAAGACACTTAGGCAGTATGATAAATAAACCCTTTAAAAGTTGGATTTATGTAGATGGACAAAGGGAATATGAGTTTGAACCTGAGCATGATTGTTCATACCCGACATGGATAATCAATTCCTTACAAAAAGACTTGGTGTTTTGCAGAAGGTTTTAGAAAGTAATGGGTATGGGTCAGTCTGACTGTTGAAAAAACTGAATTCTTTTTTCTGGATCACTTGTGTCTTGGAGATCCTCCAATTGAATGAGATAAAGTGTCTTCTAAAACTGAAATTTGCTGAGAGAATAAAAAACTGGAAGAACATGCGCTCACCAGTCAAAAGAAGATTCTCCGAGTTTAGAAAAGTGGCCCCCCAATCCCTCATATTCTTATTGGAGAACATACTTGGTACACAACTTTCTAGTATTTCAATTCTAGATAAAAAGAAAAAAAAAAGTTGGTTGTTTTGGTTTGGTGGGAAAAAAAGAAAGAGGGAGAGAGAGAGCTTTTAATCTAAATATACACTTAATTTTTTTGAATGTTGACCTGAAAAGTTAACTGTCTTGAATTCAAAAGGACATGACACTAGGTTACTATGAAAATATTAAGGCAGCAGTCAAATGGTGGTTCACGAGATGCTGATTTATATACCAAGGCACAACAGGTGGGGATTGGCATTTACTTTTTTTTATTGCTAATCCAGGTAACTGAAATAATTTTACTAATGAAATGTGAACAATAAATTACATGAATGATTTTCCGGTTTTAAACCAGTTGCCTGTCATTTTGCTACTTCAATTTAGTTTATTTTTACAAGCACTTAAATTTAGCTGTGCTCTTTTTCTGCATTTACAGTATTTACTAAAACTTGAGGAACATGGTAGCCTGACCAGAGGAGTCCATTGCCTTAAAGTCAAAATATTCTGTGTTTATTGTTTGTTCCACCTCTAAAATTTGTTTAATAATTTTATTTGCACGAGTCTCAGATTCCTTGACCTTGCTACTTCTTCATTCTTTGCAGGTTTTCATTTTGATACAGAGCATGGTGATAGAGTGATACCTGGTTTCCTTGATTCAATAATAGGAATTCAACGAGGTGAAACAAAGTCCTTTCCTCTTGTATTTCCTGAATCATGGAGACAAGAAAATCTCCGTGGTGTTCATGCTCTATTTACTGTGAGTTCCTTTCTGTTTTGAAGAATTTGCCTCTTGAACAAGATATTAGTATCCCAAAGAAAATAATTGATCAATTAATGGATACATAAATACATGATAAGTTAGGTTGCTTTGTTCTTTTCTCTTACAATTTTGGCCTGTTTGTTCAGTTTAATTGGCAGTGGTCTTTGAGCCCTCCCCTCAAAGAGTGGAGGTTGTAGTAGGCTTTACTATTGAATGTTCTCCCCCTGCATTGATGCAACTTGTCCCCTTATTAGTGTCCCAAAATGCATGCCCATGATTCGATGAAGAAATTTTAATGTTAAAAAAAAAACTGTGGTGACCTTAAATTATGGAACGGGGGAGTTTTGTGGAAAAGAAATAATTTTAGCAAACTAGGTTGAATCAGCAAAACAAATGATAGCTTCTGCTGTGCTTCAGTTTGAACCTTCATGTTCCTTTACCTTAGGCACCCGGTTAGAATTTAAATTGGAGAGCATCATTGTAGACTGACAAGCATACAAATCGTCTGTAAGTTCAGTAGGTTTTGTATAACTGCATTAACCATCCAAATGTATCATGTTGCTCTTTAGGTGGAATGCAAAGAATTGTTTTATAGAGATCTGCCAGAGTTGGATGACTCATTTGCTGACAAACTCCTTCCTGGGTGCACCACCTTGCAGCAGGTGATACTTGCATGTGATCTTGACACAGTTCTAGATTCAGAATTTTTCATATAGCTCATAACTAAGATATGTTTCCTTGCGCGTTTGCAGGTCAAGGAATCACTGTTACAAAAGTTCCTAGAAATGGAGCAAACAGCAAGAGAACAAGCAACTGATAATGCAATTCTCGACCAGCTTTGCAAGGTTTTTTTGTGTTCTGAAATATTAATTTGTAGATTGTTGCTTGCCCATTGAGGTCTATAGCTACCTTTTCCATGAATTGGATAAGGGTGACCTTTTTCTGTAGAGTTTTTTTATTTTCCTTGCAGCCCCCTGTTTGCATTATCTTCAACTGATGATGTTTCATGGATTCAGCTGGTCACTCTACTAACTGGCTTGTAATTTTTTGGATGTTTTATCATACAGATGGTGGAGATTGATATTCCTCAATCCTTGTTTGAGGAACAAGGTAGGCAGCTTTATGGAGCCAAACTTCTCGAGATTCAGGTTGGTTCTAAAACAGAGTGCTAGTTATTTATGGGGCGGGAAGTTTACAAGATTTAATTTTATGTTTCTAGATTCTTTCAATGTAACATTTCCTATTGTGTAGGGTTTGTGTACTAGTCTCATCATATTACATTTGTGCAGGCAAATATGAAATTAAATGAACAGCAGCTGGCTTCACTATCAAGTCCAAAGGCAGTTAATGAGTTCCTAGAAAACCAAAAGGAGAATATAACAAGGGTGATAAAACAAAATCTGGCAGTAGGAGATATATTCAAACGTGAAAATTTGCAGGTGTGTCTTTTTAGTTGAGATTTTATCCTCCATTTACACAAGTTTGTTTAGCCCAGTCTTACACTGCTTTGTGTAGAAATTTAGTGAAACATTGAGTTGACATAACCTGAGTCAATTTCAGCTCTTGGAAAGTTACAAAGTTTTTCACCATTCACATATGCTGCATTTTGCTACAGTTTTCTACAGAAGATCTTGTCAAAGAGGTTGAGAACTCCATTGCTGAATTCAAACAACATAAACAAGAGTACAATGAGGAGCGTGTGAAGGAACAGGTCAGTAAATCCCACCCTTGTCAGGAATTGGAGTGTTCTGCTTTCTCTTTTCCTCTGTACATCTGAAAATGTTTTGAATATGCTGTTTATTTGGGTCTGAAATTTGTTGAATTAAAAGAGACCAGAAGAATAACATAAAACATGATTTACATTAGTCAGAAATGGCATTAGCATTGTCAAAGCTTAAAACCAGAGCTTACAGCTACAGTTTATTTTCTGGGATGGGTTCCATTCTACTAGGAATACCGTGGTTGATGGTGGCTCTTATTTCTTGTCTGGTCGATATTGTGAATCCTTTTTATTTTATTTGCTTCTTCTTTAAAGGATGTCAAGACCTTGCGTATCATTCTCTGTCTGGGGGCATTGGCTATGTTCTTTACAAATTACAGCTGAATTCTGCATTGTTCAAGCTACTTCTTGGGTTAGCTTGTTAACTTTACTGCTGCAATTGCATTTGCATAGGTGCAAGAAGTACTGGAGGGAGCAAAAGTGCTTGAATGGTTAAGAGAACACTCAGAGATTCAATACATAAGCAGGTGATGTAGAGTTCAATATGCTTGGAAAGAGTTGAGAAGAAATTGCACTCTGGACAGAAAATGCCGTTTTTCAAAATTTTGTTTCTGAAATAAATATTTTAGAAAGTAGATCTTCTGTGCAGCACTTTTAAAAATGATACAGGACATGATTCTGTTGGCAAAGATTAGTACCTGTTCTGAAATTTGCAATGAGACGAGGCCATTGATTCGTAGTTTTAAGATTCTGAAGTCAAGTGTAAGAGATCACTTGATACCAATCCCCTGATAGGGATCTAATTGAACTAGTTTGTTTGACTTTTAAAACGTAGGAATTAAGAACATGAATTCGAATAATGTTTTGTTTCAGTAGAGTTTGTCAAAATGAATAATATAAGAGTTAGGGATCTTGTTCTAATATTATAAAATTAGCCTATTCTTAGCATTATTCGTACTGAGTCTAAAGAATAATCTTAACAACCATTTGTTCTTAAGGACTAAGGTTAATGTATTGAATAATTAGTTGATTTTAGTTAAAAATCTGATATTTTAATATGAAAAACTAAATGCCTCAAAAATATATATGATTTTGAAGTGCACGGTATTTTCAATAAGCTATAGTTAGTAGTAATTAAGAGGCAGTTTCCATAACCACAACTTCTCATCCATTCTTTTAACTCACATTCCTCTTATGACCTAATCCTAATCCTTTCGTAATCTTTAATTTGTTAATTGGACTATCAACCTCTGCTCTAGAGGCCTATAACGTGACAGGTTGACCGTGGGCCATTATCTTCATCATTCTTGGAATAATTATTTTTATTATATTACTTCTTTAATTAAGACTTTCTAGATTTTAATGAGTTATAGACAAGTGCAACCTTCACTCTAATGAAAACGATCATGATTTTTTTTCCGATAAATTTGCCGAGGCCTAATTATATAGGGGCACCTTTCATTTTTTGACTGAAATGAAGCCCCTAACCTAATTTTACAAAACTTTCTTTATTTTCCTTCTTGTTTTGGAATATTTTATCTATTTAGATTATAACTTTTAATTTAATTAGAGTTTTAATAATTATGACTTTTTCTTGTATTTGAACACCCTTATATGCTAGTTCTGGATACAAAAGAGTTTCTTGATTGAGTCATTTTGATGGTATATATGTAAAACACAATGTACTAATTAATCTAATTTCATTCAAATATCAAATATTATAAATCATAATTTATATCACATCTTATGTAATGCTTTTACAATATTTTATTTTATATTATTGCTTGTGTTAATAAAACTATTTTAATGAAATTTAATTATCTCAATTCCCAAGCATAGGCCACTTTCCTTGTGGACGCCAATTTCAGAATTTGAAATGCGCAGCCCTTCGTGGAAAACGCCCCTTCTCTGCCGGATCTTTCATATCGGAAGTTTTATCGGTCATCAATAGATAATTATGCACATTTTGGGAAAACGAAAGGCTTCTGTAAAAATTATAAAGTTTTCATTTTACATACAATCTCCAAAACAAAAAAAAAACAAAAAATCTCAATTGCTTCAAATTCTCTCGGGCACATTTGCTAGCATAGCACTTCTTAAACTCATCCAATTAATATTATAGTAATAATTATTTTTCAAAATCACTTTGTGCTTGAAAATATATTAAAATAATATTTTTTTTATTTTTTAAAATTCATTTTAAACAATTTAAAAACACAAAAAAAAATTCAAAAATATTTTTAAAATACAAAAACAGAAAATACAACCAGCTCTAATGAGGCATGAAATAGCGTGACAACAGATGACAAAAAATAGCAAGAAAAAAATTCATTTCTGATATTAACACATTAAATTGATTTAAAAACATGAAAAATATTTCAAAAACACATGCAGCCAGCTCTGTTAGACTAACTAGATCATAATGAGGCATGAAATATCGTGGCAACAGATGACAAAAAAACAAAAAGACAGCAGCTGAAACAGAATTTATATCACCCAACTATCAGATTTGCAAAGGTTCTTGCCCCTAACGACATTGACTACCATGATAATTACTCAACACAGAACATGAGTTTGTGTCTGATACAGTAAAGAGAAAGAAGGGCAGTACCTTGATAATTACCCACCACCTACTATGAGCATGTAAATAATACAGTGGAGAGAACAACCGGCGGCCGTGACCTTACTATATAAACATAAATGGCGGAAAGACGAGCTTTCCCTCCTGTGGGCACTGCAGAGGAAGGAGGGACCGGAGAAGAAGTACAGCGGCATCACTGTTAAGTATGGAAGTCGGAACGCTGTAGCAATAGGTGGCGTTGTTGTTTAAGGTAACTACAGACTATATGTCTCAACTCTTCTTCAGAAAGATGCGCCATTTATTGTGTTGTTTTCTCCCCGGACAATTCTCAGACAGTGTATGCTTGTTGAATTGTGTCTATATCAAGGCCCTTCAGTCTCACCACCGATTCTACATGACCCTTCAGTGTATGGAGTTCCCTCAGCCTGCAATCAATACAAATATAAATCAAGCACTTTATTTTCAAACCAATATAATATTTAAAGATAAAATCAAGAAAAAAAAATTAACCAACAAAAAACAAAAAAAAATAACAAAAATATCAACCCTTGACCTGAGTCATCGGACTTGAATTACCATACATGACATAATCATTAAACCCGAAATATAAAATAAATAAAAATTACAACCAAAAACTCCAACATTAAAAAATATCAATTAAAAAAAATAAAGTTAAAACCAAAATAAAAAATAAATTAAAGAGTAACAACAAATTTTTACTTTGAGATTTAAACTGAAAAGAACAAAACAATTAATAAAAGGAAAAAAAATGAGGATGAAAATAAAAAATATAAAAACACATTAATCTTATCAATTTGGATTTGGATTGAAGGGTGAAATTAAAAATTATTAAAAAAATTTAAAATAGTTAATTAAAAAAATAAGAAATCATAAGACTAAGAATTAAATTGAAAACTCCAATACATGATAAAAAAAAATTGAACATGTAGAATTTTTCAACGTGTTTTCTTACATTAAAAACATTGTAAATATAAATTGAAAAACCTATACACACATCCAATTAAATCAATCATAAACTATTAGGTAAATAAATGAAAAAAATAGTCATTAGCAATAAATAAAAACATAAATGAAAAAATTAAGAAACAAATCAAGATATTTTATATCGCAACACAGGTTATTTAATTGGCTGTGTTAAATAAATTGGTTTATCAAAATCAATTTATAATATAGATCAACACATATAATATGTATTTAATAAAATTAAAAAAAAAATACTATGCAAGGATGCACATATTCAAACAATTATAAAAATAAATATTTAATCTAAATAAAATACATTAAAAAATTACAAATAAGACATACTAATTTCTTAACAAATTAAACACACTCAATATAATTAAAAATAATCATTATTTAAAAAAAGTTAAATAAACACAAAAAAATCATAGAGAAATGGTATTAATTAAAATATTAATTTAAATGTTTTATAGAAAGGGCTCATGCACGAGCCTGTATTTTTTTAAGTTAAAGAGGCAAATGATTTTAAATAAAATAACACAACTGAGATCCCAGAATTCACCACTATGGTGTCCAGAAAAACAGGGTTCATTATTGTTTCCATTCTAGAACTCATTTTCAACTCAGTTTTTAATCTAAAACACCTAGAAAACACCCTAAAAACCTTGTTAAACCAAACCATGGCCTCCAAAAACACAGAAAACCAGCCCATCAACCCAAAACTAAAAATCTTCTTTCGGATCTTTTTTTTAAAAAAAAAGTTTCAAGGTAAAAAAAAAAAACACAACCCCAACACCCCCCCCCCCATTATATAAAACCTTTTGACACAAAAATGTATGTTTTGGTGGCATAAATCTTCCCCATCAGCAACTCTCTCTCTCTAAGCCAGAATCTGACAACCCCCCTCTCTACCAAAAAAAAAAACTGAAAAAAGCGAAAAATGAAATTTGATACCAAAATGAATTTTTTGAAAATTATAGGAACTGAATACCTAATTGCTTGAAATGATGAGGAACAAAAACGAAAATTTCAAACAAATTGCATACTTGCCACCAATTTTACACGCTTTTGTCACTTTAATCCCCTTTCTTTCAATTCAACCCTCACCCTAAGAAAAAACATGCAATTGGGCTCTAATTTGGGCTCAATTGTGCACAATGAAAAAGTTCAAGAATCAAATTGAAAATTTTCAATGCTTTAATCCATAATAAAATATGAGAAGGTGAACAGTAATTTAATGAACAGTGAAAAGGCCACCTATTTTAGCTTTATACTTGATACTTAATGTTAGATGTCACATGCAAAGCTGAAAATGACGGCTAAATATCAGTGCCTACCTTGCAATTTCAGCTCTCCTTTTAGCTTCTTCAGCCATATGATTGAGTTCTGTGAAATGGGTTCGCTCTGTGAACATCTTTGAGTCTGGTGGTTGCAACCCATGCAATGTTCTCTGAGCATGTGCCCACTGAAGCTCACGCTGTTCCTTCCCAAAATCTTTTTGCCTTGTGAAAGCAATCTACAGAACAAGAAATACATCAGAGAAACAAAACATGCACACACGTAGACAGTCCACACTCAAGTAAACAGAAGCCCCATTAAGCCTGCGGAACCCTTACCCTTTGCTCAATAACAAGATCCCATGCTCTCCCACTCAAAGCATAGCGGATAAGGAACTTGATTAAGTCAAGTGGGATGTAGAAGACGATGTTATAGAGCCAAATTACACCAGCCCAACCCCAACCGATCCCTTCAATTGCCGCAAAGCTCCAATTTGCATAGACCGCAATCAGAGTGGCAATCTGAGCAAAATCAAAGGTCACGTTAATGTTCACTTCCAAATTATTTGAGATGTCACAAGAAAACAATTAAGGCAATTGGCTCACCAGCTGAGCAATGACAAAAGCCACCACAAGTAATATCCCAGGACGTTCAACATACGACCAACTTCGAGATCGGGTGACAAATATAAGTGCTTGACTGATAGTGCTCACTTGCAAGTAAATTGCTGATGCAAGCTTTCGGAAGTCATCGTGAGCTGTTTTCTCCAGAGTTGACACTCCAAAAACCCTCTGGAAATTAACAGCAATGACCAATTAAATTTTGAGTATCATCAGTTCAGTAGATATGCCAAACAAATGATCCATCCTGCATACTGAAATTACAGGAAGACAAATTCCAAATCCACTGAAGATAGACAACATGCGTACGATGTATCAGTTACCCACAGCCTTTCTAACTTAACACTGGCCACACTAGTTTCATATCCCAATGAAACCTTGTCACTCATTCTTACCAAACATGCCAAACATATAAAGTACTTGAGAGTTTATGGTCCAAGGTACTTCATAATAAAATGCATCTTCCATGATCAAAACAAACTTCATAATAAAATGAAATAAGGCATGTCATCTTACTGGGAAGAAGTTTGTTTTATATGCTGCCCAAAAGAATATGACTGTCATCATAGCCAGATAGCTACCAAGAACAATTCCAGTTGTAAATATCTCTGCCAACTTCCAGCTGTCTGGCAGAGGAGATGGCTTCACCCTATCTTTCGATATTGTCATAATGGTACCTGAAATTACATGGTGCTAGTAATCTCCCAAGAAAACAATTGGCAGGTCATAACAATGATGCATAGATAAAGACAAGATGAGAAGTGAACCTACTGACAACAAGATAGAAGGAAAATTAAACAAATTCAAATCACTTTGCATAACAGAAAAAGATTTTCTTAGTGTGTCAACAATGCTAAACTAAATCTGAAACTGGGCAGAGCATGGAAACTTTCCACTTTTTTTAGTTTATTTGATGTATTTTACATGCGGGCATGCGAGAGAGAGAGTGGAGGGGGAGGGGGAGGATAAGAAGCCACAAACCATCATTGAGAATAGCAATGATAAGCACCATAAAGGGTGGAAAGTCAAACTTCCATAGGAGAGCCAGTAGCATGAAACCAAGCTATCACCATATAAAACCAAAACAAGGGTAAGCAAACATCAAAAATTTCTTCCCAAGATCCATCTACTTTACACACTCACCCACACACAGAGATCTAACTTACCACAATACGGATTGTAATGGAAACTGCATAGATCTGCCAAGGGAAAAGGAAAATGTAAGTCAACAGTCTATTAAAAAGATATGACATGGTGAGAATCCAGTGCTTACAGTGTAATTTTTCATCCTCTGAAAGATTGCTCGACTTGTCAAGACAGCACTGATAATGACACTAAGGCCAGGTTCAGTAAGGACAATATCAGAAGCACTACGAGCTGCATCAGTTGCATCAGCAACAGCAATCCCAATGTCAGCCTTCTTAAGAGCAGGAGCATCATTAACTCCATCACCAGTCATCCCACAGATATGTTTCCTAGCTTGCAAACGTTTTACTATCTCATATTTGTGCTCTGAAATGATAGGCATGTCAAGCCTGTCAATATTAGCAAGGAAAACTAAAGATCCAATGCCTATACAAAAGAAACAGCTAAAACATTTCTGTCAAGCAATGCATCAAGCCCAAGTACAGAGTTCCAAAACTGAGTTAGAGAAATAAAAGAAATGCACCAGGGAAAACGCCAGCAAAGCCATCAGCCTTTTCAATCAATTCATCAATCGGTAATGCAACAATAGACTCGTCTTTGTCTTGCCCAAGCAATGCAGATGAAGGGTACATGTTGGTTCCCATTCCTAAACGACGTCCAGTTTCCTTCCCTATCGCCAGTTGGTCCCCTGATAAAAGCCACAAGGGTCAAAACTCAAAACAGGATGCCAAAGGTAATCCGACATCTTTTGAAATGAAATGGTGCTAGAAAGATTAGACAAGTGCAACACTTGGAAACATGATTAACAGAATTGCAAAGGCAGTGCAGTAAAGCTTGACAGATGAAAAGGGACCCACATAAAAAATTTCTGACACAAGTTTTAAGAAATGTACGCTTTCATGGCAAATAGTAATGAATTTCCCATTCTACAAGAATTCAGGGTTTCATTTATGGAAAACCTATACATAAGCATGTCCCAAGTGAAGAATAGCATTTTATTCTACATGACATCTTTAACAGCTATAGTTATTTCTCCATAAGTAAACATAACATAATTTAAGGGAAGTTTTCAGATGGCTTGCAACTAGGGAACAGAACAAACCAGTGATCATTTTGACATTTACTCCAAGATTCAAAGCCCTCCTAATTGTCTCTGCACTATCATGTCTTGGTGGATCAAAGAGGGGCATGAGGCCAATAAATTGCCAGGGGCCTCCAGCACTCTCTTTCCTTCCTTCTGGAACTTTCTGCAATAATGAAGAAGCAGATCACGAAAGCTAGTGGTGAAAAATAAAATCAACAGTGAAGCTAGAAACAAACATCTATGAGAGAAGAAAGAGAGAAATAGGATTATGATTACCTGGTAACAAACATCTAAGAAAGAAGAAAGAGAGAAATAGAATTGTGATTACCTGGTATGCTACTGCAAGAGAACGTAAACCTCTTTCTGCAAATTTATCAATCACAGCATGTACTCTTCGCTCAATATCTGACTTATTGTGTGCGAGATTCAGAATCTAAACAAATATTTGCAGCCAAGAATCAGGATAGAAGGCCAAATATAGAACATCAAATGGCAAGTATAACGAGCATTGTGAGCAGATTACCTGTTCTGGTGCACCTTTGCTGACTCTGTGCATTATACCTCCATTGTCAATATAAGTCAAGGCTGTTCGCTTATCAGTAGGATTAAAAGGAAGGAAATGGGACTTCCTGAATTCCAGCACGTGCCTTTTGGAACAAGGAAATAAAATAATTCATCATATATATATATATATAACCATGTTAAATTGATAATTACTAATTAGACAGTGACCAAAAATTAAAAAAGAATATACCATATGGACCAATTACCTCCTTTGGATCAGCCAGCATTCCGACAATAGCAGTATCAATTGCATCTTGGTTCTCTATTCTAGAGGCTTGAGCGGCCATCAACACAACAGTATCTGCATCTACTCCTTTTGCAAAAACCTGAAAGTTATACCGAGGGACATATAAGCAAGAATTGTGCTCGGTAGTGGACGTTTGAAAAACAGTTTTCACTAAACAACCTCAATAAGATTTTTGTCCACGGTAAGTTTGTTTAATGTCAATGTTCCAGTCTTGTCACTGCAAAGCACATCCATGCCAGCCATCTCTTCTATTGCAGTCATTCTCTTTGTGATGGCTCCCTGGATCATATTCAAAACACAATCATTTTACACCAAAAAATCATTATTCCAGGGTCAATTAGAAAATTCCCAAGACCTTGGCCAACCTGCTGAGATAACCTATGTGAACCAATAGCCATTGTGACTGAGAGAACCGTAGGCATGGCAATTGGAATTCCTCCAATGAGAAGCACAAGAAGATTGTCAATTCCAGGACGATACTCCCTATCTTGAATGGGGTACATGACAATAATCTCTATAACCATCCCAATTGCAATTGAACATATGCAGAAGTTCCCTATTGCAGTCAAGACCTGCACCAAAGAGTAAACAAATCAGAATCCGAATCACAAAAGTGAAGCTTAGAACTCAACAAAGAACATGTAACAATTATATCTCCTTGCCTTTTGGAAGTGACCAACTTGGTTAGTTGTATCCACAAGATGAGCAGCCTTCCCAAAGAAGGTGTGGACACCAGTGGCAATAACTACTGCTTCAATCTCTCCTTGCTTGCAAGTAGAACCAGAGTAAACACCATCTCCAGGGCCTTTTGTCACAGGAAGGGACTCGCCAGTAAGTGCAGACTGAGAAACCAAAACGAAGGTGGTCAGTAAAACAGCCATACATAGACCAAGCAACATGAAGTGGTAACTAAGTATTCGAAGACCAACTTGGTCAATTTTAAGAGGATCTCCTTCTAGTAAACGAGCATCAGCTGGGATAATATCTCCAAGTTTGATACTAATAATGTCACCAGGAACTAAAACAGCAGCATCTTGCTCACTCCATCTTCCATCTCGAAGAACCTTGAGAACAATATTATGAGAGATGAAACAAAATTAGGAGTTCAATCTAATTACATGTGCATCAGTCAGTCATATTTGCAATTTTGGATTTGGGTTTCGTCCAAATCTCAAGTAGTCGGATATAGAAGTAAACTCACAAATTTAAGGAAACAGATGTACAATGAAACAAAAGTTCGTTAGATTCACAAACCTTAGCTTTGGGAGCAAGACGTGCCATGAGAGCAGCAGCAGCATTACCTGCATTATTTTCTTCGATAAAACTGATGGTAGAATTAATGACAAGCAGTGTAATAATACCCACAAAGTCTTGCCAATCTGGAGGCTTTCCCTAAACACAAAAAAAAAAATTATATGACCAACTTCTTAACACAAGTACCAAGACAAACAAATCCATAAGTGGAATCTTCATAAAAACCAGAACATCCTCCTACTTACTCCTCCATTTGCAAGAGCAATAGCCATGATAGCAGCAGCCTCCATAACCCATGACAGAGGATTCCACATAAAACCCAAGAATTTCAAGAATTTTCTCTCCTGAAACAAACCCAGAAGATAACTTTGAGTTAAACCTGAATTCAAAAACAGTAAGAAAAATGTTCGGAACGATAAAAGGCACTACCTTTTTCTCTTCAAGCTTGTTGTGACCAAAAATAGTTAGCCTCTCCTCAGCAGCCTGACTTGTGAGACCTTCTCTGCTACATCTCAGATTCTCAAACACTTCCTCAATGGGTATGTTCTCCTGCGATAAAATAAAATAAAAAGTTGAAATTTTTTTACTCAAAAACAAACAAAGAACACTAAGACAGATAGCAACCAAACCAAACAATGGCTTCAAAGTATGCTCTGATCTATTACCAAATCCACAGTTTCCTTCAAGACAGCCTCCAAAACTTCAGCTTTTTCCCCCATCTTCTCCTTAACTAAAATTTCTCTCTCTACAGACCAAACCAATTAAAGATCAAACTCCACTACGCGACCACCATGAAAAGATGCAAGAACTTGAGATATTCAGTCAAGCCAAGCAATACCAAGTTAAAAGGACTGGATTTTGAGCATGAATTAAGAGTTTAGGGGCCGAATGAGGACATCCCACCAACACCAAATCTGCAAAGAAAGCCAACAACACGAGGAACCAAACCGCTATAGAGTAGTGGCAAAGAGTGTGGAAGTAACAGTCCACAATCATTTTCTATCTTTCCTTTTGGGTCATTTCCATAAAGGTATACAACTTATGTTTTTGTTTTGAAAAGGTCCCCACACTTGCTTCGATTACTGTACTGGATGCAATTTAAAGTTGTACTTTAGGTCGTGTTGAAGATTTTGAAGTCTTTGAAGGACTGAATTTGATTAAAGTATTTTTTTTCTTTTCTCCGTCTGCAGAAATAAATGTGGTCTCGATTGCTACAAAAAGACAAGTGTCTCTTAACAGTAGCCGCTCACCAGACAAACATATTCCAATGTTCGTTTAACTACTAAACTAAATACTATTTAATACTATGTAGTTTACTTTCAAACTTTAGTATATTCAAATTCAAAAGGAGCTACTACCAATACATTTGTTTTGATTTTTTAAAAATATTTTTATAAAACTTATGTTTATTTTATTATTTGAATATAATTTTTTATATCCAAGAAATACATTAAGTTATTATTCTTTAAAAGTCATAAAGAAAATAGTAATAATAATAAGATAATAAAAATGATAGTGTTATAAATAATAACGGTGATGGTAAAAGAGGTAGGGTTGCTTTCGTGATTAGATAATGAGTGTTGTGGTTATATTATCGGTGTTTATAGAATGGTGATTATTACAATAATATGATTGTGAAATATAATGGTGGTGTTGTCATCTTAGTAATAAGATAGTGATTTTTATGACAAATAATGATCGTCGTTATAGATATTAGTTAGATGGCGGTGGCAATAATAAGTAGTGATATTAATAATAATGATAAAGCAGTTATACTGGTACGAGATTGTGAATCGTGATAAATGGTCGTGGTTAAGATTATTTGGAGATGATATTGATGAAATAATGTTGTGAGCTCTCATTAAAAAAAAATAGAGATTTGTATAAAAAAAAAAAAAAAAAGGATAGAGAGAGAGATTGTGCTGGTTAAATTTGTTTGTTGGAGAGGTAAAAAAGTCACCATTTGTCTTTGAGATAAATTGATTTGATTTAAGGTTTGGTGAAGATGAATTTGAAATGGTATATTTGTTTTTAATTTTTAAAAATAAATAATTTTTTTTTATTTTTTATTTACTTGAAATTAAAAAAAAATAGTATTCTCAGATTATTTTATTTTATTAATATAAAAATAATTTTTAAAAAATATAAAAAATATATACTATTTTAATATATTTCAAAATAAAAAAACATACTCTCAACTGCGCATTGGAATCCACGACAATTTTGCTATCCCTTAATTTCAGCCAGCTTTTCGCTACCCTTCTTTTCTTTTCTTTTAAAATTACAAATTAGTCCCTTAACTATATGCTTAAGCCGCACAGTCCCCAACCTTCAAAACCTTCTTAAAAGTGTCTTGGTCGACGCCCTGCATTCATTTTATTTAATCACTTGTGGCCATGAGATGAGTTTCTTTATGTGCTGAGACAATAATTTTATTTCATAAACAATTGAATGCTGCTTTATTTCTTCTCAATTAATAAATAAAATATTAAGCCTTGGGTGAAAAAAAAAATCGAGAAATATTATAACAATAATTTTTTTTTATGCAGATGTATGTCTTGTAATTACTCTTTTTTATATAAGATTAACCATCTAACTGAAAAGTTTAGAATCAAAAAATTTATTTTTTTCATAATTTTAAATTCAAGTCTTATAAATATTAATATGATTGTTACTAGAAACTTATATAATTATTAATTTTAAAATTTGTAAAATTAATTGAAATACATGCAAGTTAACTCGGATATCCATACTAATAATAATAATATAAAAAGAGATTGATGATTTAAAGATTCATACTTTAATCTTAATATTAGCATTTATTCCCTCATTTAAAGATTTTCTAAATAAATTTATTTCAAATATTATTGGTTATCCTTCTCAATAGCACGATCATCAGCGTGTGTGTAACGTAAATCATGCACATGTATCTATTTGTCCTTGGATATTAACTATTAACTATTCTATATTCTTTCAATAAATTTTCATTATCTATGCACTTATATATTCGTCATTTTTTATATATATTATTTCATTATTTTCTTAGACAAATATCCATAAACCATAAAAGAAATATTAATTTTTCAAAAAAAATAAACAAATAGTTATTAAAAATTAAAAACTAGGAAAAATAAAAATAAAAATGAATTTATAAATAATCAGCCCGGAAAAATAAAAACTCAGAACAACAAATATATATGTATTAAATAATTAAAATTTTAAAAATATATTTTTATATAAGTTTTGTAGCTTTAAAAATAAATGCTTGTAAAAATTCTAATGATTTTGAATTCTTCAACAAACAATGTATTTTTTCAATCAAAGTTTTATTTTTTTATTTATGTATTTTTTATGGGAGAAAGCCATGGGTTTTTTTATCAACGATATGGGTTTTTGAATAAAAACTAAAAAACTAAAAACAATTGAAAGAAAAATTTATAAGAATTCAAATGATTTAAATTTAGGAGAAAAAAGGTATATCTTTAGCAGAAGTTATATATTTTTTATTCATTTATTTCTTTTTTATTTTGATGAAAAATATTTTTATATTTGAAGCTGATTTTTATTATAAAAATAAGAAACAAAGAATAATGTCTTGATTATTTTTACGTGAATGTATGAAAAATATAAGTGAGTGAGTAATGAATTCGAGGAAACAATATAAAATAATATATATATATATATATAATTCTCATTGAATATTAATTTGCAATTTATTTTAAATTTCAGTGCTTATTCTTTCAATTTTTTAACCTAACTCTATAAATATACTCTGTAACGCAACATAAAAATAATATTTTTCTTAGCACATTCGTATGAGCATGCATTACAAATTAAATCTCAACATATAAAACTATACTAAAATAACATGAAAGAACAAAAAAAAAAGTTTTATAACCAAAATGCAAGATGTAAAAGGTTTTAGGAACCTTGAAGGAAAAAAGAGGGTGCTAACAGGGGAGTAAACAAGTGCATGCCCAATGAATCACCTAACTCTTTAACGTAATTAGATTTTTAAACATATTTTATCTTTTCCATTTATTTTGTTATTTATTCATGTGCAGGAGAATGTGCTCCAGATGAGATGCCGAACTGGGCTTATTTCCACAATTATTTATTTCCACTTTATATTTTATCTTTTCCATTTATTTTGTTATTTATTCATGTGCAGGAGAATGTGCTCCAGATGAGATGCCGAACTGGGCTTATTTCCACAATTATTTATTTCCACTTTACATCGTGTTTTAAAAAAATTTAATTTTTTTTATTAAAATTTAATATGATTTATATATCGTTTTAATATATTACATATAAAAAAATTTAAAAAATAAAAAAATATTATTAATATATATTTTAATATAAAAAATTATTTAAAAAACAAACAGTACAACAATCCAAACACACTAAAAAAGCTGAATTTAAGAAAAGCAAAGGAAGACTGCAAGTAGCTAGTAAACCTATAAACAAATCTGTGAAATCAGTGTGACAGAGAAAGTGACAACCTTGGAGATCAGATGGCTAATCCTTGTACCAATCCAACGGCTGAAATACGCAACTAAAGCCGACGACGACGGTGCTATCATGCACGAAGCTGATGGCAGGTCCCATCAAGAAAGAAGGAGCTGATCCAGCTGCTGCAGCTGCTTTTGTTCTTTTGATAATGGAAGATGAGGTGTTACGGCCTTGGTACGGACTGTACTTTTTGTTAAAGGTAATACCATAGTTATTAAACCCGGCCCGGCCCGGCGGGTCGACCCGGGACCCGATCGACCCGGTGGCTGGACCGGTTCGGGTTTAATAAAAGACCGGCTGTGGCAACAGCCCGGCCAAACCCAGGCGACCCGGCGGGTCGACCCGGGACCCGGGTGACCCGGGCAAACCCGGACGAGACCCGGGTTTTTTTTTTTTTTTTTTAATTTGGGATAAAAAAAAATTTAGTTTAAATATTTCAACTTAAAATGATAACATAGTATCTTTTCAATGTGGGATTTGAAGCCCTTTCATATATATACTCTATGTTCACATGAAAAAAATTATATTTTTTCAATGTGGGATTTAAAACCCATTAGTATATATACTTTATGTTCCCAAGGAAAAAATCATGTTTTTCCAATGTGGGATAAAAAACCTTTTGGTTTAAATACTTCAACTTAAAGAGATAACATAGTATATTTTCAATGTGGGATTTGAAGCCCTTTCATATATATACTCTATGTTCCCATGAAAAAAGTTATATTTTTTCAATGTGGGATTTGAAACCCATTAGTATATATACTCTATGTTCCCAAGGAAAAAATCATGTTTTTCCAATGTGGGATAAAAACCTTTTGGTTTAAATACTTCAACTTAAAGGGATAACATAGTATCTTTTCAATGTGGGATTTGAAGCCCTTTCATATATTACTCTATGTTCCATGAAAAAAGTTATGTTTTTTCAATGTGGATTTGAAACCCATTAGTATATATACTTTATGTTCCCAAGGAAAAATTCATGTTTTTCCAATGGGATAAAAACCTTTTGGTTTAAATACTTCAACTTAAAGGGATAACATAGTATCTTTTCAATGTGGGATTTGAAGCCCTTTCATATAATACTCTATGTTCCATGAAAAAAGTTATGTTTGTTTTTAAACCAAAATGTTTTTATCCACATTGAAAAAACATGATTTTTTCTTTAGGAACATAGAGTATATATACTAATGGGTTTCAAATCCCACATCGAAAAAACATAACTTTTTTCATGGGAACATAGAGTATATATATGAAAGGGCTTCAAATCCCACATTGAAAAGATATATGTTATCCCTTTAAGTTGAAGTATTTAAACCAAAAGGTTTTTTTATCCCACATTGGAAAAACATGATTTTTTCCTTGGGAACATAGAGTATATATACTAATGGGTTTCAAATCCCACATCGAAAAAACATAACTTTTTTCATGGGAACATAGAGTATATATATGAAAGGGCTTCAAATCCCACATTGAAAAGATATTATGTTATCCCTTTAAGTTGAAGTATTTAAACCAAAATGTTTTTTATCCCACATTGAAAAAACATGATTTTTTCCTTGGGAACATAGAGTATATATACTAATGGGTTTCAAATCCCACGTTGAAAAAATATAATTCAACTTAAAATACTTCAACTTAAAAGCTTAACATAATATCTTTTTAATGTGGGATAAAAAACTTTTTAAAATATTATTTTAAACTTGATTATTTATAATATATATAATCTATATTTACATGAATTTTTTCATATGAAATATTAATTTTTTTTTAATTATTACGGGTTGACCCGGGTTGACCCATGAAACCCGAGACCCGGCCCCTTGGCCGGGTCAACCCCCGGGCCGGGTTTAATAACTATGGGTAATACTAGTTCTAGTTTTGGCCTTTGCATGCGTCTTAGAGCTAGCTTTTTGGTAATTATAGCATGCAGCCAGACAAGCACCTCTGGCCACGTCCACCGGACCACCACCACATGGCTGTGGGGTCGTTTCAGGCCATCTGCTTTACCAGTTCACATGCCCTCGCAACCACGCAGGGGCCCAGCAGCACTAACATCTTTCCTGCTGTTTTGAATTCTATCTTCATTTCAGTGGATTGTCCACGTATACCAATGGATCATCCACCAAGATAGTACTTTTCTTTCCGGATAATTACACCCATGGTCCCGCTACTATGGAAGTTTTGATCAATTGGGTCCTCGTTTTTAACTACAATTTGGATTCAATCCACGAGATTTGGCCTATTCTAAGTTTATTTTTAAAATGGATGCATGGAAAATAATTTTTTTTTGTTATAATTTCCATAAATTTGCAACAATTTTCTCATATTTGTATCCATTATGAGACAAAGAGTGAACAATTCCATTTAAAAAGCCAGCTATATATATATATATATATATATATATATATATCGTACTTAAAAAAAAAAAAAAACATAATTGGCCAACATGGATCGTGATGTATGTATGTGAACCCTGCTGGATGGCAAAAATGGCCAGACATGGCCCCATCAATATTAATTAAGCTGCTGCTCATAATTAATGCCAGCAATGGGAGCCCATGTGATGCTGATCTCCTATGTTACCATGCTTCATAATTCATCACTACCTCCTCCTCCTCTTTGAGAAGATGAGCAATAAGTTTTATATATATATATTTGCTGTATTAACTGGGTCTAGCTAGGTATCACATGGACAAATAATTTCTATTTATACTGGATGAAAATTGAACTCCCGCATCACATATATAATACTGTTTGTTTTTATATTTCAAAAATATTTTAAAAAAATTAATTTTTTTTTAAATTAATATATTTTTTATATTTTTAAATCATTTTGATGTGTTGATATTAAAAATAATTTTTAAAAAATAAAAAAAAAATATTATTTAAATATATTTCTAAGTGAAAAACACTTAAAAATAATTATAGCTATATTCCTAAACAAATTCATATAAATTGCGTAATGCTAGAATAAGATATTTCCTTTTCGTTACGTGTGTTCATTTACAAGTATTGGAAAATTGGTTATGAAATGGTTAATCTAAATTAAAAATAAAATCTATTTAATTTTAGAGTTAAGATTTTGTTGAAAAATATTGTTTAATATAAGTTTTATAAACATGAATTTTTTATTATTATTGAGAAACATAAAGATTTTGTTTATGCTGGAATGAAATAAATATAAAAATAAATAAAATGATAAACTGAGAAATTAAATGCTAACAAAAGCAAAAGATGAATAAATATTCAATTATTTAACCCCAAATTTTGGGTGAAGATGAAAGATGGGTTTTCTCATCCAACTTCAGCTTGCACAAGATGTTATTGAATTGCTTGGCAAAGTTAGGAGATGATAGTGCAGTTCAATTGGTGGTTGATGACATGATCAGGGTTTCTCAGATTCTAAATAATGATGTTTGTTGTAAGGATTTTTTAGTTATTAAATTAAAAATAATAATAGCTGCAATTATATATTTTTTGTTGATTTTTTTTTTGGAAGAGAATGTTAATATATAATCACAATTTAAACCAAAAACCAAATATATGATGTTAAACCAAACATATGATAGGATTTTTTTTGTTTATTTTTTTTAGAAGAGAATGTTAATATACAATCACAATTTAATCCAAAAACCAAATATATGATAGGATGTTAAGATATATATATATATATATAAACAAAGGGCACTAAAAAAAATCAAAATTAAGAATAAAAAAAGAAAGAAAAAAAGCTCAGCATTGTTGGGCTTGGTAGGTCGAGCCGACACAATCAATTAAAAAAAACCATGTGTGTGGGCATGTTAAGGCAAACTCGTGTCCCTAGTCTTTTATTTTTTTTGTTTGTAAAAAACAATAAACGACATACCATCCGTTTATATATATATATATATATACAGGCGGTTTAAAAATCAAGTTGAGTTTTTTTTAACATTAAAATATAATATTTAACATATTTTAGTCTAAAATACTTAGTAAACATCATTAGATGCCAGCAAACAAATAAGTCAGGTCAAAATACTTAAAAATCCATCAAAAATTAAAGGCAACTACAAAACAAAAAAGTTAAAGGCAATAAAAAACAATAAAAATAGAGAATGCACCACGAATAAATCTTTGAAAGGAAAATAAAAGTCGATAAAAGAACACTTATTATAAAGGGTTTCATTCAATAATTAGACATGGATTGATTTATATACATGCTAGCTTTTATAAATAATAACTTTTCATACATATTTTAATAGTTAATGCAATTAATTTTCTAGAATAGCCTTTTTAAACAGTAATCTACACGAAACAACATGAAAAATTTATTGTTAAAAAAAAGTTAATAATCTATTATATAGTTTAAAACAAGCTTTTAAACAATGATATAAAAACTTTAATGAGGTCGTGTTATTAAATAAGTTTATAATCAACGAGATTGATAAATATGTCTATATAAAAAACACAAATAAATATTATATTATTGTATATTTCTACATGGATAATGTGTTAATCTTGGAAATAGATTACATGATAAGTTTATCAATAAAATGTTAATTAATTAATTTGATATAAAACATCTTAGATGTTTAGATGCCATAGTAATAAAAAAATTTAGAATATTTGATGGTTCGGTAATTCCCAATCTCAAATTCTGAGATTTAATATAAATTTTTTAAAAGGGACAATAATACTGTCATGATACCATTGAATATGCGCAGTGGAAAAGAAAAACAATATTCACTTTCTCAGAAAACATTTTAAAATGATAAGTGAACTAATAAATAGGTATTAGTTAACATATCTTTTTATTAATATTATTATTTCGTAAATTAAAAGACAAGCGCACAGATAATGTTTTAAAAAAATGAAATTCATTATAACTCCCAAGTTTTTAAAAAAACTTAGAATTATAACTTCCAAGTTTTAAAAAAAACTTAGAATTATAACTTCCAAGTTTAAAAAAAAACCTTAGAATTATAACTCCCAAGTTTATTCCTAATCATAGCACAATGGAATATCAAGGAAAGAAGGGTCAATAATTTTTGCTCCTAAAGGGTATAATTTAACTAGTCATATTCTAAGTTTGTTTTTTAAAATTCATTAGTTCAAGTTTTACAAATCTTAATGTTATTAGAGATTTACATGGTTCTTAGCTTCAGAGCCCATAAAATTAGTCAAGATGTGTACAAATTAGTCTAAATACCTATATTAATAAAAATTAAAAAAAAAAAAGAAGAAGAAGAAAGAATTTGCATGGGGCAACATCCCCATGAAAGAAAAGAAAAGAACAAAAAAAAAGTCCCCAAAAGCGAATCCTTCTGTGAATGGACAGTGTTTTGCCTTTATCATATGCCCAAGTGGATTCTGATATGGATCTTACTTTGACGTCGTTTCACTTTCCCCTCACACAACTACTTTTGTTCTTTACTTTACTTTTCTCTAATCTTTTTTTTTCCTTTTTAGGATTTTCTTCTTCCTGACTTTATTAGTGGTTCTTGATTTTACATCTTTTCATTTAATTTTTTTTATATATATATAAATATAGAAAGAAGAGAATTACAGGTACTTATAAGATTCAAACAAGAGAATTCAAGAGTGCGTATGATTGCAGCTTCATTACCAGTGCAGAGGCAAAAACAAGACAGAATTTACCAGGAGAGACGAATAAGAATCTAGGCAGCAAGAGACATGACACAGATTAAATATTATTGGCATTAAAGATTCCTGTTGTTATAATCCTTTCCTTGCTTTTTCATCGAATAAAACAAGAGCGACTAATTGAAAAAAGATGGAATGGCATTCAAGTAGCTGGCAGAGCACGGCATCTCATCTTCTCTTCTGTTCTAAAAAGTATATCTATAAAGTGGCCGTCACATGTCATTTTCTACGTGTTGTTCAAATAGAATTTGAGGGTGTTTTAGTGCTATAATAATGTTTAAAGACAGCGAGTCTGCCAAAAAAACCAAACAAGATGATAGCTTACCAAACCAACCCCAGCATGAACGAAAGATTGTAATTAAGGAAATGTTTGGAAACGTTATTAAAATTGTATTTTTAAAAAATTAAATTTTTTTTTATTAAAATTTAATACGGTTTATATATTTTGAATCATTTTAATGTGTTGATGTTAAAAATAATTTTTTAAAAATAAAAAAAATATCATTAACATACATTTCGGCACGAAAAGTTATTTAAAAACCAATTAACTGCCAAATATTCTCTGAAGCAAGTGTCACACTTCAGCCTCATGACACAACATTTTCACTGATATATTTCCATTTAAACAGAATCCTTGACTTGACTTGTATTTTGCATTTAATCCTTCGCATCTGTTTCAATTTATGCATGTAATCAGTCAAAACCCTGCTTTGAAATGGCCACGTTCAAGTTCACGCAGAGCCGCTCTTGTTCTTTAGCGTTTTGTTTTCGGCTTTACGTACAAACTCCAAAAGCCCAGATCCAAAACGAAAACGGGAAGACGAAGATGTCAACTTTCCAGGTCAGAAAACGTGTCTTGTAGTCGAGAAGAATATTCAGAATTTCAGATGCCTCCCCACATGCCTTTCCGCTGGGACCATACCGGAGTAGAACAATTTACCATAAAAGGTTACAGATCCGTCAGTCAGGGGTCCATTACCAGCACGAGAGAAAGACAAGAGCAAAAGGAAGAAATAATAACACCATCGAATTTACCTGTGGTATGGGCGAGAGGGACAATTGGGCCTGAGGCATTGCGGCCTTTCAACAGGGCTGGTTTTCCAGGCCCAAAACAGAAAACTCTACCAAGTAAAGCCCGCCGTATAGATGGCAAACCCTGCCTCGAAACCAGCCTTCAATCTTGTATCAAGGAGAAAACTGAACAGGCAACATCCACCAACAGCATCCCAATAACAGTAAGGTGTCAAATATTTTCAACATCCACCAACAATGGCGACCTCTTGCCCTACACCCCAGGGACCAGCCACTTGTTGACGGACGGTGAACTGGACTTTTAGGCCAAGGAAATCAGCATAAGCATACAAAGTTTTGCTGTATCAAATCGTAAGTGGTTTCTATTATAAACAGTGCTACGACGAGGAGAAAATGAAACAATGAATTATATCCATATATTTAGGAATCAAGATAATAACAAGCATTTCCTTGGCATGTTGAGCAATAAATGAAATCCATATTTCTCAAAGTTAAAAAAGAAAATGATAAAAAGATCAATTTGCTCCCCGATGCTCAAACCCATACACCATGCTTCCAAGTACATAGCATCCAAACATGCAAGCTAAAAATGCTAGGCAAACATCAGAAGCCAGGTAGGATTTTTATTGCCCTCCTATTTCTTTTGGTTAGATGGTGCATATCCCCACTATCAAATACACCCCTCTTTTACCACATGAGTTCTCCAAAGACTAGACACACTAAACCCTCAACTTCCCATCCAACCAAGTAAATTTCCTAAGATTCACAATCTACGATAGCATGCCAGAGCTGCATGCTATATATTCATCCAACAATAACTGCAATAATTACTAGTGTTAATATACTCCAGTTCAACACCTAAAGCAAGGAGCCATCATGAAACTCCTCCCAAAACCCTTCTTAGCTCGAATTTTTGTTCTGAAGTAAGCCTTGATGGGTACCTGACATCAATCTTGACTCTCAAGTTTCCCTTCTTCCCAGGTTCTTTAGAGATTGGCATTCCTTCATTTGGGACAACCACTTCAACACCGGGTTTGACAATATCCGTCAGTGGAAGCACGATATTCCTTCCATCGAGGGTAGTCAAGTTGAAGGTTTTGCCTGTGAGAGCCTCCAGCAGTGTAATCTCCTGTTTGATGACCAGATCATTACCATCCCTCACATAAGTAGAATGAGGTTTTTCATCTATCACAAAAACAATATCTGCAGGGATAATGCCAGGCTCTTGGTTGCCCTTCTCAGGAAATGTGATTTTTGTACCCTTCTTCCAACCAGGTTTTATCTCAATGGTCAATATCTCTTCAAGAGTCCGAACCTTACTGCAATAGAAATGTTCATATATCAAGTCAATTAATGGAGAAAGGGAAGAAAGGCATGCGCTCAAAGTCAAGTCAACGTCAATCTTGATTTTTTAAAAATTTCAGTGCAAAGAATTATTCATATCTCAAGTAAAAGAAAAGAAAGAAAAACAGTGAACATGCTGGTCCAAAGTCAGCTTCCAAAAAGCAAGTGATAATTGATATGGAAGGCAACCATTTTTTTTGTTATTTCATATCTAAACAAAGCAAATTTTTAATAATCTCTGTGCAATGCACAGGTTGATCTGATCTCCAAATTTGACCAATAACTAATCACATAGACTAGGGAAGGGGAAACTCTTGACCCGACAATGTTCATAATCTCAATAGGTGGCCAAAACAAGAAGACAAAAAACATGGACTAATGTCAAGAAGCCTTACAGTTGCAGGGGAAAAAAGAAAAAAGAGAAATAAAGTCAAAACGATCAAGAAACAAACCCCCTTTTTCGTTTTAGTCTGTCATGATGGCTACAGCGAATACACACACACACACACTTACTCTCATTCATTCATTTAGCTATGTATTTATTTTCTAGGCACAAAGTTTCACTACTTACAAAAGTTTTTACACTCCTAAATTTGCTCCATTTCATCATCCAAACCTGGAAGCCATGGGACCAAATTTTCATCTTTCTTTTTTCTAAATTCCTTTCATTTGTCATTTTAAACAAAGGAAAATTAGTTTGAACAATAAATGGAGCCATCCAGAAAAATAATTTGAAGTATAAGAAATGACAGAGAATACTTCCCTTCTTGAAAAAATAGTAACAGTTAGCTGCCCTAACATCCCCAAAACATGTAAATGACTAACATTTTAGGATTCAGCTACTATCTAAAAGTCCCACTATAAAGGGAATGGAAAATGACCAACATCCTAACATATAGACAAATAGTTCCACATAGCAAACTTCTTCCCTTTCTCTTAACCTCACAGGCATATGTAGTCTTCACACTTTAGTAGATCGTGCTGTTTGTACATATAAGTGGAACACTTCCATCTAGTTTTCAGTTGTAGAGTTTCAAGCCTGTTCTATAACATAAGAAACTGAAGGGCGAAGAATGTACAAGTAGCAGAATTATGTCCACAAAATTTCCCAAAATAAACTTCACCAAAAAATGTATAGCTGCAAAATACTTGATCACAGCCCTAAACAGATGCTTTGCAATAAAAACTTTTCCATAAGATATGAGTAGCAATACAGAACTAATGAAGCACGTGGAGGGAGGTGCTTCTTTCCATGACTCGTCAAAGAACAAATATCTTATGAGCTTGAATTGCAAGTTGCTTAACTTCTATAATGCTAGTAGAAAGTGGTGAACTTTAGCACTGTATAATGGGACTCACACCTATTCCATCAAGGGCACATAACACCCAGAACCTAGAATCTGCATAGCACCCATTTGCTTTCCATTGCAAACATCAGAAAAGGTTCATATCCAAGAGCCATAGCCAGCAGAAACTCGTAGTTCCAAATGAAGATAGCATAATCAATAGAAAATAAAGAGAGTGTCACAGGAAGCAACACAGTGGACTACCTTATTGCATGATTGTCATCCCTCAATGTGCTTCTTAGACTGTACTGAGGACTTTGATATGGTTATTCACAAATATACTGTCACCACAAATTAGCTTTGTACCTCTCTATCAATACAAGACCGGAGACAATCTTCTCACTGTCAACGATCGTGAATAAATCCAAGCAAGGAAGGTGGATTCCAACCATATCCACTAAATCTTCAAAAAAATTATCTCTCCATCTACTATGATAGCACCATTCCATGCCGGCATCAAATTAAATGATGATTTCGTACATTAACAACAAAATATTTTAACCACGAGAACCTTACTGCAGGAAACCAAGCAATCGATAACATGATTCTTTGAAGGTTCCTTGCAACCAATAAAAAGAAGGAGATTGTTCCTTGCAAAATCCGATGATTCCTCAAAATGCCTTTACACCAGTAACAGAATTATTAAAGAGACAGAATATATGAAACTAGTTCAGGGCTGACCCCTGCTTTAGTTTGAGTATACTGTAAGCCACATCAGGCAAGACCTACAGTCTAAAGAAACATGTTTTAGGATTGAAATGCCAAGAGACCGAACCAACCGACAAGTGTTCTGGTATAATTCAAAATGGAAATGTACATCATTCCAACTATGGTTAACACCATCATCATCATAGAGCAAAATAATATGTCTAAGAGCTCTTGCTTCCCATTTTCATGAAAACGTACCGAAAATAAATTAAATTAAAGAAAAATCAATAAATAAAACAAAACAAAACATACCCAGTACCCTCAAAAATGTTCCTGCAAATTTTCATCTTCTTCGTAGCACCTTTATACAGCTCCTCCAAACTACAAGGCAGCAAATTCTCAATCGCGTTCGGCTTTTTCATGTCTCCTCCATTGCCAAAGTAGTAGCTGCTGCTGCTGCTGCTGCTATTATTAGTATTATTCCTAAAATGCCCTCTACTATAATTCCCTCTCTCATTCCCACCACCACCACTCTCCGATCCAAACAACTCCTCATAGATATCCTCCGCATCCCTCGGCTTGAACCTGAACGACGGATTGGGGTGCTGCCTCTGAAAATAATGCCTGGACGTCGAAGGAGACGGCGGCGGACACTGCCCTGATTTCAACCCCTCTTCACCATACAAATCGTAGATCTGCCGCTTCTGGGGATCACTGAGGACATCGTAGGCTTCGGAGATTTGTTTAAATTTAGCCTCGGCTTCGGTTCTTTTAGCGGTAGGGTTCTTGTCAGGATGCCAAATCATCGCTAAACGTTTATATGATTTCCTCAGATCATCCTCGCTTGCATTTCTGTTCACTTTCAGTATGTTATAGTAATCTACGCCCATCCCTGTCTCTGCTCTCCTGCCTTCTTCTTCTGTTTCTTTATGTAGGTTTTGGAAGGGGGTCAGCCGCTGATGGAGAAGAGGGCTTCACGACCGTCGGATAATATACGTCAATCTTGATGCGAATCTGACGGTTATGGTTTGACTGAAAGAAAAGAGACCATGTCATGCGGGGTCCTCACCACCCTTTCGTTTTTCTATTTTTGGCAAACCTTGGCCCAGCTGCGGGATGACAGCCCACGGCCCAATCCCACAATCACAACATTATTTAACACAGAATGTGATTGTATTTATTTTTTAAATTATTTTTTATATTAAAATAATATTTTTTTTATTTTTTAAAAATTATTTTTAAGATCAGCGCATTAAAACGATTTAATATATATATATAAAAATATTTTTTAATAAAATAAAAAAAATATTTTTTTTAGAAACATAGGTAAACTACGTTTCCAAACGCTAACTCCTTGACACCCCAGCTATTAAAGTTTTATTTTTCTCTATCTAATTCCAAAGTTATCGTTCTTTCTATAATTAAAATTATTTAAAATTTAGCAATTATAAAATTAAACCTTACCTTATTTCCTCTAACCAAACAAAGATGGGTTTCATAACCTTCATTTCCCATCACTTGTATCCAAACAACAAAATGTTATGATTTATATTTATAATTTAATAAATTTTAGTGATTATAACATGTGACCTTACCTTATTTACAAAGATGGATTTCATAACCTTACCTTCATCTTACTCTAGTCCTTTGCTCTCATCTTTTTTTTTCTTTGCTTATTTCGGTCTTCATTCTTACCATTTTCTCTTTCTCTTTTTTTTTTTTTGGTCTTTCCCAAACCAAGTAAAAAAAACTAAAACACAAAAAGGATAAAACGTTTTTTTTTTTTTTAAAAATTTAAAGAAATCATGAAATATGCACTTTTTGAGATTTTGGAACACCTCTTCTTTTCATTTTAAGTTTTTCTTATAGAGTTATTGATATGATTAGGGGTGATCATTTTCGGTTCGTTATACTAAATTAAATCCATCTATTTTTTTAACAATAATTATTAACTAATTAAAATCACATATAAACTGGTATTCAAATAACAACATAAACCCTAAATCAAGGAATTAGGGTTTTGGATCAGAATGTCGACGGGTAGGCCCAAGAACGATGAATTACTAGTAGTAGTGCCAAAGAAGACAATATCGACGCTCCCTCCATTTCCACTCGCGACAAGCACATGATCAACAGTGTTAGTGGTGTCCACGATACTTGTGCTCAAGAAATAAGAGGGAGATGGTGGTGAAGCTTTGAAGAATACTTGAAAACATGAAACTTCGAGTTAGTAATACTTCTAACATTTTTACTGGTTCTGGTTCTGGTGATTTTCACCAAGTGATTTGTCTTTTTTTATTTCTAAAATTATTAATCAAAAAGTTTAGTGTTGGTTTTTTTAATGTGATTTTTTATGTGTTTTATGTTTGTGTTAAAATAGATGGAGTGAATAACAATAGTAATGCATGATTAAAATTAGGGTATTAAAGGGTTTATTTGTTTGAACTAGGAGAGATTGATGCTGAATTGATTAACGATCGTCTAGATAAGTATATTTTGTAGAACTTGAATGTGATTTGGAACCTTGATATTAGCAATATCAAGTTAGTGGTTGGTGGTAGGGTTGATACTGAATGCAACTAGCATGGGTTCATGCTAACCTTTTCCGCTATGACCTTAACATTAGTTTTTATTAGAGAAGCATGATTATCACCTATGGATGAAATTGAGGATAATGCTTTTAAGTATACTTGAGGATTTAGTGGCAAAAGGTTAATTATATTTGTTTTTCCTCGTGTTTTTAAACATATTATTATCAAATTAATACACTTTATTTGATTACAAAAACATATTAACAAGACTTACTTGCAATTTATGAAAAAGATCATACAAGTGGAAAAACAATGGAATCACTTGGAGATACATTAGAGGATGTTAAGTGTTGTAACCCTTTTTTGGGTCCCCACATATAAAATAATAAAATACAAAAAAATTCAAAAAAATATATTATAAAAAATATAACAGTGAAAAAATGCCAGAGCACCCTAAAAATGCTCAAAAATTGATTGAGGATTTTCAAAAATATAAAAATTAATTTTTGACAGTATATCATTGATTGATGAGAGCCCCGATGATAAAGAAAATTCAATTTGAGGAAGAAAAATGCAAAATCAAAAAGTTTATGGACTCAATTAAATTTTATTAAAGGTTTAATTGAATATTTGGAGAGTTTAATTGCAAGAAAAATTGATTTTTGAGTTAATTTGGGCTTTAATTGGAAGAAATTGAAGTTTTGGGGTCAAATTATAATTTTTTCAAGTTCATTTGGTCAAATCAGGGGCTTAATTGTATAAATATTAAAGTTTAATGGCCAATTAGGGACTAAATTGAAGAAATCCGAGACCAAGGACAAAATTGTAAAACGCGCGCAAATTGAGGGCCTACTTTAAATCTGACGCGTTTTGGCGCCTTTTCCTTTTAAATGAAACGACGTGTTTTGACCAAAACGGCGCCGTTTCATGCACTGTTTTAATAAAAAGAAAAAGAAAAAGAAAGAACCCAAAACGATGCCGTTTTGAAACGGCACCATCGTCTTCTTCCTTGCGCACGTAGAGAACAGGGGAGACGAAGATTTTCTTTTCTCCTCTGTTTCGCACCGACTTCCCACCCGGATTTGGCGCAATAAGACGCCCGCAATCACTCACTTACCTCCTCCTTTTTATCCATGGATCGATAGTGGAGGGGGCGGCGGCCACCACCATGACGTCTCCCCTGTTTTTGCCTATAAAAACAGGGGAGGACCGAAGAAAAAAAAAGAGAACAGGAGAGGGAAGAGAGGGGAGACCGAGAGAGAGAGCAGAAGAAGAAAAGAAAAGAAAAAAAAGAGGTTCTCGCCTTTGCACAGAAGAAGAGAAAACAGGGGAGAGGCTGCCACTGCCATCGCCGGCACCGTCTCCGTCTTCGCCTCCGCTGCCACCAGCAGCACCGCCTCGACGCCACCGCAGGTAACCTCCCGTTGCCCCGTCTCCTTCTCCTTCTGCCTTCTTTTTTTTCATGCAGAACGTGAATCAATTCACGTTTTGCAACTGATGAGAGGCTGGTTACTGTGCCTATGCACAGTAACCAGCCCATTTAGTAATGGGCCGGGTTGGCCCAGCCCACTGAAATGGGCCGGGTCCGGCCCATTTCACATTTTTTTTTATATTTTTTTTACAATTTTTTTCAGCACATTTTTTTTTTTTTTATCAATTTTGCTTAATATCGATCTGTATTTTACATCGTAAAAATATAAATCCGGTATTAAAATACTCAGTTTTCGTCCCGCGGCACTGTTCACACGGCACTGTTCACACAACATAAAAAATCAAAAATATTTGTTTCAACATTTTATAATTTTTCCGCGTCGTTTTTATGTCATTTTGATTAATATCGGCCAGTATTTTTATGTCGTAAAATACAAATCCGGTATTAAAATACCCGGTTTTCAGCAAAAACTTCCAAAAATACAAAAAAACAACAATTAAAAAAAAATGTTTTTGTGCATACGGCCAAGTGTCTCAAATCTAAAAACTCATATCGTATTTTTCGTATGTCAAAAAACAATATTTTAGCATGCATTTTGGCTTTAATAACCAGTTTATTAAAGTCAAGAGAACATTGGCCAAAATCTCAAAAACAACAAAATATTTTATTTTGTTTGATTTTAGTATCAGGCATTATGAATTTATACATAAATTGTATTCCTGATATTAAAAAGATATTTTCTTTTGACGACTTCGAATAGTTAGTTTTTTACCCGATAAAGATAAGGATCTCCTTACGGAGGAGGACTTTTCTTAAACCGTAAACGAACCAACAATTCAAAAACCACAACACGATTTTAGATTTTATCAGACATTAAAACAATGCAGCCTACCTTAGGTAGGGCGTAGTTGGGGTGCTAATACCTTCCCTTTACGCAACCAGTCTCCGTACCCGATCTCTAAAGACCAGTTAAGGTTCCTAGTAACCAGAATACTAGGTGGCGACTCCCATTCCATATTTTCACTTGTAGAGACAAGAATTCCTTGTCTCTCCACATATTTGCCAGGAATAAATATTCCGATTTTTCCTTGAGGGTGGACGATCGTCGCGCCGCCGCACACGTGCGACATTAAGCATATAGCTGAAAATGACTTTAATTATGACTACTCCTATGTTATGCCACCATCTACTCTATCAAATGTTGTACTTCCCTCATCCCAAGATATTAAAATTATTAGTTCAATCACTTCTTGATGATCCTCTAGTTAAAAAAAAGATTTAAAAAAGTTATTAGTATTAATGAGTTTATTGAAGCATTTCATACAGGTATTGAGTCATCAAATGAGAATATGAGGATGGTTGAAAGCAAAATGGCTAATGGTGCTAGTGCTAAAATTGATATTGTTGCAGAACTTAAGAAAATAAACTCGATTTGTGAAGAGCATATGAGATGAAGGTTACGGTTAAGTTGATGGATAATCTAGAATATGTCTATTTGTTTTGGGGGTTTGATGAAGAAGGGGTTGTTTGTTAGAAGGTTGATTTAATAGTTAATGATTTCTTTGTTTGTTTAAGATTTATTCACTTTTCTATGTACTAAGTTGAAGGTTATTATATTTTGAGTACTAAATCTAGTTTGAGGTTTTTAATGTTCTCGGTATCATGAACCATGTGAGTGATGCATTGTTAGTTTTTTTTTCCCTAACAATGTTAATTTGCAAACCATGTTAAATAATTTGTTTCAAATCTAAACTCTGGACTTCGTATCATGAGCTATATTGTTTTACTTGCTTATTAAAAATGTATATGGAACAATTTATTAGACATATAAACAAATATAAATGAATAATGACTTGATATTGAAAAGAAAAATCAATCAAAGAATTGGGAATTTGTATGTTAATTTGTTTCAAAAATCCAAACATGGGTTAATTTGAAGTAATTACAAATGTCAACAAGTTAGTTAATTATCAAAATAATATGTTAATTAACATTAAAAAATTGTGAATTTTGTTCAAAATAAAATAATATTTAAATAAATGTTAGTAATTATTTTGTACAGAAATTTATATTTTCATTATATTAAAAACAAAATAAATTAAATTTTTTGGTTAAAATATTTATATTATAATCTACCCTTCAAATATTAGACAAGACATTAATATTAATGTCATTACAATATGTTATATGCCTACCAAATATAAAATAGAACAAATTATCGAATTAATTTCAATACACATCAATCATAAGATAATTATTTAGTCCATCCCAATTAATATTATTCAACTAACCAAACAGTACTTTATTTTATAAAATTTAAAAGGGTAAAAGTTTGGTTACGACACTGACCATAAAAGGACCCATTCCATGGAATTCGTTCAGAGCAACTAAGCTTAAAAGAGCTATGGTTGAATGGATTTCTATCATTTAGAGAAATTTAATATGACAATTCTTGGGAGATAAGCTTGAAGTCCTGTAATTAATTTTTTTCTTGATTTTATCTTTTAATATTTTATTTATTAGGATTGGGCTTCATGATTTTTCTATGTATGGTTATTCTAATATAATAACTCGAGTCATGAGTTTGAGAAATTAACGCAGGTCAAGAATTTTTTTGACTTATTTTCTTTTTTTATTTCATTATACGACATTAGTTCTTTTTTTTTTTTTGAAGATTGAGTTTGTGATTTTCTCCGATTTATTTTCTATCAAGTTATTTTAATTTCATAATTTGGGCCATAGATTTCATGGGTTAACTCAGGTTGGCTCACCATTTTATTTTTTTTTAATCCAATTTCAAACTTCCAAAGTTTTTTTTCCTAGTTATTGTGATTTTTTTAAAAATAATTGTACATTTACTATCATTACCTATTTTTTATCTTCTAATTAAAATAAAACTAACTTATTAAACCAGATTACGACTATAACCCAAGTTATTTGTTTTTCTTATTTCTTTAAAACATGTTTGCAGCTCTTAGACTATCGTTGCCCTTTTCTTATATTTTTATCCTAATTCTAGTTTTCATTTTAATTGATACCTTTTTAAATATCTTCTTTTTTAAATAATGTTTTTTTATGTTTCAATTAATATCACTCTTTTAATATTTTTATTTTGCTTATTTAACTTTGTTTGAATAGAGGTTTTTTTTTTTTGTAAAAAAAAATTATTTTGTATATATTTAATTTTAAAAGTTACTATTCTAACTCATCTATGATTTTTTTATGTTTTATATAAATGAATTTTATTTTTAAAAATAAAAAAGATTTATTTTAAAATAATATTTCTAATATATACAGTCTTGCATATTATTTTTATTCAATCAATTTCATGTGTATATATGTTTTTATTATCGTTTGATTGAATAAAAAAATAGTTTTAATAAATAAACTCATCAAACACAACTTGAAAAATAATTTATATTACAAAATTAAATATCTTGATTTATATTTGTTTCTTGATTTTTTCAATTTTATTTTCAATTATAAATAGTTATTGGTTTATTTAAATGGATATATACTTAAGTTTTTTAATTTATATTAAATATTATTTTATAAAAAAAACAACAAAAAAACCTACATATATAATTTTTTTATTAAAAATAATATTTAAGCTGCTGTGGATTACAAGTAAAATAGCTAATCTATAACTATTCTGAATTCAACGTCCAAGTATGTGGCTGTTTTCTCGCAGCTCATGCTTTCACCGTTCCTCTTAAAAAATTACTCCCTCTTCTATTTATGTCGACACAAAAGAGTAGTGTATTAATATCATCGTTGTCCTGGGAATCAAATTATATCATTATCCCGTTCTACACTCTAGGTGAAATTAATTTTTTTTAATATAAAACATATATTTGATATTGCTAATATTTTTTCTAGTAGAAAAAAATAATCATATGATGATTTATATGATATAATTCAGTTGATTTTATGGATTCAAAAACAACTCATATAACCTGTAAAAACATAATTTGACTAAAAAAAATCAAGAAAACACATCTTTTTCTAATATTAAGATAACATCATATTGGATTGACTTGAATCAACTTAGGTTAACATGTCAAATCTGCGATTTGGGTTATGAAATTATGATAACCCAATAGAAAGCAAATCAAAATAAATTATGAAACATAATTCTCAATCAATCAAATGTTGAAGGATGAAAATAAAAAAAATCAATTAAAAAGGATATAAAAAAGAGACCTGAGTTAACATGCCAAACCCATAATTTAAGTTATAAGATCGAAATAACCTTATGAAAAGTAAATCAAAATAAATCATGAATTCCAAACCTCAATTAGCCTAATATTGAAGGATGAAATTAAAAAATAAATCAATTTTAAAAAACAACATAAAAAAAAAAAACATGAATCAATCTGCTAAACACATGATGCAAGTCATTAGATCGAGATTTGATGCAACCATATTACTCGATAGTTTCACCCACATTTAACTAGTGTTTTGCCTATGTTTTATATATAAAATGCCTTGATATTCTTTGTTTTATGTTTTGAAGGCACTTTTGGATGAAAGATGCAAAAAGGAGTAAATTGAAGGTAATTGGTAGATTTGACGTTCAGTCGATGTTTTGTGCAGAACGTGAGCTCTAAAGGTCAAAATGAAGTGATTCCAGTGGCATTAAAAAGCTAACATCCATACCTTTCTGGAAATCTAAGGCAAGACAATAAAATAAGGAAGAGCATGGAAATCGCAGCTTTCAAAGTCAAATCTCGCAATCTGCCAGTGTTGACCTTCGGTCAGTCCGACTTGAATATCTAGAGCTACAAAAGTCCAATTGATGCAAACTTAATTGTTTTGGATTCTTGACTCAAAGGCCTATAAACGCTCCAAATGTCAGCAAAAAACGATGTCATATGAGGGAGATATGATTTTTCAAAGATGACAACTGAATTCTGCCAGCAAACAGGTTTCGTGAAGAAACGAGTCCAGATTACGTTCCGAAGCATCTAAACCGACATCCAAGTTTTTATTTCAGCAATGTAGCTCCTCTAAGTCAAAGCTTGAAGATTTCATGCAAAACTATTTCTCCTTTTTTAGGAAAATAGTTATTGAACTACTTAAATGTAAATTGTCTACTTAAGGGAGGACTATTTTGTAAAATAGAGATTAGGGTTTCCTAGCATATAAAAAGAATGAGAGAAGAGAAGGGGGGCAGCCACCAAGAGGAGAAAAACGCCCCCCTACTCTAAGAAACCCTAAATCATGCATTCTTCCATCTTTTTGATTAGTTGTTCAATAAACATGCAAGGCTAAACTCATTTCTTGGTTGCAAGGACACGGAAACCTTCGGATTTCAAGAACTGTGAGATCTATTTTACCTTTTCTTTTCAGTTTATATGATGAATATGTTTGTTCTCCTATGCTTATTTTTCCTATGATTGTTTATTTTAATTGCTAGAGCGGACTCTAATTTTATTATAGACAATTATTGCTAAGTTTGATATCAAAACCAGAGTTGTGGTATATGAACTTGTGAAGCAACTGAGTTAATAATTAAGCGGATCTACGTTATTAATCTTAGGGAAACATTCGATCAAAGCAACATAAACAGACAACTTAGTTGTTAAGATAATGAATTTATCTAGATCTTAAGGCTGCCATTGGATTAAATCATTAGTGCGGACACTGTGATTATTTGTTGGTTAGGGTTAGTTATACGGCGGATCCGTTAATTAACCAACGTTAAGAAAAGATAAAAATTCAGAATATAAACTGGAATTTCGTTTCAAGGATAAGTTCTGGTTCTATAGGTGGATGTGTGATTGCGACCAAGGTTTGTTCTCTTGATAATTTTCTGATTTTATTAAATTTTGTTGATAGTTTCTGTTTATTTTTCTTTAGCCTATATAACATCCAACCCCCCCCAAATTGCATAACGTATAGCATAAAAATCTGAACTAAATCTTCCTCGTGGGATCGACCCCTTGCTTGCTCTATACTATCTTGTGTGTTGTGTTTGAAGCTAGGGTAATTAATTTGTGCGACCGCGACATCGCAACAAATTTTGGCGCCGTTGCCGGGGAAGTAATTTTAGTTGATTCTTGTGCTTTTACTGTTATTTTTAGTTGCTGTGATTGTTATTTATATTTCTGAAAAAAAAAAAGAGAAACATAATTTTTGCTTGCGGCGGTACTGTTCACTTGCGGCAACGGTACTGTTCAAAACAGATTTTTTGGTGGAATTAGGTTTCGGCCTTTTGTTTCTTGAAGGGAAACGACGTTCTAAACAGAACTAGTGGTAAACCACTAGCCCCACTCTATCGAGGCTAAATTCCGCTGTTTTCTAGGGTTTTTAGGCAGTTTTAGTTTTCTAACGTAAGATTTTCGTACAATTTGCATTGTTTTCGATCTCTTGCGTGGTTGGTTTCTTTTGAGTTTTCTTGATGCTTTATGCCAGTAACCCGTTCTACTAATCAAAGTCAAGTGCAGTTAGATCTCGAAATAGAAAAAACTTTACGCAGGTTACGAAAGGAAGCTCGCCTTAACACCATGGCTAATGCACGACAACAAACACTCAAGGAGCTTGCTGCTCCTAACGTGGAAAATCAGCCATTGTGCATAAACATCGACAATAGTGTAAACTTTGAGCTCAAATCTGGTTTTATACATTTGCTACCAACATTTAATGGTCTTGCAGGAGAAGATCCTCATACTCATCTCAAGGAGTTCCATATGGTTTGTGTTGGCATGAAACCGAATGGAGTTGACGAAGAACAGGTTAAGTTGAAAGCTTTCCCTTTCTCTTTAAAAGGGGCAGCAAAAGCATGGCTTTTCTCCATTCTCCCAGGTTCAATTGGAACTTGGAATGGCATGAAAAAGATCTTCCTTGAGAAGTATTTCCCAGCATCTCGAGTTGCCAACATAAAAAAAAGAAATATGTGGGATTCGACAATCTCATGGAGAGACACTTTCCGAGTATTGGGAAAGATTTGAGCAACTGTGTATTCAATGCCCTCATCATCAAATACCCGATCAGCTGCTATTCAATATTTCTATGAAGGATTGATACCTACTGACCGTAGTATCATTGATGCTGCAAGTGGAGGGGCATTGGTAGATAAGACACCCGAGGTTGCATGCCAATTAATCTCAAACATGGCAGCCAACTCGAAACAGTTTGGCACTCGTGGAGACTTCGCAAACAAACGAGTAAATGAGGTAAGTATTTCTAACCTTGAGAATAAAGTTAATGATCTTACTTCTCTTGTGCGTTCTTTGGCTTATGGCAATGTACAACAGGTGAAAACTTGTAGCATATGCTCTTTACAAGGACATGCTTCAGATATGTGCCCAACAATGCAAGAAGATTACATTGAACAAGCTAATGCAGTTGATGGAGCATTTAATGGACAGCCTCAGCGTAAGTATGATCCTTTTTTCCACACATACAATCCTGGATGGAGAGATCATCCTAACCTACGGTATGGGAACCAACCTTAACAAGGCAATCAAGCCGACAATTCCATTCCCATGGATTTCAGCCCCAACAGAATTATCAAGCAAGACAACCCCCTCCATTTACAAACTCCAATGTTATGGGGTCATCATCTAGTGATGATCTTCATGAGATGATGAAAACTTTGGCTTCTAACACTGTGACTTTGCAACAAAATGTCATGTCTTTTCAACAGGAAACAAGGTCAAGTATTCACAACTTGGAGAAGCAAATGGGGCAAGTAGCTTCAAGTGTGGGGAAATTGGAAGCACAAATGAATGGAAAATTGCCCTCCCAAGCATTGAATCCAAAAGAGAATGTTAGTGCGATCATGCTGCGAAGTGGGAAAGAACTTGAAGAGAAAAGGTTAAAACAAATTGAGATGGAGGAAGAAGAAGAGTAGAAACTGAATTGAGTACAAAGAAGGAACATCCTCCTTCTCCACAAACTGAAACAAAGACCAACACTCCAAAGGTAACTCCTCACTTAATGAATTCCAGTTTTAAAACAATTCCACCCTTTCCTATGAGTTCTTCTAGGTCAAAGAAAGAGGACAAAGAAAAAGAGATTTTAGAGGTCTTCAAGAAAGTAGAACTCAACATTCCTTTACTTGATGCTATCAAACAAATTCCTAAGTATGCCAAATTTTTGAAAGAGTTGTGTACTACCAAGAGAGCTTTCAAACTGAAAGGTCATGAAATGGTAAGTATGGGTGAAGTTGTATCTGCTGTTGTTCAAAAGAATATGCCTTTGAAGCAAAAGGACCCAGGTGCGTTTACTATCCCATGTGTTATTGGTAATGCTAGTTTTAAAAGGGCCTTGTGTGATTTAGGTGCATCCATTAGTGTTATGCCCAAACATGTTTATGATTCTCTTAGTCTTGAGCCTTTGAATAAAACTAGCATTGTAATACAACTTGCGGATCGGAGTTTTGTTTACCCACTTGGTGTGATAGAAGATGTCCTAGTCAAGATTGATAGTTTGATCATTCCATGTGATTTTTATATTCTTGATATGGAACATGACTCTTGTGATTCATCAAACAACACTCCTATATTGTTTGGGAGACCATTCTTGAAAACTGCCAATACAAAGATTGATTGTGGTAAGGATACTTTGTCTATGGAAGTAGGAGATGAAAAGATTGAATTTAATTTTCATGATGCAATGAAATATCCTTATAGCAATGTTTATTCTATCACATGTTATGACCAAGTTGATAAGTATGTGCAGCAAGTTTTTGATTTTGAGTGTGAGGATGGATTAAGTGTAGCCTTGAGCTATGGCTATGATTTTACCGAGATAGAAAAGATGGAGAGGCACATATGTGTTCCCCAAAATGTGCACGAATCAGCATTGGCTTTGCAATCTTTGCAAACTGTTCCCCATGGTAATGTCTTTGTTGATTTAATACTTTCACATAAAAAGCTTTTGCCATCTATTTTACAGGCCCCCGAGTTAGAATTGAAACCTTTGCCCGATAATTTGAAGTATGTATTCATTGGTGAAAACAATACACTTCCCGTTATTATAGCAACAGGTTTGACAAATACGCAAGAGGAAAAACTTGTGAAGTTGTTGTGTGATCACAAGACGGCCATTGGATGGACTTTAGCTGACATCAAGGGCATTAGTCCCTCAATGTGTATGCATCACATACTATTGGAGGACAATGCGAAACCAAGAAGGGAAATGCAAAGGAGGTTGAACCCGCCTATGATGGAGGTAGTGAAAGCTGAAATTTTGAAACTGTTAGATGCAGGAGTCATTTATCCCATCACGGATAGTAAATGGGTAGCGCCAATCCATGTGGTGCCCAAAAAGACCGGAATCACGTTGGTGAAAAACAAAAAGGATGAGCTCATTCCTGCTCGCATCTCGAGTGGATGGAGAATGTGTGTTGATTATAGAAAGCTAAATCTTGCTACACGCAAAGATCATTTCCCATTACCATTCATGGATCAAATGCTTGAACGCCTAGCAGGTAAGTCTTTTTATTGCTTTCTTGATGGATATAGTGGATACAATCAGATTGTTATTAATCCTGAGGATCAAGAAAAGACTACATTTACATGTCCATTTGGTACATATGCATATAGGAGAATGCCCTTTGGTCTCTGTAATGCACCTGCAACTTTTCAAAGATGCATGATGAGTATTTTTTCTGATTATGTTGAAAGAATAATTGAGGTTTTCATGGATGATTTCACAGTGTATGGTGATTCTTTTGATAAATGTCTAGAAAATTTATCTTTGATCTTGAAAAGGTGCATTGAAACCAACCTTGTCTTAAACTATGAAAAGTGTTATTTTATGGTAGAACAAGGAATAGTTCTTGGGCATGTTGTGTCTTCACGTGGATTAGAGGTTGATAAAGCTAAAATAGACGTTATTTCATCATTGCCTTACCCCTCCTGCGTGAGGGAAATTTGTGTTCTTTTCTTGGCCATGCAGGTTTCTATCGACGTTTTATCAAAGATTTCTCGAAGATTACATCACCCTTGTGCAAACTATTAGCTAAAGAAGTGGATTTTGTGTTTGATCAAGCATGTAAAGATGCCCATGATGAGCTTAAAAAGCGTGTCACATCTGCACCTATCATCCAACCACCAAATTGGGATGAGCCTTTTGAGATAATGTGCGATGCGAGTGACTATGCGATAGGGGCTGTCCTTGGGCAAAGAATAGGGAAGAATTTGCATGTTATCGCTTATGCTTCCCGCATGTTGGACGGAGCACAATGCAATTACCATACAACTGAAAAGGAACTTTTTGCAGTAGTGTTTGCTCTTGAAAAATTCAGGTCATATCTACTTGGTACAAAAGTCATTGTTTTTACTGACCATGCAGCTTTAAGGTATCTTTTGAAGAAAAAAGAGTCCAAACCAAGATTGATTAGGTGGATCTTGCTTTTACAAGAATTTGATCTTGAGATTAAAGATAAAAAAAGGTGCCGAAAACCATGTGGCTGATCACTTGAGCCGACTAAGGACTAAGGATATACAAACCGAAACAATACGAGAGACATTCCCTGATGAGCAGTTGTATGTGTTACATTCCTCTACAAGACCATGGTATGCTGATTTGGTGAACTATTTAGTCACCAAAGAATTCCCTCCAGGTTTGTCTACATCCCAAAAAGACAAGTTACGAGCTGATGCTAAATATTATTTTTGGGATACTCCTTATCTGTGGAAATTTTGTGTGGATCAAGTAGTTAGGAGATGTGTACTACAAGATGAATTTCATTCCATTCTTACCTTTTGTCATTCTCATTCTTGTGGTGGGCATTTTGGAGCAAAAAGAACGGCCCACAAGGTACTTGAAAGTGGTTTTTATTGGCCTTCTATTTTTAAGGATGCATATCATTTTTGCAAATCATGTGAAAAATGCCAAAAAACAGGTAATATCACTCATAAGAATCAAATGCCTTTAATGAATATTATTGTAAGTGAAATTTTTGATGTTTGGGGTATTGATTTTATGGGTCCATTTCCTTCTTCTTTAGGCAATCTTTATATCCTTCTTGCTGTTGATTATGTGTCCAAATGGATTGAGGCAAAAGCCACACGAACTAACGATGCTAAGGTTGTTTTAGATTTTATCAGGACTCATATATTTGACAGGTTTGGAATCCCTAAAGCTATCATTAGTGATCGTGGTACTCATTTTTGCAATCGTTCAATGGAAGCATTGTTACGCAAATATCATGTGACTCATCGGACTTCCACAGCATACCATCCTCAAACAAATGGCCAAGCTGAAATTTCAAATCGAGAAATCAAGTCCATTTTGGAGAAGACAGTGCAACCCAACCGGCGAGATTGGAGTCTACGACTTGGTGATGCACTTTGGGCTTATCGGACTGCTTACAAAAGAATTTAATGTTGGGGACAAAGTCCTTCTTTATCATTCGCGTTTGAAACTTTTTCCTGGAAAGTTGCGCTCCCGTTGGATTGGACCCTTTGTTATTTCTAATGTTTTTCCTTATGGTGCAGTTGAAATTACAAGTTTAGAAACCAACAAAGTACTCAAGGTAAATGGGCATCGTTTGAAACCTTTCTATAAGGTTGGAAGATAGAACTCACCGCTTCTGTACAGTTAGCTGAACCAATCTATGAAGAATGAGCATGCCACATTGTCAAGCCAATGATAAACAAAAGCGCTTACTGGAGGCCCGACAAAAAAAAAATCAGATTTGTTTGTTTTTCGTTATCTTTTATTTTTTCCATTTAATTTATTTTCTGTCTTCTCTTATGTTCCTTTGCTTTTATTTCAACATTGAGGCAATGTTGTGTTTTAAGTGTGGGGGTATTGAGAGAATTTTGGTTTTTTATTTTAGTTTCTTTGTTGTTCTTAAAATAAAATAAAATATTGTTTGATCTTTTTAACTCCCATTGGTTTTTTGGAATATGAGTATTATGTATGAGAGTTATTGAGATAGATGAAGATATAAATCAATGAAGGAATATGATGCAATTTTAAGGTTTATTGGTTTAGGATTGACTTTGAGAATATGCCATGTTGACTTTATAGTGTTATTATCAATGTAAGCTTTTGAGCCTTCACTTATATTTCTTGAGTGTGCATTCTTTCAATGATATGTATCTCTAGAACTTGCTTATATCTTGTTGAGATTACATTCGCATTACATATATACATGAAGATGATAAAGGCATAGGAATTTTAAACCATTTGAGCCAAAAGCAACCTAAAGATATTATCTTAGTAGCCCCTTTTGAGCTTGTTTATCTTTTCTTTGCTTTATCCATGTATAAGCCTTAACTTTATATTTGTTTTCCTTTCCCCTGGCCAAGATTAGTAGAGCATACTTGTGATATCTTATGGAATTATGGTTGGATTATGTGAAAAGAAAGAAGAAGTGATGCTTGATGAAATATGGGCAAGTTGCCAAAGGTGAAAAACAAAAAAAAATACAAAAAAAGAGAAGAAGAAAGAAATAAGTGTTCCTTTATGTTTAAGATTTTATGTTGAAAGAGCTTGAAAAAAAGAAGTTAAGCATTGGTGATTAAAGATGGAAAATTTATGTGCTTTGATGGATATCTGTTTAAAATATCATTTTTTAAATGCTCTACTTTCTTTGGTTTGAACCTTCTCTTTTACTCTTTTTACCTCACCTTAACCTTAGCCTCATTACAACCGGAATAAGACCTTTTGATTCATGCATTGCTTGTAATATGTTAGTAATGGAGATGAGATTGAGAGCAGTATGGTAGAACATATTCATTGATGAATTTGAGGTGTATATCAATGAGAGGACTATCACTTTGGATGACATAGATTTCATTTAAATCCGACAATTAAGTGAGTTTTTGAAGTTTGCTGTAAATAAATTCATGAAATTTTTACTATTTTATCTCTTTAATGTGTGTTTTGTTTATAATGCATATATTCTTGGATATTGATGGGAGATTAGGAGATTGGTCATATGATTTGGTTTAATTTAACTTTGATTTATTTTACCTATCCTTTCTCGAGGACGAGCAAGAGCTAAGTGTGGGGTATTTGATGCAACCATATTATTCGATAGTTTCACCCACATTTAACTAGTATTTTGCCTATGTTTATATTATAAAATGCCTTGATATTCTTTGTTTTATGTTTTGAAGGCACTTTTGGATGAAAGATGCAAAAGGAGTAAATTGAAGGTAATTGGTAGATTTGACGTTCAGTCGATGTTTGTGCAGAACGTGAGCTCTAAAGGTCAAAATGAAGTGATTCCAGTGGCATTAAAAAGCTAACATCCATACCTTTCTGGACATCTAAGGCAAGACAATAAAATAAGGAAGAGCATGGAAATCGCAGCTTTCAAAGTCAAATCTCGCAATCTGCCAGTGTTGACCTTCGGTCAGTCCGACTTGAATATCTAGAGCTACAAAAGTCCAATTGATGCAAACTTAATTGTTTTGGATTCCTGACTCAAAGGCCTATAAACGCTCCAAATTTCAGCCAAAAACGATGTCATATGAGGGAGATATGAGTTTTCAAAGATGACAACTGAATTCTGCCAGCAAACAGGTTTCGTGAAGAAACGAGTCCAGATTACGTTCCGAAGCATCTAAACCGACATCCAAGTTTTTATTTCAGCAATGTAGCTCCTCTAAGTCAAAGCTTGAAGATTTCATGCAAAACTATTTCTCCTTTTTTAGGAAAATAGTTATTGAACTACTTAAATGTAAATTGTCTACTTAAGGGAGGACTATTTTGTAAAATAGAGATTAGGGTTTTCTAGCATATAAAAAGAATGAGAGAAGAGAAGGGGGGCAGCCACCCAAGAGGAGAAAAACGCCCCCTACTCTAAGAAACCCTAAATCATGCATTCTTCCATCTTTTTGATTAGTTGTTCAATAAACATGCAAGGCTAAACTCATTTTCTTGGTTGCAAGGACACGGAAACCTTCGGATTTCAAGAACTGTGAGATCTATTTTACCTTTTCTTTTCAGTTTATATGATGATATTGTTTTCTCCTATGCTTATTTTTCCTATGATTGTTTATTTTAATTGCTAGAGCGGACTCTAAGTTTTATTATAGACAATTTATTGCTAAGTTTGATATCAAAACCAGAGTTGTTGGTATATGAACTTGTGAAGCAACTGAGTTTAATAATTATAGCGGATCTACGTTATTAATCTTAGGGAGAACATTCGATCAAGCAACATAAGCAGGACAACTTAGTTGTTAAATAATGAATTTATCTAGATCTTAAGGCTGCCATTGGATTAAATCATTAGTGCGGACACTGTGATTATTTGTTGGTTAGGGTTAGTTATACGGCGGATCCGTTAATTAACCAACGTTAAGAAAAGATAAAAATTCAGAATATAAACTGGAATTTCGTTTCAAGGATAAGTTCTGGTTTCTATAGGTGGATGTGTGATTGAGACCAAGGTTTGTTCTCTTGATAATTTTCTGATTTTATTAAATTTTGTTTGATAGTTTTCTGTTTTATTTTTCTTTAGCCTATATAACATCCAACCCCCCCAAATTGCATAACGTATAGCATAAAAATCTGAACTAAATCTTCCTCGTGGGATCGACCCCTTGCTTGCTCTATACTATCTTGTGTGTTGTGTTTGAAGCTAGGGTAATTAATTTGTGCGACCGCGACATCGCAACAATAACCTCATAGAAAAAAAAATATCCTGATTTAACTGAGGTTAACCTGTCAAATCCTCGACTTTGGTCATGAAACTGAGATAGCCTCATATAGAGCAAATCAAAATAAATTATGAAACTCAATTTCTAATCGTCATTGTTGGATTCAATATTGAATAATAAAATTTGTAAAAAAAATAATTAAAAAAATGACACAAAAAATAAATCAAGTTAACTCGGGTTAACCTGTTAAGCACATTCATCAGATCATGAGACCGAAAAAACCTAATAAAAAACAAACCAAAACATATCATGAACCTTAATTCTCAATCAAACACAATAGTAAATGATGAATTTGGAAGAAAAAAAAAGTCAATAAAAAAAACTAAGTCAATTTGGTTAACTCGTCAAACCCGCGACTCGAGTCATGAGACGATGACAACCTAGTAAAAATAAAATTCACTGTTAAAGGACCAATGATCTAGGTCAGAAGATCGAGATAACCTATTTAGAAAGATAATAAAAAAATGACTTGATTTAACTAGGTTAAAATGTCAAAACTCGCGATTTCAATCGTAAGACCAAGATATCCCTATAGAAAGCAAATCAAAATAAATTGTGAAACTCAATTTCTATTTGATCCAGTATTGAATAATAAAATTGAAAAAAAAATCAATTAAAAAAAATATAGAAAACAACTCGAGTCAACTTGGATTAACCTGTTAAGCATTATTCTCGGGTCATAAAACCAAAATAACATAATAAAAAGTAAACAGAATAAATAATGAAATTTAATTCTCAACCAACCCAATATTAAAAAATAAAATTATATAAAAAAAATTAGTTAATAAAAAAAATCTTAGTTAACTAGGTTAACGTATTAAATTCACGATCTGAATAATGAAAATATGATAGCTCAATTAAAAAAATTTAATATTAAAAGATAAAATTAAAATAATTAAAAAATTAAAAGAAAAAAAGAAAAAAAAATTCTATTAAAAAAAATAGTGATAAAATAAAATCCCGCATTTTAGTTTATAGTTAATAGTTCCATTTCTAGAATAGTTGAAATCTTCAAAACGGGATGCGTCATCAATTCGTGGACAATCAGGCCACCAGACCTCAGTTTGTGCCTGTCGGGTTAAGACTTTTGGTTAATTCTGGGAAAAAACATTAATTTTTCAATATAATACATTTGGATCGGTTGGTTGGACACTGCAACAAGTAAGTAGCTGCAAGACTTTCTAACAAGCAAACCTCTACGTAAAGACAAGTGAGTTATTTTCACATTCCCAATCAAGCTAGGTGTCTTCCTCGCTGATACAAGAGTCAAACTTCAGATGCTAGCGTCATATTCAATGGTAACTCCTCGTGGCGATCTCAAAACTCAAAAACACTCGAGACATTAGCCCAAAACGGCGAAATTACCATTGCAAACTCGAATGGATTTTCTGCAGAGTCAAGAAAAAACAGGGGGGGGGGGTCATTGAACACCAGGAACCCAGAAAATATACAAGTAAAATGTGACATTAATTTGGAAACAGAGATCGCCCTGCCACCATTATACTGTGCTGCGTCAGAATACTGTAGGCCAACGAACTGTACCTCGGATGCATGCTTCATGCAGCCTAATGCCAATCCAATCTGTACCACTGATCCCACCAATATTCATTCGTCTCTTGCACGGGAACAGATTGCTTTCATTTTGTGAAACACAAGATCAGGACTCTTCAAATATTGAATATATCAATGACAGGGCGGAAACGATATGTGAGTACAAGCAATACAAGATCAGGAACCCTCTAATTTAGACTGCAACTGATTTACCGGTAATTTAGACTGCAACTGATTTACCGGTAAGCGCATCGTGGAGATGCAATGAACCATCTTTCATCAGGTTAAGGCTCAAACTCTTGAACCTCTCCCTTGAATACTGTCGTGATGCCTTTCTCCAATCAGTTCCGGCTTTCATCATTGCAACAAACTCCTCATAGCTGATACAACCATCCTGAAAATAAATATGCAAATTACTATGAGACAGGTGGAGATAGATAACCTCTTGTACCATTTCAAGCTTCTCCAATTTGCATTAGCATTGTTTGGATGGTTCAAAATTGCATAATTTGAAGCTGACAATTCTGAAAAATTGAATTATTAGAAAGACAGGGAGAGCAAGTCATACCTTGTCAGTGTCGACTTCACGCATGATGTCATTCAGCACATCATCATCAGTTTCCCCATATTCATCTGCTAATGCCTCTCGTAACTCATCTAATTCAATATATCCATTACCATCCTTGTCAAAAAACATGAATGCCCTGCGGAAATGCTCATCATTTTCCATCTTCTGCAAGTGAATTGTGACTGCCACAAACTCTCCATAGTCCAGTACACCGTTCCCATCAACATCTGCCTGAAGAAAAAAGAACAACAATGTTTCAGTCTACAAAAAAGGCTTAAGATTAAAACTGAAAATTATCAAGACAAACCTGAAAATCAATTAGCCATTTCTTTGAGTGAGAGGATGTTGCAAGTAAGATACATATATGAGAGGATGTTGCAAGTAAAATACATATATGAAAATCAAACAGTGAAGAGTAGTGAGAAAACCGTGATATCCACTTCACGCATGATGTCAATCTCACAAATTCCAACAAATATATACAGTGTCATGAAGGATTGAAGCAAACAGCGCTAACAAGGATTGTTATGTTTAAGCTAGCTATTGTACACAATGACAAGGCCATAAGAGAAGGATAATTCTGAAGATTTCATATAAAAATATTTTCCATAACAATTTTGCATAGCATGAAAAGATATCAAGTATTTAGTTATCCATATTTACAGAGTGCAGTGAGCTCCAAAGGAAGCATGCACTATTCAATCCAAAACAAGCAAAAGTGTTATCGGGACATGATATTCATACATAACGCCAAATCAAAAAGTAAGCATAAATAGATTTGAATACAGAGAATGATAGACACAAGGATTTACCACTTCCATCAGCATCTTTATCTCTGGTTCAGCCAGTTGTGAACCAACCTTCCGAAGACCAGTCCTCAGTTCCTCATATGTTACTTTACCATCATTGTCAGTATCCATCAAAGCAAACATATCTTTGATTACTTCAACCTCTTCAACAGATAAGTGTTCCGCAATTACCTACAGCATTTAATTGGAAAAGGCATGTTCTCAACAGATTAATTTTGTTTCAAACTATGATAACGATCAGAATTTGAGCTGATAATTACACATAGAGATGCTTACCCGCAATGCTCTCTTCTTAAATCTATTCATCATGGAGAACTGCTTGAGCCTTGTCCTCACAATATCTCCTAATGGGACATTTGGAGCTTTCTTCGCATTTTGTAACCAGGGGTGTTCTGTCACCAAATGAAAAGAAACGTAATAGTTAGTTAGTGCAATTCTTTCACAAACACAAGCCAAAGAGCAGGATAGATTGATACACAGTTTTATTGCTAAGAATAATGTACACATCTAACAGCTTTTGAAAATACAAGATTTTAAAGTTATCACCCAGTAACAAATGATTTATCACTAGTGAAGATGAGAAACTATATCATTTCTCAGTCACAGTTAATCCTACAATGCCCCCAAACAATTTCCAATGTTTAGGGCTCAAGGCACCACCACTTCTCAAACATAATGCTACCAAGAGAAAAAAATTAAGTTCAACAAGCTGTAAAGGACTTACCAAGAACCTGTTGAGCATTCAAGCGCTTACTGGGATCTGGCTCCAACATCTGTCGAACAAGACTTTTAGCATTCTCTGAAATCTGAGGCCATGGTTCCCTCTTAAAATCAATCACCCCTCTCAAAATGGCAAGAGCAACACCCTGCTCGGTCTCTGCCACAAGAAATCAAAAAGAAAAATAAATAAAAATCTGATGCCATCAAATCCCATAATATTCTAATCACCATGCTCCTCAACAATAACAAGGTCAACTGATAGACATGCCTGCCCAAAATGGAGGAACCCCACATAACAAAATATAAAGAATAACTCCGGCACTCCACACGTCAACCTCCGGTCCATAATTCCTCCTCAACACCTCTGGCGCCATATAATATGGACTGCCCACTATCTCTGAAAACCTCTCCCCTGTCAATACACAATTATCCACAAAGACAAATTTTCCAGTTAATGAAACCCACCAAGACTCCAAATCTCAAAATCAAAAAGAGAAAAATCAACCCAGAAACAGAAACATCCACAACATACCTGGCTTAAAAAGCACAGACAAGCCGAAATCAATAGCCTTAAGAACAGAATTCTCCTTCTTATTAGCAAATAAAAAATTCTCAGGCTTCAAATCTCTATGTATTACCCCATTAGCATGACACATCCTAACAACTTCAGCCATGGTTCTGACCACATGGGCCGCAGCTCTCTCACTATAATGCCCTCTAGCCACTATCCTATCGAAAAGCTCACCTCCTTCACACAATTCCATAACTAAATGCACATTTTCATAATCCTCATACGTAGCTCTCAATTTAACAATGTTTGGATGCTCAGGCAAAGTAGACATGATTGCCACTTCTCTCCTAACATCCTCTATGTCCACAGCAGTCCTCAATTTCCTCTTCGAAATTGACTTGCATGCTAATGATTCTTTAGTCTCTCTGTCCGTACACAGGAACGTGATGCCGAATTCTCCACGACCCAGTTCACGGCCGAGTATGTACTTGTCGGAGATACGAGGGCGGTGGCTAAGTGAGACTGATGAGTCCTTTAGGACCCGGATCGGAGCCGGTGATGATCGGTTGTTGGTGGTGGTTTGGTGGTGGGGGTAGTCTTCTGAGTAAGGATTTGACTTTTTGTGGTTTTTTGGTTTTTTGTTTCTGGTTTGGTGTTCGTTGATGTCTTCTGTTGTGGTGTCTGGTCTTACACAAGTGTTACAGTTTCCCATCCTACTCTACTTTTTTTTCTTTTTGTTGCTCGAAAGAAAGAGATAGAGAGAAACGGAGTTGTTGTTGTGGTGCTGGTGGCGGTGGTGGTCCGGTGGAAGAAGGGGAGGAGAAAACGCGGGGTTCAGTTGAGGAAAAGAGGTCTTTTTGAAAAATGTAAAGTAAACATGCTTTATGGTTAATCACATGATAATGTATTTATATTTTATTATTACCAAGTAAATGATGTACAAATACAAGTTTGGGATAATTCTTTTATATATATATATATATATATATATATATATTATTTTTTTTGCATTAGCTGACCTTATTTTTGAAAGGGAAAGTGTACTGGTAGGATTGTCGAGGCATTTTAGAGTTTTTTTAAATTTTATTTTGTTTTAAATTAAATTTTAAATTTTTTTTTAGATAATTTCAACATATTGATATTAAAAATATGTTTTAAAATATTTTTTTTATATATATTTTTAAATAATTTTTTTAAAAAAAACAATTATTATCATCATCTCAAACACTATTTAAATATTCTTAATTGAATCTATATATGAATTGAGTTTTATTTTTAATTTTTAAAATATAATTTTATATTGATCTGGTTTTTTATTAAAAAAAAATAACACCCTAATACTATAATTTAAATAAGAAAAAAAACTATTAAAGTTAATATTAATGAATGAATCTTGATCTAAAATTTCAACTTCATCATCATCATCATTATTACTAAATTATTATTAAACACTATATACAGATCAAATTAATTTTTAATTTTTTTAAAAAAAATATGAAGGTATTATTAACATGTTTCTTAAAATAATAATAAAAAAAAATCTACAATGAATGCATATTTGATGATACTCTTTTTAAATCTATGATGATGACATAAAATAATATTTTTTAATATTGAGATGATAATATATCAGATTAACTAAAATTAACATTAGCCAACCTGCAAAACTCGTGATTTAGGTCATGATAATATAATAATTCCATTGAAAATAAAGTAAAATAAATTAGAAAGCTCAATTTTTAATAAGTAAGAATATTAAAATTTTAAAAAAAAAGAAAAGTAGCTTAAGTCAACCATAATAAATTCATTAAACTTGCGAACCGAGTCATGATAAGTGAATTACCCCATAGAAAAGTAATTTGAAAAAAAATTACAAAGCACAACTCTAAACCTATTTATTGTTGAAAAATAAAATCAAAAAAGAAATTTTTTTAAAAAAATATATATAAATCAATTTGGATTAACCCAAAAAACCTATAATTGAGGTCACGAGATCGGGATAATTTAATAGAAAGCTAAATAAAAAAATGATGTTATTAAATAATAAAATTTAAAAAAAAACAAAATAAAACATTATTACAATAAAAGTATGTTTACAAGTGTGGCTACAATAATTAACCACACCTTTTATTGTTTTGATAACCCTAACCAATACATTTTTTTCTATAGCCAAGAATACAATTTAGTAAACATTTAATTATCATACATACATACATATATACATATATATATATATATTATAATGTTTTGTTTTGTAAAGAAAGTAGATTTTGATGGTACAGATGTATGCTTGTGATCCTCTCATAAGGGTCAAGTCACCAAATCCACAAGCTATTGGAAAATATTTGTAATCAACGAATCAAACAGCAGTAGACAACAAAGCTTTGAAGTTGAGTGATACGCTGACAGAGGGATATACACTTTTGTTAATGTGAATTCTTTCATTGGAAAGGATGGACATGCCTGATCCGTTGATGTTACTTACTCTCTGTTTAATAGTATTCAATGTAGGGTTGGGATGTTCCTGGCCCAGAGTTGTTGAAGTAGGTCAACAATTGAGAACGAATGGTGGATACCGTTGACCAAGAGCCACCAAATTTTTATCAATATAGATATTAAATTTTTGTCAATATAATACGCTACGCCATCCAAGCAAAACGGCATTCTTTCCTTTGCAGTGAGTAAGCGTAATCAAACTGTGATATGCTTCTCTCCTTTACTTCTTCTAGGTGGTAACGTAATTTTTATCAATATAGATATTAATTTATTTTTTTGATACAGTTTGTTTTTATATTTTAAAAATAATTTTTTTATTATTTTAAATTAATATATTTTTAATATTTTAAAATTATTTTAATGAGGTGATATCAAAAATAATTTTTAAAAAATAAAAGAAATATTATTTTGATATATTTTTGAATAAAAAACATTTTAAAAAACAACCGTAATTATATTTTCAAATATATTCTTAAACTCCGAGTTAGTCATCTATAAATTCTTTATTAATAATTTTTTAAATCACGTAAAACTTAATTTTTTATTTTTTTAAATGGTTTTAATGTGTTATATTATTTTAAAAAAATAAAAAATATTATTATAATATATTTTTAAATAAAAAATAATTTAAAAAATAAATATTACCAAACATCTATTCCATACCTAATTCTAGTGGAATAACAGGGTTTTGCCGTATTGGGAGGGAGACCCAGTCACATCCAAGGTCAGCTATAGGTGCGTAGTACCATTGCCTGTTTACTTGGAGAATATTAAGATTTTCTTATCTAAGGATTTTTCTTTGGATTTTAAGAGTGTGTTTGGTATTGTAGTAACTGTTGTGGTTGTTGTTTGAAAAAAATTGTTTTATAAATAATATAATTCTATTACGTATAAAATTCATCCGATAAAAATTACAGTTTTCATAATTTTTTGAGCGTGTAATAAAATTAGATAAAATATTATCAGGTATAAAATTGATATTACAATGCAAGTAAATTTAATTCAATCTATACTAGTTTTTCAAGAAAAAAAATATTGTTCTTTCAGAAAACGTAAACAGACAAACAGACTCTAAGTAGTAAAAAAAACTTATCCAGAGAAATAGTATCGTTCAGAAAATTATAGATAATATGTATAATTCTAGAGTTGTAATTCACGACTCATAAATAGTTGATGTAGTTTAATTTATTTTATTAAGATCTTTTTAATAATATTAGTGATATTATTATTGAAGTTTTGATATATATCCATGATCATTTTATTTGATTTTTACTTTTTTTTTTCTCTTTCTCTCATACCTCCTTGCAAATTACAAGAAGAAGAAATGAGAGAGGGAAAAAAAAATGACATTGAACTCACACCAAAGCCGATAATAGCATCATCAATATCTTTGAAAAGATCTCAACAAGATGAATCTAACAATATTAAAGAAGGTCGTGAATGAATTGGGTCATACGAGCAATTCAAAAATGTTAAAACTCGTTTGTTTTTAGGCTATTTGTGTGGCCCACTCTGATCATCATTGATGACTTTTTTTGTATCATTAGATTCGTCTCGTTGATATCTTTTTCAACGATACCTATGGTGTTATTATCGGAGTTTTGATGTGTTTCTAAAGTTTTTTTTTTATTAAATCTTGTATCCAATAATTTTATAATTTTAAAAAATTATGGATACAACTTGTGACTCATGAATTACTTTCTAAATTATACTATTTTTCTTGATTTTTTTTTTACTGTGTTAATTTATCAATCTTTTCTTTACTAGAATCATAAAAAAAAAAAAAACTCGATCAAAGTCAACAAAAATGATTAAACTTCTTTGCTCAAAAGCTAATTAATGGCATGATTACACAAGCCGAGTCTTTTTTTCCTCCAAACCCCACGTCTCCATCTTTAAACCAATCAATGCATTGTGCTTCTTGTTTAAATTTCATTAAAGAAATGTTTTCTTGCTGTAGTTGAATTCACTCCCACGCGTAGATCCTTAATAATATGATTATAATTATTTTTTAAAATAATTTTTATTTAAAAATATATTAAAATAATATTTTTTTTATTTTAAAAAATTATTTTTAACATCAGTACATTAAAATTATTTAAAAACACAAAAAAATATTAATTTAAAACAAAAAAATAAGTTTTTTTAATTTTTTTTAAAAATATTTTTAAAATACAAAAAAAAAATAAGAATAAATTTAATAATTTGCTTATTTTATATGGCTTTCATGTAAAGATTACTTAGAAACTATTACAAAGAGTGACAACAATAGCTACGAGCATCATCATAATTAAATGATATTTACTATTTTAACAACCAAAGCAACTACCCCATATGTCTCTTAATGCTCTCAAGCTTTTTTTTTTTGTGATAAATAATTAGGGTTTCCTAGATTCTGCAATTACGTGTATTTTCCCCTTCATTTTAAAGAAAAATAAGCAAAGTATAATTTTCAGTCCATTTATTACTTACAAAATGTTTTTAGGTTGATGGTTGTTAGTCTTTGTGGTCACGTTGGAGTTCATAAAAGTGGTTGTTTGAGAGAATAATAATAGTTGTTTTTCAAAGTATTTTTTTATTTAGAAATATTTTAAAATAATATTTTTAATTTTTTTTATATTAGCATAGTAAAACAATCTGAAAATATAAAAAACAAAATTAATTTGAAGTAAAAAATAAATAAATAAAAATATAAAATTTTTAAAATTTTTTTTTTTTTTAAAAAAAACAAATTGTGTTTAATTCCAGATAGATGAAGTTTTGCAAGTTGTGTGATGTAAGAGAAAGAAAAAATAGCTTTAAAAGAGAGTTATGATAGTAAATGATCTATATTAATTGTAAATCGGCTTACAATGTTGTGAGGAGGGTATTTATTGTGAGAGAGGGTGATCATATGATCTATACTTTGATTATTGAATTTGACCTAGGCATAAAAAAAACTAGGCTATTTAAGGTTAAATTGTTTTAGGCCCTGTTTGTTTGCTGGAAAATATTTTTTTTTTGAAAAGTGAATTCCAGGAAAGTAAATTATTTTTCAATGTTTGGTAGTATAATGAAAAATAGGTTGGAAAATACTTTCCAGTATTTGATTATATTATGGAAAATGAGCTGGAAAATAACTTATTGATGTTTTATTTTTTAAAAATTTATTGAAATAATAAGAAACAAATCTTACAAATTAAAAGGTTGGATGAGAATGAAATTGAAAACAAATATAATTTCATAAATTATCTCAAATAAATTAAATAATAATCAAAATAATAGAGATCAAATCTAAAAAATAAAAAAATTGAAAGATAAAGAAATTAAAACAATAGTAATTATCATTTCATAAATTATTTCAAATAAAATAAATAATAATCAAAAGAATAAGGATCAAATTTGATAGATAAAAAATTTTAATTAGATAAGAAAAAAACAAATAACAATTATAAAAATAAAGATCAAAATTAGTATAAAAATTAAATTTTAAGGGATGAAATTGAAAAAAAAATATTAAAAATAATATATATATATATAAATTAAAATTTTTAAAATTAAATTTAATATAATCAATAAATAATATAATATTTCTAAATTTTTTAGCGCAGGGGAGGGATGCCAGAACAAGACACTAGCTATTCAAAAGAGCCCAGCACAGAGAGAGAAAAACATGTCTGACTTCCGAAAGACTTCAAAACCCACAAGTAAGGGCATTTCATCAAAAGCAGGCATGGTAACAAAAATAAAAGGGCAAGCATAGCTATGAAGTAAATCTTTCACTAGTTATACGTACAGACACAGTTTGTAATAAGCTCAGACAAGAGACAAACAAGAAAAGAAATCAGCTCAAAAATACAAGTTCCTGATGTTCTCTTGCAAACTGCGCAGCACAATGCATGAACAAGTTGTGAATTTATATTTGTTTATGATCAGATAGCAAGAAATTAAATGACAACATAAAATTTGATAGAAAATTAACACGAGAAACTGGGCGCGTAATATATATATATATGGAAGAGGATCAAGCTACAAAAGCTTAAAAAAATGAGTTGACAAGTAGGAGAACAAACACATTAATGAAGTTTAATTAACATAACAAAAATATATAGAGGTCAGTCTACAATACATAGCTTAACAAACTATGGGCGATAGAGGAGACATTTTCATCTCCAGCCACAAAGGTCAGGTAGATGGCACGACCACGAGGAGGATGACTACTGGGAACAAATATATGATAAACACGCTCAAACTTGAGATTAATTTAACAATAAATTTAAGATTATTAATTAAAGACTTTAAAGTAAGTAAGTAAATGGGGAAAAAATGATTAGATTAGTAGGGAAAATTAACTAAACCTTCCGTGCATTGGAAAGAGCAAGAACATGTTGAGCCTTCCGTGCACAGTGACGACGCCTCTTCCCCAACCCTCTGCATGCATTTTCGAAGCGGGTGATTCTGAACTCAGACACGATCTGCCTTCAAACTCGGGAAAAACTATATCGACTCCCAAACGTGATTAGGGTGAAGATTGGTTGCTATATATGATGGTGTTTGGGAGTGTGGTAACGGTTGCTTTTCAAATAGCTTTTTGTGCCGAAAAGCATGCCAATAATGTTTTTTTATTTTTTAAAAATCATTTTTGATATCAGCACATCAAAAACGATCTAAAAAGTACAAACCGCACTTAATTTTAACAAAAAATTTAAAATTTAAAATTTTCATAAAGCCGGTTGCACCGCAGTGCCAAACGGGCACATAATCTTGTTTATTTTTATGTTTTAAAAATATTTTTTAAAAAAGTTTAAATTTATTTTTTTTATTTCAAATTAATATTTTTTAGTGTTTTTAAATTATTTTAATGTACTGATATTAAAAATATATTTTTAAAAATAAAAATTATTATTTTAATATAGTTTTAAATAATTTTTTTTTTAAAAAATAATTGTAATTTTTAAACTAGCACAACAAGAATTCACAGTTTTACCGACGGAAATATTCTGTCGGTCTGTGATTGATAGTACGTCGGTAAAATATTTACCGACGGAATACGTCCGTCGGCTTACCTTTCGTCGGTGATTCCCCATTCCGTCGCTATATCGGTCAGCAAAACAAAAAATTCATTTACCGACGGTTTTACAGACGGAATTTGCGCGCCAAAAAAAAAAATTTCCCGCTTCAATAATACCGACGATTAATTTTCGTTGGTAATTTAGTCGGTGAATTATTGACATACCGACAGAATATACAGTCTGTGAATTCATCGGTAATATATAATACCGATGGAATGAATCCATCGGTAAATCTGTTGGTGAGTCATGAAAACACCGACCGGATTTATCCGTCTGGAAATTTGTCGGTGATGGTCGCGGCTACTGTTTAATGCCGACGGATTTATTCCGTCGGTAAATCCCTTTGTAATTTTTTTTTTAATTTTTTTTTATAATTATTTAGAATACATAATATAAAATGATATACATTAATGGTAATAAAAACCAATTATGCAAATAAAATTTATATTAAGCATCAAAAACAAAAAATGTAAGATAAATAATATTCATTACAAATGAAATTGTTCAAAAAAACATTAAATGAAATTTTAAATGTAAATAATGTTTATCAAAAATTAATATAAAGGAGGTTGAGGAGGAGGCTGGCTGTTATGCGGCCAGCTTGGATTGGGTGCACATGTTCCACCTTGTGACATGTTTATGACCATTTGACGAAGCTCTTCATAGGCCGCTCTTTGTTGTGCAGATTCTGTTGTGTATTGTTCTTTGAGTTGTGTGTACGCCTCTGATATTTGGTCGCACATTTGTTGCAAGGCCATGTACTCCTTAGATTGGGAGCTCCCGACGGTTGAAACAGTACGGGTCGTCCGCAAGTTGTCGGCTCTAGTGTTAGAGAGCCCGTAAACCCGATTCTTATCGGGTCCACCTGACGATCCAGCCTCCATCCACAAATCTGGGTCAAATTCCGGATGGGTCAAAGGATCGTCCCCGTATGTCTCCCTCAACCGATTATTATAGGTCTCCTGAAAATATAAAAAAAAAGTAATAATCATATTCAATTCAATAAACATAATAATAACTTACAAAATAAAATGGATGAATAAACATACCACAAAATGTTGGGCGCGGCTGTCAACGAACTGTTGCACCCCCTTTTGGCGGTCTTGACTCCGCACGTGCGTCTCCACAAACAGCTCCATAGGGCTCGGCTCACGTCCAAGAGACGTAGCCTATAATGAAAAAAATTTATTAACAACAAATTAATTGAACGATATATTTCATTTAAATTAATCTTACCATCCGTTTTGCATGTGCAGCAAACGGAACGGAGCCGCCGGTGTGCGTTGTCACCGAGCCATGAATGGCCGATTCCGGTTGCCAGCACCGGACTGTGAGCGTCGTGTGAACCGCTCAGACGTCACGTGCTCAAGATAGTGCGGCCATATATCCTCCGGGATGTATATCGGTTTGAAATCCCTCCAAACCGCAACATCGTTCCAGCCTTGGAACCCCCTATCCCTCGCAGTTTTTTTTGCCTTTTTTTGGGCTTCGTACCAAAAATCACGCAACCTACTTAACGCAATAAAAAATTACATTTCGAAACATAAATTTTTTTGAAAAAAAAGTTGTATTGTTTTCGATGTTACCTAGTTGCCGCGTGATTTTCCCACACCCTCCTCACAACACTGTTATGTTCGTCGTTCCAGCAGAATCGATTCTGTGTATAAAAAATAATTTTTAAAAATGTTAATAATTTATTTACAATTATATTAAGAATTTATTAGAAATAAGCTGAAAATTATATATTAACACGAACCTCAAATCTAGAAAACCATGCATTGATTTGAGGCATCCATTCAGGATGCCTGGATATCTGACTCCATTGAAACAATGGAATCTCCATCGACGCTTTAAACGCCGATGATATTACTCGGGCGGCCTCAATGTTTGTGAACCTGAAAAGAATTGAAATTAATTAAATAGTGACTTCATAAATTTGTTTTTTTTTAAATTAAAACCTTAACAAACTTACATTGAAAGATCGTCCTTCCATTGTGCCTCGTACTTGCGGGTCCATCGATTCCGCTGCGAAGGCATGCCGCTTCTGCGACGTGAAACATCGCTGGAAGAGGCAGCATCAACCTGACGGCGCAAGTGGTGTAGGTGCCTCTTCTTGAGAGGCACCTAAGGAAATGTCTTCGTCGCTGCTAGACGAACTAGGTGCGACCGTACGTGAAGCTCTGGTTTTCATTCTCTGCATTATCTAACCAATTTTATATAAATAATTATATAATGCAATTGAAATGTTAAAAAAAATTCGGCAGCACCTCCCCTATACTTGGATACTACCCAAATCCACAAACCTGCAAATATTAACAATATCCACAACCAATTGACCCAATCTATACTAATTATTCCAACATATTCAATTACTAATCCTAAGGTAAATTCTACATTAACAATATTAATTCAACAAATTATTAAATATTCATTAGGGAAATACAACAATAAAATTTATTCAATAAATTAAAAAAAAATATAAACTAACTATTAAAAACATATGCAATTACTAATTATTCCAACAAATGCAATTACTAATTCTAAGGTAACTTCAACATTAACAATAATAATTTAACAAATTAATCAACAATTATATATGGCAATACAACAATAAATTATATTCAATAAATTAAAAAAAATATTAACTAACAATTACTAATTATTCTAACATAGTCAATTACTAATTCTAAATTAAATTTAATTTTAACAACAATTAACTAATAAATTATCTAATACCAATTATGACAACACAACAATAAAAAATATTTAAAAAATTCAAAAACAAAAAAACTACATCAAGAAAAGGAACGAAATATACATACCTTAATATGATGAAAACTTTACCTACATTACAAAAAAAATACACCAAAACAACAAAATAACAAAAATAAAAACAACTAAGACTAAAATAAAAGAAAATAAACTAAAATAGAAAAAATCACATACCTTTTAATATGATGAAAACAACAACTAATCTTGCTAGAGATTGAAGGTGAGAGCCTTGAAAGATTGAGAGCAAAAAATCAAATGTGGAGGGCAGCGGAGGAGAAGAAAAACGGAGGAGAAGAAAAAATGGAGTGAAGCGGCAGGGCTGGAAGTTATATGGCAGATTTACCGACGACTATTAAAAAATATTATTAATTTTTTAAATCCGTCGGTAACTTTTGAATTTTACACTGAATTTTTTAATTACCCTCCAAATTTTTCGCGGTCCGTCGGTAATATGACATGGTCAGAGGTGTATTCAATTCACACCATTTGGAATTCGCGCATTCCGTCGGTATTTTTGTCGGTAAAATTTGCCCACCGACAACTTACCGACGGACACATTTCGTCGGTATATACGTCGCTAAAGTCGTCGGTATTGACGTCGGTGATTGTGGCATTTCTGTGTAATTATTTTCGAACTCTATGTGATATGTCGATGGACAACAGTCTGTCGGTGACGACGTCGGTGATTGTGGCATTTTTATGTAATTATTTTTGAACTCTCTGTGAGATGCCGACGGACAGTTGTCCGTCGGTGAAGACGTCGCTAAAGTCGTCGGTATAAACGTCGGTGATTGTGGCATTTCGGTGTAATTATTTTCCAACTCTATGTGAGATGCCGAAGGACTACAAGTCGTCGGTGAAGATGTCGGTGATTGTGGCATTTCTGTGTAATTATTTTCAACTCTCTGTGAGATGCCGACGGAGTGTCCGTCGGTATGGACGTCGGTGATTTTCAATGTACAAGGTGTTGTGTTTGTATTTTCTGTTTACCTTCCTGCAAAAAATTCAATGATAAACTGTCCATCGCATAAAACAATAGCAACAGTGCTTAAACAATAAATATATTTTCATGTTTCAAAATATCATCCATAATGTAAATTACATAAGAAAAGGGTTTTACAGATTAGTCAGTTATTTCTTCTTCTTCTTCTTCTTCTTCTCGTCATCAATTGAATAGTCATCACCTTCATCGCAATCTTCAATATGGATATCATCTTCTTCATCGACATTTGCTTGTCCGCTAGAGCTCAAAACAACGTTCAACTCCTCTACGTCAACATCAACAAGACTATCATCGAAACACGAAAATTTGAATTTTCTTCCAATTCAATCGAAGGAGCAACTCGATATGGTTCAACCAACTCACTAACTTGAAAGACTTCATCTCGCACACTTGTGTCTTCGTTCTCATCCTGAACAACCTCGACACGACCCCGTGGTTTCGTTTTTAAAACGGACAACCAATCAACTCTTGATCGATCCTTTCTAAATGAAGGGGTGTATGTGTAATAAACTTGTTGACATTGCTTTGCGAAAACAAAGACATCGTTTATGTTGCGGAGTCTAGCTTTTGAGTTGATTTCGACCAGACCATGGTGCGATCAACTCTGATTCCTCTGTCCGTCGTGTCATACCAATAGCATTTGAATAAAAACACTTTATTCTGCTCGCTATGATATTGCAGTTCGACGACCTCTTCTAATCTACCATAGTAGTCAACTTCTAACTCACTACTTGTGGATCCTTAACACAAACACCGCAGTTGTATGTCTTTCTTCCTTGCCCGTATTCTTCAGTATGGAAAACATATCCATTGACAAAATACCCGTTGTAGCACTTAACTTTTCTTTCAGGCCGAGGCTTAGTGAAGACAATGACTTACGCACTCCTTCCCATTTGATAAACCTTGTATATATGTAATGTACATCAATAAACGGTAAATGAACGAGAATCTCGTAATGCATGCATACAGTATTTTGCAAGTTAGAATGAGTTTGTGATAGTGCTTACATGTGTTCTGAACCATGTGGCAAATTGTTCATCTTGTAATTGAAAGATCTGGGATTCGGTCAGCTGCGAGTTATTGGAGAGCAAATATTGTCGATGTTGCCTGCAAGTGATAATGAGTGTATGATTACAATATATAATTACATATTTACTGACAAAGTTTAATTAGTATTACACATATATAAACTTACTGAATAAATGGTCTCAGCTCATCACAGTTAAATAGAACATAGTTGTGTGCTTGTTTGAATTCTATTTCCGACAAATATCTTCCTCTTACGACATTTTTAGGTGTGGGTCGTCCAGTATTGGAGAATATTGACAAGTTCCCACTGGAAGGCACTTCACCGCCATCGTCATGCCGTGGAACGCGATTGATTCTTGTTCTCAGATGAGGTTCGAAATAGTACGAGATAAATGTTGATATCTCTTCAACAATATAGGCCTCACATATCGAAGCCTCAACATGCGCCTTGTTCTTAACCTTTTTCTTGAGATTAAACAAGTACCTGCATTGAATTACAATTCAAGTATTTCAATTAAGAAAAACATAGAAAAAACTTTTAGATATGAATTCCATTGCAACTGTAATATCTCACCGTTCGAATGGGTACATCCATCTATACTGGACCGGTCCTCCAGCTTTTGCCTCGAACGGTAGATGTATAGGGAGATGCTCCATTGAGTCAAAAAATGAAGGAGGGAATATCATCTCAAGTTTGCATAGTGTCTCGATGATATTCGTTTGAAGCCTCTCAATGTGCTCAACATTCAACTTGCTGGAGCATATATCTCTGAAGAAATGACTGATCTCCGTCAGTGCATCCCATATTCCCTTTGGCAACAAATCACGAAAAGCTAATGGGATGAGTGTTTGCATAAACACGTGGCAGTCATGACTCTTCATTCCATACAATCTGCAGTCCTCTATGTTAACAAGCCTTGATATGTTCGATGCATGTCCATCCGGAAAACGCAGACTCTTAAGCCATTTGTAGACTAGCAGTTGTGCGTTTTTCTCTAACACGAAGCTTGCCCTTGGTTTTGCGACCCGTGACTCCTCATAAACCAACTCCATATTTTTACGGTTACAGTATAAAGCTATATCCAATCTAGCCTTGATGTTGTCCTTTGTCTTCCCCTTCACATCCATGACGGTGTTGAAAATATTCTCAAACACGTTCTTTTCGATGTGCATGACGTCAAGGTTATGGCGGAGAAGATTGGTCTTCCAATAAGGAAGCTCCCAAAAGATACTTCGCTTTACCCAATTATGGGTCAAACCAAAACCAGGAAACTTTTGCTTACCTGATTGAAGGCCAAACACAATGTCACCGTACTCTGATACAACATGATGCAATTCTTCACCAGAAAGACGCGGGGATGCAACATCTTTTTCAACTCTACCAACAAAGAAATCTTTTCTGTTCTTTCTGAACCTGTGATTAAGTGGCAAGAAGCGACGGTGACAGTAAAAAAAAGAAGCTTTACCTCCGTTTGCTAGCGTGAATGCCTTGTTGTTTTCCATGCAGTATGGACATGCGAGTTTCCCATGTGTGCTCCAACCAGAAAGCATTCCATAAGCTGGAAAATCATTGATAGTCCACATCAAAGCCGCCCTCATAAGGAAATTTTGTTTCCTCGATATATCATAAGTCAGAGCTCCGGAGGACCACAACTGCGCCAGCTCATCAATCAACGGTCGAAGACAAACATCTATATTCCGCCCCGGGCTGCTTGGACCGGGTATGACAGTAGATAAAACATGAACTCCGGCCTCATACACATTCCCGGTGGCAAGTTATAAACTGTGAGTATGACCGGCCAACAAGAATAGGGAGCAGCAAATGACCCAAATGGGTTGAATCCGTCTGTACACAACCCAAGACGACATTCCTTGATTCAGCTGAAAAGTCAGGATGCACACTGTTAAAGCGTTTCCACGCTTCGCCGTCAGAAGGATGCACCATCACACCATCAACGCATCATGTGTTTGGTGCCATGTCATGTGCTCAGCAGTCCTTGGTGACATGAATAACCTCTGCAGTCTAGGTGTGATCGGGAAATATCTAAGTTTTTTATGCCACTAGAGTCTTTCCCCTGCCAGTTCTGGGTTTGTAACGGGAATGCCCGCATGTCATGCACTCGGTCATCTCAGCATTTTCAAGGTAGTATAACATGCAGAAGTTAGGGCACATGTCAATTTTCTGGTATCCTAAACCGAGGGGTTTCATCATGGACTTCGCAGCATAGAAGTTCTCTTTGAGCCTGTTCCCTTCAGGTAAAATGCTTCTTGCCCAATCAATAATTTTGTCATACCCGGCCTCACTCAACCCGTGATCTGACTTGATGGTGAACACCTGTGCCACGCCGATAATTTACTGTGGTTTGTGCAGCCATCCCATAATGGTTCGTCAGAATCTTTCAACAAATCAAAAAACCTAGCTGCCTCTGCATTAGGTTCTTCTTCTACGATTGGACATTGACTGACATTACCTTGATTCATTCTCATTGCATCCATAACCATGTTTCTGTAAGGATTAGTGTTGTCATTTGCCGCTTCATGCACGTTGCTAGCACTAGAAGTTGACCCAACCACCGTTTCTCCATTCTCCTATTACTAACAAATACCTCTCCATGTGCATACCAACACTCGTAATCCTCCACAAACCCTTTGTGTAGAAGATGCATCATTACAACATCTGGATGCAGATACTTTTTATTTTGACACTTCCTGCATGGACACCTAATACCGCCTCCAGTAAAATTTCTGGGAATAGATGTTGCGAAATTAATAAAACCCTGAACCCCGTTACAATAATCCATCCTCCGCAATCCTTGGGGTGAATCTAGATACATCCATGAACGATCATCCATGACTTCTATCGAACCTCTATAAAATTATGATGACATCATGTATATATTAATTAACTAAGTTAGGTAAATAAACTTGTAAATATATTACTTTACCTCGAGATTATCCAACAAACCAATCACAATTTCTCATAAATATTAAATATTCATTATCATTTATCAACGTCCATACAAATTAATATATATATATATATATATAAATTAACAGAAATTATCACTCTGCAATACCATCGATAAAACTTAAAAAGGACCCATTAAACAAGCTATTAATTATTTCAAAACATAACATGTAATTCGGTAATTCCACAAAGTTTTAACAATTTACAAACAAATACAATCTTACAAAATCTAAAACAAACCATAACAGGTATAAAATTATACATTCATAAACTACAAGTTTGTTTGAGAAATAACAATAAAACATGTACATCTACTAATAAAAATACATATACTAAAAAAACAATAAAATTGACATTTAAATGTTAAAATTTAAATAGATAGAATTACTTACAAAAATTGATAAAATCCGTCGGTAAATCAGAACACGGATGTTGTGACCACAAAACTTCAAGAAATACAACTGTTGAGATGAGAAAGATTTTTGTTTGGGGGCGAGGGGGGGCTGGTTATTTGCAGATGAGGAGACTTAGGATTAGGAAGAAGAAGGAGAAATGGGGGAGGGGAGTTCGACAAGGCGGCCATATATTCACTTTTTTCGACGGACTCACCGACAGAATAACGTCGTTGGTGAATACGTCGGTGACTCCGTCGCTACTTGTGACGGGGAATCGATACGTCACCGCACGGACCTGCTTTTTCAAATCCCTCGGTAATTCCGTCGGTATTTTTTGACGGTGCACCTGTCACGTCACCCATACGGATCTGGCATTCAGATCCGTCGGGGAGTCTGTCGGGGAGTCTGTCGGTATTTTTGTCGGTGAACCGGTCACGTCACCCGTACGGGTCGCAGGTTTTGAATCAGTCGGTGATTCTGTCGGAAAAATCACCCGCGAAAACCTCCTTCTCAGGTTCTCGCCCTTTTTTCAGTAATTTTGACTTTTCGTCCGTAATTCGGTCGGTAATTACCGACGGAATAAAACCATCAGTAATTACCGACCGAATTACGGACGGAAATATTCTGTCGGTAATTTCGACCGCTAAATACCGACAGAAATATTCCGTCGGGGATTCCGTTGGTATTTAGCGAGTTTCTGATAGTGTAGCCCACTTTGACATGCATGATAAAAGATAAGTTGTTTAATTTGATCATCAAAGCAGTGGCGGTTGTGAAAACATAATGTTGGCAAGCACAATAAATAAGTTATAACCCAAAATACACCGTCATCTCAAGTATTTCTCATGATTTACAAACATGCAACTCAGATTTTATATTGAATTATCTCAGTTTTATAATTTAGGTTGCAAGTTTAGAGTATCTAATACATTGACTCGAGTTATTTTTTTTTATATATTCATTTTTTAATATTAGATTTATTAGAAATTGAGTTTTATAATTTATTTTTATTTGTTTTTTTATAGGATTATCATAATCTCATGATCTAATATGTGAATTGATCAATGGACCTGCATCGATCCAATATCACATATTTATATTATTTTATGATTCAATTTATGCATGGACAGCAACAATTATACCTTTAATTTATGATTCTTATTCATCCCTCCTTAGACATAAAAAAATCTTAAGATAATCTCTTGTCATCTTCTCCTAATTAATTGTTAAAGAGAAATTATATTTTATCTATATAAAGTCAACATAAAAATACAAATTTATGTTAACTCCTGATTTATAATTGGATGTTAGGAAAAAATACTCACCGGATTAAATTATTTTAAAACCGTAGCTACATAGTTAATTTAAAATGAAATCTATGAGGGCTTTTATATATATATATATATATATATATATATAATGAAATCTATGAAGGCTTGCATACGCATTTTCTTTGTGGGCATGCAACCTCTTCAATTTACAAAGATTTTATTTGTTTGATCTAAAACTATTATACATATGAATAAATATGTTCTAAACTATTATTGAATAAATATGTTTTCTAAACTATATATTATACATATGAATAAGATACCCAAAACATTTTAATCAAACAATAAAATGAAATTTTAATTTATGAATATTGTGGACAAATATCTTTTCATGTTCTCATGATGTAATATTTTTTTCATATAATTTATATTTCTTAATTTTAAAATATATAATCGGATTACATAAATATTTTATCTCTGTTTGCTCCCAAATTAATAGATTGCACCATTATTCACGTGGAAACATAAGGGAGCAACAATGCTCATTATTTTTTAAACTCAAATTATTTTTCTTATATCTTAGTTAATTTATTTTTTATACTAGATAATTATATTTGATAGGATTTTTTATCTAAAAAGCTATTTGAGTTTGAATTCTAAACCAAGTAGAATAAGAAAGTTTTATGTGCAAAAAATATTATCTCCGCATATCAATAAACATGTCTTTCAATTAATTATGTTTTATTGAAATCAATTTGGTAATTTGAATTAAATCCATTTATGCATTCCCTTTTAACTTTTGTTTTTATCAGAATCACTTTTCTAAGAATAAAGGCTATAATATTCTATATGTAATGCAAAAATAAAATAATTGGATGGAATTGCATATGATTATTAGTGTCGTACCCTTTACGAGAGCACGATGTCACGACGACCATTTTCATGCGGGTTGAGAGGTCTTTGCTAGGATAAAAAGTCATCACTAGAAATTCTAACTGGTTTTTAAAGATTCTAGACAAGGAATTAATTGCGCAAATGAAAGATATTTACACCCCTAATATGCCTTACATGAGGTAAGCTGCATCGTTTTTCTTTGTTTGTGGTTGTTATGGTCTGATGATATTTCTATTTCTATCAGTGTACCTATAAAAGGATTGCTATGATGAACAAACCCTAGTTTCTTAGGTTAAGAACTTGATCTAAAAGATCTCGATTTAAAAAAATATTAGAAGAAAGCAAGCTAATTCATAACTCATGTGCCACGAAAGAGCTGAAGTTAGAAATCTAAACAGATTTGGTGACTATTGAAATTTTACTTTTACCTTTGGTATTTTGAATATCCATGACTCATGTACCACGGGATACAAGTTGAAATTATTAAGTATCAAACATCAACGACTATCAACCAATAATCATAATTTGATCAAATTAGGTTTCGGTGCAAAAACAAAACCCAAGATTAAACTAAAAAACAATTATTGATGGAAACTAACCATAGATTATTAATTAATCAAGTTTGCAAAATTGTTGGTGCAAAGAATTGGACCAAAACTAGTGCAAGGAATTGGACCAAAACTAGTCTAAATCATGAAGCTAAGACAATGGTTGAAATCAAGGGTGAAATTAAAGAGAATTGAAAGTTTAATGGACAATTAAGGATCATTTTGTATAAATCCAAGATCAAGGATTAAAATGAAAAAAACGCTAAAATTCAAAGGTGATATTGAAGTTTAACAAGGACAGAATTGCATAAAATTAAAAGTTTAGGGTCAATTAGGAGTGCAAGAAAAAAAAATTAAAAGCTGAAGGACCAAATTAAACGTTAGTTAAATCCCTAAATTAAAACCTTAAGAGCCAAAACTATGCCATTTTATTTAAATAAAATGACATGTTTTGACTAAAACGACGTCGTTTTGTTGCCTAAAAAATATATATATAAAAGAACAGATGAGACGACGCGTTGTCTGAAAGTATTCATTTTCTTCATCATTGGTTTCACCCGAAAGCTGCTTGGATGGCCTCATTTTCAAGGTGTTTAATGCTTCATCTCTCCACTAAAATTGACAAAACTTGCATACGTATAATGACCTGATATCTTACTACACCCTAGTATGCTCATTTCTGGATGTTTGACACCACAACGCTTGCAACACTGTCCTAAAGTTGCCAACCCAACCAACCTTTATGCAGCAACTTTTTCAGGCCATGATGACAATTTTGAGTCAACAGCTAGGATCCTTCGGGGCTAAATTGATGGCCAAGATTTGATATTATTAAAGACAAAATATCCCGCTTCCACCCCTGTAAATAGAGGTAGATTTCATGGTTTGAAAAAAGGGGGATCAGAAGCCAAAGTTAAGAAAAAATTCACTCTACCTAATTTTTCTTTCCCCCCTCTTAGCAACCATTTTGGTCATTTTCTCCATCGCGTCTCAGTTGTTGTTATCGTCACCAACCACAATCTGGTCTTTCCTACAACAGTAGGAATAACTCTAGCAACCATTTGCTTCTGGCCAGGTGAGCCACCATATGCAAAATTTGATTTTTATATATGTGTGTGTGAAAATTAAATAATAATTATAAATTATCTTTAAAAATTAAATAAATATTATAAATTAGTTAAATAATACACATGCTCAAGTGTAAGAAATAACTAATACATACTAAAACATATATAAAAACAAACAATTCTTTTGATTCAGTTATAATTTCGAGTTTCAGTTCAATTACCATGAAAACCACAAACAAAACAATTATTCGGTTATTATCCATAATTCAATTATATTCATTTTTCAACTAAGAAATTTTAAACAGCCGATTTGTTCCGGGTGGCTGAACCTTTCAGAAAACCAGTAACCATCGCCATCCGCCGGCAGTGAAAAAATCCATTTGCTTCTCAAAAGACGAGACCGACAGTGTAAAGTTGGAGGCGTTGAGACCACCAGAGTGGAGGGAAGCTGGCTGCATGTTAGCCAGTCAGTCAGCCAGTGTTCTGAGTTCCAGCGACAGCGAGTAGTACATTTACCTAACAAAATGTGAGGGTACGATCGCGAGTACAATGAAGAATAAACGTGGCAACAAAATATCGGGCCCTAGATCACGAGATTTTTAAAAATGATCTTTTTATTGTATTTCTAGAAGCAGACCTTTATATTTATTATACGTGTCGTGTTCTTATATCTTATATTTGAGGATGATAATGGGTACACGAATGTCACCATTTACAATATCCATATCTAATTTCAAACATAAAATTTTTATTTAAACTTATAATATATCAAAAAAATAACCTCTAAGAATTTCTTTCCGAATCTAAACTGATAATATATAAACAAATTATACAGATGTTTTATATAATGTATACATCTTCATGAATATCTTATAAATATTATAGATATTTATATTAAATAACTTCTAACTTATATATTTATAAAATATTAATATTAAAAAAATCTTTATAAACATAGTTTTATCTCTCTAGATTAAAAATATGTTAGAGTTCATCTTTATAGACTCTATTTCTTTATATATATATATATATATAATCTAATACAAGATTTAAATAATGTTTAAAAAATATTTAAGTTTTAAAATATTTATTTTTCCCGTAACATAAACACAAATACTATATTGATTTAAGTTTTTGATTTTTTTTTCTAGTGTTATTGGATTAACTAAGTATTTTGAATTTATTTTTATAAACTTTAAACCCGACTTTTTATATCAATTATTACCCTGTCCCAATCCTAAACAGGTAAAAAAAATTCATTTTCATTCAAATTAATTTAAGTTAGTTTCCAGGAAATTCGGGGTAATAATTTGAGCTTGAGCAACAAGAAACGAAACATTTGACATGTCGACTACATCTCTCAGCCCTCCACGTGTGTGTGTATAACTGGAAATCGTCTTCTGTATCGAATCTATTTCATCAATTTTACAGAGACAACATGGTAATTGACTTTTATTTATTTATTTATTTTCCTGAGAGAGAGACAATTATTAAATGAAATGGACTGGCACTCGTGGGACTTGTTCAACCTTAAATATTCTAGAATTGACCACGTAACAAAAATAAATTAATCAAAGGAAATAATAATAATAATAATAAAAAAAAAAAAAAAGGAAGGAGCAATCCCGCGTGGGATGCAGCCTCAACGGAATAAAAGGAAATGCTACTTGTCATAGAAAAACGGTCCCAAATTAATATTAATTAGCTTGGAAAAATTACCCTAACATCTTGTAATTACATATTTTTTTCATCTTATCTAAATTACAATTTTACTTGTCAATATCAGTTTAAAAAAAATAATGAAAAATAACAAATTATCCTAGAATATAATATATCATCACACAGAAATAACAAATCAATTTCTAAACCCTAACCCTAACCCTAAATTCTCAATTACAAGTCACAACAAAGAGTCTCCAATTACCTTCTAATAACAAAACCTTCCTTCTACTTTGTCACCCAGTGGAGCAATAATACAGTATGATTGAAATTATATTTTTTAAAATTTAAAATTTATTTTTTAAATTAAAATGTTTAAATATTTTTATGTTGATATTAAAAATAAAATTGTAAAAATAACAAAATATTATTTTAATGTATTTTCAAGTAAAAACCACTTTGAAATGTAACCTCTACCACATTCTTGAACAAATTTAATGAAAAAAGAGCAAAATAGTAATTATAAGTTTGATGAAAAATTTATAATATTTAATATAAGAAATTTTTAGTTATTAATTGGAATACAATGAAAATATTGTAAATAATCAAATTTGTTTTTTTATTTATTATTATTGAAGATGTAAAGTGTTATGTATTAATAAAATATAAGTTTTGAAAAAAATAAAAACAAAGTTAAAAAATTAACCTACAGGATGTTAAAGTAATTTTTCCTATTTTTTTTTTTTTTTTTCCGAACTCATGAATTTTATTTTCTTATATTTATCCACAGTTTTAAGAGAAAGTAATCTCTCTCTTCACTGATAAACATTTTCCTTATTAACGAAATTTCTGTATTTATCTAATGCAAGGTTTCCTTCACACATTAATGGGTGAAAAACAAATCAAATTTTAAGGTAACTTGCCGGCCACGAGTTTCAAATCACAACAAGTACATATAAAATAAAAAAAGTAGGGTGAGAAAAAAAACCAAGGTCAGTACAAAATCAAAAGGTTAAACACCTTACGCCCCCCAACTTGCTTGGAAAAATAAACTCAGTTGACGCCAGAGGGAGCAGAGCCGTTTCTCTCTCTGAAACCTCTTAACGTTGTTTCTCTCTCTACAACTACTCAGGAACCTATACACCAGCTTCAGGTGCTCCCTTTTAATATGTTTTTTCTTGCCTTGCTTTCTTTACCGGGTCTCCACTGTTTTGGTTGCAATCACACTTTGTTTGTTATTTTGGTAGTTTTTTTATATATATATGAAGGTTTGAGAACATGGGTTTGTCTTATCTTGTTTGTTTTTTCTCGTATGTGGAAATCTACTTGATGTGTTGTATTTGATTTTTTTTTGTGCTAGTATATGAAGAGATTAATTTCTTAGGGGTAAAGATCTGTTCTTTTTGTCAGAAATCAACTCTGGATGTCTTAAAGAATGCAATTTGATGATTAATTGAGCAAGTGTGGATTTTCTGTCGATTTATGATATAAACATTGGTGGTTTCACAGGTTTTCACGATTTTTTTTTCACTCTTTCTTTGTATGTATTTGAAATGATTGCTTTTCCCAGCGTTTTTGTGTAAAAGAAATGAGCTTGATACAGATTCGAGACATTCGCATCATTTAAGTTGATGAATTTATTTGCTTCTTGGTGTTTTGAAGTAGCTCCAACCGTTCTGAGACAGGAAATAACTTCTAAATTTATCTGTTCATTGTTCAATTAAAGTTTCTGTTTATTTGAGGTTTGATTGTCTAATGTTGCCTTTTCTTTTTTCTGGGTTGGCTGGATTGATTTGAACAACACAGTGACGGTGGAACGAGACCCAGAATACATACACAGTTTTTGGAGTAGCAGATTTATATGCATAGAGTCACAACCTTACTTGTTTGCAGTGGCGTCTTGATTTTTATAGACATTGAGTAACAAGCAAATTCGGGATCGTTGATGGTCCCCTTTAAAATGGTAGTTTTGGAGTTAATTGAGTAGGTAAAAACTGATCTTTTGTTTTCGTTAATCCATACATTACTGCCCTTGAGAGATTGTGGGCAGCGTATTCCTCATGCTAAAGTGGTCACCACATCACTGCACTGCTTTTGTGACCCTGATTTTATCCACTACATAGCCTCCTTTTTTCCCTTCATGCGTGAAAGCACATTAAATTGCTTCCTGCTATATCGTCACTGTATTCATGTCTGCTACAATGGCAACGTACTTATGCAGTGAGCATTGCAAATAAATTTACTTGTTGGTTTGTCAAATGTCATACATGCATTAGAAGTGTTCATCTTCGTGAACCCAACTCATAAATTTGGTTATAAGCTATTGCATTTCCAAGATTCCTTCTTTTGTTTTATGGAATTTTAACTTTGCATGCTGCTCATTTTGCATATACTATGAGCTTTTGGCTTTTGCCGATCCTTGAGCAGGCTATCCTTATATTAGTGGTACAGTACCACACAGCAACCAAGAAAATACATCCTCTTCCTTGAGATGTCAGGGTGTTAGTATCATGATATCTACTTTAATAATCCTTCATAAAAACCATTTTGTGCAGGGGCAGTAGATCATGTTAAGGGCAAAGCAACTCAGTAATCTTTCCAGCAGTGCAAGGTCATTTTTTCTAAGTGGTCCGCGGTGCAGTGCTACAGATGGTAGTTCTTCATGCACTTGCTCTGAAGATGAAACCTGTGTTTCAACAAGGCAGCAACCGAGAAACAGTATTCTACTTGCACAGAAGCCATCCAATTTCGGATCTAAAACTTCAGCAAGAGTAGAAGCCTCAGTTTCAGGAGATGGAAGCAGTTTTCTACTTCCACAAAAACCATCCTCCATAGCATCCAAAACATCAGCAAGGGTAGAAAATTCAGTTTCAGGAGATGCCGTAAAGTTATTGGGCTCTCAAAAAGATGCAAGTATTGAACACCCAAATTCTTTACCACAAGTTGCATCTACTCAAAGCTCTTGTGGAATCTCAGGTTGTGTTAGTTATGCGATTGGCATTGATATTGCTGAAAAGGATGTGGGACACTCTTCTCCTCCTATTTCAGACCAGTTTGTGAGAGTTGGTATTGCAGCAGTCAGCTTTCTGTCTGATTTAGTGAACTACAAGCTTCCTACATCAGATGGAACTGGAATAAACTCAGCCATCAACTGCATGATTGACCCTACCAGGCAACTTTCCAATATAAAGTCTTCAAATGTAAAACCCATCAGGAGAGAGAACTTCACCAAGGTATATCCAAATTCATCTGCAGAGATACCAGTGGGGTCAAATGCTGCTGTTAACTACAACTCTATGAAGGATAGAGGCAACAAATCAAGTTTTGTTAAAGGTTTCAAACAAGTTTCAAGTATTGCTGCTGAATGTTCATTGGATAGTCATAGTTTACCTTCAGATGCATTTGATAAGAGGAGAACCATACCTCAGAGGTTAAAAGCTCAACCAAATCGGTTTGTGTCAAAATTTAATTCCAATGTAAATACTTCAGATGTAAATGCTGGTAAGCCGTTCACTGATGGTTACAGAAGACCCTCGAGAGATACTAAAATGCCAGCTGTAGTGGCTCAAAGTGCTAGGCAGTTTGTAAGCACTGGGCATGTTGTAGAAAATGTTTCTCAGATATTAAGACAGTTAAGGTGGGGTCCTTCAGCGGAGGAGGCTCTTGTAAACCTTAATTGTCATATGGATGCCTATCAAGCTAACCAAGTTCTAAAACAGCTTCAGGATCACACTGTTGCTCTTGGATTTTTCCATTGGTTGAAACAGCTACCTGGGTTCAAGCATGATGGCTACACTTACACAACCATGGTTGGCATCCTTGGCCGTGCAAAGCAGTTTGTTGCGATTAACAAATTGCTTGATCAGATGGTCAGGGATGGATGCCAACCTACTGTCGTGACATACAATCGTCTTATTCACAGTTATGGCCGTGCGAACTACCTGAATGATGCAGTTGAAGTGTTCAATCAAATGCAGAAGGCTGGGTGTGAACCTGACCGAGTCACCTACTGCACACTCATTGACATCCATGCAAAAGCTGGGTTTCTTGATTTTGCTATGGAGATGTATCAAAGAATGCAGGCAGCTGGGCCTTTCTCCTGACACATTCACTTATAGTGTTATGATAAACTGCCTTGGAAAAGCTGGCCATTTAGCAGCTGCTGACAAGCTATTTTGTGAGATGGTTGAACAAGGTTGTGTTCCCAATTTAGTAACATACAATATCATGATTGCTTTGCAAGCCAAGGCAAGGAATTACCAGAATGCATTGAAACTTTACCGTGACATGCAGAATGCTGGATTCGAACCTGACAAAGTGACTTACAGCATAGTGATGGAGGTGCTTGGACACTGTGGGTATCTTGATGAAGCAGAAGCGATTTTTTCTGAGATGAAACAGAAGAACTGGGTGCCTGATGAACTTGTCTATGGCCTTCTGGTTGACTTGTGGGGAAAGGCCGGAAATGTTGAAAAAGCGTGGGAATGGTATCAAGCCATGCTCCATGATGGTTTGTGCCCAAATGTGCCAACTTGCAACTCCCTGCTCAGTGCTTTCCTGAGGGTGAATCGTCTGCCAGATGCTTATAACTTGCTGCAAAGCATGCTGAACTTGGGTCTAAATCCATCGTTGCAGACTTACACCCTGCTCCTCAGTTGTTGTACAGAGGCACGATCACCTTATGACATGGGATGTTATTGTGAGCTCATGGCAGTCACTGGCCACCCTGCACATATGTTCCTTTCATCTTTGCCGTCAGCTGGACCTGATGGTCAAAATGTGAGGCATCATATGAGCAAGTTCTTGGATATGATGCATAGTGAGGATAGAGAGAGCAAGAGGGGACTTGTAGATGCAGTGGTGGACTTCCTTCATAAGTCAGGGCTCAAGGAGGAGGCTGGCTCGGTTGGGAGATAGCTGCACAGAGGAATGTATATCCAGATGCAGTCAGAGAGAAAAGTTCTTGTTATTGGCTTATTAACCTCCACGTTATGTCTGACGGCACTGCCGTAACAGCTTTATCTAGAACACTTGCCTGGTTTCGCCGCCAGATGCTAGTCTCAGGTGTTAGCCCCGGTCGTATTGATATAGTGACTGGATGGGGCCGTCGGAGCAGGGTGACAGGATCTTCCCTTGTGAGACAGGCAGTGCAGGAATTGCTGCATATTTTCAGCTTTCCGTTTTTCACAGAAAATGGCAATACTGGGTGTTTTGTAGGGTGTGGAGAACCTCTTAGTAGATGGTTGCTCCAATCTTACGTGGAGCGGATGCATTTATTGTAAGTGATTGTTTGTAGTGTAGGCACAATTTTGTTGTGGCTGGAGTACCAGTGAAGCTGTATCACTTGGCTAATATGTGTTGTTATTTGCAGCAGCAATTTTAGTTATATTCTGACATCTTGGTAGCTATGTTCTACCGCAGCTTTTGCTGCTTCTGTGAGGCCCTTGCGGTTGATTATTTGGAGTGGATATGTATGGGATGTCTCATGGCAATTCAGTATTTGCATTGATGTAACTATTTGGCTATCCTTCTATCTTCATCCTAATCCTAGGACTGTAACTGTGTAATATTTGGCAACAGCACTCCAATCAATAAATGCAATAAATAATACAAGATATTTCCCAAAATATAAGAAATACATCCAAATTACAATTGTATTTCATAAAAAAACAAAACTGTATTTTATAATAATCATCTTAATATTTTATATTCACAATAATCTAATTGTAAATTATTAATTTTATTTTATTCAAATGAAAAATTATCATGAGAAAGTTATGAACTCACAAAAGAAAATCTTTATATTAGATTTACAATAAAAAGTAAATTTATGACATTAACTAAATATGAAAATATAAAAAATAATTTTAATCCTTTTCTTGTATATATAAAAAAAATATATTGTTCATGTTTTTTTATTTAAAAAAAGGTAAAACAATCTTGTTAAAATAACTGTAAAAAACCTCTAAAATGTGTTTTCTAAACTCGATATAAATTTGGAAAACTAGTTTTTTTAATTTTGTATATGGAGAAATATTGTATTTGAATAAAAAATTCTTGTTTTTCTTTTTCGAACTTCAGTATTTTAGAAAATTGAAGTATCACTCTGTTTTTTTTTAATACCCTCGAATTTTTCACGTTGAAACCCATTAACTTGTTTTCCATCATTTAAGACCCCAAATTTATGCAATATTAGGATACTCCGCTTTATGTATGAAGAAAGAAAGAAAGTTCTAAGTAATAGAATATTGATTACAGGCCAATTTCAAGTAACTTCCTAGAAACAACAACAAAATTTGAGTCAAACGATCCAATATTGCAAATTTTAATATGCTCTAACAAAAAGAGCTAGAATGGATGATATTAGGTTGGATTGAGCTTCTCAAATGATGATATTTTCATCTGTTTGGATGAGAATATATGATAAAAAGATAGATTGAAAAATAACTCATAATATTCGGGGGGAAAACCGGAACCAATTAGATTTTTAGGAATATATTAAGTACCGTTTAATTTTTTTCTTATAACAAAAAAAACAAAAGACAGAATAGTGTTTTGTAATGGTATCCAAAACAAAATGATTATCTATGTATCATATTTGGTTATAATGGTATTATGTGAAATATTTGACTCAAATTCAATTAAGAAATGCAAATCTTAACTAATTTAATTTCAAATGATGAGATTTACAGAAAAATATTAATAAAAAACCTGCACAAACAACAAAATAATTGAGAATAAAATTTGATAGAATAAACCCAAGGAAAATGTAATTTGATGAAATAATATAAAAAAATAGCAATTAAAAAAATAAAGACTAAATTTTAAAGATTAAAAAAATTATATGGGGTGAAATTGAAAAACATATGTAAAAACCAAGCGAATCTAGACAAACATCCTCAATCTGGTCAAATCTAACTCACAACCCACGAAACCTTTGATCCAAGTCCAATTAAAAAATTTATAATGAGCCAATTTTAAAATATAAATTTTGAAAACTGGTCAAAACAAAAAAATAATAATCAAAAGAACATGAATTAAATTTAATAGGAAAAACAATAAAGGGGGATGAAATCACAAAACAAATCAATTTAAAAAATGATTTCAAATAAAAACTTGTTAAGGCAAAAAAAATTAGCAATCAAAAGAAAATTAATTAAATTTGATAGGAACGCAAAACAAAATCAATTTAAAAAATGACTCAAAACAAAAAAAAATAGTAAAAAAATGAAGGTTAAATTTAAAAGATTAAAAAAATACAACAGGAATAGAATTGAAAAGACACCAATGTTATAGATCATTCAAGATAAAAAATGTGGTGAATTTGAGACACATGTCGCCTTATAGGGTTGGGGACACCGAGATCTTCTAAACAACATCTCAGAATGCGGTGTTTGGTGGTTGGTGACCCATAATATGATGCCAAAATGGCGTGGAAGCCATCCACATGAAAGAAATTGTAATTTACAACCATGCCTCTTGAAACCCTGGAAATTTACAATAAAAACAAAATAAAATGACCAAAAAAAAAACTCTAGGATGAGAGTTTAATTAGTTAAAGGTTTAAAAGTAATTATACTATTTTATTAAAAATAAAAATACAAAAAAATATCCTTATGTAGTAGGCTTTAGATTATTTAATTCAAGGGTTAAATAAGTAATTTTATTGTTTTTATAAAAAAACATAATTACAAAAATAACTTCATACCATTCTTAAAAAACATTAATACCATGGTAAATAAACCATCTATCCCAAAACCAAGTTAAAAAATTAAATCACCAAGCAACAATACAGTAATTATACTATTGTGAATTATGCCTTGAACACAATAATATACTAACAGACATAGTTTTTTTTTCTAATTATAATTATAATATAATATGGGCCATCTATTTGTCAAACAAAAGTCCATCGCTTTGAGTCCTTAACTCCTCCCTTGTTAGGCCCCTTAGCATGACCAACCCTTTAGAGAGCTCCAAGAGGACCAAGACAATGATTTCTCTGTTTTTTGGACTTTCCGGGTTTTGTAGACTTTGATCTGTCCATATTATTACAAAGCAATACTATCAAAATTCAAAGTTTCATATTATTAACGTAAATTGCCACGTAAAATAATATAGTTGTTTCGAGATAAATAAAAATAATTAATCCTGGATGTGTTACTGCAACCATGTTTATATTCTTTTTGTATTTATCATTTTTGTTTTTCTATTATGAGAAACTAAACAATTATATCTAATAAAAGAAAGTCTTACTTCATTTAACTTTTTTTTTTTATTATTATTATTATTAACGTGGGTGTCTGGGCCAGCTTGCGCGTAAATCGACTAATCTCACGTGTCCTGAAATCAAGGATCATGTAAGTCTCTAGTGACATCATATTAACAACCATATAGTTCGAACCTGAAACTATATGGGAAACAAACCCCTCGATTCCAAGTTATTATCATTGGGACACCTCCTAGATGGTTGTAAGATTAGAATAACCCCATACATAAGAAATTGAATAAACAATGTAAGTTAACTCTCAAACAACTAAATGATGAAAGACAAAACTAAAAATAAATATCGATTGAAAAAAAAACTCGAGTCAACCAAAGTTAACTTGATTAACTCGCGGCTTAGCATATGAGATTGAGATAAACTCATAGAAAGGAAAGCGGCAAAAATCATAAAGCTTAAAGCCAGATAACAACTTAATATTGAATGATGAAATTAAAAATAATAATTTAAAAAGATCTAAAAAAAAAAAACCAAAGTCAAATCACAAAGCAAAATTCTCAAACTTCCAAATATTGTTAGATGAAATTGAAAAAAAAATCAATCAAAAAAATAATTAAAAAACAAAACAAATAGCAACAAAAAAAATAGAGACCAAATTTGGTATAAAAATTAAATGAAATTAAATAATGAAGGATAAAATTGAAAAATAAAATAAATCAAAAAATGGATAAACAAAATAAAAAATAGCAATAAAAAAAATGATGATCAATTTAGATAAAAAAAAAAATTAAATGAAGTCAAATGCTAAGGGGATGAAATTAAAAAACAAAATAAACTTAAAAAAAGAATTTAAAGCAAAAAAAATAGCAAACACGAATATTGATGCTATACAAACTTATATAACATATTTAATTTTTGGAAAGGCAAACGCGAAACCCGAGACATAAATAGAAGAGGGAGAACATAAAATAATTAATCGGAGCCACACCGTTACTCTTTTGCTGACACGTGCCCCACCATTTAGAAACAAAGTTGTCAATTCTGTTCCGTTTTGTTCGGAATGGCCGAAATATTTCATACCAATTTAAAAAATGGAACAAGTTTCATCTCATTTTAAATCTCGGTCAGTTCCGGATTTTTCAGCTAAATTTCGACCAGAACGTTTCGGTTTCATTCCACATGTTTCGTTCCGCTCTTGAAAAGCCATTTAATCAAATTGAACCTTGTTCAATTTAATTAATTAAACCACCCAAGTATAAAAAGCTCTTTTTCATTACTATTTTCAATAACAATGATATTAATAATAATATTGAAAATTATTATTACTATTTTCATTAACAATGATATTTTTTTAAAAATTAGATTTATCACTAATATATATGGTTTATATTCATGTTTTTTTTTTTCATGTTTATATTTTGTAGGAATTTGAGCAAAACAAGAATTGCTTTAGATTTCATTAGCCTTGATAACATTGACCTAACTTTATATTTAAAATATTTGTGTTAAAACATTTTACTTTCATAATATTTTAATATTTTGTTTAAGTTGAATTACTTTAAGTTAAAGATCTATTTAATCTTGACTATTTTGAAATTATATTTGTTTGTCATTGTGTTTATATTGCATAATTTATAATTAATTTATCTTGAATTTGAATATATTGCATAATTTATATTCAAATTCAAGATAAATTAATTATAAATTATGCAATATATATATATATATATATGAACAGTACAACCCCGAAACAGCACGTCGAAATATTCCAAAACTGAAACATTTCATTCCAATTAAAAAAATAAAATACCTACCGAAACGAAATTGACAATTTTACTTAGAAAAGCTTGGTGTCTCTCCTAACACCACCATGAAAGCCAGTGTTTGACCATTAGGAGACGCCTCACACGACGTCCAAAGATGGTGGAGGCTCTTCATACATTGGCATGTGTGTCACACACACTAGCCATTTTTTATTTTTTAATGGTATTTTATATTTATTAAAATATCAAATTGCTTACTTAGTCAATTTAATTATAACTAAAAAATTATGATGAAAATACAAAAAAAAACCTCTAGATATTAATTTTAAAAAATTTACTTTTAAAAATAATTTAATTATTTTACCATGTTTTAAAAAAGATAAAAAAACTAGTTTATTCATAATTAATAATATGATAATAACTAATAAATTTTTAGAAAAAAACTATATTGCCACAATAAAAAAGTTCAATGATTTTTTTTTTGACATCAATATACTCCAACACACGGAAGTATTGTTGCTGTTATTTTTCAAAATATTTTTCATTCAGAAAAACATGTTAATAATATTTTTTTTATTTTTAAAAAATTATTTTTGAAATTAACACATCAAAATAATTTAAAAAAATTAAAAACATATTAATTCAAAGTAAAAACAAAAATTTTAAAATTTTTAAAAAGTGTTTTTTTATCGGACTACCAAAGAACCTCTAAGTCCATGTATACAGCAAAACACTAAAATCTCTTGGTTTTATATATAATAATAATAATAATAATAAAGCAATAACAATAACATAATAATAATAATAATAATAATAAAGTAATAACAAGAGTTTTATTAAAAATTAAATTTATAAAAATACTATAAAAATAATTTAGAATTCAACTTTTTAATTTATAATTCTAAAAAAAAATTAATATTTCTAAAATACCCGTCTAGCCTTTTTTTTTAAAGAAATAAATTGAAGATGGTGAGAAAAATACAGAAAATAAAATGAGTTATTTTTTTTAAATATGTGAAATCAGTTTATTTATTAATTAAAATCAAAATAAATATTTTAATTAAATTCAATTATAATAAAAAATTAATTCAGAATAATCTGTTAATTAATCACATTCACATGTCTTTCCTTTTTATACCCATAGTTACGAAACCTGTATTAACTTGGAACTTTCCTAATTTGAAACTTGGCTGTGTTTGATTGCAGGAAAGTGAATTTCTGGAATTCATTTTCCTGCTTTTCCTGTGTTTGGCAGCAACAAAGGAAAGTGGTTTCCGGTCAACTTAAAATTAATAACATTGAGAAAGGAAAGTATTTTCCTTCCGTTAAAGAAAGAAAAACACTTTCCGACAGTGGGCAGAGGTGAAAAGCAACTGTTCATGTTAATTGCACTGCTGAATGAAAGTGCAATTAACATGAACAGTGTATTGCGTATACTGTTCATTGAAAAATAGTGAACAATGCAGTTTTCTTGCACTGTTCACTTGCCTGTGGGATTTTTTTTTTTTACAGTGTGCTATTTTTTTAATATTTTAAAAAAATAGTTTAGAGTGAATTTTATACCTTAATATTTTATCCAATTTTATTACATGCTAAAAATATTATTAAAACTATAGGTTTTGTCAGATGTATTTCGTACGTAATGGAATTATAAATAGTTTCATGGAATAGTAAAAAAAATTCACAAGCTTATTTCTCTATAATATGATATGATATATATAGTTATATTTTATAAAATAAGCTATGTATGAATATAGAATATAATAAAAAAAATCATCATTATACATTTTAGATTTCATTTTTTTTATTGTAAGTGATTAAATATTTTATATTAAATATTATATATATATATTAGATAAATTTGAAAAAAAATTAATTCATTAATAAATTATTTTCCAGTTCATTTTCCATAATACAACCAAACACTGGAAAGTGTTTTCCAGTTCATTTCCCATAACACTACCAAATATCGGAAAATATTTTTCCGGAATTCACTTTTCAGGAATTCACTTTCCCCGGAATTCGCTTTCCAAAAGAAATTCACTTTCTTGCAAACAAACGGAGCCAAACTAATATGAGTTGAAAAAAAATAATGTTTGATTCGGTAAAAACTTGGATTAACCTAATTAAAATCTAATATTTATCTCATTTATTATTTTATTAGATTTGTTTTTATTTTTTTTTAAACAATAAACTGGATGTTGCACACATAAAATTTAATGAGATTATTTAGAAATGTATTTGAAATAGTGTTTTTTAAAAATTTAATTTTTTTTTTATATATTTAGATGTAAATTAATATAAAAAATAATTTTAAAATTAACAATTTCAAGTTTTCAACGCATCCAAACACATGATCACACCTAACATTCTTTCACCCTGAAATTAAAAAAGAAAAAAAAAGAGAAGGATAACACAGTTATATTCTGTAAAGTAAATCAAAAGAGTGGGTGCTAAACAATATTATGAATACCCTTAATTACTCAATTTCCTCGTCAAAACCCATCCTCTTTCCCTTACTCCTTCTTACTCACCCACCCTCTCCCTAGATTTCGTCGCCGACCCCGTCACCGGAACCCCCTAGTGAAATCCCTTCTTTACCCCTACGCATTTCAAAGTAAGCCTCTCTCTTTTAACTCTATGCTCACGCATTTTGTACATATTTACATGCATCCGTTCTTTTCGTAACAAACCCATTCAAATTTCCATGGGGAATAGAAAACGCCCACCAACCTCTCTCACCAAACACCCTCCGTCGCCGTCGCCCGCGGCGGTGTCGGAAGAACCCGACCACCCGAATTCGGTTACTCCAGAATCGGACGGTTCAACGATCAAGCAAGAGTGCGGCCGCGCCTTGAATGCGCTACGTCGCGGAAACCACACGAAAGCCCTACGTATCATGAAGGACTCGTGTGCTAAACACGGCGGCGACGCCTTAATCCACCGTGTTCACGGTACGGTGTGTGTTAAAGTTTCTTCGATAATCGATGACCCTAACAGTAAACAGCGGCACTTAAAGAACGCAATTGAAGCTGCTCGTAGAGCGGCGGAATTGTCTCCGAATTCGATCGAATTCGCTCATTTCTATGCGAATTTGCTCTACGAGGCGGCGAGTGATGGGAAAGAGTATGAAGAGGTAATGAAAGAGTGTGATCGTGCTTTGAAAATTGAGAATCCTATTGATCCTGCGAAGGAGAGTTTGCAGGAGGAGAGTCAGCAGAAGATAGCTACAGCGGAAGGGAGGATCGCTCATGTGCAAGGTGAGTTGAAAAACTTGCAACATAAGTCCAACATTGCTTCGATCTCTACTTGGATGAAGAATTTGGGGACTGGTGAAGAGATTAGGTTAATACCTATAAGAAGAGCTACTGAAGATCCAATGGAAGTTAGGTTGGTGCAAACCAGGCGGCCGAATGAGATTAAGAAAGCTACTAAGACGCAGGAAGAGAGGAGGAAAGAGATTGAAGTCAGGGTTGCTGCTGCCAGGTTGTTGCAGCAGCAGAAGTCGGAGATGGGTTTGGGACAGAGTGAGGGAGAGAGGAGTGATCAAGGAGTGGCGGTAACGCCAGGGAGTGATAGGAGAGGAGAGAGGAGGAAATGTGGGACTAATGCGAGGAAGAATGGGACTAACACTGAGAGAAAGGACTGGGTTCGGTCCTATTGGAATTCGATGACCTTGGAAATGAAGAGGGAGTTGTTGAAAATTAAGGTCAGTGATTTGAAGGGTTATTTTTGGTCATCCAAGGATGGATTGGCCAGTGACGTTTTGAATGAGTTGTTGGCTTACGGCTTGGAGAATAAGAGCTGGGGGTTTTGGGTGTGTTGTCGATGCAATGAAAAGTTTGTGGACGCAGATAGTCATTTGCATCATGTTGTGCAAGAGCACATGGGGAGTCTTATGCCCAAGATGCAGGAAGTTTTACCTCAGAGTGCAGACAATGAGTGGATTGAGATGATTCTTAATAGCTCCTGGAAACCATTAGACATTTCCTCTGCGGTTAAGATGCCTTGGAATCAAGGGAAATGCCATAATGGAGAACTTGGCCAGGATTTTTGCTCAGAGTACCGTAATGAGGACCGTGATGATTTTTTCAAAGATGCACGGGATTCTTCTCCAGAGAAGGAAAATTTGAGGGATGATTATAACAGTTGTCCTGTGAGCAGTAGCAACTCTGACAAAGTTTACAATATTGAAGGTAAAGAATTTGATGGGAACCAGTCGTCTATTTCATACACTATTGATAGCTGGCCAATATCAGAGGATTCTGAGCGAGCGAAGCTCCTCGAAAAAATTCATGATGTATTTCAGGCACTTATTGGACATAAATATCTTGCTGCAAGCCATCTTAATAAGGTGATACAATTAACAATGGATGAACTACAGAATCTTGCTTCTGGTTCTCGGCTTCTGAACCGTGGTGTGGGCCAGACACCCAATTGCATTTGCTTTCTGGGAGCATCCCAACTCAAAAAGATCCTTAAATTCTTACAGGAAATATCTCATTACTGTGGTTTGGGCAGGTCTCCCGAGAAAAGTATTGTTGTAGATTGCTCAAATTCTGGTGCTAAAGGTCCTGAAATTAAAGAGGAGATTGTTCTAAATGGTGATGAGCCTTGTCTCTGCTTGGATGAACGTTTATTGTCATTGGAATATGCTCCTAGCACATGTCCTGACAATGATGCCACCACAGCAACTTCGACTATTGCTGCCTATGGAAATGGGGTTCAACCTGACGCTGATGCTATGCTATCATGGATATTTGCAGGCCTTTCTAGTGGAGAGCAATTACAATCATGGATCCGTACAAAAGAAGAGAAAATGCATCAAGGTATGGAAATTCTCCAGACTCTTGAGAAAGAGTTTTACCATCTGCAGAGCCTTTGTGAGAGGAAATGCGAACATTTAGGCTATGAGCAAGCGTTGCAGGCTGTGGAGGATCTCTGTCTTGAAGAAGGTAAGAAGAGGGAGACTGACATGCTTGTTGAGCATAGAAGCTATGATTCTGTTCTTAGGCAGCGGAGAGAGCAGCTTGTTGAGAATGAGCATGATGCGCTGTTCATTAGCAGTAGATTTGAGTTAGATGCTATATTAAATGTGTTAAAAGAAGCAGATACTCTGAATGCCAATCAATTCGGGTATGAGGATACTTATGGTGGCATAACTTCTCAGTTTTGTGACTTGGAATCTGGTGAAGATGGTAATTGGAGAACCAAGGACCACGTGCATCAAGTAGAAACTTGCATAGAAATTGCTATCCAGCGACAGAAAGAACAATTGTCAATAGAGGTCAGTATGTTAGTTCTAGAACCACTTGTTTAGTAAACAATTTTTGATAATGATCCTTGTGACTTTAAATCACCTTTATTGTTGCGCAGCTCGGCAAAATTGATGCCCAAATCATGCGGAATGTCACTGGAATGCAGCAGTTGGAACTCAAGCTCGAGTCGGTTTCTGCCCTTGATTATCGATCAATCTTGCTACCCTTAGTGAAGTCCTACATGAGGGTTTGTATTGGGCAGTGATAAATAGGGTGTTTCTTATCTCTTGTGGTTGTAACTTTGCATATTATCTCATGCTAATCTCTCTTTTCCAGGCACACTTGGAGGATCTAGCCGAGAAGGATGCCACAGAGAAGTCTGATGCTGCAAGAGAAGCATTTTTGGCGGAGCTTGCCCTTGATTCTAAGAAGGGTACCCATGGACGTAGTGATAATTCAAGAAATACATTAGAGAAGGGGAAGGATAAGAGAAAGAACAAAGAGTACAAGAAAACCAAGGACTCAAAGGTTTCTAATTTCTTTTTTATTGTTGTGTTTCTTTCTCTGCTGGCTTCTGACTTCATAGAAGACATAGACACAGCCCATTGTCCCAGTCTAATGTGTTTTGCTTTGTAGGTTGTTGCTGCTAGCGAGCAGCAATTGCTTCAAGATGCGACTAATGGGAGGGGGTATGCCTATCTATTTGTGTTGCTTTGCACTTCTATATTTCTGTTTCTACGATAAGTGCTTCCATTTTAATTTGTGCCATTTTGTTGTAAATACAAATAAGTAATGCATACTACTTGTTTTTATAATGGTTTATTCATTCCTCTCTGCAGTTCCTTTCCAGATGCATCTGATGGCAACTATCCAGATTCTCAGAGTCGTCTTTCTGTAAGTGATGATGATTTGAAACAACAGGAAGAGGAATTTAGATGGAAAAATGAGATTGAAGAGGAGGAAAGAATGCTCGAAGAATCTTTAGAGTATCAAAGACGAATAGAGAATGAAGCCAAACAGAAGCATCTTGCTGAGCAACAGCACAAGAAATCTAATCTAACTTTTCCAGAGAAGTTGTCTGGGGGACTACATGATTATTGCTTTGATCCTGCTGCTGCTGATTCCCGTGAGCCATTGGTAAGCATTAGTTTGAGATTTATTCGTTCAAGATATTGTAAAGGGATTGAGAACTGATATTAGGTTCATATCCATTGGAAATGTGCTTCTTGAATAGAGAAACAGAGGTTATTCTGAGTTTGAATGCCGAGTTAAAAAAATTCCTATGAAATGCCAAGTGTAATCTTATCAAATTTCACTTTCAGGAGCAGTTGACGCAGAAGAGGGGGTTGCCCAACAATTTAGAAGGCATGCCCATGACAACAGCCAGTGGTGGGATAGCATTATATTATAAAGTTTCTGAATGAGACTGGGGTTGGCTGTAATGTTTTTAAATGATTTTTGTTGTCTTTATTTCGCAGAGCTATCTACTGGAGGAAGTGCGGAGGGTGGTCCTTCTGATAGACGGCCAGGAAGGAGAAGTAGGCGGCAGAAGAGTTCCTCTAGATCTTCTGATGGAAAAAATCAACCCATGTTATCTGAAACAGAAAATTCTGAAACCAGAAGCAGTATGTGCTTATACACTTTGATTATTATTATTTTTTTCTTAATCAAGCGCTATCATGCATGGAAGCATGCATTTACAATGGATTTTAATCTTCTAAATTGCTTCAATCATGGTTGTGGATTTAAGATTACCCAAAGTGGACGACACATTATTTTTTTTCCCATCTAATTTATGGTGATATCTTTATTTCCCTCTACCCGTTTTACAATGTCACCTCACCCCATTGAAGCAGCAGCAGCTTTAATCTGTCCTTTTCTTTCTTAGATCATTTTATTGTTTACTCCAGCTTTTATTAAAATGACAATACATGGAATACTTCCTTGATGGTTATTGAAACTAAAATTTTAATCCAAAGACACGATACCCTTGGAACTATACCGATGGAATCTGCTACTAATTTTATGATTACTCAACACTTGCTCATTGATAAAAGTTCAAACTCATTTACAAGAGAGTGATTCATTGAAAAACAAAGGCAAGAAAGTGCATCTACAGAATTTATTAAATGAAAAGACAATCTTCCAAATATTGCTCTATACATCTAAAGTTAATATAGAGTTTTAATCCACCTATTTAAAGTGGCAGAGAGAGGAAATACTCTCCTTCAGAAGCCCTCTTGCTACATTGCCTTGCTTGAGCCAAAGAATTGTTGAAGTAATTAAGGCTAGATCCCCCCCCCCTATTAGTTCTCTCCAAGCCCGCACTTCTCCTTAGTTGAGCCATTCAATAGATCCCTGACATTGAAAAGACATGCTAGCATAAAATCCAAGTGTGGTGCAAAATGAAGTAGCGAACCACTTTTACAAAGAGAAGATGTTGTGGGTGTAGACCAAGATAATTACCCTTCTTTTTAAATATGGTAATGTAAAAAAAATTAAGTAGTGTTGATGGTGTTCTGTTCTCTTCCTGCATATCTCTTTGGAAAAATTGTTCATGACTCATGATATCATGAACATACTAGGTTTAATTTCACTTATAAAATTTGATTATGATAAACAGTATTGGTTTGTTGAATTGGGCTTATTGAGAGGTTTCTAGTTTGTTGGAGTGAAATCTGCATAACTTTATGGATTATTTGTCTGTTGTTCTTGATGTCTTCATATGAATGTTAAGAGTAGCATACACATTTTGCTTTTTAGTTGTTTAAAATTCTCTTCTGCTCTTGCACTTTGCTGGGATTTTTAATTATACTCTCCAAGATATAGTAGATGTGTGATGATCGCTTTGGCCTCTCATTCTGGTTGCTTGCTTGCTTTGTACTAAGGGCTTCCTTACATGCTTGTCAGCCATTATACCTTGAGCAATTTTGTGGTTGATTATCTACATGATGTACCTAATTTTATGTGGGTTTCCATATGTTAAACCAGTTACTTCAAATTTGGGAGACAGTGCAACTAAGACACTGAGACAGTTAAAAGTAGAGGAGGAGGACGAGGAAAGGTTTCAAGCTGACCTTGAAAAAGCCATGCGCCAAAGCCTTGGTAAATTTCTTCTGATCATTTGCTTGCTTTCATTTTACTTTACTACATTTTATGATTATACATTGTTAACTATACCAACTAGATGAGCCTTAAGGGAACATGATAATACTGTCTTCGTTGGATGCCCTTTGTCCCATGAAACTCCACTTCTCTACCAGTTGTGCTTTTCAATCTTCTTTGATTTTGTAGACTTCTACGTGAAGCTCAGATAACTTTTTATGTAAGAGGATTTCTGCATCTAGGTTTAAACCCTGCAATTATATGTATATATATATATATATATATATATATATTCTTTTGATAAAGGATATAAATCATGTAATAGATTCTGAATTTATGTATTATCTATGCTTCTTTGTGGTTTTTTAACATCATTATATTTCAGAAATGGTAGAATTGCATATATTAAACTTTGTCACGCATATATAATTCTTATTCATCTATTATTTTAACGGCAAGTTCAGCTTCCTGTGCCAAAAATAAAAATTCACTGTGTTTCTGTTGTGGTCAACTATATAAAAAATTGGTGTCACATGTGGGGCAGTCTATCCCCAGGCTTTATTTGCCATTGAAGATATTGTTGTATTTGGTTCTGCCCCTGCCCATTTGGTTCAGGGTATAATTTCTTTGAGAATAGAAACAAGATGTTCTAACAACAAAACCTAGAATTTTATGGAGGACGTCTATGTTCACCAGAATGGGTTCCATCTACAAAACCTAGATTCTCTTCGCTTGTTTTAATGTGTTTGATTTTGTGGTGCAAGGTGTTTTTTAAAAGTGCTTTTCGCTTGAAAATGCATTAAAATGATTTTTTTTTTCAAATTTGTTTTTCATTTTTGCCATCAGCACATCAAAACCATTGGAAAGCACTAAAACAGCATCAATTTGATGTTTTTCAAACCATATGCACTTTTGAAACGCAATTTCAAACACGAAAACAAAGTCACTTGGCTCTATGTAGACAGGAGGAATGGTGTCTCCAACAATCTTTTTTAAGTGAATTTCTTTACTTCTATCACATACATTTCACACACCACTACAAAAAGAAGGCCATAAGGCTTCCTCTGTTTATTGGGTTGATTGACTTTGTCAAATAATCAAGATTATATGTTTTGTTTACTTAACTAATTATTTGCTGAAAAGAGAATGGTTTCACATTTAATTTGCCTGCAATTCCCCCCCTGGTTGGGTTTCTGGGTATGCTAGTCACACTAGGGAGCTGGGATGTGAGTTCCTTGATTAATTAAAAAAATGATTTTCTGAACTCAATTTTTCATTTGTAATTTTTGCTAGCTTCTGTAAAATAATAGTTATTATTATGTTTGTGTATGTGTCGGCGCTGTACCTGTCAGGTTTAGAAAATTATGTGTGGCTTTATTTGAGGTGGGCACGATGAGCATTGAGGTCAAGCAAATATTTTATTCATATGATGTGATAGTATTTTGCAATATTGTTTTACTCAATATCTAGCCATCCCTCATTTTACTGAATCAGAATCAAATGGGTTCTGACCTTGTCTTTAGATCAGTTGTTTGAGTTTGGTTGAATCATGCCAGGTAGCATTTGCCTTAGGCAAATGAATGCATTTACCATCATGTTCAGCACTTCTTTTCCTTTCCCTAATCTCTGAAGTGAAGTTAAAAACGTAATATGTATCCATTTATTTGAAACTCTATTAATCTATTTGCATTGATTTTCCAGACACATTTCAAGCAAATCAGAAGATACCAATGATGTCAAGTTTGAAAGCACAGCAAACAATTTCTTCTGAACTTGGTAATTCTGGTACTTCACCATATGAAGTTGCAACTGTAAATGTGGATGGAACTGATGTATTTGGCACTGGCTTGAAGAATGATATTGGTGATTACAATTGCTTTCTGAATGTTATCATACAGGTATTTTCAGCACAATGCCATCTCAGCTGTTTCACTATTCTATTTATATATGCTTTTCATTGCTATTTCACCATTTACTCTGTGTGCTTTTCATTTAACTATTCAGTGCCTAACTGTTTCTTGTTGCTTCTTTTATAACTTCAGTCCTTGTGGCATTTAAGACGGTTTCGAGATGAGTTCTTAAGTAGATCACAATCAGAGCATGTTCATGTGGGAGATCCATGTGTTGTTTGTGCCTTGTATGATATTCTTACTGCTATGAGCACTGTATCCATGGATACACGAAGAGAAGCAGTTGCTCCAACATCACTGAGGATAGCTTTGAGCAACTTGTATCCTAATAGTAATTTCTTCCAGGAGGTAATTTTTAAGAACCGTGTTTGGCCTCCTTGGTTTTCATAACTTTTTACTTAACTGTGATTTTTCATCATTCGCTATTTACAATACAAGAATTTGTATATGAGGATGTCTTTGCTGAGTTAGTTGGAATTGAATTTACAGGGACAGATGAATGACGCATCTGAAGTTTTGGCTGTGATATTTGACTGCCTTCATCGAGCATTTACATCTGGTTTGCATGGTTCTGATTCTGAGGCAGTGGAACACAGTGGCATGGAGTCTTGGGAATGTACAAAAAAGAATGCTTGTATAGTGCACTCTCTTTTTGGTATGGACATTTCAGAACAAATGAATTGCCAGAGTTGTGGTGTGGAGTCTAGACACCTGAAGTACAGTGCTTTCTTTCATAATATAAATGCCAGTGCCCTCCGAACAATGAAGGTACGTGTTGCTGCTAAACAAATTTTATGCAATCATTTATTTCTCCTTCCTTCCTTTTTTTTTTTTTTTCTTTCAATTTATGTGGTGTATTAATTTACTTTACCCCTTGAATATTTTCTTCTTTCCTTCCAGGTCATGTGTGCTGAAAGCTCTTTTGATGAGCTTTTAAATCTTGTCGAAATGAATCACCAGTTAGCTTGTGATACCGAGGCTGGTGGTTGTGGGAGGCCCAATTACACCCATCATATTCTGTCAACTCCACCACATGTTTTTACAACAGGTGAATGTTTTTCTGAATTGTTTAGAGATTTTTGCTTAGTATGAGTGGCACACTCTTTTAGAAACCCAAAATCATGTACATCTTTGTCCTGCAGTTCTGGGCTGGCAGAAAACCTGTGAAAGCATTGATGATATAACAGCAACATTGACAGCTCTAAATACTGAGATAGATATCAGTGTTTTTTATCGTGGTCTGGATCCAAAGAACATACGTAGCTTGGTCTCAGTGGTACGTAAATTTGACTAACCATTTATCATAGCTTGGATTCAGTCATACATAAATTTGACTGACCATTTATCATAGCTTGGATTCAGTCATACATTAATTTGACTGACCATTTATCATGATCGAGATATTGATATTCAAGACTTTACAAATGCAGTTAATTAGGAAAGATTGGTTTGGTTGTTCTGTTAAATCATGCCAGAAGGAAAGATGAGTTTTTTATACCAGGGTGAAAGGATAAGTACTCAAAAATACTAAAAGTGACAACATGCAAGCACCAGTTTGCTAGAGACAACAGGAGAAAGATATAAAAATCAAATGCATCAACTGGAAACATGGGGAAACCTTGAGGGTGTAGTTGTTGAAAATTTCATAACTTGTGGAAAAATTTAACTAGAAAGCACAACTGTGGAAAACATGTTTACCAATTAAAAATGTTCACTGTTTTTTTGAAAACAAGTATTTTATACTTTTTGAGTTTCATCTTTAAATGAAAACTACAGTCATTTTACAAATTTTCTGCTTTTAAACGAAGGGCCCTGTATTCATCAATTTCTTTTTTTTCTCCTTTCTTTTGTTGTCTTAAATGCAAACCAAAGGAGGCCTTGTTTTCTATTTTAGAAAACAAAATAGAAAACTAATGTTTATTAAATGTGTCTTGTTATTTTTCTGTAGAGAAATATTTTCAAAATACAGATGAATTAGAAAGCTGTTTTCTGAAAGCAAATACACCCTAAGCGTTTGATTAGGAAGATAGATATGGCCCATCAACTAAAAAAAGAAACAAAATGACTATGCAAGCTGTGCATTTTTATGGCAGTTCAAGAACAAGGAATCAAATTAAAGTCTTTATTGGGAACACTGGAGAAAATTCTTATAGAAAGTTTTTTGTACCAGGGGGGATTATGAGAAGAGCAGTAATTATTTATTTATTTTTAAACTGGAATATTCTTGGTACTCCTGCTTATTTTCTGGATGTCTGATTTAGTCATTGGTTGCTGGGATATGAATTTGTACTAAAATCATTCCTCATGATCCTTGTATCTTCAGGTGTGCTACTATGGGCAACATTATCATTGCTTTGCCTATAGTCAAGATCATGATCAGTGGATTATGTATGATGACAAGACTGTTAAGGTACTTCTTGATTTGTGTCTGGCCATTGTTTTATCTGCTATCTTGTCTTACAATTTATTCTTTGATTAATAGGTAATTGGTAGCTGGACTGATGTTCTTACCATGTGTGGAAAAGGACACTTGCAACCTCAGGTTCTATTCTTTGAAGCTGGAAACTAGTGATTTTGGAGAGCATCAAGTTTACCATGGCTTGCCATTTTTGTAGTGAGGAGTTGTTTATAGTAAGATAATGCAATTGAACCCGATACTTGCAGCATTGGTTTTGAAAACAATAAGTTTTTGACACAAGAGAGACGCTGCATGTAATCAAGAGTCTTATGATACAGTCAGGCGGTTTTTGTAGGGAAAACTTCATTTGTGCAGGGAAAAACCATGTATCAAGAGAGATTTTCTTTTACATGAAGAATAGGTTAACAGAAGAGCTTGAAGGGTACTTTTTGGCACCCTTGAATCTGAATATTTTTGTCAGGGTAATTTGGGTTTCTGTCCATGGAATTTTCGCATGGGATGGTGGCTTGGTACATAAAGAGCAGTAATTGCTTGGTTGCTGGGAGCAAATGCATTGAAGGAGCCATATGATACCATAATGCAGTGGCTAATACTGTCCAGTTGTAGGCAGAAGCATATATTGTGAAAGTTGTAAGCTGGGAATTTCTGTTAGATGTAGTTTTTCCTTCTTTTTCAAAAATTAGGATTCCCCTTTGAAGAGTTTTTGTATAGATCACATCTTGATCCCAGGGTCTTCAACACTAAATCTGCAGCTTCTGGTTATTGTTTATGATCTGCATAATGCATAATGTGCTATAATGCTGAATTTTCTATTGCTGATTTTTGTTTTTAGATACCTTGCTGGATATAACTTGCACCAATATATATATATGATGATGATGCTGCCAGAAACTTGGCCGAGCACGACTCAATCTTGCTGTAATCTGATGAAATTTATACTTTCTGAATTCATAAGATTCCGTGGCGTCTCTCTCGATCTCTTCTTCTTCTTCTTTATTTATGGAGATTCTGCTGCAGTAGAGGATTTAACTCTTTTTTGTGCTCGTGTGTTTTAACTTGTAATACTCTGTATCTGAAATGTTTCAAGTGACTGCATATTAGTGAAATCTGTGAGGCAGGAATGTATTTGTGACTTGTCAATTGAACCATTGATGTAATTTTTTTTAATGGATGTGATGGCAACTAATTAATGATTTTCATGTGTATTAGATTATTTTTTTGTACTAGTTTTCTTGTTTAAATATATATTTAATATTTTTTCAGGAATTGATTTAATGATTCATAATTATAAAATACAAATGTGTGTGTGTGTGTGTGTATATAATTTTCTTAAGCTTAGTTAAAAATTTTAAAAACATTCATATATTTCATGCCTTAGAAAAATTAGAAACTGAGTTTCATTTTTTCTTGCAATACACGAAAATAATTATTTTAATTAAAAAAATCATAGTCATTTTTATTTAAAACTAAAGTTATTTAAAATATATAATGATAATGAATATAATCAAATAATAAAAGTAGAGATATTGTCAATCTCAATCTAAAATCATTTTTAATTTTTCTGATTTTATTACATATGTATAGCAATATCTATAATTGAACATTTTTTAAAAAACTTAATAGAAATTAAAACTTGATGAAACATCTTAAATACTGATATTAATATTATAAAATCAAAATTTCTTCACCTATCAAAATTACTATTATATTATAATATTTGTGAGTTGTTTCTTCTAAAAAAGTCTTTGTTCAAATAAACTCTCTATATAACATGAATTAAAATTTTTATTTAGATTTCTATTAACATGATAATTTTCATGTGTATAGTGACATGTTAATTATCCTCCATGATTGGGATCATTGGGTTTGGGTGGAAAGAACAATGAATTCTTGTTTTTTATCAGTAAAAATAAATGAAGTCATTATTTAATATTTTGATCACTAAGAATTCTAACTAGTCTTAGAGTTTGGATAAAATGACTAATTATGTATAAGAAGAAAGTATTACCCTTAATACATCTTACCTAACGTAAGTTGTATTATTTATTTGTTTGAGTCATGTTTCTGTTTGTTGATTTGTCTAAAGTTTAAGAAAAGTTCTTCTTGGTAAATTTTTTTTTATTTTATCATGCTAAAACCTAATCATTTTAAAGCCTACAAAATTAAAGGTGTATTCTTGTCAATTCATCAAGTTTAACATCAAGAATATCCATTATATTGTAAAATTCATACCCCAAATGTTTATTAAACAAATTGATTTTTATGTTTTTTTTTTTAATTTTAAATCTTAGCGAAATCCTAATGGATACTCACAAACTTGTTGTGATACCCATTAATTGGTTCTTTTTGTATTTTTCAAAGTATGATAAAAATATAATTTTTATTTTTTATAAGATATGCATGAAAAAAAAACCATGATTGTTTGATTTTATTCAAAAAATAAAACGAAGAAAAAATAAAATTAAAATTAAAAGTCATTAAATCAATATTTTTAAGCCATAAGAACCTTAGATTAAAGATTAACAACCATGTATGCACATGTAAAAACCATCAATTAACCAAAATGGTACCGAAATCAACGACCTAAAGTAAAGTTCACGGCAAGAACATAAACCCAAAAAAATTATCAAACCTAGAAATGCCCAACAAATGCAAACCCAGAAAAGAGGCATAAAAAGCCTAGAAAACAACCTAAACTTAGCAACCAAAACTTAACCATGCTCAAAACAACAAGAAACAAATAATTAAAGGCCAAACAATAAGCCAAGCCAACTAAAGACAACAAGCAAAAATAATATTTTCTTAGGCAAAAACACTATTATATTGAATAAAATCATTGTCTTAAAGCTTAAACAATATGTCGTCAACTTCAGCAAACCTAACATGCTAATTTAGAACAACTTAAGCCATAACAATTTCAATATCTAAAATATTTTGCCATAACTTCAAAAAAATGATTAGCCTAACATCAAAGCTGGCAAAACATCATTTTATACTAACATTTAACACTTCAATGAACAAATCTAATCATTCAACCAAGCTTCAAACAAACAATACACACATTATCATGTCATAACTAATCATTTGAAAAAGATCAAATAAAGCATCAAATGAATCGAAACTAACAAATGGTTGAAAGGAAAATGCATAATGAACATCTAATAAGTAGAATAAAAGGGGAGGGGTGTGATTATAGAGCTTCACCTCTCATCAAAGTTTAAGGAATACCTTAACAATATTGTCTCGTTTGCTTGGAATTTCTTCTTAAAAAAGCAAGTGATTATGAAACCATTTGTGGGTTTGAAGGTGGTTTTTTCAAAACTAGATCATATGACTTTCTTTTTTATTTTTTACCTCTGATATGTTATGAGACAAATTTCCTATCTTCTTTTTATATTTTCATGCTCCCTAGATGTCTAACAAACTCTTAAAACTTTTATTAAAAGTTGAGAACTTCATAACTGAAACTTGGCTAAAAATGATTGACAAGATGCACTTTCCATAAATTAATCATGGCAAATGGAAGGTTATTGAAGCAGACTAAGGCATAGATCTTATAGAGAGGGTGTTATTCTTCATCTAGGATTAAACCATGATTGATTTGGTAGCCTGTAACTTTCTCACCATCGATCCAAAGTTAAGAGTAACATTGCTGAATTTGGTTGAATCAGACAAGGTTGTCTTAGAACAAGAAGTTGAGGGCTTCCAAGTGGCGAGTGGGGCATAAACACCTAAAAAGGGTGGCACAAACCTATAGAAAGGAACCTTCTCTATCGAATGGTGGTGGTTGGAGCCCCTGAGATGGTCGAAGATGCCACATTCATTCGCCTGGACATGACAACTTGATCAGCCTTCTTAGACGAGGAAGACAGTAAAACAGGGAAATACAACATATCACTCAATCTTTTCATTGGAAATACAACAGTGACAAGTTCTTTACTTAAACCCTAACACTTAGGGCTTTCTAATAGCAATTTTGATAAATTTAAATTTGGTCATTGTTGTTTCAATTTGATCTCAAACGTCTTTAATTGAGACAACTAACTAGTTTTATACAATTAGGCCCCTGCTGAAAATCAATTGAGATGCCTGAAGTCTGACACGTTTTACAAATTAGCTGTTGTCTTCTAATTTGTTTAATTTAGTCTCCAATTAAGCCTTAAACTTTGATTTTCTTCAATTTAGTCCCTGGAAAAGTTCTACACAACCCCTAATATTGCCCGTCTTTTGCAAAAAGGTCATTGGTCTTGAATCCTTTCAATATAGCCCTCACTTAGCCTTCAAACTTTAAATTTCTCGCAATTGAACCTCTTATTGAACTAATTTAGTCTTCCAAAGTTTAAATTTCTGATTGTTTTTGGATTTTTAAATATGTATTTTAATAAAACAATTTTGGGGATTCAAAATTAGGTGACAATAATGTTTAAACTATACTTTTTACAAATCCTTTTACTTGAAGAGTTATTTTTATTATATGTAATGTAAATGTTAAAGATATAAGCACAAATAAAGCTTTTATGGTACCTTTAGATTACCAAGTTTTTTTCCCCCAATATTAATAAAGTTTGATCAAAAGTAAAAACCTTTTTAGCAAAAGTAGTAAAAAATAACATAAGACAATAACTAATAATCTCTTAAGAGATAATTAAGATCCTGTTAAAAAAATAAAAAACAACTAAGAACATGCATATTCAAAATAAAACTTAAAAGAAAAATTCACACACACACACACACACACATATATATCTTTTTTTTTTTTTTCAATCCTTAGAATACAAGATAAGTAGTCTATTTATAGAAGAAAAAATGAGAATATTAAAAGACACTACAAAATCCAAGTATCATGGAAAACCAAGAGACTAAACTCAAGAGTTATAAAGTCTAAGAAATTCTAATGGGCATTCAATATATATAATTGTAGAGCTTATAACACTTCCCTTTAAATGAACATGTACTAAAAATGTGTCTCCTTAAAACCTTACAAAGAAAAATCCAATGGGAAAAAAACTTAAGCAAAGAAAACAAAAGTACAATATTTTGTGTGATTTTTGAATACCTCAGAATTCAATATAAGGTTTAATATAGATATTTCAAGATCCATATTTGAATACTTTAGGATCCATAAAAATGCTAAATTGCCCTATTAAAACCTTCCTTGGTAAAACTCAATGAAAAAAACATAAAAGAATGAAAAAAGAGTACAATTAGTATTAACTTCACCTCAAAAGTATATATATTCACCTCAAAAGTACATATCTTATTATAAATATTTAAGATGACACATTCCAATATTATGGACAAGCTCCTTGAAAGTTGAGGTTGGTAAAAACTTTGTAAATAAGTTTGTTATATTATCACTGACCTGATTTGCTTGATATCAATTTTTCTTTTATGTTGAAGCTCATGAGTAAAAAAAAAACTTTGATGAGACATGTCTTGTTTTGTCTCCTTTAATGTAACCTCCTCTAAGTTGAGTGATGTGAGCAACATTATCTTCAAATAATATTGTGAGACTATCTTTAGCGATTGACAATCCATATTTTTCTTTTATGTGGTGGATAATTGACCTTAGCCATATATATATATATATAATATACATTCTTGACTTATTTCATGGACTGCAATGATTTTTGAATGATTTGACAACGTAATTACTAATGTTTGTTTGACAGATCTCCAAGAAAGTGCAAACGAAGTAGGTAAATAGATAACCTATTTGTGATCTTTCTTTGTGGGGATTAGAGAAATAACATGCATCTGCATATCCATCAATTATGAATTTGATCCACTATAAATAACCGTATTTAGTTGTTCCATAGAGATAGTAAAGTATATATTTGACTCCATTCCAATGTCTTTTTGTGAAAATGAAACTATATCTTGTCAATAAATTGACTGCAAAAACTATATCTAGTCTTGTACAATTTGCAAGATACATAAGTGCTCCAATAACACTAAGATATGATACTTCTAGACCAATAATTTTTTCATCATTTTCTAACGATCGAAAAAGGTCTTTCTTCGCATCAAGTGATCGAACAAACATAGGTGTACTTAAAGGATGAGCATTATACATGTAAAATTGCTTCATGGCCTTTTTTATATACGTTAATTGGTGGACAAATATTCCATTTGAAAGATGTTCAATATGTAAACCAAGATAAAATTTTGTCTTTTCGAGATCTTTCATCTTAATTCATCTTTCAAATAGGTTATAGTTTTTATAAGCTCTTCAAGAATACCAATAAGATTTAAATCATCAACATAGACTACAACAATAGCAAATTCAAATGTGGTTTTCTTAATAAAAATACATAGACAAATCTCATTATTCTCAAATATTTTTTCTAGGAGGTATTCATTGAGATAATTATACCATATTCAACCAGATTGCTTTAACCTATATAAAGATTCTTATAGTTTAATAGAATAAATAATTTTGGTTTTATCATAAAAGGTTTCAGGCATTTTGAACCCTTCATGGATTTTCATATGGATATCTCTATCTAATGATCAATATAGATATGTTGTAATTACATCTATTAAACACATATCTAGAGTTTCTGAGACTACTAAACCAATCAAAAAATTGAAAGTGATTGCATCCATAACAAGAAAATAAGTTTCCTTATAATCAATGCCAGGTCTTTATGAGAAATCTTGTGCAACAAGTTGTTCCTTGTATTGAAAATTTTTTTTGTTCTCATTTTGTTCTCTAACAAAAACCCATTTATATCCGACTGGTATAACACCTTTAGGTGTATGAACTACATGTCCAAATGCTTCATATTTTACAAGTGAGTTTAACTTTGTTTGGATTGCTTCTTTTCACATTGGCTAATCATTTCTATGTTGACATTCTTTGACAATTTATGGTTCAATTTCATCATCACTTCTAGTGATGCCAAAAGCAACCTTAAATTCAAATACATCATTTATGATAATTTTATTTTGATTTAAAATCCTTTCTGTGTGAATATAGTTTATAGAGATCTCATTATTTTCAGGTACTTGTATGATGTATCTTTTCAAGAGATGCCTATTTAGAATGATCAATATTAGAAGATGATTTTGACATAATATTTATTACCTATTTTATAGATGAGGAATCTTCAGGAGAACCATCATTTATTTTAGTTTTCTAGGATTTTTTTCGTTTAGCACCAACAAATCTTTCGTGCTTCATACATGGTTTAGATTCAATTGTTATTATATTACCTTTTTTTTCCTTCAAGGATTTCAATTCTAGATGGAGCATTTGCAGATAAAATATGAGATTTAATCACCTTTTCACTATTGGTGAAAACATCTAGTAATTCATTTGCAATATTTTGTAAATGAATTATTTTTTGAACTTCAAATTCACATTAATTTGTTCTTGGATCAAAATGAGATAACTTCAGGTCATTCCAAGTAATTTCTTGTTTTGCTTCAAGAATGAACTTTTCTCTCTCTAATGATGGGAAAATGTTCTCATCAAAATAGCAGTATTCAAAATGTTTCTTAAAAACATCACTAGTTTAAGGTTCAAGGAATCTAATACTAGACAAAGAATCAAAACCAGCATAAATTCTTATTCTACATAGTGGACCTATTTAGTTCTTTGTAGAGGTGTTATAAGCACAAAAAATGCACAATTAATAGTTAATAGATGAAATGTATTTGGTGGTATACCAAAAATAAGTTGCAAAAAATAATATTTATGGTAAGCACTTGGTCTAATTATAACCAATTATGCAACATGTAATTTAACATGTCCCCAAGAAGATGTAGACAAATTTGATTTCATAAGTAATGGTCTAGCAATTAATTGAAGCCATTTTATGAATGACTCTGCTATACCATTTTGATTATATACATGGGTAACAAGATGTTCAATATGAATTCCAATAAAAGTGCAAAAATTATCAAATACTTGAGAAGTAAACTCACCAGCATTGTCTAATCGAATTTTCTTGATTAGATAATCCGGAAATTGTGCGCGTAGTCGAATAATATGTTCTATTAATCTAGAAAATGCAACATTTTGACTAGAAAATATACAAACATGTAACCATTTACTTAACACATTAATTAATACCATAAAATATCTAAAAGATCCGCATGGTGGATGAATATGTCCATATATATCTCCTTGAATTCTCTTGAGATATTATCGTGATTCTATAACAACCTTTGATGGAGATGGTTTGGTAATTAATTTACATTGAGAACATGGAGCACATGAATTTTCACTTGGTAAAAGAAACTTCAGGCTTTTTAAAAGATGTTCATGTGAGTTTTCAAAAATTCATCGCATCATTATTAATTCTGGATGTCCAAGTCGATCATGCCAAAACATAAATATTTTTTAGTCAAAACACTTATCGTGTATAACAACATTTATTTCAATAGATTTCATGATCATATAATAAATTCCAGAAGAGAAAGCATGCAATTTTTCAAGTACAAGCTTCTAACATGAAATACATGAAAAAATACAAATATTTTTTTTTGTCTTCATCTATTGTTTCAATATGATAACTATTAGCATGTATATCTTTAAAACTAGGTAAATTTCTTATGGACTCAAGTGAATATAATGCATCTTTGATGTCAAGTTTTGTGTTATTTGGTAACAAAAGATTAGCTCTTCTGAAACCTTTAATCATGCTATTGGACCTAATATTGTAGTGGCATTAACTTTGGTTAATATCAAATATTCAAAGTATTTCTTTTCCTTGAGAATTGTGTGTATTGTTACACTATATGTCAGATTTAAATATCCATCATGAAAAGTCATGCCTCTATTCAAAATATAATTAAAGTTTATTATTTAACTGAAATAAAATTGACATTGTTTATTAAAAATAGAATAAGATAAATATCCTAATACAAATAAAAAATATTAATCATCCCCAAGGATTCCACCACTAAGCATTCTATATGTTTGATCTAGGTTTTCTAAGAAATAAAAAACATCAAGATAAACATTATGACCTTCAAAATCATCCTTATGAATAAAATTCGTCTCAACTACATTTTGTTTTAGAGAGGCTTGGTATGAATCTGTAAGATATTTTGGTGTGTGATAAGTGCAAGACCAATGACCATGCATACCGCACCTATGACACTTATCTTCAGGTTTATGCTAATTCTTTCTCTTTTCTTGTTTGAGTTTATTATGTATCCACTTTTAGTGGTATGATGGGTTGTCTTTTGAAAGATTATCTCTTCTCCTTTTTCTATATATTTGTTTTCATATCTATACCCTTTGTTCTTTTTTTTTTTGGGACAAATGTTCTAGTAACTTCAGTTAATGGTTTAGAACCTGTGGGATGAGATTGATGATTTTTCATCAAAAACTCGTTATTTTGTTCAGACACAAGAAGACATGAAATTAGTTTTGAATACCTCTTGAAATTACATTCTTTGTATTGTTGCTGCAGGACAATATTTCAGGCATGAAAAGTAAAGAATTTTTTCTCTTACATTTGGTCTTCTGTGATATTTTCACCATATAATTTAAGTTATGAGATAATTTTAAAAAGAGCCAAATTATATTCACTAACCAATTTATTAAAATCTTTCAACCTAAAGTGCAACCAATCATAAGGAGCTAGAGAAAGTATGGTAAACTTTTGGTGGTCATATCTTTCCTTTAGATTTGCCATGAAAGAAGTGAATATTTTATTACGAGATATTTAACTTTTAAATCCTTTATGAAGATGGTGAAGAATGAAAATCATTGCTTTTGCACAGATTCTTTAAGGGTGTTATTTTTTTCTTTGATGGTCTCTCCAAGATTCATAGCTTCTAGATGAATCTCAGCGTCAAGAATCCATGACAAAAAATTATTCTCAAATATATCAAGAGCGGTAAATTCAAGTTTTGTTAAATTCGACATTTTTTTTTAAAAAAACAACTTATTAAATAAAATCGTGAATATAAAAGAAAAAAAATTAGTCTTTTAAGGCTGATATTTATTTAGTTCTTTAGAAATACAAGTTCTTTAAGGATTGTATTTGATTTATTTAATTTTTCATGAAATTACAATACTAGTTCTTTAGGAACTTTAAATCTTGATGAATAAAAAGGAAAGAAAATTTGTCAAAATAAGTTACAAAACCAAATATATTTCATAAAGTATGAACAATAATAAAAAGAAAAAAAATTGAAATTGATACAAGCTATGTAACACAAGAGTTTATGCATGCCAAGATTTTAATATAAATTAAGTAAAATAATTGTGCTGATAACATGTTAAAAAAATAAACAATAGTCTATTTGTGGGAGAAGAAATGAGAACTTTAAAGAGCACTAGGAAGAAATTCATACTTTTTCTTATATATATTTTTCAATCCTTAAAATACAAGATAAATAGTCTATTTGTGGGAGAAGAAATGAGAACTTTAAAAAGCACTAGGAAACTCTAAGTGTCATGGAAAACCAAGATATTAAATCCAAGAATCATAAATTCTAAGAGATTTTAATAAGTATTCAATATGTATAACTATAGATTTTATAACATATCCAATTTTATAATTTTTGAATTTCAACATGATTAAGAATACATGCATAAATATAAATATTATGAATTTTTTTTAATTAATTAAATGCCCTTTTCCTTTGAGTAATAAAGTTGGATTAGCCTATAAAATAAATAGCAGGGAGCTTTAATAAAAAGAATAATAATGGCAATTTGATAAATCAGTATAGGATTAGTAAACCGATTCCTTTTCGGTTTTTGTCTAAAGCTTTCAAGGTGTCTTACACGCTTGGGATACTTATAGGGGCAAAAAAACAAAGAAAGAGTATTTGTAAGACAATGTACAATGAGAAAAAATAATAAAATATTCTTAGATTTTGATTAATGGCGACTCATTATAGAGAAGAAAATACAACTATTAATAATTATATTCATATAGAAAAAGGAAATGTTAATACAACTACTAATTTGTACAGTACCAAAAAAAGAAAATATTAACACATATACTAATAATTAGCTTCATATCTAAAAAGAATTAAAATAGGTATTAAAATTGCTATTTTGGTTATCAAGATAATAAAAATTTAAGGGTATTTTATTTAAATTAAAATACTTTTATATAGTTATGAACATTTCATTACAAAGTTGCATTAATGTGATATTAGGAGAGAGAAAAAACTAGTTGTTTTTTAAAAAAATGGTGGTGGGAATTAATTAATGGATTTTTTAAAAAAAATCGAAACATCTTATCTTACTGAATTTCTCATAATATATTTGTTTTTATTTATTTTTGTTTGGTAGTTTTCCCTTGCGTTGTTGCGAGGTTCTTTTGGAATTTGTTTTTTGAATTCTATTTAAATTAAAATAAGTATTCAAAAGAAATCAAATAATTTAAATTATGGAGAAAAACAATTAGCAAGAATTTCTCTCTCCAATTCATGCTTAGTTTTTAGAAAAATTATTTTTTATTAACTTTTTTAAATAAAAAAATTAATCCTTAGTAAAGGTAAGTAGCATCTTTGCAAAATCAAGTGGAGTGTAGGAATACTTACCACCAAATGATAAAAGAAACATATAGAAGAAGAGACGAAAACTATAGATAAAAAGAAATAAAGGTACTGAAAAATAATTAAGGTAATAAATAAAAGTAAGAAAGATAAATTAAATAAAATTACATATACGAGGCTAATGATCATTTACAATAATTATATGATCCTATCTATATTGTTATAAGTTTTTATAATCCAAAGTAATCTCTTAAGCCTAATTTTATGAAGACAATTCATATCAAGTAAGAAATTTCCATGTTGAATCCCAAAACAAAATGTATTCGAAAAATTACTATTTTTCTATATCAAAAAACACTGTGGATTACAACAGTAATTCACTGTATATTTCTTTTATTTTTTTTTTTGTATTTCTTCATTTTGTTTTTCAACTTTCCCTTTTTTTCTTTTTTCATTTCTTTTTTCTTTTTTTTTTCCATAATTACTTTTTTTTTTCAACTTTCCTCTCTTTTTTTCATTTATTTTTTTCAAAATTATTTTTGTTGATTTTACTTTTTAAATATTGAGCTGGTTAAAAATTTTGCTTTGTAATTTTTTTCCTTTAAAATACTATGGATTTTTGCGATATTTTCCCACATAGTTTTTCTATTTTATTTTTAAAATTATATTTGTCGATTTTTTTTAATATTGAGCTGATTGAGAATTTAGTTTTGTATTTTTTTTTTTTAAAACGTTGTTGATTGCTACAATGTTTCTCCACATCATTTTTTTTGTTTTTTTTTTAATGATTTTCTCTGAAATTATTTTTTTAATTTTATTTTTTAATATTAAGCTAGTTAAAAATTACGGTTACAATATGTGAGGAAAACACTGTAACTTTCCTCGTAAATTACTATGGATTGCTATAGTGTTTTTTTCCACATGGTTTTTTTTTATGTTTTTTTATGTTTTTTCCTAAAATTATCTTTGTCAATTTTATTTTTTAAATATTAAACTGGTTAAGAATTGCAATTACAAGTAAATACAAGTTTTCCCTCACAAAACACTATGGATTGATACAGTTTTTCCTCACATGGTTGTTTTTTCAGTTTCTTTTGTGTTTTCATTTTTTGTAATATTTTTTTTCAAAATTATCTTCGTTAATTTTATTTTTTAAAATATTGAGTTAGTTAGAATTTAACTTTATAATAAAACTTAATCATGTGGGGAAAGCACTGTAGCTTTCCTTACAAAACATTATGGATTGCTACAGTATCTCTTCACATGGTTTTTTTTTTCTTATAACTTTTTTAAAATGATCTTTGTCAATTTTATTTTTTTAATATTGAGCTATTAAAGAATTACAATTATAAGTCATTACAAATAAGGCTAAATCATGTGGGGAAACACTGTAGCTTTCATCACAAAACACTGTAACACTGTGAATTGTTACAGTGTTTCCAACATGATTTTTTTTCTTTTTTTTGTTATTTTTTTAAATTGTCTCTGTTGATTTTTTTTTAATTTTGAGCTGATTAAGAATTTAACTTTAATTTTTTTTTCTTTAAAATACTGTGATTTGTTGTTGTGTTTTCCCATATGATGTTTTTATGATTTTTTTCAAAATTATTTTTGTCGATTTTTTTTTAATATTGAGTTGGTTAATAATTATAATTACAATAAATCTAAATCATATGGGAAAAGCATTGTCATTTTTCTCACAAAATACTGTGGATTGCTACAGTATTTCTCTAAATGGTTTTTTATTTTATTTTATTGGGAAAAACACTGTAGTTTTCCTCACAAAAATTATCAATTGCTACAATGTTTTTTCTCATGGGTTTGTTTCCTTTCAAAATTATTTTTGTTGGTTTTTTTTTAATATTAAGTTGGTAAAGAATTTAACTTTGTAACTTTTTTTGCTTTTTATTAACAAAAAAGCTAAATCATGTGGCGAAAATACTGTATCTTTTCTCACAAAATACTGTGAATTGCTACAAATTATTTTGTTCAGTCTCTAAGTTTTTGATCACCAACACAACCTTTTTTTCTGTCATGAAATATTTGCTCTGTTATACCTTTAGTTTCTATTACTTATCTAGCGTTGATTCATAATTATAAAACTATCAAGTACATTTGTTTTATAAACCTGCGACAACGCGCGAGCATGTCATTTTATTCTAACTAAAGCAAAACTAATTTTCTGATAATCACACGAGTCTCAATCTATTATATAACCCTAACTTTTTATACACATTGATGGTTCATGTTCAATATAGATCTAGATACTCTGGTTGATTGAATGAACTTTTCTTTCATGGTTGATAACTTCATCTTGGTCGATTACATAGACTCTATTTCCATGGTCGATCATCTTTATGTCTTCCTTGTTTTTAGTTGATTTTGAACTTTTTGATTAATCATACTATTTATAATCAGTTTTAACTTATCTTCCTTATATGAAAATGAATAATTAGTGTTCTTATATGACACATAAATAATGCCCTCATGTTTATTTAATTTTTTCAAGTCAAGGAATATTTTCCAAATGAAGGAATATTGCCCATGTTATATTTACACTGAAATTAATCTACCATGTTGGTAAAATATGACGTGGCATGTGACATTAGTCATTTAACATGTCAATCGTTTTAGTTTCAGCCAGTCAATTCATATTTAAAACAGTGCGTGATTTGCCTCTCAAGCGCGAGGTTTAGGTTTCCATAACCTGCAACATTCGTTACAATTAATTCTCAACACACCCATTCCTTCTATAAAAGCTTCAATCCCCTCAAATAGAAATCACAAGCACTCGGCAGAGAAACGAACCAAAAACCCCCGAATTCTCCTTTCTCTAATCCCTGTAATGACATCTTCAAATCTAGACTAGATTGGTTGGCTGAACAAAATGTAGAGATTTTTGAGGAGATTCAACTGTCTAGAATCCCTCAAGACTGTTTGCTGTCATTTCTCTGTTCTATGTTTATATGCACAGACTTGACATTTTGCTAGATCTTCTTGTTGAAGGAAAGATTGTAGGCATTTGATCGTTTTCCAAAAGGTTTGCTGGTCTTTCATGTCGTCGTTACCAAGATCAAAACCCATTTGAAGATTGTTTTTTAACTGGGACTTCACGGTTGGCTTGATCTTATGACCCATTGACATTACTGAACCAACAAAGCGAGAAATTTGTTTGAAAACCAGATTCAAATAGAAACAGAAACCACATAGAGAATCTTTAGCTTTAGCAATGAATCTTTCCTAGCCTTTTCTACGAGGAGAATATTTTATCTTAGTGTATTAATTCCTGGATAAAAAAACGCCTACAATTTATGAAGAAAACTGTTCGTTCAGCTTAAATAACTGGTCGTACTAAACTAGCAACGCAAATCCTTCAAAAGGTTCTTTTTTTCGAGCATACAAAGAGAGCAGGTGCAGAAGTCACCGCTTCAAGGCTCTATCTTTAAGATCAAGATCTATCCTCTATGTCAAAACTATGAACGGGAGGTGGCAATCCGTACCGTGTGTCTATTTAGCAAACCAATCCCTCCCGTACCTGAATACTGCCTGATAATTCACTGTTAGTATCCAGTAGTCTCTGAATTGGTCGTCAAATCGCAAGCTGCTCGCTCTAGCTGCCTGCTTCCATGGCGTGCTTGAGGGCTTGGAAGCCCTGCGCGAGGATCCCAACCCAGAAGATTATACCGGGCAAAATGCTAGTGCTGGTTTAGAAGAACCGCCTGGTCATTTACGCCGCCGATAGCCAACAAGAATTAACGTTGGACTAGACACGGGCGTAATCATGAGCCAAATCAATTTTGCCCCTATCGGACGGTGAAAGCAGAGGCAAGAAGCCAACCAGTTTTTGGTCAGATACTATCTTAATCGTATAATCTCTTTAATCGCAAATGCTTTCGGTCTTTTTTTAGCAAATGCATTTGAACGTTTTCTACAGCGATGGAATCAGAAAGAATCGCTATAATGATTCATAACTGTACCAAATCTGTGCGATCGTGTCTTCTAAATCAAGAGGATATTTACTCCTTGTTAAGGATATAGATTTTAACAAGTTGGGATACTTATCGATAGAGAAAAATTCAAGGGACTGGCAGAGATTTTGAATTAATTTTTTTTTTTTTTTAAATTAAGTCAAACTCTACTCGAGCTAGAGCTCAAGCTCAATTTATTTAAATGAACATTAAAAACTAAATTTAAAATGGCCAGTTAACCTTACCTTATCAAAGGAACATTCTGAAGTGTGCCCTTGACATATATATGTGTATCAAGGGCAAGCTAGCTATTAGAGGCTGAATTGCAAGGCTTACTATAGCAGAGCTTTAAAACTCCATGGCACCCCATGACAACCTTAAAGACGGGAAAGACTTTTGGACAGGCCAAAGGAATCCCCGCACCTGGTAAAACAGTCCAAACCTGCAGGCATGTAGAACTATTACAGGCCACGTAAACAGTACACTAATTAAGAGTAATCAAGTGGCAGAGTTGACCATTCCATTCCATATATAGTCATAGAAAGATGAGGCAGAAAGATAGGAGCGGTGGAAGCTAGAATTGCTACGGTTGTCCCTCCCCGTGTCATATGATAACAATAATAATAATATATGCTTGAAATTAATTAAGAAAAGAAAAAATAAAAACCAACCTCCGCCATAATCGCTCTCTTTGATCTTCGTTAATCTTCTCTTTTTACTCAGTCTCTTCACATCCAGCAAATCCGCTCCTATCAGACTTGTTCAGCACCAAAATGTTTTACGTTTTAACCATTTCAGTTTAAACAACTACTAAAACAATCACACGTCTCTCTCCCTCTCCCTCTTCCCCACTGTTATTAATAAACTTCCTTAATGTATACCTTCTCTCTCATTAGCCATTCATGCTCTTCTCATCTTCTTTGATGTTCACAACATGACTCTTAAGGGAGGCACCAGCCAAGCTTGTGCTTCGTGCAAGTATCAAAGGAGAAAGTGCTCCTCTGAGTGTCCTCTAGCGCCTTACTTCCCTCCTGACCAACCGAGGTTGTTCCAAAATACTCATAAGCTGTTTGGTGTGCGCAAAATCCTCAAGATACTTGAGAATATTGATCCTCGCCAACACGAGGAAGCAATGCGTTCTATCATTTACCAGGCCAATATTCGCGACAGGTTTCCCGTTCATGGCTGCTGGGGCATCATCTGTAAACTGCATTTCCAGATTCGGCAGGCCGAAGAAGAGCTCCGTGCCGTCCTTGCGCACCTTGAGATGTACAGGCAGCAGCAACATCAGATTGCAGCTTTAACCGAGGATGTTCCATCCCAATTAGAATTAGGAATGGCGCCTCCTCAGCCTTGCTTGACCCAACAATACTCCTACTCTATTGTTGGTAGTAATACCGGTTACAGCTCTAATTACTTGGATTCTAATGATAATGCTGGGAACTCACTTTGGGGTCAACATCCTTATGCTACTAACTATTACATCAATTCCATGCCAATTATTCAGTCTCAGCTAGCTGCTTCACAGCCACTAGCCACCCAACAAGAAATTGTTCAAGATTATGATGAGATGCATCCATTTTTTGATTCTATTGATGACAGGCAATCGTATATTGAAACTAAAGAACCCTATGAATCAAGGTGTGTTATCTCTCTTCATTCTTTTTTCTTCATCTTTCCTTCCACGGGTTGCTATTCGAAGACATAGTTGTTTCGATTAAACTTACTGTGCTAAAAGCTATTCGATCTTCATACATGTCTTAGTTTTAATATCATACCGGTTTCCTGATTGATTTATGGTGCAAATTTTATGTATGCATGCATGCAGCTCAGAAGAATCATTGAAGGATACCGCACCATCTATGGAGCATGCTGCAGAGAATGAATTGAAGAGTGCTGCTGCATGTTTTAGTCTTACCAGTATCAATTGATTAGGAACAAGATAAGAGAACTGAGATAGCTTTTTATTTCAATCACATTACCTTCCCCCCCTTCTAATTAATGCCATAGAGTACATTCCACAATTTTGAGGTTCTGTTTTCTTTCCACTGTTTAGAATGAAGTTCTAGCATGCATAACTCGATTTTATTTTAGTCAATTATATAATCCCTCAACGCGTTAGTTTTCAGTGATCAAATCCATAATTTCTTTTGGAGAATATGTTGATCAGGTTTTTGCGGATCAATATATTATGAAAAATGACGGCAAACCCTACCCAGATTACTTCAAAATTTCTTTACTAGTATGAATTTATTCTTATACGAAACTCATTGGTTGTTGAAGCACTAAGGAATTACTAATTTGCTAATCAGGATATGAAAACATTATGCGGCACAATTTCTACAGCAGCGGACCACCGATTTCTAAATCAATGACCGAGTTATCAAGATCTTTGAGAAGGGTGTCGTTGAAGGGGCTAGTTCAAGATTTTCAGTATGTGGTAGATGGATAATATAGTGGTCGTTTTGGTTGAAGGTATTCTGGTGTAAAGTTCCATGAAACAGATTCAAGATGAACAGAAGTAAAAGCAAACTTCGTTGATTGACATTTCATTAGACAAACGATGGAGGTATTGTTAGCATCCAGCAGGGAGTAGGAAAAGGATGAGAAAATACAATGGAGGTGGCTTGGCTATTTGTGCTTATTTAAACTTCATGGCTCCACTATATGACGTTCTAGTCAGGAAGGGGTACATAACTACAGAAGGATCTAGTCAAATTATATGCTGTATCAGTATATAAACATGTTTTTTTTTTTTTTTTTCTAAAACAAACAGGAAAAAAAATAATTCAAATCGATTATGTCAAAAGAAGTTACAAGTCTTCTTCTCATTACTGTAGTATGTATGAGCTATATTTAGAAGAACAAGAGAAAACAGAAAATCCAAGCAACTTTATAAAAGCAGTCTTGAAAAAAACGGCTATTCTTTTTAGCGAAGAATTTTGGATTACTACATATCTCATCGAAGAAAGACTACCTTAGAATAAGTTATGAAGCTGCAACAAAATTATTATCACTCTCATCTAATGCCAAGTGACAAACAATTATACAAAAAGCTCATCATTCCATGCGGTATCTTGAGGAAAGAAATTGTTGACACTCACTTTGGATCAGCAAGAGTCATAGAAGCCTGGTGTTGTATGAGCCACAGTATGGGCATTTGCGATATAGCCAATGGAAACGAGAAGCTCCTTTCTTCTCACAGTCATTACAGAGTATAACCTGCAATCCCTTTCACATTCAATCAAAGGATATATTTGATAACATTTCGCAAGAATAATGAGGGAAGGAGATCAATAAACCTGAGTTTGTCCAGAATATTCATCTGGAATTTTTTCTTCTGCCAGTAATGCATCCAACATCTGAAAGTACACCTGAAATATATTCAAACAGTATAGTAAATGAAATTCAAGACGTCCCACAATAGTAAAGCAGCTGAATAAAACTAGCATGTGAATTGAATATTCAATTGCTTACAAAGAAGCCTGTTAAACAGATGACCTTTCATAAGACCACAAAATTCTCAAAAATGAATGCAGAGAAATTCAAGACTGTCGAGAGAACCACAACTATGTACACAGAGAGTTGTTTCTCCATAGAAACGCATATCTGGAGCAGCAATGAAGATAGTTTCTTACATTAAAGTTGAATCAGAACTGAATACAAACTAGAACCTTTAATGTCTTGCCTGCTCATTTGTTCGCTGATAGGAATTAATTCATCTTGGAAATTATACACACTGATCCTTAAAGTTTAAAATGATATCACTTGAACAATTTCACAGCAATTACTGAGTTGTACTGATACTTAGCCACAGAAACAAGAGCTTTTCATGGTTATACCACTGCCCTGGTTCTATCCTGAAATTCAGAGATGACATGAGCCCTGGAAGACAGGTCATACTAAATTTTGACCACTTGATCCTCAAAAGTGGTCAAATATATGTTAGAACTGCTTTAGCTTGAAGAACTTATTGTCAATAATCATGAGCTTTTAGATTCAGCAAATCAGTTTCCTTCTTTTCCAAATCAGTAAATTTTATTCACAGTAAATTTCAGTTTTAGCATTGAACAAATCTCTTTCAGAGTGGATTGATTACTTCTGGGAAAACACGATAAAGTGGAAATGTGATGATCAAGAATATGTTATAAGATTATGATATTAGTACTTGGGCAATACTTCAAACATAAAAAAAATGTAAACAAACTGCTTAAGAGAGAATGGAATATAACGAGGAAAAAAAAAAACAAGAATAAGAAACTGACTACGAAAAGGACAGAAAAGCATAAGGTAACTGACCTGCATGTCTCCAAGTGACTTGCTACAGATTGGGCAGGTGTAGTGAGTGCAAGTATATTCCTAGCAGAAGCATAAGAAACACCAGTAAAATTATATAAATATACATTATTTGATGAAAATGGCAGGTTAGCTTAGCCAGGCACCTGAAAACATGTTGAGTGCATCAAATGACCACAATAAAGGGCTTTTACAGGGGTGCTTGATGTGAAAATGTATTCATGGCAAATTGGACAGTTGTCCTCCAGACATTTTTCTCTGCATACATGAACGGAGAGAGACCTTGCCATGCAGGCATTGCAATTCATGCAGTGAAAGTAATCGATGCCCAATCCCTTCCCCACTCGGCAGAGGTTACAGTAAGGGCAGTGGTAGATTTCCCTATTGAACATATTCCATGTTAAAAGTTTTGACAGTTCGGACTTTACAAAAAAAACTCAAATAAAAAATATACAGAGACCTGATGCAGGAGAGCACTATTACCATATATAATTGTCAACATAAAAGGAAGATGATGAACAATAAAAGAGAAAATGTTGGGGTAAAGATTACAAATATTGAAAGCACATTGAACTTCCTGTTTAGAGAAGAGACACAGATTGCCTAAATAACAAGGAAAGAATGTCCTTTACTATATGTTTTGAGATTATGTGGAAGATCAAAATTTGGATAGATCTCAACATTGAACGGGAGGGTATACTTTTGTTATGATGAATTATGATGGGATTATCTTGCAATGTAAGTCCCGAATTATGATAATATACTTTAATGAAATTATTGTAGACTCTGAAATCTGGCCACTGAGAAAGCAGACAGACTATATTTGTTTCTTGCTGCACATCCATTTTAACATATGCATCTCAGCTACATTTAGAAACATGGAGCATATCTGAATGGGGACCGATCCAAATAGAACTACAATTCTTTTGTGTGACAGCATTTGATGAGTGAAAATTTAGACAGCATTTGGTAAATGTAAAGTTAAGTTTGGCATATCTGAATTAAGGTTCTGCTATGCCTATATCAGCACATATATTCTACTTTGTTGGACAGTGTTTGATATATGAAAAGTTGAGTTTGGCATTTCTTTCCTCTACTAGATTTCAGGAATCCTAATTTCTTGTGAGCCAAAGAACCCTTTGTGGTTTTCAAGGTTTAGCCTAGTGGATTCTGGTCAGCTAAGTAGATTCAAGGTTTCATATCTTTTACCATTCCACATTCCATCTACTTGTTCTACATCAATGTCTACTAACAGGTTTATTAAATTTACCTTTAACCTATTAGGATTTTCTATGCATAAGATTCTAATCTCATTTCTCCATTTAATCTGCCTATCCAACTACGGCACCCGTAATATCCTCATCTTTATTCTCCTCTTGTTTAGTGACTAGTTGAAAATGTTCAGACTCTATCGACTTTACTGTATATTGGTTAATAACCACCACATAACCATGTCATTGCTAAAATTGCAATGCATATACTTTGTTTTCAAGTTATTTACTAGATGGGGTTCCTTATTTCTCCAACACCTGCCAAAATATTTCCTTGGCACTCTTTATCATAAACATTCTCTAAATCATGAAGACCATAGGAAAGTCTCTTCTTCCTATATTTCTTATTCTTTTTAAGAGAAAAATAACCTCCGTAGACAATCTCCAAAGCATTAAACCTAATTTATTTTTAAGATCCTGTGGCATCTCAGTTAATCATACTTAAGCACCCTTTCGCAGAACTAAATACAGTATCTATTAAGGTTAGTGCCCCATATTTTGTGCAACTTTGTAGTTTGCTCATCCAACTTCTATAGGAATTCAGCCAGGACTGTTTGCTCTCCTTATCCTCATCTTCTTCAGAGCCTCCTTCACCTATGACATCCAAATGCAACATGTATATTCAGAGTTTCTTGCACCTAATGAGGTTACAAGATCTCAAAGATTTCCCCAGAGTGACCACTGTCAAACAACTAGTCAAAATAAGTTCTCTTCCTTTCCTCAATCTTGTGTCTCTGACCAAGATTTGCTGATTTTCATTCTTGATATGCTCACCATGTTTCTTCAAAAATTGGAATTGATAATGCCTGATTCAGTTAATTTTAAGGAAGATTTCTGACTCCTAGATTATCATACATATTGCATATCTACCTTCTGGCTGCAACTCAGATAAATTGAGGAGGGGGGGGGGGTGAAGAAAAGTGTTGGGAGATGAAAGAAGATTTTGATAACATTGGGGAAAAAGACAATTTTTTCAGCTTATCATTGTTTGAAGATTATCAATTCAACAAGATAAATTATAGTAAATTTGAGAAAAGTTTAAGTTTGTAAGGATGCATCACCTTTCATCATCAAGCAATTTGCAGATCCTGCAATAGTATCTTCCCATCGATAAATTATTACAGGAGACAGTTGAGCATGTTTCTCCAATTGGCTGTATAATCAAGCACTCCATGCACATCATTTTTGTAATAGCTCTCCTGCATAAGTAATATAAACATGTAAAGAACTGAAGGAAAAAAGGCCAACAAATTCAAAGGGCCACAAATAGAATGTTATTCAAAGTTTTGTCATACCTATCAGTTGAATGATCAGCCAACTCATCATGGCAACGTATGCACGTATAAATCTTGTCACAACAAGGCATGACAAGCTTACAGTTTCTTTTATAATGTTTGCAACCCAGGATTGGTTCGGGGGAATCCCGATAAGATGGATGCTGACCTGGAATTTCTTCCCCACCATTACTTGAGATGGTTACTTCTGTATGAGATATCTTTTGATGAACAATCCAACGGCTGAAACAATATGGAGGCTGCTGTTAATATTCCATTAGCAGATAGGGGCAGAGGGGTCACAGAAAGAAAGAAAAAGAATGCAGTGCCTGAGCTTAACAGTGTCTGCCAACATTGATGACTCTAATTAGCAAACATCAATAGATGTGGTTATATGTCTGCAATCATGGACACCTTCAAGTGTCATTAAGTGTTTGAATCAAGTTCTTTTTTATTAATTGTAAAGTAGCCATATACTATTGATGTTTGACTGGGGTTAAATAATTCTTGCTTACATCATCTTTTTTTGGTTTCTTGATGTACCAAATAGCATAAATTGGTCTGTTGCTCCAACCTAGTGCACTAACTCTTAAAAGTAATTGATCAGACAGAATATTATCTTTTTCAATCAAGTAAAGATTCTGGTTGAAATCAAAGCATAAGTTTTATTGCTAGTCTTTCCTCGGTATGGAAAGGAGGCGCTAATGATGCCATGTAAGCCATTTTTTTAGTAGACCAACACATTATGCTTATGAAGTATCATAAATTTTTTCATTATGGTAAAATTCTAAAATTATAACAATAAAGACAAGCTTAAACCCACCTCATTATCAGGTTCTGGATTATGAATGATTTCTTCTGATGATCCAAGGATGATTCGCGAGATACTCTTCTTATTGCTGCCTCCATATCGTCCTGACTCATTTTCAGAAGCCGCTCGTGATACTTGGACTTCAGAGTTAATTGAAGAGGCTGGCCTGGTTTATCAGTCTTATTTGTAAGATTAGAAACTTCATTAAATCTCTCCTTGTCACCCTCGCAAAGTAGTTTTTTACATTCTGAACATTCATCATTGTTTTGATCTCCATTATGTATACTTACTTTATCATCGAAACTTTCTTCTTCTTGCTTCTCAATATTAACACTATAAAAGTCTCTTTGTGAAAACTCAATGGTATCATTGAGATCATCACCTTGTTTTTCAAGGGCTTCTGTAGGTAAATATCTTGCAATAATATCCAGAGGATCAGGAGTACATGAAGTATTCAACTCCGTTGCCACATGAGCTATGTCATACCCTTCCCACCATTCTCGCAACCATTCATCAAACATTGTATTTTTTGCCACATGACGCCATAAAGACATCATTTGACGTTGTTCCTCAGGTGTTAAAGAACCAAGAAGCCAGGGTATCATATCTTGTAACGTTTCGGCTTTAATGTTCCCTAGCATGCGTCCAATGATCTTTTCTTGCTCCTGGATAGAGAAGCATTCTCTAAACATGGGCCAAAGTTCAACTTCTTCTCGATGAACATGGTCAGACAGTAGTTTATGCATTGACTTGCATGTATAATGGAGTTTCATACATAGTCGATTGTGTTTCACCAGTATCTGATCCTGCTTTTCCGAATCATCAATAGAAGCAGAAATGTGCAGTTCAGACATCTTATCTAACAAGTGGCTAACTTCATTAAAGTATTCAACTTCAAGCTTGTGGTCAATGGTGTAGGAGTGGCTAATGTTTCGAACTTCTTCCTTAGCTTCCAGGGCTGGAAAGACAATTTCATCCTCTGCATCACTATGGAATTGATACCAAAACTGCAGGAGATGGAAGTGTCGGTGGAACTCTGTTAGGAATCCGATGTTTTCAGCCAGTTTAACTGAACCAAAGACAAGGTCTTCCAAGTCTTTCATGAGAGCCTTGTGGAAGAGAAAAATGAAATCCATCGGTACTGGTTGATTGATAGTTGGAGTTGAAGAACTCTCTCCACCAGGCAATTTAAGAAAAGCATCCGATGCCCATAATGTTCCAGGAAAAAATATGTGCAGATTTATTTCGCTAGTGTAGGATGTGTCACGTGCCTTACCTTTGTGGGAACCAGGAGATAAAGCATAAGAAAGAAAATTTTTACCCTTGTTCGCAGAGACCAGTTCTATATTAATAGATTTAGATTCTTTACAAGTCTGAGTCTGTGAGGATAAGGAAACAGCATCCTTGATTTGCTCAGGTAGAATAGAATATCTGCTCCTGAACACTTTCTCCAAATCCTTGCAGAAATTGTCCATGGAGGTTTTGCCTGAATAACCGATGTGGAACCACTCAAGTAAAAGAGAAGTGAAAGATTTGTTGGCTAAAACATCTCCCAAATTCATGCTATCAAGAATGGACCTGGATTCATTTTTGGACAAGTGAACTGCAAACCAAGTGATTGCACACTTCAGTAACCCCAGTGGCATAACATGAAGGCTCATGTACAAAATCTGCAGCTGTGTTTCAAGGCTGCAGTTCTTGCTAATAAAGGGAAACACCTGATAAAGACAGGAATCTGTCATTTGACAATGTGGTGAATGGTATGTAATGACTAATCACTGACTAGTGTTGGATCAAGACTTCTGCAACACGACAAAGAAAAGAAGATAACAAAACAGTACCTCAGTTTCACAAAAATTAAATTGTTTGGTAAGATCCATCGCCAAAGATTTCATTTCTTGGCAAAGCTTCTCTACAAACTTGCACGATGGTAAGCCCTTTTGACAATACAGCAACTTGTGTAGGCTTTCTATGTGATTTTCAATGGAGGACTGCTCACTGGAGGAAGGGAACATGTGCTTGTTCGCAAGCCTTAACACAGGGTAAAAGAACCTCTTCAATGCAATGCTGTTTACAAGAAAACAGCCTGTAAGAAATATATAAAATGAACAAAAAGATAATAGATATTTGCAAGGAAAAAAAAAGCGAAGAAAAATTCAAAATATACAACCTGGAACCTTATGAAATTGAGTTGTCTAGTAAAACAGAAATTTCTCACTTATCTATGATAACTACCTGTAAAAGATAATCACATCAGCGAGAAATTTCAGCCTGAAGAGTATTGAATCTACACTTAAAGCACTGATTAAAGTTCCAATCTGATACAACTCTTCCAAAATTTCTTTCCACTCTTTCTGGATGGCAACATGCCAAAGATGTAGATAATCAACCAGACTTTTTCCACCGTCAGTTTGGACACAACGTTTCCTTCTTTGTTGATTTTGTTCCAAAAGCCTCTTAGAGGATTGCAATTGCAGTATGCTTTTCATCTTGTTGGGTACATCCTGATTTCCTTGTCTAATCCTGATGGCCCCAGGAGAGGATTGATCATTTCTAAGGAGCCAAGAAATTACCACCTTCAACACCATATGAGGTAACCACAGTCAGAGAGTTGATTTATACTAGGAAGAGAAATTAGCTCAGGATCTACCTCTTGCAATGATTCTTCCTTGGGTACCATTTGTCTGATGCATTGTACAGTCTCCACTTGTTTTTCTGGACAAAAAAAGGAGTACATCCATGGCAACAAATCCTCCAGCACAATCACAGGGACGCTGCAAATGAACTGCCACACAAGTGAAGCCTGTTCACTTGGAGAGAACTGCTGCATAAGCAAAGGAAAAACCTGTACCCAGAGGCATATACATACACCATGGTTATGATATATCTAATACAAAGAACAAAAGCTTGAATCATATCAAACATGATGTGCAGTGCATGAAATTATCAGATTGAATGTTGTTCAGAGAATTGGTTATATAGCTAGTTTATTTTGAACTCATCCTAGTCTTGCAATTCATTGTAAGATCTCCCAAAGAACTCCTGGATGGATTTAGTTCAACAATTATGAAAGCTAGCAGGAGGCAGCATCCTGTTGGGCATCAGTTGAGGAATGACGACTAAATGGAAGCTGCATCATGAAAGAAGTAAGTAGTACAATCCTTTTTCCTGGTTTTTTTCTAAATTGAGTCCTTCATCTTCCTCGCTTTAATGAAAAATGTACAGTTGGAGCCTGGGATGACCCTCAGTTTTACCTAGAGAGTCTAGCATCACAACACTGACTATTACTTTATGTGATAAATTATTGCAAAATTATTTTTTATGTTTCCAAATAAATTCCGAAAGGGTAGGAATAATCTCCAGTTGCAGAAAAGGATATGCTTGCTCTAATTTGTTGTTGGTAACAGGTAGGCTTAGCTGGTATGTTCGTCCATTAGTGGTACATTGAAGCACATATTAAGGTGGTTACTAGGTGTTGCATCTGACATTAGGCATATTTATGACTTAGTTTAACATAATGTTGAAGGCAGTAGACCAATTGTTGTAGTAGCAAAACCAACAGCAGAGAACTACAAAGGAAGCTGCACCATTTTTTTGCCCCTTTCGTTTGCAATTCTTGCATGTCTTCTTCATCTATCTTTAGGATGCCAACAAAAACAAAGTTGGTGCCCAAAGTTGACCTCTCATTCATTTCTATTTTTCACCATAGAAATTTAATTTTTTTATTGAATATAATAGGAGATTTAGCTGCCAATTTGAATGATCCAGATGGCACACCATGGTGTTCTAGAAGCTTTCTGGTCCACTCGCAAAGGATATTCAAATTTAGAATAGAGGTACATTAGACAAAAAGCAAATTCTGAAAACTTCATGAGTGATTAGTGACTAAGCCAAAAATCTCAGAAGTGCAACAATACTAATTTCAAGTGATTGCTCTTTGACATCCAAAAGAGGCCTATCCTTTTCCATGCAAACCGTTCATATACAGAAATGTACCCAAATGGTATAGCAATCAGAAGTTTTTTATTACTATTTTAGAACCGTGTTTCAGTTCAAAAGCAAAAAACAAAACATATTAGTGCAGTACCAGTGAAAGCAATTGATAACAAAGTGAAGAAGAAAAATTCTGCATGTTGCCTGGAGAGTGCACCAGAAAAAAAAAAAAAAAAGCATTGTTCATGGTGAAACACAGTAATTTATGTGACTGACAGTATCAGGAAAAAACAATGGTTACCTGCTCTTCTTCTTTCAGCATATGCTGGCAAATGGAGGACTGCATGGTGCCGATGCAAACTACAAGTTCCTGAAAGGGCTTCAAACCACTTTTATTTTCCTCCAATCGGTCCAACCAATGAAAAATGGTTCCGAAGAGGTCAAGGATGCTTTCATGCTCAAGCGAATATGTACGGGCAACATTTTTAATGCAGGTATCTAATGCAAGAAAGATAACCTGCCACATGAAAACGACTCATAATTGCTAAATCATATACATGAACAAGAAGCACAAACTTAAGAACATGAAAGTCAAGTACATGGCGTTTTGAATTTTAAGAGATCAAAATCTCACTCCCCTGGTTTCAAAATTATGTCCCAAGTAAATATCGTTACTAACGTGCGTCAATCAGGCAAATTAAAACTAGCAGTCTCTTGTTCATTGGGTACATAATATAAACATGTTCAATATGAGGATTAACGTATCTTTCCCTTATCAGTTATAAATTCTGTGGAGTATTTACATATGTTGACCATCTATCTTAACAAACCCAGCTATGAAGGGATGAAGCCCGATTTATTAGCATTCCTAAAAGCTTTGACTTAACGAAACTTCTCCGCAAATAAACTGTAGTGGCTATGAAAGTCAACTTCATGTATTTGTTAGCTCGTATTCTTTGATTAAGTAAATAAATAATTATTCAGAAATGAGCGAGGCTGCTTACCTGAATTTTGCCAAGTAAACATTACAATAAATTCTATCTCGATCAAGCCTAATTCTGACAAATGCTAGAGCTAAATTTTACTTTGCATAACTAAAACGAAAAAAAAAAACCTTTTTTCATTTATTTCTCTTCTTCAATTTTCTCAAAAACCACAACAAAAAAAAAATTCACAATAGATAAGCTTGTGGTCGGTTATTTATATATACACACACACCTCGTCTTCGGTAGCTGTGTGATACTTGTACGCAAGTTTGAGAAAATCGAATCTTCGACGGAGCTCAACTACCAGCTCGGGTCGACGAGCCTCACTCTCAGCCTCAGAGGCCGTGACTGCCAGACGGCGGAGGTCAGCTATCTCCACCCGCAGTGCCTTGTGGAAATGAACAAGCAAAAGTATGGGAGCGTCTGTGAGCCGGACATTGGAGAAACACTCCGCCTCCACCACGATCGGCGGCCATGGCGACTCCGCATCTCTATCCTTATCCGGCGGTAATTTCAGAGAATCGCCGACGCCGGAGCTGTCCATATAATTTTAACATCAACGGAGGCGATCGAGAGAGAGGGGGAACGTTTGGCATCGGAGAGGGGGAGAAGGATATAGCTGCAGGAAAGTTTGGGATTGGGGTCTCTCTGTAGTAAGATTGATAGATTGATTATTTTAAAAATTATGATGATCTGGTCTGATGTATTGGTGATTTGTATATTTGTCTGCCACGAAGGGCGATTGAGACGTTGTACCTAGCAGCTTTGTTTTTTCGCTATTGACTTTGGAATCCCAAGCGCGCGCCAATTCTAATTTCTAAATAAGTTTGCAGAGATGTTTAGGTATTTTCCAAGCATAGGTTTCCCACGCCCAAGATAGTAGGATGCATTGTGATTATCATGGTGGATCTATCTTTTGTGCTTTTGGAATTCGACCACCTCATGGATACCTAATAATTTCTCGTAAATCTAATTGGAACCAAGTTCATAGCATTTGACGATTAAGCGATGACCGAGTCTCTGGTCGAGAATAGGTTTGGATTCGAGCTACTATCAAATCTAAAGGTGCAACCCTCGAGTTAGGGTTAGTGATGGCGAGAATTGAATAAAAAATTAAATGCAAAGCCTTGCTGAATCGAGAGAGCAAGTGTTGAGTTATGTTCGAGTCCGAGACACTAGAATATTGGACTGACTGGGTCAAAGGTTCTCCAGCGTTGCTCAAGAAATCAAGATTTGAGATGAATTTGGATCTGGATATAAGACATGGAACATTAAGGGACGGTTTGGTAGTGCGGTCGAAACTGCGTTTCGTCAAATTTCAAAAAAAAAAAAATTTTGTTAAAATTGAGTTCGGTTTGTACTTTCTAGATCGTTTTGATGTGCTGATGTCAAAAATAATTTTTAAAAAATAAAAAAACATCATTAGCATGTATTTCGGCACGAGAAGCTATTTGAAAAACAACCGCTACCACACTACCAAACACGCTCTAAGGATAAAGTCAAGATCGAGTTTGTGGCACTTGAAGTCAAGTAGGAACTTGGGTAGATTCCTAAGAGCCTAAGGAGCAAGTTTAAGGTGTTGAAAGGTCAAGTTGGGACTATATCCTAAGCAATAGTGGGGAAGGTCTGTTAGAACTAAAAGTGTTTTCGAGATTATAGTAAATGTTATATTTTAAAGTATTTTTTATTTGAAAATATATTAAAATAATTTAAAAAAAAAAATTTAACATCAGCATATTAAAACGATCTAAAAATATTAAAAAATATAATTTTAAACAAAAAAAATCAAAATTTCTCAAAAAACAAGTTTGACTGCAAAAACAAACATTATTTATGTCATAAGAAATAATAAAGCTATTCAAGTTTGAGTATGGGGCACATTAGATTTGAGAGTGGGCAAGTTCACAGTGTTCAGGGATTGGATCAAGTTCGGATTAGGATTATATTAGATCAAGGGCATCTCAGGTTGGGTTAGAAAATGCTTCGGATTAGCAAAGACTAAATTCAAGGCGTCTAAGATCAAGATTGGTGTACTTTTGGATTAAGTAGGGAATGGATAACGAACTCTGAACTTCAAATAACATGAGGAATAACTTGAATATTCAATTAAGACTATATGTGTTTAAATGTGTTTTATAAATATAAATAATTATCCAACCAAACAAGTTTTCAATTTTTGAAAAAACAACTTAAAAAACAAAAATAAAAAATGGAAATGATATCAAATGCTCCATTTTTTAATATATTTAGTTCTCTCATTTTGGATTTGAATGAAAAGGAAGGGGTTGGAAAGAAATTTCTTGGAAATTGTTATAAAATTTATGATTATATATATTTAATACCCATTAGAATCTCTTGAACTTTATAACTCTTGGGTTTAGTCTCTTGGTTTTCCATGACATTTATGTTTTCTAATGTCCTTTAATATTCTCATTTTCTTCTCCTATAAATAGACTATTTAATTTGTATTATGTCTATTGAAAAAAGATATAATAAAATATATGAATTTATCTTTTAAGTTTTATTATGAATACTTATGTTTTTACTTGAAATCTTATCTTGCATGAAATCCTATGTTACGTGGCTTGTATCAATTTTCATATTTTTTTCTTATCATTATTATTCATGCTTTATGGAATATATTTGGTTATGTAAATTATTTTGATGTATTTTTTTTTTTTATTATTCATCAAGATTTAAAGTTTCTAAAGAGCTAGTATTGTATCTCCCTGAAGAATTAAATAAATTAAATACAATTCTTGAAGAACTAGTATTTCTAAAAAAACTAAATAAATATCAGTCTTAAAAGACTGATTTTTTTCTTTTTATATTCATGATTTTATTTGATAAGTTATTTTATATATATATAAATAATGGCTAATTTGATGAAACTTGAATTTACCGCTCTTAATATCTTTAGAAATGATTATTTGTCATGGATTCTTGGCACTAAAATTCATCTGGAAGCTATGAATCTTAAATCTTATAGAGACCATCAAAGAAGAAAATAGCACATCTTTACAAGATCGCACAAAAGTAAAAGCAATGATTTTCACCATCTCCATGAAGGATTAAAAGTTGAATATCTCAAAATAAAAAATCCTCTTGTTTTGTGGCAAAAATAATCATTCAAAAGCCAACCCACCATCCACTAGAAGTGAAGACATAATGAACCCAAACAAGAAAAGAAAAGGAATTTGCATAAACCTAAAGATAAGTGTCATGGGTGTTGTATACATAGTCATTGGTTTCACACTTATGCATGCTAAAACATCTTACAAATTTATATCAAACCTCTTTGAAATAAAATGTAATTGAGACTAATTTTATTCATAAAGATGATTTTGAAGATCATAATGTTTATCTTGGTGTTTTTGATTTCTTTGAAAACCTAAATAAAACATATAACATGCTTAATGGTGGAATCCTTGAGGATGATTAATATTCTTTATTTGCATTAGGATATTTATTTTATTGTATTTTCAATAAACAATGTTAATTTTATTTCAGTTAAATAATAAACTTTAATTATATTTTGAATAGAAGCATGGTTTTTCTCGTTGGAGATTTATGTTTGGTAAACACTGTAACAATGCATACAATTTTCAAAGAAAAGAAATATTTTGAATAATTGACATTATATCAAGTCTAACAAATATGATTAAAGGCTTTGGAAGAGCTAATATTTTGTTACCAAATAACACAAAACTGGGCATCAAAGATGCATTTATATTCACCTAAGTCTAGAAAATAATTACTCGATTTTAAAGATATACGTGCTAATAGTTATCATATTGAAATAATAGATGAAGATAGAAAAGAAAATCTTTATATTATTTCACGTATTTCAGTACAGAAGCTTGTTCTTGAAAAACTGTTTCCTTTTTTTTTTAATTTATTATATGATCGTGAAATTTATTGAAACAAATATTGAGATACACTAATAGTGTTTCGATTCAAAAACATTTATGTTTTGGCAAGATCGACTTGGACACTCGGGATCAATAACGATTAGAAGGATTATTGGACATTCATATAGGCATCCTATAAAAAACCTGAAGATTCTTTTATCAAGTGAAAATACATATGTTGCATGTTCTCAAGGTAAATTAATTACCAAACCATCTCCATCAAAGGTTATTATAGAATCGTCATCTTTTCTCGAAAGAACTCAAAAAGGATATATATATATATATATATATATATAATTTATTAGATTAATAGCACAAATTATTAGACTGCAAGTGCAATTTCCTGATTATCCAATCAAGAAAAATCAATTAAACAACGTTGGTGAGTTTTTTTCTCAAGCATTTGATATTTTTTGTACTTTTATTGGAATTGATGTTGAACACCCTATTACTCATGTACATAATCAAAATGGTTTAGCATAATCATTTATAAAACGCCTTCAAATAATTGCTAGACTATTACATATGAAATCAAAATTGTCTACATCTATTTGAGGACATGTTATATTATATATTGCACCGTTGGTTAGAATCAGACCAAGTTCTTACCATAAATATCCTTATTTGCAACTTGTTTTTGGTATACCACCAATTATATTTTATCTATGAACTTTTGGTTGTATAGTATATGTGTCTGTAGTACCCTTATAAAGAACTAAAAGTTCATGACGTATAATAGAAATTATGTTGGTTTTGATTTTCCATCTATTATTAGATTCCCTAAACCTTTGACTTATGATGTTTTTAAGACATGTTTTGAAGACTATCATTTTAATGAGAACATTTTCTTGTCATTAGGAAAAGAAAAGTTAGTGCCTGAAGCACAACAAGAAGTTATCTCATTTTGATTCAATGACAAATCAATATGAACTTTAAGTTCAAAAGATAATTCATTTACAAAATAATGCAAATCAATTACTGGATGTTTTCACTAACAGTCAAAAAGGTAGTTAAGTCCCACATTTCAACTGTAAATGCTCCATCTAGAATTAAAATCTCTAAAAAAAAAAATCCAACATGACAACAAATGAATCTATACCACGCTTGAAGCACGAAAGACTTATTGGTGGCGCTAAGGATAAAAATCCTATAAAAAAATTAAAACAAATAAATGGTGTTACTTTTGAAGAGTCCTCGTCTACAAAATAGACAATAAATATTGTGTCCAAACCATCTCCTACTATTTGATCTTTATGAAAAGAGACCTTCTGAAGAGGCATCTCCTAAAGATTTCAAGGTATATGGAAAATAATGAAATCTCCATAAACTATATCCATAGATGAGAAATTTTTATCGAAAGAAAACTTTCACAAATGATGTATTTGCATTTAATTTTTGGCATCAAAAAATGATGGAATTGAATCACAAACTATTAAAGAATATCAATATAAAAATAATTGGTCACTGTGGAAAAAAACAATCGAAATAAAGTTAAATTCAGTTGCAAAACATGAAGTATTTAAACATATAGTTCATATACCTGAAGTTGTTGTGTGTGTTGAATTATGAAATACATAATTGAATTCCTGGTTATGTCTGATAAACAACCAATGAAACCATTATAAGCGTATGATGCATACTAATTATCAAAATATTAAATTATTAATTATTTAGTTTTTTTATTATAGCCTTGATTACTCTTTTAAATCTTTAAATTAATCAATCTTTCATTCACTGATATTAGCAGACACACCAAGATTTATTTAGATAAAAAATATAAAAAATAAAAAAATTCAAATAATAATTTCAACCCATCTCAATTTACTAAACTAATTATATCCATTTCATTGAGTTTTTCATCCTAAAACAAAATAAGAGCAACATTAGAAAGAACCTTTAAAACAAATAACATGACATGTAATTAATTACATTTTATTAATCTTGTGAAAAGTCAAATGCGGTAATAACTTTGGGACAAAAGGAGTATTATTTTGGATTTATAGGGATATTTTGAGAATTATTCTAGAAATATATCTAGTACACTATATTCATTCGTGTAATTTCAATTATTCTCACTATTAAAAATTTGCATATTTTAATTTGTAATATCAAATTAATGATACATGCGTGAGTATAATTGATGAATATCATCAAAAGTGAATGAAGAAATAATAATTTTAACATTCTTATGGTATTTCCCATAAATCCTTATTTGTTTTATTCGATTTTTTGAAAGTCATTGTAAGGAAAGAAGACTTTAATTAACATTCTTTACACACACATATATATACAACTATATTTTCAACAAAGCTACTTCAAAGATACAATTAGAATTACAAAAAAAAAAAAAAGTTTTAGTAAGTCATGTTTGTTTACTGGAAAATAATTGTATTGAAAAGTAAATTCCTGAAAAATAATTTATTTTTTGATAGTTAGTAATGTCATAGAAAATAAATTAAAAAAGATTTTTCCGTATATGGTTAGGTCATGAAAAATAAGCTGAAACATAACTCTTTAATTTTTTAATTTTTTCAAGTTTATTAAAAAATGAGAATTAAATCTGTAGGTAAAAAAATTGGAGAATAAAATTAAAAAATATATATAATTTTTTAAAATTATTTTAAATAAAATAAATAATAATTAAAATAATGAAGATAAAATGTGATAAATAAAAAATTAAAAAAATATAAAATTAAAAATATATATATATATAATTTCATAAATTATTTTAAATAAAAATAAATAGCAATAAAAAAAATAAAGATCAAATATGACAGATAAATATTTTTAATTAAGTAAATGATAAGAGAAAAGAAAATAATAATAAAAAGAATAAGGCAAAATTTATATAAAAATTAAATCAAATCAAATTCTAAGGGATGTAATTGAAATAAACAATATGCAAAATATAATATATAGTAATCAATAGATTGAGAATTAAAATTGATATAATCAACAAATAACAAGATATTTCTGAATTTTTCATAATTTTTGAAAAGTGTTTTTCGTCTAAAATAAAAGAAAACACTTTCCTAAAGATAAAATTAAATATTTCTTTAACTGAAAAGTTTTTTATTAATCAATTTTTTTAATGTTGCAAATATAAAAAAATATAAAAATTATTTTTTATAAAACAAACAGGGCTTAATTTTCTTGCTTGAAGTAAGATTTGAGTACTAATGAATACAGTTTCCTTAATTAAAAAAAATGTAACGAATAAGGATAGTTTAAGTTATTTAGTTCTTTCCAATTAACTTAGAAAGGATACTAGATTTCGATTTTGTTGCTGGTACAAATTAACTTCGAATATTACTATACAAACAAAAAAAGTGAAACATCTAAAAATAAAAATAAAGGGAAAGTTAAAATTTAAAACAGTACAACATAAATAAAATAAGAATATTCTAATACAAAGAAAATATCAAATTAAGCATCATCTTCATTATATATTTAATCTTAACCAAAAAAAATTAAGAATTTATTATTCTACTTTTGAAAATCCAAAAATATAAAAATGTCCATTTAATAAATGCAAGATAAACAAAAATATAAAACTATGATACTTGCTTCATTTTGTTCCATTAGCAATGAAGTGTTTGAGAATTTTAAGAATGTAATAATAATTATTTTTTAAATTGAATTTTTTATTATGAAATGTATCAAAATAATATTTTTTTATTTTTAAAAAAATATTTTTGATATTAATATATCAAAATAACCCAAAAAACATTAAAAAAAATTAAATTTTTATAAAACACTATTTTAACCACATTTTCAAATTGCATGAAAATCACCAACATTACATAAGACCCCATCCGAAAGCTCAAGTTGTCAACTTTTCTCTCTCTCTAAACAAAGGAGTGCAACTTACGCCATAATTAAGAGCGTGGTTTATAACCTTTATCTCTCTAATTAACAAAGTGATTATCTTAATGAGCTTTTGAAAGAATCATAGCCTTTCCACTTCTTGCCAAATTGGTTTTGGTCAGACTTCAGAGAGGGCTTTGTTCACGCCGTCCGTACATTGTCGTCGCCTGTGCCCTGGTCCAGCGTGAAGTTTTTATTTTTTTTGCCAGTCTTAAATTTTAGTGTCGCTATTTGTGCACGTGTGAAACTTGGGCCCGCTGCGTGCCATGCTCAGGCCTCCACGTTCCTTGCCCCTGGTCCACAGGAACCTCCCGTTCCACACCTCCCTAATTAATTAAAATTAAAGTTTGAATAAATTAATATATAAAAAATAAAGAATTGCATATAAATATAAATTTTATATTATACGTACTTGGAAGCCACATAATGTTTGACTACTGCTGAAGAACATGTGGATATATAAATGTAATCTCTTTCCTTCATTTGTGTTTTTAATACTGAATCTTGATTATTAATAAGTTAAAATTTAACTATAATTTAGAGATTTTGTATGCTTTTGACATATTATTTAAAATAATTTACTAAATTCAATAATCAGTTCAATTACATGCTACATTTTAATTAAAAAAATTTATATTCAGTGTAATAGATATCTGCCATACATGTTTTTATAAGGTTTTATTAGTAAAATAAATGTCTGACCAAGTAAATAAAAATAAGATATAAATGTTTATTAGGCAGCATTTCATTATTCTTTCGACATAGTAAAGATATAAATGTGTATAGTAAAGATATAGTAAAGATATAAAAATAACCTTTATAAAATAAATTTATGCTCTTTCCGGTTCTGTAGAAACTAGTGCTTCATGCTATGGAGAGGCCAAGTCTATTACCAAGTTGGGATTTCACTGTTATGCTGCTATTTTTATCATACTCATCTGCCAAAAATAAATTGACCTACTATTCGCAATATGAAATCATGATAAAAAATTTACTTCTAAAAAAAAGATCAAACAAAAAAAACTAAAGTTAAATAATAAATTATTGAATAAAAAAATAAAAGTTAACCTGGATTAACTTGAATAACCAACACTTGATATAACCCAACAAAAAAAAAAGTAAAAAAATCATATAGATCAACGATCAATAATTTAAAGTCAAGTGGGAAATTGTTAAAAAAAAATTCAGTTTCATAAAGAAACAAGGGGAAAGAATATGAGGTAACCATGGTTAACTTGACTAACCTATTACTCGATATATGAAATTGTGATAAGTTAATGAAAAGAAAAGCGCAAAAAACAATGGAGCTTAGGGCTTGATAACCAAATGTCAAATAATAAATTTTAAAAAATAAAATTCAATAAAGAAATATTTTATTGGAAGGTAACCATGAAAAAATAACAAAGTAAAATATCCAACTATAAAATAATTCGAAACCCATACAATACAACCCAAACATGGTATAAAAAATGAAAGAAAATAATTAGGGGTTAAATTGGAAAATAAGAAAAACTAAGAAAATGATTAAAAAAAAGTTATTGAAAGAATGAGAACTAAAACTAGATAAAAAAAACCAAATGAAATTAAATATTAAAAGACAAAATTGAAAAAAAAATATAAATCAAGAAAAGGATAAGAATATAACAATCAAAATAATGAAGACAAAAAATGAATTAAAAAACAAAAACAAATGCAAAATAATTAAAAGGGATGAAATTGTGAAAAAAAATAATTAAAAAAAAGTATAAAGCACAGAAATAGAGCAATTAAAAGTAGAGGGACTAAATCGGATAAAAAAAATCAAATTGAATAAAATATCCAGGGATAAAAATGAAAAACAATCCAAACTTTAAAAAGCATTAAAAGCCAAATAAACAATAATTAAAAGAAGAATGACTAAAATCAATAAGACTACAAAACAGAGGACCCAGTTTTTTTTTTTTTAATTTCATGCGTGTTTTTTAGGAAATAAAAGAGAAAAAAAAAAGAAAAAAACTTTATAAAAACCCAATTAGATCTTCTCTATAAGCACGCGTTACACCATAAAAAAAAAAAATACAACACACCCCTCCCACAACTGTGGTAAAAGTAGGACTTTGGTCATTGCATGATCTCTCATACGCCACTTGAATGGTACATAGGCAATTATGTGCTAACAAGTGTGCATCAATAAGTTTTTTTTAATAATATTTAAAATTTTAAAATTATCAAGCCATCCCTAACAAAATCTAAAAATTACAACAAAAATAGTAAAAAAATATCAAAACACAATTACAAATAGCTTTTGTTTTTTCAAATTAGGAGGTTAATTCCACTACTTTACTGTTTTAAAAAAGAAAAGGATGGAAAAGCTTTTCTATGCATGTATATTTTGTTCTCTTTTAAGGGCATAACTATAATTCTACTGTTTATTTTTTTAAAAGATAAAAAAGCCCCTCACCCAAAGAATATATATATTTTTTGCTTTTAAAGGAAAAATAGTCATTACACTATAAAAAAAAAACATGTCTAGACCATTTTATCCCTAATAAATTTTACAATGATAAATATATCCTGTGAAAAAAAAATTACCCCTAAAAGCTTAATCATTTGTTTGACAAGGACAAAATTATATTTACACTATTTCATTCTACAATTTTTTTTTATGTCTATAACCATAGTAAAAAATTTGAACTTTTTTTTTTAATACGAAGCTCATCATTTTATTTCCTTTTTTTTTTGTATTTAATAAATCTGAGCTCGTCACGTTTGCTTCGTTAGTTTTTTAAATTAGGCCCAATTCCATGTTTAATATGACGTCTTGTGCGAAAATATCTATATAATGATCTTGAACAGGTACATAGTCACATCGGTGTACCTAGTGGTTGAAATTGAGCTATGAACACGACAAGTAGCTCTCAATCAAAGGGAAAATGATTGTTTAAAAAAAAATTGTGAAAGGAGAATTAACAGGGAAAAAAAAACTAGAGGAAAAGAGAATTCTATTGTATTTCTTCTGTAAAATGCTATTAATTATAATAGTATTTTTTTAGTTTTTTAAATTATATTATTTAATATTAGATTTATTGTGAATCATATTTTATAATTTTTTTCAATTTATTTTTTATAAAATTGTTTTAGTCTCTAGACTATGGAGTTTAACAGGTTGACTTGAGTTTTTTTAAAAAAAATTATTATTTAATATTAGATTGTCTGAGAACTAAACTCTGGTATTTGTTTTAATTATTTTATATGAAGTTATTATTCAACAAGAAAAACTAAAAGAGGAGGAGATTTGATTGTACCTCTCCTCACAAAAAACACTATTAATTGTGCATTCTTTAATATTAAGTTTAATAAGGATTTAACTTTATAATTTGTTTTAAATTTACTATTCATGAGATCATTTTAATCTTATTATTTCGACTATAGGTACAGGTTGACTCGAGATTTTTCTTTTTTTTATTAATTTTTTTTCTCGAATTAATCTCTCAATATTGGGTTGATTGGCAATTAGACTTCATTATTTGTTTTGATTTGCTTTTTATGAAATTATCAATGTCTCATGAATCAAGTCACATGTTTAGTGGGTTAATTTGAGTTGTTTTTTGTGTTCTTGTTCTTAATTAATTTTTTAATTTCATCATTCAACATTAAATTTGTTGGGGTTGATCTTCAGAATTTTTTGTAATTTACTTTTTGTGACATTATCTCAGTCTCGTGACCCAAACTACTGGTTTGACGAGTTAACTTGGTTGACTCTAGTTTTTTTTTCTTTTTTGTCATTTACTTTTTTTTTTCAATTTTATTCTTCAATACTGAGTTGATTTGTTATTGTTTTGGTTTAATTATTATGAAGTTATCCTTGTCTCATGACTCGGGTTACATGTTTCACGGTTTAACTTGGGTTGACTTGAGTAGTTTTTTAAGTCATTTTTTAATTTATTTTTCATAATTTGTTTATATTTGCTTTATATTGGGTTATATCGATCTCATGACCCAAGTTACGGTTTTGATAAATTAACCCGGATTGACTTAAGTTATTTTTATTGTTCTTTTTTTTTAAATTGAATTTCTTTTCAATTACATTCTTCAATATTGAATTTATTGGAAATTAAATTTCATAATTTGTTTTGATTTTTTTTCTGTGAGGTTATTATGATCTCATGACCCGGCATGCTGATAGGCAAGTTAACCTGAGTTGATCCAAATTGATTCAATATATTTCTGTCTCATTATTTATAAAAAAATATATCACATCTAACCCCGAGAGGTGTAGCTCAACTAGTCAGGCCCTGGATTTGCTCTCTAGAAGTCACCAGTTCGAGTCTCACAAACCTCAGGGCCACTGAAGGCTTACATGGTTGTTAACTTCAAGGCCCGTGGGATTAGTCGAGGTGCGCGCAAGCTGACCCGGACACCCACATTATATATATATATATATATATATATATCATCTCATTTTTATTTTGAGGGAAACTATGTTTTTATTGATCATGCAGGTTATCTTTGGATTTATCACTAAGTTATATCGAATTAATTCACATATAATTTTTTTTATCATATTAGAAACATTTAAATATTTTTTAAAAAAAATATAAATTGACTCGATGCACAACTTATTATCATCGGGAAAAAATCAATTCAAAACCTAAATTTCATAGGTTGTAATCAAATTCCATCGTTACATCCTCTCTGGTAGGTTACAGTCAATCTTTGTGTTTATACTATTGCATAGTTTTTCTTGACAAAAAAAAAAGTATTTCCAAATTATCCTGAATCGAAGGTCTTGTAATTTCTTTTTATGTCATCTTTGTGTTCATACATCACATCGTCTTGCAGAAAAAAATACCTTATTTCAATTAATGTCCCTGATGTTGTAAGCAAATCCTATCCCTGCTCATAAGTTATAAATCAGTCCCTATAATTTTGCAACACAAATTAAATAATATCTCTAATTAAAAAAACTAATTAATTAATCATTTTCCCTCTTTTCATGTTCTTTTGTAAAACTAGAAATACTAATTTTTAATTTATTCCCCAATTCATATAACCATTTTACATGGAAAAAAAAAACTACAAAGACGTTCCCCACTTATATATGCAATTTCAATTAGGTCCCCAAACTTTAAGATTTGAGCAATTATATTCTAAACTATCAAATTGCAATAAATGCTCTTCATCCTAAAAGATATTAATATAATTTATTTATAACGTAAATTTTTGCACTAGCCCATGAAATCAAATCAAACTTAATCAAAATATCTTCAATGTATCGCTAGCCTCTCAAAATTAAACCACGCCCGTGAAATCAAACGTGATGATCAACTACTTTCTTTTTCTGAAAGGTCTAAAACATTGATTGTTTGTTGAAAAATGATTTTTTTTGGAAAATGGTTTATTTAAAAAATAAATTCTTGAAAAGTAAATTATTTTCTGATGTTTGGTAGTATCATAGAAAATAAGTTAAAAAACAATTTTCAGTGTTTGGCTATGTCATGGAAAATGAGTTAGAAAATAAATGATTAATATTTTTTTCAAGTTTATTAAAATAATAAGGAACAAATCTTACAAATTAAAAAGTTGAATGAGAATAAAATTGAAAAAAAAAACTAATTTCATAAATTATTTCAAATAAAATAAATAATAATTAAAATAATATACATCGAATCTCGAATTTTGACAAATTTTCACTCAAAGACATTTCCCCATCATCGTCATGCCTTGGAACATGATTGATTCATGTTCTTAATTAAAGATTAAAATATTACGAGATAAATGTTGAGATCTCTTCAATAATATAGGCCTCACATATCAAAGCATGTGTCTTATTTTTTACTTTTCTTTTAAAGTTGAACAAATACTTGCATGGAATTAAAAGAATGTTTTGAAATATGCAAAAAAAAATTTAATTATGATGCATGTGTAAACCCTAATATCTAAAATGGATATATCTATCTATATTAGATTGCATCTCTAACTTTTGCATCAAACGATAAATGTATGGGTGGTTGCTTTATTGAGACAAAATACAATGGAGGAAATATCATTTCAAGTTTGCATATTGTCTGGACGATATTTATTTTAAGCCTCTTCATGTGCTGTGTTTGCAACTTGTTGTAGCTTATATCTCTAAAGACGTGGCTAATCTTTGTGAGTGCATCCCATATCCCTTTTGAAAATAAATCTCGGTAAGCTAATAGAATGAGTGTTTGTATAAACATATGAAAGTCATGGCTCTTCATTTTATATAATTGCAATTCTCTAAATTCACTAACCTTGATATGTTTCATTAGAAAAACATAGACTTTTAAGCTATTGGTAGACAAGTAATTGTGCATTCTTTTCTAAAATAGAGCTGACTTTGGGTTTTGCGACCTATAACCAAACATAAATCAACTGCATATTTTTATGGTGATAAAACAAAGTTATATTCATTCTAGTTTTAATGTCGTTATTTGTCTTTCTCTTCATGTCCACCATGTTGAAAATATTTTCAAACATGTTTTTTTTTATTTGCATGACAACAGTATTGTGACAAAGAAAATGGGTTGTCTAATAAGAAAGCTCCTAAAAAATACTTCGCTTTACTTAATTATAGGTCAAACCAAAACCATGAAACTTTTACTTATCAGATTGAAAATCAAACACAATGCCACTGTACTTCAACATCACATTATACAATTCTTCACCTAAAATAAGCAACGGTAGAACATCTCTTTCAACAATGCCAATAAAGAAGTTCTTTTTGTCTAAACTTATGATTCGTTGGTAAGAACCATTAATTTCAGTAAAAAAGATGTTTTACTGTTGTTTATTAGCGTTGATGCCTTATTATTTTTCATACATTATAGACATATTAGTTTTCCACATACTCTCTCTCTCTCACACACACACGCATATGTATGTATGCATGTATGTATATAATCTTTTTCATTATTATCTTATTAAAGAAATTATCTGGCTTTCTATTTTTATTTGTGTGAAAATGATTATTTGGTCAAAACATTAAATCATATACCTAATTAGTGATTCTCTTAATCTATTAAAAAAAAAATCAAACATGGCAATCTGTTTAAAATAGAGAGCAAGTATATATTTAGTAAATACAAGAAGAAAAAAAAAACATGTTTAATCCTAATAACATACCTTGGTACATGTTTTTTAGACATCACAATGTAGTTTGTTTTAAGAACATGACATCTAAATTAGTTAAATGCGCTAGTGAATTACATTTTGTTCATGAGGTTTATTTTTTTTAAACAATTACCATTCCTTCTATAAAAATCAAGAACATATATATATATATATATGAATATGGATGAAAATATGATTGGTTTTACCTTATCCATCTCCACTTTATATTTATCGAGTTCACAATGGGGTAAATATTCCTTTTCCCATCAAGTTGGGATGGGTTAGAGGATTCCCCCTAAATTAAAAATATTTTGTTTAATTACTAAAAACATTTAAGAATTAATGCATAGTACAAAAATAAATTATTATTATTTGATTTTAATATAATTCGAATATATAGTTAAACATAAATAATAATAAAAAATAAAAAAAATATATTTTAAAAGATCATTTTTGTTTTTTAAAAAATATGCTTAATGAACAAAAAAAAAATTGGATTCAAATTTCTCAAGGAAGATAGATATTTGGCTTCCATCTCTATTTATTTATCTGGACAGTCCTAAACATATAAAAATGAAATTGAACTATTTATTTTATTTTAAATATGAATATTTTTATATTAAAATAAATTATTTATAAATCATATGCCTTGGTGTTTCTCATGATGATTTATTGTTTATAAGAATGATAAGTAATTTTAATATATTTATTTTAAAATGCTCTATAATAAATTTATGTTGTAGTTCAGTCGGTTAACAAGCATGGTTGGCTAGAGGTCATGAGTGTAAAGGGTACAATTATTTTCTAAATTGTGACATGCAATTATCTATCACATTTTTTTCCTACTTAATTAAAAAATAAATGAGGTCCATTATTGACCTTTTCTTTTTCTCTTTCTTCGTGGTTTTTTTTAACACTCTATAACAAATTTATTAGATTCACTTAATCTTTAATTTTAATAGATTCACTTACTATTTATGTGTATGTGTATTTTCTAGTTATTTTTTTCTAAACTATATCTTTTTTTCAATTTTAATTATATTTTTTAACACTAGATTTATTAAGAATTAAATTTTATAATTTTTTTATTTATTTTTTATGAAGTTATTATAGTCATTGACTTAGACTGCGAGTTTGATCAATCAACTTAGTTAACTCAATTTTTTTTTTTCATTTTATAATTGATCTTTTTTTTTCCTCTTAACTTCATCATTAAACATTGACTTTATTAGAAATTAGATTTCATAATTTGTTTCAGTTTGTTTTCTATAAAGTTATCTTCATCTCATGACTCAGGTCACAAATTTGATATATTAACTCGAGTTATCTGGAGTTATTTTTTATGTCATTTATTTATTTATTTTTTATTAGAAATTAGATTTCATAATTTGTTTTAGTTTATTTTCTATAAAGTTATCTTTATCTCATGACTCAGGTCACAAATTTGATATATTAACTCGAGTTATCTGGAGTCATTTTTTATGTCATTTCTTTATTGATTTTTTTTTAATTTTAGTTATATTCTTCAACATTAGGTTTATTGGAGATTAAATTTTATAATTTTTTTAAAATTTGCTTTCTATAAGGTTATACTAGTCTCATGATTTGAGTCGTGGATTTGAAAGGTTAACCAAGGTTTACTCGAGATTTTTTTTAATTGATTTTTTTATTTTATCATTTAACATTGAGTTTATTATAAATTAAACTTTAAAATTTATTTTAATTTATTTTATATGAGGTTATTATGGTCTCATAATCCGAATACGGATTAACATATTAACCAAAATTAACACAAAATAATTCAATTTATCACAATCTCAATATTTATAAAAAAATTATTTTAAATATTTATTTTAAATTATATTATATTTTTATTGGTAATTTTAAATCAGTCATCAATGTTTTTTTATATGAGAAAGATGCATTCTTAGAGGATAAATATTAGTTAAATTAGAAATATTTCCACATGTCCGTATTGTAGGTCAAATTCAAGCAGGGCCAACCAACCTCCATGTGAAAGCAACATTGCCAGCTAGCTTAGAAACATGCAGTGATTATCTGGGAAACGTCCTTTCTTCTTCTTTTTAGTTTTTTTAGTTTGGTATAATAAAAAAAATATTTTTAAAATTTAAAAACAAACTTTTCCAAGTAAATAGGTAAACAGCTTGTTTTTAAGATTTGATGATCATCAGCTTTTAAAAGAAAAGCTTGCTAACACAGCCTCACATAGATATAGAAAAGCTTTAAACTCAGTGAGAAGAAGAAGATGAAGATGGAGATTGTAAACACAAAATGGATAGCCACGGTTGCAAGCATATGGATTCAAAGCAGCGTTGGTGCGTCCTACACCTTCGGTATCTACTCTTCCATCCTCAAATCCTCTCAAGGCTACGACCAATCAACTCTTGACACCGTCTCCGTCTTCAAAGACATCGGTGCCAACGCAGGCATCCTCTCCGGTCTCCTTTACTCCGCTTTCACTCTGCAAAATAACCGAAGAAGATTGGGTGTGTTTGCTGGACCGTGTGTTGTCCTCTTGGCCGGGGCAATCCAGAGCTTCTTGGGGTATTTCGTGATATGGGCATCTGTTGTTGGGTTGATTCGCCGGCTTCCGGTGGCGGTGATGTGTTTCTTCACGTGGATGGCTGCTCACGCGCAGACGTTTTCTAATACGACGAATGTGGTGAGTGGAGTTCACAATTTCGGAGATTATGGTGGGACCATCGTCGGGATCATGAAGGTTTGTCTCTTATTACCATTTTCTTGCTTCTTCTCCTGTTTTTTCATTTTGACTGCGTTTTGGGTTTTGTTTTTTATGTTCTTGTTTGTTTGCTTATTAATCATTTTTATTTTCTTGTTTGTTAATTCAATTAATAATACAGGATTTATGTTTTTATTTTATCTATCTATCTATCTATCTATCTATTTTACTTATATTCTTATTTTTATTTTTAGTTAGTGGAGTAGATGGGTTAATATTTTATTTTTTGTTTTTATTGACATAGAAGGTTATTGATATATTTAATTAAATGTTTGTCTAAATTTTTTAATTTATAATTAAATTCTAAAAAATATATTTTAAAAACTTATATACTTATTTTTTTATATAAAAAATTATTAACCGACAGTGAAATGCTGTTCAATCAACTAGTAACATATAGTAAAAATAACCTTAGGAGCTAGAAAATGGTGCTCACATTTATTTGTTTTCGGGTGTCCGTCGCTTTCCCTTGATGTACCTTTGATTGATTCATGGCTGCATTCATTACACGCCAACATTAGCCGATGGAATCAATTTTAATTAAAAGCTAGCGATGATAATGCTACTTTTTTTATATTTTATTTTATAAAAATAACAATTTGAATGAAGATATGAATAAAGATTTTTTAAGAAATCAAGGACATAATTGATATTAAAAAAATGTTTAACCGGTTTAACTTGTCTCAATTAAAGCATTTTATATTTCAATAGTTTTAAAATAAAAATAACAATAAGTGTCAACTCAAGGGTTGTTTGTTTCAATTATCATTTTTCATTATAACAATCCCGCACTTGAAATTTTCTTTTGCCTTTATTTTTTTTCTTTTTAGAGAAACACTTAAAACTTCTTAAATCATATATGAACACAACAACAAATGATGAATGTACAAGGAAAAAGGCACCTTAAATCAAAAGGGATAAACTATTACCTAGGATAAGAGAGAATCATGCATAACTTTGAGGGGCTGGAGTTTAATGGATCAGATTTTGGATTATTTTTTTTAAGTGTTATAATTTTAGAATTATTAAAAATTTATATGGTTATTAATTTTAAAGTGTCATGAAATTAGTTGAAATATATATATATATATATATATATATATATATATGTCCGCATATCACGGTTAAAAAAAATAAAAAGGAGGAGGGAATGATGCTTGCTTGCTTTTCTTTCTTTCCTTCTTTCACATCACATCATTTAAAGATGCTAACTTGCACTGCATTGCATTTATTCTTTACGCCAAGCAATATCTGGACTCGTTTTCATGACGTGTCCATATGGCAAAACGATCAAGGAATACATCTGCTCTTCTGATTTTTCGTTAAGATTTGGTCCGTGGCTCATCAGAGGAGCTCATACCTAGTACTTATTTCCTTTTGAATTTACCTCTAAAAGATGTAAACACTCACATACTTCGTATATTATTAGATCAAATTTGCTGCGGTTTGTATTTTTTTTCAAAAAACTATTGGGTATATATATTTTTTCAAGAAAACCAATATAGAATGACATGATTGCATTAATTATAATCCCAAATAAATTAAATGTTAAAAGATAAAACTTGAAAAAAAAATAATTATACAAAAGAATTTTAAAAAAATAAGAATGAAAAAAATAATTAATTAAAAGACAAATAAAAATTATTTGTTAATAATTATTATATAAAAATAATTATTTCCCGACTTGACCCTCTCATCCTTAGCCATTTCCTCTCTCTAGTTTCGTAACTAAGCTGGTTTTGAAAATATTATATATTTTGAGTGTTTTTTGAAAATAGAATATCACGCTGTTAGAGACATCGCACTCTACTAAACTAGCATGCTAATAACATATCTTAATTAATAATTTTTATTTAAATATACAAGTTTTTATTTTTTAAAATGACCACATCATTTTATTCTCTATAGTGATCTATTTAAATCTCGACATGATTATTTAACTTATTAGAGTAATTTTAATGTATTAATACATTTTCAATTGAATTTTTTTTTTATATATATAAAATCACACACTGTGCATAGGAACTTGCTGTCCTCTAAACTTGCAGGACGACGACATTGTATGTAAGATTCAAGTGTGTGGTTTTCTATGCTCCCGAATGTGTTGTCCTCTTCGATGTAATATTCCTGAATCTGCATTTGCAGATTACTCTCTTTTTCAATGTTGTGCTCGAAGCATGCCATGCTTTACTGTTTCATGTAATTTACCATTTAAACTTCCTGTCCAGGGCTTTCTTGGTTTGAGTGGAGCAATACTAATCCAATTCTACCAAACAGTGTGCAATGGTGATCCTGGCACTTTCCTTCTTCTTCTTGCGCTGGCGCCAGCTCTAGTCTCTCTCTTGTTCATGAGTTTGGTACGAAACTATGACACAAATACAAAAGATGACAAGAAGTACTTGAATGCTTTCTCTGCAGTTTCTCTGATTATTGCAGCTTATCTCACAATCATCATAATTCTGGAAAACATCATTAGTCTGTCATCGTTGGCGCGCATAATTACGTTCACAGTCTTGCTGCTTCTAGTTGCCTCACCTCTTGGAATTGCAGTCAGAGCCCATCGAGAGGACGCTGATAGGTACGCACAAGCGTTACTGGAACAGAGGGGTAGCAAAGTGATATCTTCTGAGATCTGTAAAGCAGAGGATTCTATAGAATATCATGAACTTCCTAGTGAAGAAGGTCAAGCAAAGGCTGTTTCTATCGACGAAAGGCTGTCAGATGAAGGAAGCATGAATCTCTTGCAAGCCTTATGTAGAGTAAACTTCTGGTTGTTATTTATCGCCATGTTTTGTGGCTTAGGTTCTGGACTTGCTATGATAAACAACATCAGTCAAATAGGAGAATCTCTGGGTTACACAGCCACTGAAAGAAATTCTTTGGTTTCATTGCTGAGTATATGGAACTTTCTTGGCCGTTTTGGAGCTGGCTTTGTGTCGGATATTTTCTTGCACAGAGGTGGTTGGGCAAGACCACTGTTTGTCGCTGTTACTCTAGCAATCATGTCCATTGGCCATGTAATTGTTGCTGTTGGTTTTTCCAAGAACTTGTACTTGGGTTCGGTACTGGTTGGTGTTGCTTACGGTTCACTGTGGTCATTGATGCCTACCATAACTTCTGAGATATTTGGGGTGGGGCACATGGGGACTATATTCAACACCATTGCCATAGCAAGTCCCGTTGGATCTTATACGTTCTCTGTAAGAGTCATCGGGTTCATTTACGATAAAGTAGGAAGCGGTGAAGATAATACATGCTTCGGCAGTCGATGCTTCATGTTATCTTTTATGATCATGGCATCTGTTGCTTTCGTTGGAGTTCTTGTTGCTCTCCTATTGTTCTTTCGGACCAGGAGGTTCTATAAGTTGGTCGTGTTCAGGCGTCTGCAAAATTTGTAGAGACCTTAAGAGGTGAAGGTGGAAGGTTTTGTGAGCCAGAATGTATGTTACAGGCAATTTTCTTGTTCAGGTTGGTGTGCATGGCAATGTGCAGCCCGTTTAATTTTTTGGTTTCTTATTTATTTTTATTTTTGAGTGTTTGATTTCTTTCTTTCCTTTTTTTTGTGTGGTTCTTGGTTGATTGAGCATGATTTCAGGAGCATCATTCTACTGATGAAACTCATATGTGATGCGATCAAATCAGAGAAATTTTCAGCTTAATGTCAAAGAAAAGAGTACAACCAGATCTCCCTGTAATCACAACAGCATCAGCATAATCACACATATATGATCATCATTCCAGCTTAATTAATGTCCTGATTGCTGTATGATTCTCTATCGTATTATAGCTGTATAATTTCTATCGTATAGCTATTTTGATCTCAAATGCTTTGTATATATTCAAGTTCGGCAAGGATGAAAATCAAGCCTTTTGGCCTTAATATCATATACTTTATTTGTTCACTTTCTTTTCTGTTCATGGAATCAGAGCCTTGCTCTCTTATAATAGCCTATCTTTTCCTTACTCCAATCTCCCTCCTCTTATGCAAATCCAAATAAAAAAAGTGAAGTTATTGGATAAAAAGTCTTAATTTATTGATTATAAAGAATCAATAACTGAAAGTATAAAAATAAATACTGTAAAGATAGTTATCTTTAATAAGTTTTGAAGAGTTTGATAAAAAATCAAGAGTATAAGCAACTTTGGACATACACAATATATATATATAAATGCTAAATAACTCTATTTATACTAGGTAAAATGTTTTGAATAGGACTGGAAAAACAACAATAGAATTCTAAATAAAATAAAAAAAATATTTTTATTTTGTTGGCCCCTAACAATTAATCTAACTCTATAGGAAACAAGACATTTAGAATCTTCTAGAAAAATTCAGCATGATCCAATTATCAGAACAAAAGTTATGGTTGTTAACATAAAACTTTATCTTAGAAAAAATAAGCTCAAAATCATCTCTAATATCATTGAATGATGAATAAACCTTCCCAAAAAGGAAACCCACAAAATAAATGAAAACACAAGTTGTTACCGCTTCTCCCCATGTTGCTAAGGCTGCAAAATTTCTAATGTCCTTGAATAATAAACAAACCTTGCCAAAAAAACAATCTACAAAAATAAAAGAAAACACAAGTTGTTATTGCCTCTTCTTATGTTACTAAGGCTACGAAATGCTTTCAACCAAATAAGGATCTCTTTTCTTTGCATGAATTACATTAATTAAAGCCTGCCCATCCTTTGTTGAAGTCTATAAGCTAGATTTAGCCTAAATATCCTGAATAAACCCATTAAATGCCTCTTTATTCTTTTTGGTCGTTGACCTTTTAATTAGTCTAATCAACACTTGTAATGGGTTTTATGGTAATGCTTATTGATTGTCATCATTCCTCATCTTTGCAAAAGAATTAGTCAAATTAACAATAAAAATACCATCAATAGGTAATACATCCACTCTTTCATAATCTTGTTAGTATAAAAAACATTATTTACAACACTCTTTCTTATATAAAAGCTTTTATGCTTCTTTGTTTTTTCTTAAACACTTTTTTTTTTGTTTCTTGACAAGTGGCCTATCTTTTCTTTCTCTTATGTTGACCACTCTATTCTTGTAAGTCAACTTTATTGAAATATCCTAAAAATTCAAATTCCTAATTGGAATAACTTCACTCCCATGTATGCAAACAAGCACACGAACTTATTAGCCATGGATTCCATCGAAGCTTATATCCTTGATTATTGGAACAACTTTTGGATCATAACCTTCACCAAGGTGTTCATTGTAGTCTATTTTGATAATGATTACAACTTGTACATCATCAAATGTCAGGTTCCTGTAGGTTATATATTAAACATAACCATCTTTTCTAGGGGCAATCTTGATCTGAATTGCACACCTTAAGCTCCATACGAGGAGGTTCTCCACATTAATATTTGATACCCCACTTGACATCTCATTGCTAATTTATATGTTGATGCTAACCATAAAATGAACTACAAGATTATATATGAGAATATTAATTAAAGGTTGTCCATATACAATTCCATACCGATCCTATTTACTCTTTATTGCAATTGCATCATCCCCCACACTTATGTAACGGTTTTCAATTACAATATCCTTGCACAAATTAGGACCAATTCCATCGGTATTTAGGGATTTAAATATGGGAGCCTTAATTGTGACATCCATAATTGTTATATTCTTGCAGTCATACAGATTAAGTGTCTAAAATGAGAAATTATATAGAGTTAAGTTTGTAAACACAATGTCACGTGACCATATTATCTACAGAAAGACCCTTTTAGTGTTATTAAATAGCTTTTGGGGACACTTCTTTCACCATGTTTGACCTTATCCATTTATAGTATCATTGTATCCTGTTATAACAACATCTTTAAGGTTTTTTTTACCATGAATTAAACTTTTGTACTAAGGTCTAAGATGCTCTCTTCTATATCCATATGAAGGCAATAAAGGTATTAAAGGCTAATACTTCTCATCCTTGCTAATTTTTTAGATACAAATAATTAAAGAAACAACACACAAACAAGTAACAACCCAAGAAAACTAAAATCAAATTGATAGAAATTCGATCCAATAATTACCTAAACTAAAAAAATCAAAGTAATTTAATGAAAAACCCCAATCCTTTAATCATAAAGAATCAAGAACTAGAAATTTAAGGATGAATGTCACAAATATAGTTAATTTTTACTTCCCTATATTAATTCAACCACTAAAATCTATAAGGCCTATGATGCTTTGTGGTATTCAAATTAAATTTCCTAACAACTGTAGCACTAATTATATTAGTATAACTCACACCATTTATAATCATACTACATATCTCATTACCAATATGACATCTAATATGAAAAATATTCTCCTTTTGTTGTTCCAAATCATCATATTTAACCTGAGCATTCAATGCTTGCCTAATCACAAGCGATCCACCCTCAACTAGATACTTTACATCATCATCATCATCACCAACATCTTTAAATGGGAAACATCTTCTCATCATTGCTATCACATTCAGATTCAATCTTTTTATGATGATGTAATATCATAACCCTTTTGTTTGGATATGGAGACGTTATGTGAGTTATTCTCAAACATTGAAAACATATAATATCATGATTATAAGGTGTTTGGGTATTAGACTTATCTTTAGTATTAGTGAAGACTTCTTTTTTTTCCTTTGGGTGGTTCAATTTTAGCTTTCATAATTGGCTGGGTTTAGAAAATCCTCTTTCTTTTATAATTAAACCTATATTTAAAATATAAAAAAAAACCCTGAATTTAAAACTTGCCATGTACTACCATTCATCTTAAGTTGTCTTTCCACCTTTGTAGTTATGTGTACTATGTCTTTTAACTTCATATAGTGTTGCAATTCCATCATATTCGCTATCGTGCAATTCAAACCATTCAAGAACCTGACTATAGTAGCTTCTTTATCCGCATTATATTAGCCCAAATCATAGTTATTTTCATCTCTTTATGGTAGTCCTTTACACTTTTAGAACCATGAGTTAGGCTTTGCAATTTCTAATATAAATCCTTGTAATAGTGACTTGGAAAAAATCTCTACCTTATAATTTCCTTCATCTTATCCCATATGTCAATAGTTCTCTAATGATTTCTCCTCTTACTCGAAATAAGTTGATCCCACCAAACTATAACATAATCAGTAAATTTAACTATAAAAAGTTTTACCCTTTTCTTTTTCGAGTACTTGTGACAATCAAATATCAACTCCATCTTATTATTTTATTCTAAATAAGCTTTAGGATCATCTCTCCTATTGTAACCTAATTTTTGACAACATAAATTCACAAAACAAAAATGAAACGAATGAAGAAAATTAAGGTTTTGGTCAAGACAAAATAAATTGGAAGTCTTGAGGATGTAATCAAGGTGGAATTATAAGTTTAGAAGCTAATTTTAGTATATAAAAAAAAAGATTTGATAAGATTGGAGACTTAATTAAATTTTCAATTAGTTTAATTAATGAAATCATGAGCTTGATTGAAGATTTGAGAAGATTGTGGACTTAATTAAACTTTGAATTAGTTTAATTGATAAAACTATGAGCTTAATTGAAAGAATTGAGAAGGCCAGGGAGATTGAGAACTTAATTAAACTTTAAATTAGTTTAATTAATGAAATTATGAGCTTAATTGAAAGAATTGACAAGTTTGGAGACTTAACTAAACTTTGATTTGATTTAATTAATGATATTAGGAGTTTAATTAAAGAATTGATAAGTTTGGAAACTTAATTGAGCTTACAATCAGTTTAATTAATGAAATCAAGGGTTTAATTGAAAAATATTAAAATTCAGAGCTAATTTAGGTCCAAAATGCATGAAATTAAAGTACAAGGATCGTTTTATAAAAGGCACTGCAATACAAGGGTCCAACTATAATTTGCCTAGGGGCCGGATTAAAAGCATATCGAGACGTGGAGGACCAATTTGAAAATGGCCATTCCCACCCAAAGTGATGCCGTTTCAAAGTCACTGTACGTCTTCTTCTTCATCTTAAACAGGAGAAAGTCCGCCTGCTGAAAAATTCAGGCCAGGCGTTCGCTGCCCTCAGTCCAAGTCATGATCAAATGGTTTTCTATTCAGTCCCATTCCAGCCAACTTTCCTCCACCACCGTGAGGCACCAGGGAGCTGAAGAAATCGCCACCAACAACCCAGCAATGGCCGGACTGTTAGTGTCTAGATCCAACAAGAACACAAAGACCTAAATTTCTTATCTCTACACAAGGATCAGTATCCTGGGAAGATAAGGATAAATCCACACCAGAAACGCCTATAAAAGACGGGAAAAAAAGAAAGAAAGGGGGAGAACAAATGAGAGAGCACTAGACGAGAGAGAGAGAGCCAAAAAGGGGCAGAAAGACGAGATAAAAACAAACAGAGGGGAAGAAACCGAAAGCAGAAGGAGAACCCCAGCAACGAGCATCAGCACCATTCTTTCGTGCAAAGCTCTAGCAACAACTCCAGCAGCAGGTAAGCTTTCGTCTTTCCCTCCCTTGCAATTTAATTACATAGCTACTGTGACAAACGTGCGTGGAAAATGCACCCACGCCTGCAGATGAGTCACCCGGATTACGGGTTGAACTAGTAATTGGGCCGGGCTGGATTGGCTGGATTGGCTCAAGCCAGTCCATACAGCTAGACCGTGTCAAGCCCGTAAAAAAAAAAACTTTACTGTTGGGCTAGGTTTGGGTCTCAGGCCCAGCCAGCTCAAATTGATTTTTCTAAAGGTGTGTTCAGCAAAACACTTCCTTTTGTCTTGCCTATATACTTTTATCTTGATATCTAGCCAAATAAACCCTTGGAAAATTCCAAAAAATATTTGGAGAACTTCTTTGATTTATTTATGGACCCCACGTGTTTTGTTTTATTTTTTCTCTTTCTTTGGTTACTCTTTAAAATTTCATGCTTTTACTTGTTTTGATACCGCCATGGATAAATATTCACTTCTAAGCATGTAAATACTTGTCAAATTTTCTTTCCTTTAAAAAAATTTTGATCACTCAATTTGTGTGTCACTCCATAATCGATTTTAAAATTTGTTTCTTCCTTTATTAAAAACGTATTTGGCAAGCAATTCTTTTCTCTATACTCAATCTTCACATGATTCCTCTCTTTATTTGCTAAATACCTCTCTCACAAATAACTACCATGGACTTCGCACTTTCCAATTCAAAAAGAACTTATTCTTCACATACCTTTATCAATTCTACTTCGACGTCTTATTGCTCTAAAATCAATAAAACCACATTTTAACCACCTATATTAAGTAATGTTTTTGCTTTGCCTCTTTGCCTCTGCTCAAGTTGCCACCGATTCCACTTTAACTCATGAAATAATTCTCTCCCTTATTATTCTTTATATTTATCTCCTTTATCTCATCCCTCTTATATTGTTAAGAAAGCATAAAACAATATTTTGAAATCTAGAAAACTTCTCTCTCGCCATCAATACCTCCTATTCACCCTAATCAAATTTGAAAAAAAAAAAGAGGAGAGACAAAAATATTGATTTTTCACATTCAAGAAACAAACAAAACTGAATCTTAATGTTCATAGGTCCATCTTTCTAGAAGGAGATCCATTAGAGTGTTTGGAAATTTTATCTTGTTAAAAATATAAAAAGTTCAAAAATATACATTTTTCATTTTGATTTTTATTTTTTTGACTGATTGAAGGGTCTTTTGGGGTTAGAAATTGGTTTAATGTGGGTTTAATAATATTCATCAGGGTTTTTCAAGTGAAAAAAATATTGAAAATGAGTTCTTAGGGTTTTAAAACTTGGACCCCGACTTTTCAACAATTAAAGGTTATTGGAATCTAAACCAGTAGTTGACACTTTGTTTGCCAACAGGATAACATGTATATTTGTTTTTAAGAAAAATAGAGTAGATAATGAGTTGTTCGTCCTTAAAAAAAAAAAAATCCAGGCACACATATCTGACCTCCAAGACCTAGTTGTGTGGCCTCTTTCTATAGCCCTTGAGGTCCATTTATTTTCATAAATTATTGCTTTTAAATTTTGATTAAAATGCACTTTAAATAAAATAATTAAAATAATAACTAAATTATTAGTCTTTTTTCCATGGTTTTTGAATAACACTATAGATTTTCATGTTAATATTAGCAATTATATTTTTAATTATTATATACCAAATATGTGGAACTTTTTTTTTTTTTTAAGAATGTGTTTTTTATAATTATTTCAAAATTTTAAAACTTTTATGAACCTTTATTTTAATTTTCATTTCTTTTTTTTTCTCATAAAAAGATATGTTATATTAAAAAAGATCGTTAAACAAAATGTATCTTTTTCTTTGAAATCTAAATTCGTACAAATATCTACTTTAAATTGTAAAAAAAACTAAATAAAAAGATATATTGAAAACTGACCCTCGGCATCACATTGATAAATATATATATAATCTATACATAAAATAACACTGTACATATATAATCTTGTAAAATATTTTTTATATATAAAACCCATGTATTTTTTGGATTTCTAAAATTCCAAAATAAAATTTTGTACACCAAAAAAATCTAATTAGTTAAATGTGTTTTCTAAAATTTGTATATGTGTTTTTTTTTTTGTCTAAATATGTTTTTTTATTAACGTGGGTATCTGGGCTAATTTGTGCGCATTTCGGCTAATCTTATGGTCTTAAAGTTAATGATCATAAGTTTTAGTGGTCATGAGGTTTGTGGGACTCGAATTAGTGATAAAAAAATTTAAAGCATGATACATTATTTAATATTTTTTGTCTAAATATTTTATTTGAGGTTAGATGGATATAAAAATATTATGTTGAATTTTTCTGGTTGAGATTTATCAAAGCCTTTAACTCCTTCCTTTCCTCCAATTGCTTTGTTGTATCTCAACCGTATGAACCTTCTGATGCATGCTGTTGAGCCCCTGGCTAGTGGACACAACCAGTGATTTATACGCTGTTTATTATTATTTTTTAAAACATACTTTTTAAAAGAAAAAAAAAAAAAAAATTTTAAAAGAAAAACAAAAAGAACACGTCTGGTGATTAGTCTAGTTGCAAGACAAACCTCATTTCTTGAATAAAAACATCCCCACTGCGCAAAACCCAGCTTCTTTTAAAGGTGTTTTTTTTTTTAAATAGACTGCTTCTTCTAATTTTTTATGATTTTAATATGTTAATATATAAAATAAAAATAATAAATATTTTAATAAATTTTCATTGTCTACGCAGTTAAAGCTACTTTTTGACTAAACAAGTTAAAAAATTATTAGGCCATGACTCATTTATTATTCAATTATTTCACGGCAGGTAATGTCGTCCAGCATTGATGATGAGCATGTGATACCTCCTCCCTTTTTTCTTCATATATATTATATATATATATATATATATCAACAAGTGCGATGAGGAGCATATCTCATTTATTAACCCATAATATTTCTTGTCTTTTCCTTCTTATTTTATGGCATCATTGCACATGCATAGTGGACTCTTTCCTTGCTGGCTTCTCTTTTGAACGGTTTTATTTTATTTCTTCATAAAAATAATTAATGGTTAGTTATTAGTGCTAGGAGGAAATTACATCCGTGACTTTACCCTTATTTGTAATTAATTAATTTTTTTAATGTTTTAAAATTATTTTGATGCATGGATGTAATAAAAATATTATTTTAATATATTTTTAAATAAAAAATATTTTAAAAAATAATTATAATCATAATTTTAAAAATATTCTTTTAAAAGCGACAAAAAGGACTTTGTTGACTTCTCTTTTTGGACAGATATTGAACTCAACAAGAAGTACATTAGTCCACAGGATATGATAACGCTGAATCTTATTTACGCTCTTGTTTTTTATTTTAAAAATATTTTTTTAAAAAGGTAATTTTTTTAATTTTTTTTAAAATTAATTTTTTATACATATTTTTAAATTCTTTTAATATATTAATATTAAAAATAATTTTTTTAAAAAAATATTTTAATATATTTTTAAATAAAAACTATTTAAAAAATATATGCAAAAAAACAGTATAAAACACTCCGGTATCATGGCCGTTTTAAAGATAAGGTAGACAGGGAGTCAACTGTGCAAAACCCGCTCAACGACTTATGAAATATTGAGTCCGTGAAGCTGATTAGACAATGTCAAAAGCTCCTCAATTGGGAACTCTAGTGCACGATCAACGAGAGATGAATTAACAACTAATTTGAGAAAGAAAAAAAAACTTGACAAGGATTTCCCTTCTGGAAGCTGACTTTAAGAACAATGAAAGGCAGAGCAGTTTGTAGTGGGCAGAGCGTTGAGAACCCAGAAAAGCTTTTTGTCCCTCTAAATTATGTCAACACAAGACTTTTGCTCCCTAAGATGTTCCTGGAATAATAGATAAGAAGGGAGAAGCTTGTAGTTGGGCGATCTGTTTTCCTCTCTTTTCTGTTTGTTGTGATGGGAGCAGTTACTGCTATTTCCTGCCTGTTCTTGAGCTTGCTGCTGCTGCTTCCTGATCCTTCTTTATCTCTTCCCTTGTGTACTGATTCAAGTGAGTTTTGGTCCTGTAGTGTTTAGTTATTTCAGTTTGTACTTGGAAACGTTATTGGCTTGTTTGTCATTTTCTTTGTCTTTTTGTTGATTTTTTTTGCGGGTTATAGGGGCGCCCTTTACCTTGAACACCACTCTGAGTTTTTGTCCTTACAATGGGAGCAGCTGCTGCAATTCCACACATGATTTACAGCTACAGAAGCAATTTAGCCATGAACATCTCTGATGCTGCCTGTGCCCCACTTTTGAAATCCATCCTTTGTGCTGTAAGGCTTTTGTTTCACTTTTAATTTCGTCATAGGCTGTCTGTGTATCGGGGCATTTGTTACTTGATAATAACTTCACATGCTATCTCGGGGCTTGTTTCGTTTGTGTTTTCATTTTCTATCCACCTTGTTTTCATATATAAAGTCTTGTATGTTTATGTATTGAATTTGTATTGGACACTGTTTGCTGGATTTTTTTCCGTATGAATTGCTGATAATCCACAGGATTGCTCTCTTACCTGAACCAAGATAGGTTTGTGCATAGTTGTTGGTTAGAAGAGTGTTAGCAGCTTCAATCTTTATGGTTTTTCTTGGCATAAACTAATTGTCAGAGCACTCTCTTTTAATGGGCAATGCATTAAAATGTCCAAAATCAATCTATGACCACTGACGATTTCATACTGTTAAGGATTCCGATACAAGCTCCTTGTCATGGTTGCAAAAGAGATGCATAGATAGCCCCCACATATTTTGCTTATGGACTCAAATGCCACTTGGAAGACAAAACAAAAATGAATTCTCCGGAAGCTCTCCTAGTCAATTTGTGATCTATTTCATAACGCCCTGTTATATCTTTTGCACATAACAATGCTCTGGACTTCTCATTTTCATTTTAGAGACAACATAGATCTTTGCTTATTCATGGTGAAGTGTTTCTTCTAATTCCAATCTAGATGGTCTCCACACAATTATCTAATTTGAAGAACACTAACTTTGCGATTGATTTGGCTATCATGGTTTACAGAGATGCGATCCATATTCAGCAGAGTTATTTACTGTGAGCTCTGTACCAAGGTCAGTTGCTGTTCTCTGCAACTCTACTGTTTCAGCAAATTCATCGCAGTCTAGCCAAGCAGCAAAGGACTTCTGCTCTAATGTATGGGATACATGTCAAAATGCAAATGTATTGAATTCCCCCTTCGCACCTTCCTTAAGAGGTCAACCTGGATTGCCAGCAAATTCCAGTTTCAACAAATTGAATGTTGTCTGGCAGTCAAAAGCCGACTTCTGCAATGCATTTGGTGGAGCATCTACGGATGAATCAGTATGTTATGCTGGTGAACCCGTTACACTCAATAATAACACTGAAACACCAAGTGACGATCCACATGGCTTGTGCCTTGAGAAAATTGGGAATGGATCTTACCTCAGTATGGCTGCGCATCCAGATGGATCTAACCGTGCTTTCTTCTCGAGCCAACAGGGTAAGATTTGGTTGGCGACTATTCCTGAACAAGGATCAGGAGAGACATTGGGCTTTGACGAGTCCAGTCCTTTTATTGATCTAACAGATGAAGTGTATTTTAATACTGAATTTGGAATGATGGGGATGGCATTTCATCCAAACTTTGCACAAAATGGTCGGTTCTTTGCATCGTTTAATTGTGATAAGGTGAAGTGGCCAGGATGTACCGGTAGATGTTCATGCAACTCAGATGTCAATTGTGATCCTTCAAAACTACCTCCTGACAATGGTGCCCAACCATGCCAATATCAAACTGTTATTGCAGAGTATACAGCTAATGACACAGCAAGCAAGGCTTCCTTGGTATACATCTTCTTACACAGGAATTTATATTCATATTTTTAGTTCATGATCATGACAGAGTTTGATATTTTTCCAGGGAACAACTGCGAAACCCTTGGAAGTAAGAAGGATATTTACAATGGGCCTTCCATTTACATCTCATCATGGAGGACAGATTCTCTTTGGACCTAGTGATGGGTATTTATACTTCATGATGGGAGATGGGGGTGGTGCAGGTGGTGATCCTTACAATTTTTCACAAAACAAGAAATCATTGCTTGGAAAGATCATGCGGCTTGATGTTGATAATATACCAAGTGAGTGTCTGAAGAGAGCTACTTTTTTAATGACTTCCTTGAAGATATGAGTTAATAACAATCTGATGTATCTCATACAATCCTTGCCATTAACATTGCTTGTAATCCAATGTTCTCATCTCGGTTCGTGACCTTTATATACTTTGAATTGTAAACTCATTGTTACCTGGCTTGCCTCAGGGCAACTAAAAAGGTTAGAAGTGCAGGTAAAGCCTTTGGTCTTGTTTTTCCTTTTTGGAAAGTAGAGAAATCTTGTAAAAATTTTCTTCTCTCGTGCATCTTTTTGATCCATTCGGAAAGGATAAATGAAAAGACCTTGAGAATTTCAAAATTGAAGCTATGGAGTTCATAGAAATGAGGCTCCTGTTTTCTTTTCACCCTTTTCAGCAAAGTGGTGGATTGTGAGGACGAGTTGCATAGCTGAAAGAATTAATTATCTTGTTTCTTTTCATGGACTTGCAGGTGCTGCAGAAATAGATAAACTTAATCTATGGGGAAACTACTCCATCCCCAAAGATAATCCATTTAGTGAAGATAGTGATTTGCAACCAGAAATATGGGCTTTAGGCGTAAGGAATCCCTGGCGCTGTAGCTTTGATTCAGAAAGACCTTCCTACTTCATGTGTGCAGATGTTGGCCAGGTTTGTGATGCATTTTTCTTCCAAAATATTTTGACAAACAGTTTATATATATAAAGTAATTTTCTTGAATCCTATGACTGCAATTTTCTTCTCTCTTTGCTTTCCTGTGCCCTGGCTGAAGTAGTAAGAGTGGCAGCAAAGGGTATTATTTCCATGAAGGTTATTCACCTTGCTAGAAAAGCTGAGGTCCCTTGTATATCAATTAAGCCTTCGAAATAATAATTTTTTTAAAAAAAAACATTGGATTCTCCTCCATGCTTTAAAAGAGAATTTAGAAACCCTGCATGCTAGCTTGTTCTTCAAGATAATCATTCTTTACCCCATCCCATGAGCAGCAAATGAAGCAGAAACAGCATCAGGTTTATATTGAACTTTGTTGCAAAAAGACTTTAAAATTCTTATGAAGAATGGTGCCATCAAAAGCATAATGGGGTACAGCAATTCATACAAGAACATCCTTGAGATGAATTAGTAGGAAAATCCTCTTCTGTGCCATAAATTTCTAAATTTGGTAAGGTGTTCTCACTTTTGCCTGGTCATGTTGTGTAGGATACATATGAAGAGGTGGATGTCATCACTAAGGGGGGGAACTATGGTTGGCGTGTTTACGAGGGACCCAATCGCTTTACTCCTCAACAGTCACCAGGAGGAAATACATCTTCAGAGTCCATTAGCCCAATTTTCCCAGTTATGGGATACTATCACTCTGACATAAACAAGAACGAAGGGTCGGCATCCATCACGGGTGGCTATTTCTATCGCTCTCAGATAGATCCATGCATGTATGGAAGGTATGTAAGGTTTGCAGGTTTTGTTCTGATATTTAGAAACCATAGTAATTGTTCTGATATTCTGAACAATTAGAAGAGCTATTTAAAAGTCAATCTCAGGAGATAGATACTGTTCGCTTTCAAAAAATCAATGGATACTGCTCCCTTTCAGAAACCAATCTGCCTACACATCTTCCTGACAGGGAAATGAGCTCTCTAGGGGCCACCAACACGCTCCTTTCGATTGACGATGTTGTGGTTGCCTCCTTGCTAATTCTCTATCGTTCTTTCAGGTACTTGTATGGAGATTTGTACGCCGGAGCTATGTGGGCAGGCACTGAAACACCAGAAAATAGTGGTAACTTTACCTCCAGAAAAATCCCCTTCAGCTGCGGGAGGGACTCTCCCATCCAGTGCACCTCTTTGCCGGGAAGTGCTCTGCCATCTTTGGGTTACATTTTCTCATTTGGGGAGGACAACCGCAAGGATAATTTTATCCTAGCCAGCAGCGGTGTTTACAGAGTCGTTCGTCCAAGTCGCTGCAATTACACTTGCTCGAAGGAAAATGTCACCGCCGATGGAAGCCCAAGTCCTACTTCACCACCTTCAAACGCAGGCCAGTTACGTGGTTCCTTTATCCTAGCCATGTTCTCTTCTTTGCTGCTGCTTTTGTTGGGTGTTATCTAGCTAATCGAGACTGATGTATGTTGTATAGGAGCTTTGAACTAGTCCAGGAGCATGAGATTATTGTATGACAGACTTCTAACTTCTCTTATTATTGATTATCTTGGGACTATTATGGCGAGGAAGATGAAAGTTCCATTAGAAACTCAGTCGTTTTTCACGAAATAATAAGGGAGGAAATGCGGGATTACTCTGTGCTTAGCTGTGTTTGCCTATGATACAGTCAATTATGCAAGCTGCTTTACTCCTGACCGTGAACCAAAACATGAAAAGAAGAACAATTATGCAAGCAAAAGCTGTGCCATTTATGTTGGATTTTCTTCTTCTGTTACGCTGATGTTTCTCAAGTCTAACCAGTTTATAATTGTTAATCTCAATAATGGTCATCAAATGACATTCATTCCACATATTTGCATGGAGATTTTCATGTGTAAAGAGACTTAAAAAGTTCAGAGTATTGTTTGATTTTTTAATTATTTAGCTTATTTCAACTTTTTTTTTTTTTTTAATATTTCTTCTTAATTTCATCCCTTATTATATTAAAAGGGTCCTTGTATTTTGTTCGTCTCTTTCAATTCAATTCTTGACTTTTTAATTTTTAATTATTTAACCAATTTCTACCCTTATTTCAATTTTATCTCAATTTTGTTTTGAAATAATCTTAAACACTTTTAAAGCTGATGGAAGAAAATAAAAGTATGCAGATAAAAGAAAAGACAATAAAGTGTATGAGATGAAAACCAATTGTTTTTAACCTAGAGTTTGTTGAAATAATTAATAAAGTTCCATCAATACTAGCAGTATTAATCTTCAACCTTTTACTTTGACACCATTTGATGCTATCTACATCACCAATTTAAGCTTATCTCTATAATTCCCTAGATACCAACCAAACAATCTCTCACAAAATCAATCATTCTTTAACCAATCGATATCAAACAAATAGGTCATTCCAAGCAAGAAGCTTTATAGAAATACTTAAAATATCATGAAACATTATCACCTTTTTTACTATATTTGAGAGAGAGTTCAAAAATCTCTTTTTTACTGGACAAATTGATGTTACTCATTATTGCACTGCGGTGTCACAGTGATTGTTTTTCTGGAATGGGTTTTGGGTGTGGAGAGAATATGAAATTTTTATCCTTTTATGGTTTAAAAGATTTAGAATCACCATCTAGTATTTTGATAATTAAAAACCATAATTATTCTTTAAAGTTTAGTTAAGAGGACTAGTTGTATATAAGAAAGACAACATCACATATAATACACCTTACCTAAAGTAATTTGTATTTTTTATTTTTCTGATTTTTTCTAAGGCCTTGTTTATTTTATTATTTGTTGGTTAAACATATTGACCAAGTAAGTTGAATGGTGACTTTATAGGTCAAACATAGCCATTCTAAAATTAAATTAAATTAAATTAAATTATTATTTTTATTTATTTTAATATTAGAAAAATATCTTAAATATAAGTTCATAATTCTTAAATATTAAAAGCAAAAAAAAAAAAAAACAGAGAAAGAGAATGAGATTTCTATTTATTATGTACTTAGTTTGCTTTATTTACTATTAGAAATATATCTTATGTATAAGTTTATAAATCCTAAAAATATCAAAATTAAACAAATTTGATTTTTTAGTAGTTTTGAAATTTAGACCAAGTTCCTCATGGGTTTAATAATCTTGTTATTAAATCCATGATACATGCAAAATATAAATCATGCAATATATTTTTGTTTTTATCCTTTTCTTTTATATATATATATATTATTAAAAATACAAACATGATTTTTTTCCAAGAAACTTGTACATAATGCAAGATTTGGAAAATAATTTTTAATAAATCATCATATTTTTCTTTTTTATTATAAATAAAGCCCAAGTTGTCAAGCCCAAAATAAAAGAAAAGGAAAGCTCTGCCCATGAAGACAACCAAAACCCAAAGGATCCAAAGGCAGAAAGGAAAACATAGCCCATATGCAAACAAAAATCCAAAACAAGAATGCCAAGATAAGAAACAATGGCTTTGAGACCTTTGACTTCGGACACCAAGAGTTAAAAAGATTAGGACGGAAAGCACCGAGGAAGGATAAAGTTAGGGTATCCATGGTGGAGAAGGGGGAGCACTGACGTTACTATATTTAACAGTTTTTATGCTTAATTTTCTGTCGATATTTATTCTATTATTTTATTAGCGTGAATTTTGCTAAGTGATTCACAAATGAAAATAGTCTGTTGATAAACCTTTCATTTGTAATTTCATTTCTACCGGCACTTATGATTGTAAAAAAAAAAACCCCGATAATTTTATAGATAAAAAATACTTGTAAAAAACAAAATATTTATTGTAATATACTGACAGAATTATTCTGTCGATAATTAATAGTGGTATTTAGAATAATTGTATTCCAACCCTCTATAAAATACTAACCAAATAATTTCATCGGTGATATAACAGTTGAAGTGGTATATGCAATAATTTTTTTTCAATTCTTTGGAATATAACGATAGACTTTGTCCAACGGGAACTCCATCTGTAATAATTAAAAAATATTTTTAAAAAAATCTATTGAAAAAAATTATAAAAATAAAATTCTATTAAATTCAAGTATGTAAATAAATTATCTTAATATAAAAGCCAAATATTCACTACAAATTTATATGTTCAAATAAAATTAAACTAGAACAATGACAGCGCTGGAGGAGGAGATGTTGGTCGTTCTTGGGACCATATGATCAAAAGAAGACACACACATACCACCTATCTGTGATCTCATATCTATGAACATTCAGCGGAGTTCTTCATAATCCGTAGACTCGTTTATATTTTTCAGTGAGATTGGTCGTATGTTGTTGCAAGGCCGCGAACTCCTGAGACTGGGTGCTCGATATCGATTGCGAGTTCCCAACAATTAAGATACTATGAGTCGTCTACAAGTTTTTGGCCGTAATGTTAGAGAGTCAGTACACCCGATTTTTATCGAGTCCACCAAACGATCCTGTCTCATCCACAAATCCAGATCGAAATCTAGGTGGGTCAACGGATCGTTCTCGTATCTCTCCCTCAACCGGAAATTATATGTCTTCTGAAATTCAATTCAAGAAAATAATAACTTACAAAAGAAAATTGTTGAACGTACATACCACAAAGTGTTGAGCGTGGTTGTCAACGAAATGTTGCACCCTTTTTGGCGGTCTTCACTCTGCGCGTGCGTCTCCACAAAAGCTTCATTGAGCTTGGCTCACGTTCAAAAGCTGCAGCCTAGAAGAAAAAAATGTTGCAAATTAAATATATTTATAAATAACAACAAATTAATTAAAGATAGATGTGATTAAAATTAATCTTACCATCCACTTCACATGCGAAACAAACGGAATGGAGTCGCCGGTGTGCGTAGCAACCGAACCGTGAATTTGTCGGTTTTGGTTCCCGGCACTTAACTGTGAGCATCATGTGAAATGCTCGAACATCACATGTTGAATATATTCCGCCCATATATTCTCCAAGATGTATGCTGGCCCTGAAATCCTTCCAAATCGCCACATTATTCCAGCCTGGTAAAGCGTTTTCTCTAGCCTATTTTTTAGAGTTTTTTGCGTCTCATACAAAAAATCACGCAATCTGCATAATACAAACATATTCTATATAAGTTAATGACAAATGAAAATTTAACATATAAATATTTTTAAAAATATCGTATTGTTTTCGATATTATCTCGTTGCAATGTGGTCTCTCAAACCCTCTTCGTAACATTATAGTTTTCTTTATCCCACTCAAAGTTAGCATTACATTAAAAATATATAAAAAAATAAATCAATAATTTCATTAAAGTAAAGGAATTAACATAAAAAATAGTTAAAATTTTAAGTTAACACTAATCTTAAATCTTGTAAACCATGCATCGACATGAGGTTTCCAATCAGGATATTTGGAAACCTGACTCAATTGAAACAATGAAACTTTCATCGATGATTTAAACGCCGATGTTATTATTCAAGCGACCTCAATGTTTGTGAATTTGAAAATTAATGAAATATTAGTTGTTCATAAATTGTTTAACACAAACCAACTCAAAGCAAAACAAACTTACATTGGAAGGTCGTCCTTCCAATGCGCCTCGTACTTGCAAGTGAATGGATCCCTCTATGAAGAGACACCGCCTCTACGTTATGGAGTTGTATGCAAGGAGGCGGTGTCTTAAGTCAATGCAGATGCCTTTTCTTGGTCGGACCTAATGACACGTTGTCATAATCGATGCTAGAAAAACTAGTTGCGATCATGTGCTCACGACGTGCAGTTGAATTTCCCCTTATACATCTACACATATTTAATGACTATTTGCATAATCAATTTTGATTTTTTTTAAAAAAAAATTTGGCAGCACCTTCCTTATATTGGAAACTACTCAGAATTTTCAATCCTGCAATATACAAAATATATGCCACAAACCAGTTGATTTTATTTTATTTTTACCAACAATTTTGGATTATTTAATTTCATCTCATTTTCAACATGATAATGTTTTTAATCCTAAATTGACAAGAATTTTTTGTAATTAAATTTAATCCTATATATTCAATTGACACTTATACTATAAATTTGATAATAAAAATTAAAATTCAACAAAACAATAAAATATTATTGCAATGTAGACAATAAAATAGAAAAAAATAAAATTTAATCCTATTTATTAAGTTAACATTTATAATATAAATTTAACAATAACAATTAAAGTTCAACAAAACAATAAAACATTATCACAATGTAGACAATAAAATAGAAAAAAAATATACAAAAACAAATATAGGCTTTAAAAATGAAAAATGCTTACCTTAATGATATGTTTACTTTCAGAATTTATCTACATGTGATACAAAAAAATATAAAAAAACAATTAAAATACATTGTTAATAAACCAACGAAAAGAAGGAAAATAAGAAGAAAATACATCAAAAAATTTACCATTTATACTTATTAATTGCGTTGAGAGGAAAAACCCTTAAATTCTACTTGGAGACTTCAGACAAAGGAGAGGATTGAGAGGGTGAGATTGAAAGTGAGAGTTTGTGAGAATGAGAGAAAAATGACGTTCTGGTGGTCTTGTTGAGTTTTATACTATGTTTTTATCGAAGAATCACTGAGAAAATATTAAATATTATTATTTTTAATTATTTCATTGGTGATTTCCTCGGTAAATTCACCTTGAAATTTTCATTTCGCTTTAATTTTTTTAAAAACTCTCTAGAATTTCTAAGATTCATCTGTGATTCTATTGATAAAAATATAACTAGTATACACAGTCATAAATGTATTAATTAAAAGCGCATTGGAATTCGAAGCCGGTCGGTAATTTTCTCGATAAAAATGTAGTGGAATGCATTAATTTATTCCCTGGCTTCTGCACGTGACACTTTAGAATTTCAAATTAACCCTTCATCTTTTTTTATTCCCTTCAGATTTCATCTATTTTCTTTTGATTAATATTTTTTTTATTTGAAATGGTTTATAAAATTATATATATATATTTTTTTAATTTTATCATTCTTTGATTTTTTTTTCATCTATAAGATTTGATTTTCATTCTTTTGATTGCTATTTGTTTTACTTTGATAAATTTTTTAGATGTAATTATTTTTTTTGTTCTATTATTCAACATTAAATTGATTAGTTGAGAACTTGGCTTCATTGTTTTTTCCAATTATAGTACTTCCGATCTATAATAGCCAGATCATGAGTTTTTAAAATGTGTTGGCATTATTATTTATTTATTTATATTTTTTTTACTTATATATTTTTTTAATTTCATCATTTGATATTTTCTTTTTAAGATATGGGTTTTGTGCTTCTTTTTTTTTTTTTCTACTCGGCTATCCCAATCTCATAACCTAGACCACGAGTTTGGCAGTGTTAAACTGAGTTCATTCGATCCTTATTATCTAACTTATAGGTTTGCCATGCTATCTTGAATTAACTTAAGCCGTTTTTTTTTTGTTTTATTTACCCAATGTTTAATTGTATGAGGATTTAGTTACATTATTATTTTTTTTTTGAAAAAAATATTTTTTTCCTAGGTTATCATGATCACTCTTTTTTTTTCTTGCTCCATTTGAAAAACAAATAAGATCGGCTGCTAACATACAGCAGGCCACATTTAGTAACTACATTAATCACTAATCAGATATTAATTAGATAAAATAGTATTGATGTTTAATGTCATAATTCTATATTTTTAAATCGTATTTGATGTTACTATTTTTTAATGTCACTCAAAGAAAAAGAAAAGGGCCAATGGTTATGTGAGGTTCCTTGCCCTAATAGATTAGAGATGTGATTTTGTGCGGTACAACAAGAAACTTGAAAGGATAATTTTTCTTAAAAATGTTATGATAGTTTGAGTGGACTGAGAAAAATTCTCACCCGACCTTAGTTGACTAGGTACAAAGACAGAAAAACCCTTCCTGATTCTATGATTACCATCCCTAGACACAGGAGCTAATTCTTCCAAATTTCAATCTTGTGTTTTAACCATTTTCGACTACGATATCCAGCAGCAAAGAGCAGAGCAGGGGAGAAGAAAAAATAACCAAATAATTTTGAATATTTGTAAACCAATCTAAAATTATTAAAAAAAAAAACCAATCTGAGAAATCCAATAAAAAACCCACGAAAAAGCTCGCAAGTCGCAGGTAGCTAAACCCTAGCGAGCGAGGAAAGACCAAGACCTAGACGGATTCGAAGACTCCCAGAGAAGATAGAGGGAAAGACCAGGCCAAGGTATGGTAATAAAAAAACAAAAACACTAATCAATATTTGTTTAACTAATTAACCCTAAGCAGAAGGAGGGCTTTTATTTTATTAAACCCAATTTAACCCCTGGGGTAAATAGTAATAAGTAACCCAAAATTCCCAGGCTATTGTTTGCTCTCTCTCTCTCTCTCTCTCTGTTTTTCCATCCTTAATCACCTTAGCATCGTTCTTTCTTTCAATTCTAATAATAAATTATTATTATAAACAGCAAAAATACAGAGATAGTAGTAATAATAATTTTAATTTTAAGTATTGGATGATGGTTAGTACCCTTAGGTTCTCCCTCCCTCCCTCTCTTCTTTCTCTCCTTGCAAAAATTGAGGATCGTCTACATGTAATCCTACGTTAACTAACATAAACCCTCTCGATCTCCCTCTCCTTAACCATGTCTCGTGAACAACCCTCTCCTTCTCCGATCTCCCTAAACGAGGCCGACGCTCCTCTAAACGAGGCCGACGCACGAACCCAAACGCCGCCAGTTAACAGGAGCAACCGCCCGTCGCGAGCTTGTACAATACGGGCGGCGGCAAGGCTGCAGCAGCAGCAGCTGGCGGTGATCGAGCGGAAGCAGAAACCGAAGAAGCAGGAACAGCAACAGCTCTTAGATGAGTCTTCGGTGCAGCAGAATGAGCAATGCAGTGGTGGAAGTAGCAAGATCGTTACGCAGCTCGTGGCGCCTCCGGAGCCGGCACAGTTGCCGAGGTGGAGCCTCCGGTCCATGTGGGAATTAGCTTCAGTACTCAATTTTTTAAATGTGAGTTGTTTTGTTTCTTGTTTTACTCCATTTCTTCGAGACTTCATCTTTATTCATTTCCTAAATTTAATGTTGCAGGTATTTAGGCATCTATTGAATATAACAGTTGAGTTTTCAGCTGAGGAGTTTGAGACAGCTTTGATCACACCTAATGATACTTTGGGGGATATACATATGCCTTTGTTAAAGGTTAGTGCTTTCTGTTTTTCAGCTTCAAGGTTTATGTCCTTAATTTAACATCTTATGCTTGGTTTGGATGGAAGCAACCAAGTTCTTGTTATCGCTTTTTGTACATGTTTAGAAGCTTAAGTTATAGCAAAGGTTTTCACTTTGTGTATAAATGAAGTAAATTAGCTGACATTAAGCGGGAACTTAGTATATTATGCCTATTTTTTGTGTGTGTATGTGTGGAGAATTGGCTGAGGATCCAATGTTAGTAGCATCAAATCATTTGTGTTTTTTATTTTCTAGTGCTGCGAGAGTTGATTGTTGCATTAACAATTAGGGAGCTAGTTGTGGCTGATTGTATTCAGGAGACCATTTATGTGGCGTGAAAATTTGATGTCATGTTGCTTGTCTAATAGCTTCCAAAGTTGAGAGAAGGTTGAAATAGATGCACAATAGCATTTTTCTGAGAAATTAAATACCTCAAATAATAAATTATTTCTTAATGTGTCAATTGGAGTATCAAATGCTGCCTTCTTGTTTTTTCAGTTATGGAACTTCACCTTTAAGTTGTTAGATGCACGATGTTTAACAATTGCTTCTACTTGTTAGGGACTACTTGGGACCATATGTCTCACATTTTCAAGACTGGTATAGGCTGATCTGAAACAATTACATGTAGGAATTTCGGTATCACTGGTCACTAGAGATGTCACTGGAGTTCCTTGACATCTCGAATCCGTGGATATTTTGTACTGGGCTCTTCAAATCTGACATTTTGAAAGATTTGTCCTCGACGTTGAGAAATTTGCTATAGCTTCAAATTAGTTGCCTCCAGAAAGTCACAGAACATGATATACAGTTGTAACCATGGAAACACTCCTAAATGTGTGCTGGATAAATGGCTAGTCTTTGTGGCCTAACATAAAATCAGATTAGGGTTTTATCAAGTATTATAGTAAAGTGATAAACCCGAGTAGTTATTGTTTTATGGTTATCCCCACAGGAGGATAAATTATTCTCCTAGTGGTTATTATGCTTTCTTTTATGTCTGCCAAATACTTCTTCAACAGAGAGAGAGAGGAAAAAAGTGATTAGCTATCATAATTTATAGAAGCAAATATGGAGCTTTGCATCATAAAGAGGTGCAAGATGACTTGGATCATTATTTTGGACAGGGAATAGCACTGGTGACCTATTTTTTTCACGCAGGAACTTCTTATAAATTAGAACAGTGTTATCAATTTTTCTGCCTTGATTTGATATGATGTCACAAGTTCTGGAGTTCCAATACTGATATCATCACTTATTTTGATTAAATCATTTATTTGGAGGTTGCTTGATTCTCACTAGTGCATAATTGCTTTGCATGATTCTGAAGTACGCTGTAGCTTATTGGTTGCATAATGCATATGCTTCTAGTGTATTTCTTTTAGCTAATGTGTTTTCCCATTTTTTCCCCTCACCACTGTAGAATAAAATGCAGCATAAATAATTCCATCACCCGTGCAGTTTTGAGCACTATATTAAGACGATCTTTTTGTAATGGGAGAGTACTGACATAAGTTCTATCATATAGTGTGATCTGTGTAATTTGTGAGAATTTTTTGATTCCTTTCAAAGTTATCTTCATCTGTGACTTCAGGATGGATTTCTGATTGGCTACACAATTCATTAGGGTTTCTTCAGTTTGAATTTGTGCATGAGAATTTCAAGAAAGAGGTTTTAAATCCTAGAATTAAAGCAAAGATTAATCTATATTTAACTTTTAGTTGGGAAGTGCTGCAGTTCACATGTTGCTATTTTGCATTGTACAATCACATACTTGAACTAATTGATATTTGCTGAAGATAGGGCGCCAAAGCAATGTGTTCCATAGTCCTCAGCATCCTTTTCTTTTCTTTGTTTGATGTTGTATATCTACTATTTTCTAAATGATACTATCTTTATAACATGCTTTTCCCTCAATAATGGCATGTTTCCCCTGTAAGGTAATTCCTAGAATATGTTATCCCAAAAACCAGATTGATGGGATATCAACCTCCATTAAATGCTCTAAATTTCACCTTAAATGGTAAAATCTGATTATGTATTGGCAGAAAACTATCTGTGATATTTTGTATAGTCATCTTATTTGACAATGGAAACTTTTCATTAGGTGTGGTTTGATTATTTTGATAGATTATGCTTGGAAAAGCTAACCGCTACTGAAATCAAATTGCATTTTTATGCTGTATTTAAGTTAAGTGCAGCATGATCCTATTTATGCTCTCCCTGATGGAAAGCGAGCTCATATTGCATTGATGTGAGCTATTGCAACATTGATTACTCATTGCTTTTGATTTGTTTCTTTTTAGGCAATCCCTCCTATTACCAGAATGGCTCTCACACGAGATACCTGGATTACTGTTTTGTGCAGAAAATTAAGAGACTGGTGGCACTGGGTAACTAACTATACCGTTTTTTAGTTGATATTTATGATATTGAATTAAGGAAGAGGGGGCTATTGTGAACATCAGTTTTAAGATGAGTTTGGTCTCTTGTCGTAGGTTGCAGATGGGGAACTTCCCTTAGTTGCTTCACATGGGTTAGTTTTTCATTCCTGGATACTCTTTGATCACCTTTTTTCTTTTTTTCTTTTTTTTTTTTTTTTTTTATGATTCTGATTTGTATTTTGACTTTGATATTATAGGGTGGAGGTTGAAGTGTATAAAACACTTGATCCTGGGATCCGTGTGGTGATACTGAAAGCACTATGTGACATTCGTGTTGAGGTAACGCCAATAATGATTCTTGATTTGAAATAATTGCCTTGGGCTATAATGATGTTGGATTTTTGTTCACTCAAATGCCCATTGGATCTCATTTTAATGTTCAAATCAGCAATACATGTCGATTGTAGCTTTAAATTCATATTGTGATTAGTTGGATTGGATGGAAAACAGAGCATAATACCTTGATGGCTATTTGTTGGGACAGATAAATGAAAGTTTTGGAGAATTTGACGCATTCTAAGAACTTTTTCCTTTGTTTGTGAACAATGTAGACCACCAGTTCTTTTGGCATTTGTTTTGTCTTGCTGCCCTTTCAGCTTGAATCAAACAGGTCCCAATTCTTGTGTTTATTTGTCTTGTGCATAACTGAGCCCCTCATTTTTCTGTAGAGTGAAACACTATGGTAGGCATATTGCTCTGTATTCTTTGTTGGGACAGATAAATGAAAGTTTTTGAGAAGTTCTTTTGGCATTTGTTTTGTCTTGCTGCCCCTTCAGCTTGAATAAAAAAGTTCTCAATTCTTGTGTTTTTTTGTCTTGTGCATAACTGAGCCCCTCATTTTTCTGTAGAGTGAAACACTATAGTAGACATTTTGCTATGTGTTCTTTTCATCTATGTCAATATCATTGTTTCCTATTTGCATGTACTTCACTATTCTATATGTTACTTTTTATTGACCTATACTTTTTCATCACAAAGCTTTGGCAGCCTTGTAATCACAGAACAAGATTCCTCTTGTATGTATCTCACAGGATAATTTACATGCATTTCTTTATTATGTATTCTACACATAATTCTAGAAGCAGCTTGTGCTTGTTTCTAATCGTGTTAATCATCTCCAGATAGAAGTATTCTCTTATTGCCAAACCTTCCATCAATCACCCATTTATGGAATAGAATCTTGCATTTGAAGGCTTCCACAATTATTCTCCTTACATCAAACTGAATTAGTTTGTGAGTTGGCTATAGAATCTTGCATTTAAAGGCTTTTTGTTGGGATATTTTGCTAGAAATTAATTGATGTTGGGGTTTCTCATTTGTCCTTTTTTCTTTCTCGGGATCATATTTTGGTTCTTTATTTATTCTTTGAACATTTTGAACATCTTGGTTGCTTTGAACTTCTTTCTACTGTAAAGGAATTGAATCTGAGCAATCTTTTGCAGCAAGAAGATATTCGGAATTACATTGATAACTCCCTCAAGCATGGCATTCAACTTTCATTATTTCGCAAGGAACGTTGTGGGGGTGATTCACAAGGAATAAATTACTGGTAATGGAAATAATAAGCTTCTCATGAAGCATTCAATGTGTTTGCTTGTTAGGTTTGACAGTGATTGAAATGATCAGCAGTATATTTTTATGTGATAAATTGAGATTTTATCTCATCTTTTTTCTCCCCTATTATTTTGTAGTTTTTTGTCCTTTGTGTAGTGTAAATTCTATAATTACAGCTTTATTGTTGATGCAGGTATGAAGATGATCCAATGATTGGTCAAAGGTTATACCGGGAAATAAGAAAAACTGAGGTGAAGCTTAAAGCAAAGGCAAAGGGATCTCAGATCATCCCTAATGTGACATACCTGTGGGAGACAGTTGCAACTAATTTCGAAGAATTTCAAGATGTTTCTGTAAGTTACCCTAATTGCATGATTTTGTGTATGTGCTTTGTTCAAATTTTGATGCAAGGTTGTCATGGTTTGTATTTCAATTTCCCCCCTTTTTATTCTTACCCAGCATTGATGTTGAATTCAAATTCATATTGCATTCCTTCCTTATCTTTTTGAATGTGTGATGTGCCTTGATCACAGTGGGCGGTATGCATTATTGGAAATTCCGATGAAACTAAATTATGGATGTTAAGATTGTGAGATATTAATCTAATAGAGGATTACTACTATAAAGAATGAAAGATAGTTATCCAATGATGCTGTGCACAAGGAATGTCAGGTTGTATGATTCTGGGCCTTGTGATGATAACTTAGATCTTATGATGCCCTCCCAGCTTCTTCTATTAAATTTGGCTATTTAAATGAAAGTGGAGTTACCAATCAATTTCTATCTCGATGGTGAGATTATATATTCCAAGATTTTACTTAAAAGTGTTTGCCTACATTTGCCTATTGACATATTAGGTGAAAGTGGATGGGCATGAGATGTACTTTAGGTTGCAGGTAGTCTATTAGATGTTTGACGTGTGCATCCGAAGAATCATCTTAGTAATGGATCCTTTTAGTGGCAGGTTACATTGTGAGACTTCCTGTCTCATTCAAATGTAAAAAACATATCCAGTCAAGAGGTCTATCCAAACCCATTTTTTTGAACTATAATTTCATGAGAAATGCTCAGTTGTGGTGATGTTGTGAATGCATTCTCTATGAGCCTTGACCATCTCAAGTTCCATATTTTTTGGATCTCTCATTTGGTGCATTTATATTTCATACCATTCTTGTGCCCCACTTTCCATTTATGGTTTCAATCATAGCAATTTTATTTGTAACGAGTAGTTTCAATTTTGTGTAAGGGCTTGCCTTTTCTTTTGCAATTGTATGGTCAGCTGCCATTGCTGACAGTTCCTTTGATAGGTTTAAAAAACTTGAAAGGAAAATTAAAAAATAATTTGGTATGATACACTAAGAATCAACCTTGCTATCTCGAAGTAGCTTTTTACTGATCTCGAGAGTGCTGCTGTTGATAGTGCAAATGGTTGACAATTCTATACTCTTATAGTTCCAGTGGTATTCCAACTGTGGAAAATACTTTTGGTCAACTTGGTGGTTTCCAAATGCCTCTGTATGGCCATTTGCTAAATACTTTTGTGGGGTATTGTTCTTCATTCATCCGTGTCCTTAAAATGCTGCAGGAGAACCTCTATACTAGCAAAAATAGAACAGAGGCTTCGTTGGGGAAGAAATTAAAGAATGACATGCTTCCTGAGATTGAGAAGGTTTACAAGGTACTGGAAATTGCTTAGTGAGTAACATGGTTTACTTAATTGGATTTCATTAACCAAGAATTTCTTTCTTGCCTCAAATTATTCTTGATTGAAATCCACTTTAAGTTATGTTATCCTAGAAAGAAATCATATTCAGATTTCCTTTTACACTTGTGTTTGCTTAGAGGAAAGAGAAGCTGCTGAAAAAGCAACACAGGCAGGCTCTACTTCTTGATAATTTCTTGAGCATGGATGGACATGCACCAGGACGTTCTCTCCGTGATAGGAAGCCTGTCACTTATACTTTTGGTAAGCAAAGAAAACTTATGATCGTGCAGTAGTAAGAGCAATAGTAGTTGTCAAGATTGATTACTCTCTACAGATGAATTTTTCCTACTGTTATTTCTCTCGATGTAGATGTTGCCTATAATGCCTAGTCCTTTATGTATACCATTCCAGGAGTTTTGTTTTTGGAACTTGAGGGATGTTGAAGAGAGAACTAATATTAACAATGGACAGTTAACTGGGAATCTATTTGTTTCAACTTAATCTCTCTTATGTTGTTTTTCTTGAAATCTTAGAATAAAAGTTGCATATATTACCCAGTTTTGCTGAACTTTCAGACAGTTGTGCTGATGAGCTTTTCTTAATAATGAGGATGTGCTTTTATTACAGTAATAATTGTTCTCATACAAAAATAGGCAATCTGATTGCTGTACCAACTATTTTTGCAGATGATTATGATCGGTCAATCAACGAGGCTATCAAAATAACAAAGTAAGTCCTTGACCATGTACATTCTTCATACAGTTTTTTTCTTCCTATGCTAGGTGGAATTTGTTTTTATCTCTCTACTATGGAATATCAAGTTTTTCACTTTCTTTACTCTTTTTCTTAGGCGTAAACCACCGTCTCCAGAACCTTTTCACAGAAGAGAAGGTTTTGCTAAACCTGAAGCTTCTACAAATGGTGAATTGAGCGGTCCTTCACACACATCGCAACATGGCACTTTCAGTGCCGCATCTCCTGATTCTCTTGAATCTGATGACATGGATGAAGACCAGAAATCTGAAATGTTGGATCGGGGGTAAGATAAGCTTGTCTTTCAAAACTAATCATGTTTCCTTGATCTTGCACATAACTTATCACTGCATAATGGCTTGCAGCAACAGGAGAAGACAGAGGCCTCAACGGTATTCAGCAACAGAGTTTGTTGAGGCAGTTTCAGATAATGAGGCAGGCTTTGACAGTGATGATGATATAGTTGGAGAAGCTGTCTATGATGATGAATACTTGAGGAAACGTAAGCAGAAGAGGCTGTCTAGCAGCTCTGAAGGGGATGAAGAGTATCAGTGGGATGATGAAAATGGCGAGGAGGAAGAAGAAGATGAAGAAGAGGATTCCTTAAGTAATAGTGAGGATAGTGAGGAGCCCCAAAAATTCAATAAAGTTCCAGGCCGTACACGCAGGGAGACAAAATTAAGGTCAGTTGATGAAATCCAGTCAGGTCTAAGACGCAGCAGAAGGAGCACTCGGAACCAGATTAATTACCGACAATATGAGCTGTCCGAGTCAGAAACAGAGTCAATGAAACGTGAGAAATCAAATGCATCAGATGAACACTCAGCTGCAAGTGAGAATGCAGAGTATTCAGCTGGAAGTCAAAGTCAAGATTCTGATGGCAATGATGACAAACAAGATACAAAAGTTGATCAGCCTGTGGAAGGTGACAAAGTGACAGAACAAAAAGAGCAAAATCAGCCACCTGAGCAATCAAATAGCCCAGTCCAAGATGAAGTTGATGGTGTAAGGAAAAGACGTTTCCTCGATCTCAACGAACTTGCTCCAGGTTCTGGTTTTGATGATGGTCTGAACACAGTAATGAAAGATGAAGATAGAAATGATTTTTGAGGTTCCCTCTCCAGTGGCAAAAGAAGATTCGTTGTTTTCTCTGGGAAGCTCAATGTAAAATAGTATAATGTTATAAATTTTGTGACAAGTCTGTGGAGGAAATTACCATCGGAGTTCTTCCATGGCCTAAGCGAAGCAACAACCTTGATGCAATTCATTCAGGATTTGCAGCAAGGAGCAACTTGATGCTGAGAGTTCCGTAGATTAGGTAGTCATTTTTTAGCATGTCTACATTCATAGAAGCCTACAACGGGTCAATGCGAATTCCTTGGGAGTTCTACATCTTATCCAATTAATGTACAATAACCTTAACTGATATTGTAACTGAAAAAAATTGGCTTTTAGATGTTCAGGCTTTGTAGTTTAATCGTTCACGATCATGGCTCTGATAAAATGATCAGGTCAGGGGACTGTTGTCTCTATGTGATGAATCATCCTCGCTTAAAAGGTAACTAATGTTTCGTTTGCCAATTTAACATTTTTCCTACTTTGTAATTATAGCCATTTTGTGATTGTAATGCTCAAAATTTTATTCCAGGTGTGTCGCACAGAAGTCTTGACTCAATTACTATAAAATCATGATGTTTGTAATTCTTCAATGATGCAACTGCATGAATAGAGTTTGCTTTCTAGACCCTAATGGACTTGTAGGTGCAGATTTTTGAATTTTCTGCTTCACTATAACCTCTGCAACCTTGGACCAGAAAACTTAAATGGGAATTAATACAACTCAATGGCACTGCTAATTCATAATTTGGCTTTTCAGTGACTATTTTCTTGTGGTTGGGCAGCGTCTTCCTTGGCACGGCCCTCTGCTGCCTTAGTAGCTGCTTGAGCGTTTTGTCTGGATGCGTCTTTGTCAGCCTTTTCTGTAGCAGCTTCTGCTTCTTTTGCTTCGTCAAGAGCTTGAATTAAGTGTGAGAGACACTTCTCTGCATCATCCAATGGGGACTTGGGCATGAGGCTCTCTGCAACATCTGCTGGTGTGATCTTGGTCTCCTTCATTAAGCTTTCGATTTTATCGAACAAAGGATGTGCTTCAAGTCTCAGGTAATTCCTTGAAAGCACTTTGAATGCCTCAAAACTGCAGTAAGAGAGCTCAATATGCTTGTCCATTCTTCCCCTTCTTATCAGAGCAGGATCAAGCTTCTCCACGTAATTAGTGGTAAACACAATAAGCCTCTCCCCTCCACTAGCAGACCATATCCCATCAATGAAATTCAACAACCCCGAAAGTGTCACTTTGCTACTAGTCTCTTCTTTATGATGTTCTTTGCCAGTTTCTTTCTCGGACTTCTCCTTGTCCTCATCTGGAGATTTCTCTTCTTTCTTATTCCTTTGACCAGTCAGCTCAAGCGAGCAATCTATGTCTTCTATCACTATGATAGATTTACTAGTGGTCTCAATCAAAAGCTTTCTTAGCTCGGTATTGTCTTTCACAGCAGTGAGCTCGAGATCATAAACATCATAGTTTAACAAGTTGGCCATTGCAGCAATCATGGTAGACTTTCCAGTCCCTGGTGGACCGTAAAGAAGATACCCTCGTTTCCACGCCTTTCCAATTCTGGCATAGAAATCCTTGCTCTTGCTGAAAGTCACCAGATCATCTATGATCTCCTGCTTCTTTGCAGGCTCCATGGCTAACGTCTCGAATGTGGCAGGATGCTCGAACACTATATGGTTCCACATGGTCTGCTTGTAGATTTGCCACTTGTTTCCAGAACCATTTGTGTAAAGCTTCCTCTGTCTGTTTCTCACCCTAATTTCTTTCCCTTGCTGCATCACATGCTTCAAGTAAACCTCACTTATGACCCCCCTGTAGCGCTTATGAAACGTGAGCCTATAATACCTTCTCTCTTGCTGAGGATACATGGATTGTAATGGTGGCATCACTTTGCTTGAAACCCACCAAACTTGGATACCCTGAAATTCGTCTTTCACTCTCTCATACTCATCCATACTAAGCACCAAGTTGCTGCAATCCTTTGCCATCTCCGCCTTAAGTCTATTAGCACTCTTGGATGAGTTGATGCTAAGATATGCCTCAACAGCAGCATAGGCTTCACTTCTCTTGAGGCGATCTCCAGCGTACTCGTGGATTGATATCTTAATGTAAGGATAGAAAAAGCTCGTGATTCTTTGTGTATACTTGCCAAAGTAGAGACGAACCTCGTAGGGGCAGTATTGGTGAATAATAGCCCAAATGAACATGAAACTGCCAATGGTTGAGCCCATTGTTGCCCACATCTCGGTCATTGTTTGAGGTACAATCATGGTTTTTTGTTCTCCAGGCTAATGGAAAAGCACTGATGTGTTTCTAAGGACTTGATGCAAGGCTCTTCTTGATGGGTTTGCATTCGCTTCTACAAAATTGAGTGCCTGACGAGGATAGCAAAAAAAGGTATGTAAAGAAAGAGAAATATAGTAATGGCCAGTGGGTCAGGTTTTGTCAACAAAGCATTTGACACCTATATCTTGCGTGTTGATTAGTGGATAGTGGTCCCAAAAGAAGAAAACCACACCGGCAAGAGATTATTTGATAAAATGTGCTATGCTCTTTGTTTTTCTCGTATAGTGTTACTACATCATTTGCAAAGAGGGAAACTTTAAGGAACGTGTCATACTAGGGATTTTAATTTCATAGAAAATGGACAGTTGTGAACCTCCTTTCTAGCCTAACTATAGTGCTTTCCTTTTCATATTTGATCAGTTTGATTAATCTATGGCTAATACATAGTAAAAGTCCATGCAAGCCTTGTCAGTTTCCATGTAAAGGGAGGAGGAAGTAGAAAAGAGTGCAAGAAACTGGCAAGTTTCAGTTCAGTTTCGGACCACTTGTGCCTTCATATGACGTGAATTCATGCACGATTCTCATTTGTCTTTCTATTGAAGGAACAGTAGCTTCTTACAATAGCTAGTGATCAATCCTCATCAGAAAGGCTTTAATCAGTCATCCATACTTCTCCATGATTCAAGAAGATTAAGGTTACTTTCAATTTCATGAGAATAGGGCTTCATAGTTTAATTATTAGGGGGCTAGAGTGAATTAGACTTGATGACACAGATTTATATCTAGAAACTTGCTTCTCGCTTTTTCTTTGATCAGTCTCTTCTCATAAATTTTCATTTTTATTTTATTTTATGGATAATAGCTGGTACATTCTGGCTTTTTCTTCCATAACTTGAAGTAACCACGAAAGTGGTGTCTTCATTTTATTTTGGCCATAGGATTCGGCTAAGTGATATTATAATTGCATTATTATAATTGTAAATATACTAAAACATCTGAGGTAAAACACAGTAACCTTTTTTTTTTGTCCTCAAATTTTCTTTTTTTAATTTCAAACTTCTTATGTCAACAGTCTTACAAATATATACAATTTATTACAACTCTTGTTAAAAATTATATCCATATTAACTATTTATAAGTTTTTCTTTTTCTGAAAATACAAATGTTATTTCTGTATAATACTAGGTAGCTTAGTGGCCCTATTTGTAAGTCATGTCACTAAGGAAGCATAGTCGGCGGATGAGTATCTGTGGGGACTGATAAAGCATATAACCTTGCTTCGGAAGGTTGTTTGCCACTTTCCAAAATCTCTCTGTCCATGCATAAATTAAGTAAAAGCAGCACCTTTCCTCCTCCATCCCTTTTTAATTCCTGGAACCAGAGGAAAATATAGAGTCGATTTTTCACCCAAACTCAATTGTCTTTAACGTTGGTGACAAAAAGGGACAGGAATGTGGCGGTGTTCTGTTCATTATTAAGGGGCGGTGCTGCCTTCAACCGCAAGCAAATATTGATTCCCTCGTCAAGATTGCTGCAATAGAATTCAGAGTGTCCCTACGTTTCATAGTTTTGACACGTAAACCCTTGCTTTGGGTTAACAGCAGAATTATGTATCAGACAAAGTAGTGATCGGAACCAATCAGAAAGCTATTAGATGGTTATAGTTGAAGATGATGAATTGGCATGGAACTAGTCAATAGATTTGACCAGCCGCCGTGCTGGTGGTTCCTGCTCATTAGCGCAGGGGTCAACACCTTACAAAAAAGATGATGAAAGATAAACGCCATGAACAACTATAACAAATGAACCATTCCGTGTCATATAAACTAGCTAAACACGATTGGTGCTAGCCTGCAATTCTAGACTAGTCTACATAATGGAAAAAAGGCCTACTTTATATGTACATGATCAATACTTTAAATAGTTATCGGAACCAAATACTGCCATGCCCTAAGGAAAACTAGATCACTGTCTTAAGGATGCTGCAATGGAAGTGTGATCATCTGACTAGAAAAATGGAATATATACCAAATGACTACTTCTAGGCATCTTTACGCGTGCAGATTCTTGATATCCTCTTCCTTGGCAAACCAGCTGGGTATTATCTGAGACAAATGAGGAGAAAGATCCTTGTACGAGTTCTTGATGGTACCTTCAGCCACTTGAGTTACAACTGAAATATCTGCAAACATGGAGCATTAGTAATCCCTTGATCAAAGGAAACTACGTGGGTTAGTTGTTTTCTCACCTTTAAGAGGCTTCTTATCATCTGATAGTTGAATTATGATGTAAATAACAGCTGCTGCAATTGATATTGGGCTCCTCCTGCAAAAAAGCAAAGAAAATTGTTAAAAACCAAACAAACATCAGATTGTTTTCCATTGCTCTCCTTCAGTTTAGTTACTAACACCAATATTGTTTATTGTTATAAACACAAGTAATTTTTTAGAATCCCTTGCAAGGTATGCTGCATCAGATTTAGCTGTCAAAGACTAGAAATAAAGGGAGGGAGTGATGCAGAGAGGAAGTTCCAAGATCCAAAAAAAAAAAAAAACACTGAAGTTGACTAGCTTATTATTCTGAAAACCATTCCCCTCCAGACTACTTCATCCAGGAAAAACAGTATATTTTAGTGAGTGCTTAACATGCCATGATCCAAATTAGTGGTGGAGCCAGAATTTTTCTCTTAGACTCACGAAATGGGCATTTCAGAACCAATGATATATAAATTTGCAAAACTCAGGTCTTCAAGGACAAAATACGGGTGCAACGTTCAAGGAGCCCAGAATTTTCCCTTTCTTTATTTCAGAACAAGTTCATTCGTTAGGTTTAACTCACCAAAAGTGATCTTTTAACATTTGCGAACGATTTGAAAGTTACCAATCATTTATGTGCGAAATTACAGTGAATGATATTATATCATGCAGATATAAACATTCCCATTGAATAAGATTTTCGAGCTAACGAAATTTTTAACTGGACATTTTTACTCCCACAACAAGAACCTGGTAATTTTTTCTTGAAGAACATCACCTTACATAACTTGACTTTGGCCCAACAAGATGAGATGTGGCCCTCTCATGTAGCACATGTAACTCAAGCATTTTATGGGGCTGGGCAGACCGGCGCTCCCCTTTGTTACCCCTTCCTCTGCTTATGATCCAAATCCATAAAAAGATTTACACAAACAACGGAAATATGCACTTTGATTATGGATTTGAAAACAGCTATACCCAAAAGGATAATTGGGAGAGTTCACTGGCACCCTCAAAGTTGCAAGGCCAAGAATTTTCCATTGTAACAATCAAAGAAGGAAGAAAGAAAGAGTTATTAAAAAAAGGAACAACGAAAAGAAAAGGAAAGACAAGACGACATATGAATAGAGGACTCGGTGATTAAGAAATTCAAACAGACATGCTGACGTAGACAATTAAGAACAAGGAGCATAAAGAGTAGTTTTGATAACACAAAGGAAATGGTTTTGACCACCACTGTCCAAAATTTCCCAATTAGGAAACCTTTTCTTTCTCTATCTTTTCACCTGGATAAGGTTTTGAGTAATTGGAGACAAACAGGCAGGTGGAAAAAGCATACACATAGTTGTTATGTTTAGCTAGTGAAAAGGACAGTTTTTTTGCTTCCAAGCATGCTGATTAACCCAAAAGAAGCTACGTGCATCATTCACACGCGTATCGGGAGCTACAAGTCATATTAAATCAACACTGTTTAGAATATAAATTTCATGAAATATTTTCAACAAACAGTACAATACATGTGCACACACATAAACAAATACCAGAAGCAGAAGAAGCTATAATTACACTTAAACACTGCTGACCAAGATAGAAGAACACAGGAACTAACCTTATGTCAAGCTCCTCAGATTTCTGGACAGCTTCATGGGCAGCTTTAACTGCTTGATTCGCCATTCCCAGATTGGAACAAAAGCGTCTCTGCACGGAGAAGATGAAAATTGTAAAATGGTTCTAGTTAGCACATGATAACCGATGTGAAGATCAAAATATAATCAGCATGCCTGAAGTTGAGGAAACTAAAATACAAGAGAGTAGGGGTGAATTGGGGAAGTAAGATGAAACACTTCAACAACAAACTCACCAGATAGTCTGCCGCATGTATGGTTCCCATTTCCATTGAATGACCCATCTCTACCTCCAGATGCTTCACAATAAACTCTTTTGCTCGTCCAATTTCTTTCTTTGTGGCTCCATTGACAACAGAACAAATCTCTAAAAGAAACACAAGCGTAGGATCTCTTACGCATATAGGAAGATAACCAAGTAGTTTTTCCAACTCTTTCTTCTTTTAATTTCTTTCTTTTAAAGAAAAGCACTGTCAGTACCTTTTACAGTCCGGGCCTTGTTCTCTTGTCGACATGCAATATAGAGACAAGCAGCTAAAATGGCATCTTGATTTCGTCCTTTAAGAGGTTTTTGATCCTCTACCTTCTTATATATTTCATTAGCGCGATCCTTCAAAAATAATAATCAGAAACCAATATCAGAAAAGGCTTTGGGTGCAAGATTCAAAAAAGGAGCAGGACAGACCATCACTAAAGATTCTGTGAATATCCAGGATATCAAACCAGATGAAAGAAACAGAAGAAGCAAAATTATTTATCAAATTCATACTTATTGTGCATAATACATTAGCAAACATAATCGAAATACAAACAACTACAAAAGGGATGCAGATTCTCTACAGGTCAAATAGCAGCTGATGAAAAAACACTGTATCTAAATCAATACCACTGAACCTCATACCCTTTAGTGACAAAATTAATTCAGTTTTCCCTATGAGGCAGGAACATCAATGAACAATATGAGGAAATAGGTTGTGAATTCAAGAAAAGAAATCCCCATGGAGAGTGTAGAGTTTAACTGAGAATGATAAAACTATACAGTATAAACAAATTGTAATTATATCACTAGGCAGGGCTTGAGTTGCAAACAGCTAGTCAGTATGGGAAGGCATTAGATTGTTAAAGCTAGACTTTATCATATGACAATGATTGTTACGAGAGAGAACCATCTAGTAGTTGCCAGTTCAAGAAACACTAACTTGTCCTATGGCCCTATTTCCTATATCACACACTAAAATTTGAAAACTTAAGAATTAATTGAGTGGCATCTACAGTCAACAAAATTTAATGGCCTATTCCTCAAACTTGTCTTCATCCTCAAAGTGCTCAATATGCTTGAGTGCTGGCCATTCAGTCCACATGCCAGTTCCCATTGGATTCTGCATTTGATAATTGTTTTCTAACCTCTGTTTTTAATGCAGAGAAAACACAGCTTTTCTAACCTTTTTCTTTCCTGTCATTAATGCACTTTGATAATTGTTCTATATCAACATTGAGTCAAATCAACTCTTGTATGCATCAGTTCAACAAGATCACATCAAGTTTCAGCTCACCAAAACATAACTTACAAAGCTTCCATAGGTAAGTCACAGGTGCTATAATTGCAGTAGAAATTAAAAATTAAAAGAGAAACAAATAAACAAAAAAAAGTTACAAAATCATGAAGGATTCGAAGTAAGTAACCGACACACACCTTTATGGTTGTAACCAGCCCCAACCTGAAACATACATTTGTTACATTAGTTCTCTTTGCAAGTCTAACGAAGACATCAAAATTCCATTTTTTTTAAAAAAAAAAAAGGAAGAAAAAAACCCTTATGGAATCAGAAACTCTTTTCTTTTATTTTATTTTTCCATAGTGGTGCCAAATAAAATTCCAAAGCCAACATGAATTAAGCATGCATTTTCCTAATCTACAAACAATGGCTAATAACCGAATCCAGAGTTGACAGACATCATCTTTAAACACAAAATTAAATCATTGTGTGTTCATTTAACAGAAAAGATGACAACTTTCTTTGTTTTTTTTCTTTTTTCCTCCCACAAATTCTCTTTTATCAAACAACAGAAAATAACATTAAAACCCCCCCTTTTCTAAACAAATGACAAGCAAAGCAGGAAACTTTTTTCCCATAGAAAATAAAAAAGAAAGAACCTGTCGGCCATGGCAGCAATAGACTTGAAAGCCTGAATACGGTTTCTATCAGGATTGGCGCCACGGCTCTGCCATTTCCCAAGAGAGCAGGACAAAAGCTCGTTGGACCCACCATTTGTTTTAGAAATGGTAGTGGAAAGACCACCGTCGGCAAGAAGAGGGTTAAGTGGGCCACCAACACGGTTAGGGTCATGATCAGAGGACTCGTTAGAGAAAGTTCGCCACTCTGATGTCTCGTCCACAGAATGGGCTTCCAAAATTAAACCACATTCAGAGCAGATGGTGTCTCCTGCCGAGTGGTCGAACACTATCTCTGTCAGTCGCTTGCAGTCCGGGCAGTATGAGTCTTCCATTTTCTCTCGTCTTCTTTCTGTTTTTTTTTTTTGTTGTCGTTGTTTAATTTGATAATAAAATATCATTACCTACTGCTGCTGCTGCTGCTATGGATTTTGTGTTACACACACACACACGCACCAGGTTTTTGTGTTGTGTTTTTTTGTTTTTAATTTAGGAATCTGTTAAGGAATTCAAAATATCAAGATTGAATTGTGAATTTGCCAGGTTAGGCTTGACTTTTGTAGGAAGAATAAAGGCTTTTTTCTGGTGAAAGTATTAATGATTTTCTTCTGTTTTGGATCTACTTCACATTTATTGTTTATTTATGACTTAATTTGGAATTCAGAGATATCAGTTCAGTCAGTGTCATCACTCCACGCTGGTTGTTGTTTATACACACGTCCGTACGTTACTGGGTTTGGACTTCGATGATTAACTGTCGTTTTCAAGCCACTCTCGTGTGTTTTGAAGCCACCTCTTCACCCTTCACTGTGTTCATTGAAACGGGACGAGATTCACCAGCGAAAGCAAATGAATCTAAGAGTTAGTTTCATTTTATCCCTTGAAATTATATCATAACTATCCTCCAGCCCCTCATCAATTTGTCAGCAAGGCTCTGTTTTACACCGAGGTAAAATGAAATTCACCAGTCGAGAGAGTAGTCGATGAAGAATAAATCTTTAGAAAGAAATCAATAAATTCTTATGCTTTAGGACAAGTTGAATCATCCATGTGTCTCAACAGTTATCTCATCTCTACTCTATTTAAATGGGATGATGAGATCAGCCAGTCTGTGTACAAGGAAAATCCCATGGCCAACTCTAACTTCTCTCAATCAAAGAATCAATGATCTTACATATATGGTGGTTGGGATCTGCAGGAACAGCTGTTTTGTGCCCGACAAAGACCTGTCATCGGGATGTTTCACCTGGTGTTGGTCCTAATGCTGCCGAGGAGAGTGATGATGAAGAAGAAGAAGAAGAAGAAGAAGAAGATTTAATTCCTGGAGTGACCCAAGCGACTTTTAGGCTTGTCATTCATCTTTAAGTACTGCCATTTCATGCATTTCTGTAATTTTCTTTTATATTTGAACTTGCGGGTTTAATTTTTATTATTGTGGATTTATTGCCTATCCTTCCTTTTTTTTATATGACAAGGGGGGAGAAAAATGTGGCTGTGCATGCATATTATTTTGGGGTTAACGTGGTTGTGATATGCGTGTGTTCAATCCTCGTGTTATCATGGCAAGTTAGTATTTGTGTTGAACTTAAGCATGTCATACACTTTTAAATGTATTTTATATTTAATGTTGACTTGTGATATTGTCTATGGCATGTGATTAATATACATGTAATTAATATTTTATGTTAGCATGCTATATAATTTTTATTTTTATATATCTTATATGCACATGTGTGTAAGATACATATCAATTATATATCTTTCACATTCTTGAGCTAAATTACATTCCATAAAAACTTGAGCTTAATCTATTATAATCTTCTTATTAATGTAAGATGTGAAAAATCATTGTAAGAGACAATTCATTGTAAAAATGTAAGTGACACTTGAAAAATATTTGGTTGTGAGCTATTGAAAGGTTAAAATCTTAATCCTTAAAAAAAATCATGAGTGGAAGGTTTTCTAATCTTGAATCTGTAAAAAAAATTAATATATTTGGTAAGGTATCACATGTGAAGAAAACCATAAATTGATAATGAATACATGAACGGTAGTGTAAGAAATGATGTAATACCTGAAGCCCTCCCAATTAACACAAAAAACACAAACTGTAAACCATGCATGCATATCAAATATGCAAGGGGTTTTTTCCATTTAAAATAAGAAATTTATTCAATTTAACAAAATTTTGACAGAGTCTTCCTTGCATGAACCCCTATCTAAAATTTTATCTTGCATTAATACATGCAATACAACAACAATAATAACATAAACTATATTTGACTCACATAACCAGTACTTACCACCCAAATAATTCCATCAATTTCAAGTATTCACTGCATTATACATAAGCAAAGTTTATATTATTTTATGAGATATATAAAAATATTTTTCTATAATATAATCCATCCTTTTACTTTCTTACAAACTTCAAAATATTAAAACTTAACGTATATATCAAGTTTAATTACATGACATAATATGATAATTACCAAATTATTTTGATGATGAATGACTATGAAAGTTTAAAATACAATATCAAGATCGTGGTGAAGGTGGAATATATCTATAACACATGAATAACGTAGAAATATAAGGTAAGCATATATGCATCCATTACCACTAATATCTTTACTACAACCCTAGAAATAAACACATCATCATTAGTCTTTTTTTAGCATATTTAAATCTATGCCAAGTTTTCAATTTATTATATTCCCTTCATAAACCAGCAAACTATCATTTCCTTCATTATACACATTACGTTATCACCGTTATGAATACCAAAAAATTCAAAATATTAAGATTGAATTGTGAATTTGATAATTATAGTAATCTCATGCTATAAGATATTCTTTAACTCTTGCCATTACGACTAGCTTAATTATACTCTTGCCAGTATGGACGACTTTAATTTACACAAATAGTCTCTGTCAGTGTAGCCAACTTAATTTACACAATTAACATTTATCCATATGGTTGACTTTAATTTTTATAATTAGTCTTCGTCTATACATTCAACTTCAACTTTAATTTATACAATTATTCTTCGTTCATACGACTTACTTTGATTTATACAATTAGCCTTCATCCATACAACCAACTTTAATTTATATAATTAGTCTCTCCTAGTGTGGCCACCTTTCTTTTAAAACAATTTTTCATAATCCATTTTAAAACTCATTGCACATGAACATTTATTTAAATAAAAGGTTAGGTGACTAGTACCTACTTGGTATTTTAATAGTATGTGCTTCCTCAACTACTAATCTAGCCTTGAATGTCCCTTCTAATTTTTCATGGAAACATCCTAATGAGAATCATAAAGCAACATCACGTGATTCATTACATGTTAATTAGGCTTATTACAAGGTCAAGTGTTAAGGGCATTCAATTGGTTAATTGAAGATATTTGGGTCTTATTTCTCACAAGACTTGTCAATTCAACATATTTTCCTACTTATACATGGATTGAACTTATTTTTGTTGTTGTTACCTACTTTTAACCCTATAAAAAATCAAGAAAAAAAATAGAAAAAATAAAATTCAAAATACAAGAGGATATACATGAAAAAAGCCTAGAATATTATCCAAGTTGGTGGTGAAAACCCAAAATGACAAGGGGACCAAAAGTGTAAGAAAAAATAAAGGACTAAAGTGAATTTGATTTGCTTGGTCACCAAGCAATTGGAAGGGAAGAGACAAATATTTTTGCCTATAAAATGGAGAAGGAATCTCACAAAACAGGGGAGAGAACAAAATAAAATAAAATAAAAGGGTAAAAGAAAACTCTTTCTCACATTCGCTCCCCCCGTACACCAAAAGACCTAGCCGTATTGTACCTGAACATAGCCACCAACTACATAAGAAAAAAACTACACATCCACAAACCTGTTTCCTTCATCTATTGGCCTTTACACCACTATCAACACATACCAGCCTTCACACTACTACCAGCAACTTCTCTAACATCTCCCATATAAAGTTTGCATTTTGAGACCAAAACTCGCAGCTAAAGATTATTCTCTTTATAGCCCTTTATTGTTTACTGTGAAAAGACCAAACCCAGAAGCACACACCTTTTCACAACAGTGTCAACCTTTATCCTCTTCACCACAGCTCAAAACCATCGTGAGTAGCCCCCCAGTGTGCAAACCTCTACCTCATGATTTTCTCCTCTCATCTATCCATCCAAAGCCGTCACAAATCGACTCACCGTCATTGTCAACCACATTCCTCCACCTACAAGCACTAGCTAATCAACATCACAACAACCTCCGCCAACAACAGATCTGACAACACTAGCTCTAGCAGCATCGCCACCACCAATGACTTCTTCTCTCTTTTCAATCGTGAATCGATGACTCGTCAATAGCCACCGAAATAGCCCTCCCCTCACATGATTCTCCACTTGTGGTAGTAGCGGCAATGACCATTTGAAAAAAAAACAATAGTGAGAGAGAAGCATATCTAAAAAAAGGAAAAGAAAGAAAAAGAACCAAAGTTTATTGTGTATGTTTCTTGCTTTTACGGGTTCCTCTTTGTTACATCGATGACATAAGAGTGAAGATGAGAGGAAGAGTTGCCTGATCAACACCATCACGCGCCTCCCAAAACATCAAAGCACCACCTACATGCGCCGTTAGTGGCGGCGCATGAGACCTACACGTCGCTACTATTCCAACAATCCCAGAACCTTTCGGTGTGCTTCTTGAGTTTCCAGCAATCTCTCCAAATTTTTTCAACCCTTGGGAGGATCATTTTACAAATTTTTAAATTTTTAGTGTGTTCTAAATTATTGTTAGAATTTGATTTTTTTGTGGTTTCTAAATGTGTAATTTTTTGGTGTAATTTGCATTTTATTTTGTTTTGTTTTAAATAATTGTAAAAAAGAAAAAGAAAAGAGAAATTTAATTAATCCAATGTTTTAATTGCATATGACAAAAAAAAATGATTTCTACTTGTTGCATATAGCCCAATCCTTACAAAAATTGCATTTTATTTATAAAAAAGAGAAAAAAAATGTTTTAGCATTGTTTAATAAATTTTTTTGTAGTTCTTTGCATTTTTGTGGAATTTACAACATGTTTTATATTTCCTTAAGGATTTGATAAATATTTCAATAACCCTAAGTTTTACTACATTTTCAAAAAAATTATCAATGGTAAGATTGTGGTTTTTTTATATATATTTTTAGTCATAAATGAGACTTTGGTCATTAAAATTATTATAATAGAAAATCTATAAATTTTGTCGACTTTTATTTTGGCACCAAAATAAAAGATTAAAAGTGTAAACAAGTTATTAAAGTTAAGGAGAGAAAGTATAATTTCTCGAACCTTGAAAGGAAAGTGAAAAACAAACTAAGGCTAAATGTAATTATTTTTATTTTATATTTATTAAATTACGTAATTATTCTTAAGTTGACCTAATTATAGCTCCAAAACACCATGATGAAATATAAAAAATCTCATGAGCACTATTTTTTAGTAATTTTTGTTTTTAAACATCATTTTAGTAAATTTTATTTGTAAATGTATATTAGTCATTTTACTTTATTAAAAAAGTGAAAAGACTAAGATGTCTTGTGCTCCAGTTTAAATTTTTTTTTTTAAAGTAATTGAATCATTTTATAGTGCTAAAAAATATAAGAAGATTGATCTGTCTCTAATCAATATAATAATGACTAATGAAATATCATTTTACATTTAATAGCTTATTAAATTTGTTTTGAAAGAACAAACATCATTACACTTTAACAATTCATAATATTCCAAATGTGTGTATAATAAAATACTAATGCTTTTTTTTTTTTGTAATAACGCTGCATTAATAATAAAAAATTGATTTAGAATGGAAATATGCATTTTCCCTAAGTATTTTAAATGACTAGATTTTTAGTGATTGTTAGTGATTTTTATTGAAAAAACACACTACTAGTGAAAAAAAGCATTCCATCGTTTTGTAAAAAAATTAGATCTAGAATTTTTCTTGATGATATTATTAATTGTTTTAGAAATAATTATATATTTCCTTTCACCGTTAAAAAAAAAGAGTTTCTTTATGCCATGCCAAAAAAATAAACCGTTTATAACCCCAACACCAAAAAAAAAAAAAAAGAATAGTTCTAAAGGTTGATTGGGTAATAATCAGCCTTTTTCCACTACGTTCCCACATAGGGAACTCTTTATTATTTACTAACAAGGGAATTTGGAAATGTGAATGGACAAATCTGGCATTGCAACGCCATGAAAATAAGAGATACAATCCGCCGAGTTAAGAATGACGAGCTCAAATATGAAAATAAAAACTCTGAATGAATAAATAACACATTCCATGTTCCACTAACATTTCTAACGTTAAGAGAACTGTGATTTCTATAGAAATGTTTCCTGCACAATACAACCCACCTTCATCTCCAACCTCAAACCTAAATGCCACGTAACGAGGAAAAGAAAAGAATAGAGAACAAAAGAAAAGAAAAAAAGATGAACAAATTTTAAACGGGCATTTCTATAGCCAATGTACCAGTTGGCTAATCCCCCTCACAGAATATACAATGCTATGACTGCAAAACTTGCCCCTGTATTCGTCGTATCTTGAATTTTCAGGACTGTCATCCATGTTTGCGTCCTCGCTGTCACCAAATCTACCGACCATCCTCCCCTGTTCCAGCACTTGGAACCTCAACTGACGTCCTGATCATCATCTCATGTTGCAGCACTGAGGCTTTCCCTGCTTTTGTAATTTTTCCCAAAGGCAGATCATTTGCTTGGGGGACTGGTAATGAGCCGTGTAATAACCTTCGATACATCCAAACTGACAGAACTTCAAGCTGTGCACATACTCCACAGGTCTTGAGCTATTGAACTGCTCCACCCACATTCCCATGCTCACATCTTCCATCTTGAACAACTGCGGAAAGTGGAAGTGCTGGTCAGTTAAAATAGACGGGAGGCTCAGAGGGAGAGCAGAAAATAAAAGGCAAAATTCAATTACTTACCCTTAATTTATGACTCTCAAACTCAGAAACAATGAAGCGCCCGATGTCAGAAGACAAAATGTAGCCTGGCCCGTTCGCATAGGGTGGATAATCTTCTTCTGGCCATTCCTGAAACCACCACCAAATGAGAAAAGATGGCAAGACAATCTTAATATTTGAATTCCTTCACAGATTCCTTGACATTAAATGAGCATGGCCTACGGAAAATATGCATGAGGAGACGTATACCAGATAGATAAAAGATACAGATTGAAGAACAACATGTGTGGTATCAATCTCTTAGATTCTTCTCTCACAGAGCAAATTACTTTCTAGATCTAATGTAGACTTCTTTTTTTTCTTCTTTTCCCCCCATTTTGGGGCGGTTTTTGGGGTTGGGAGAGCTAGGCAGTACAAGAACATAAACATCATATCATCTATTTCTAGCAAACAATACACATAAGAATCGTTACCTTCCACACACAAGACTTCTAGAATGAATGCGATGCTATGCAACCAAGTAACATTTACCAGTGGTCTTCCACATAAAGCTAAATATAATGATCGAAAGCAAACTTAAGGTAAGAAATAGATTGGACAATTAATAAGTTCAGTCCTACCTCATATGTCACTGCCCATTTACCATATCGCAGGGGCTTATGGTAGTAATTTATGTTTCCAATGTACAAGCTCCTACCAGCAGGAATTTCATTTACTTCATCAATAATGGAATCCACTCTCACAAATGTATCATCATCACCCTTCATGATATATTTTGCACGCACTGTGCGGACCTGTAAACAACCAAAGCCCTTCTTTAAATTACTATACCCAGAAATAACTTATTTTCAAAATCTCGAAATAGCTCATTACTCACCCCATATTCGCAGATGGCAACAGTTTTCAACACCACAAGATCATAGTTATCCATGTAAGGCACTATAACAATATCACCAAAAAATTCAGCCTCTTTCTTTAACTCCAAATTCACTTCTTTTCGAGCATGCTGTCCAAACATCAATTCAGGAAGGTAAGTCACTTCAACTCAAAATCATTTTGTTAAGCAGTAACAATCAAAAAGCAGATTCCACAACAGTCTTCACATACCAGTGCTACAAAGAAACGAGCTACCACATTTGAAGATTTAATAAGCCTATGCTGCATCCACGACTTCCTCACAGCCATTCGCTCAGAAAAATGATTACCTGCAGATAGAACACCAATAAAAAGTTCCACTGGCCCCACAGAAAGAGGTGGCGCTTTCCATCTGCTAGACATCTCTAGATGCCTTTGAGGAGAAAAGCTAGGGTGATTCGAGGGCAATGAAGCAGCAAATACAGAGTGCACATCTATGTCCCCAGTAACAGCTAGCCCCGTTGCATCCTCAAGAGTATACCCCTGTCAACATTACCATGAAATGTTACAAAAACTCCACCCTCCACGTCCATCATGAGATTAATAAGCTGTAGTATGTTACTCACAGTTCGATAAGGAAAAGAGGTGGCATGCCTCCCATCAACATTAATATGATAACCCTCCAAACCAGCACTTAGAGTTAGGACAAACAGCTTCTCCTCTGCAAAAGGATATGGCCAGTCAAAAGACACCTTCTTTGTTCGACCTATTAACCGGTTCAACCACCAAGTTGCTTTGGACTCCTCTGATTTATCATCATCATCATCATCACGGACCCACTTCTCGCACTTAACTTGACCATCAACTGCAGTCAAGTAAAAGAATTACTCGATTTGGTGGAAACACAAGAAGAAATGGATGAACTCCCATAAAAAAAATTACTTGAAAGTAGAGCTAAAATTTTACACTCCTCCATAGCAATTTCAATATGTGACTTGGGAAGAGGAGAGGATGAAATCTTGCATGCACTATTGTCCGTTTTTAACCTAGCAGCTAAATATACACTTAATATCAATATTCTAATTCTTATACGCAAACATAATACTAAGCAGATAGAACTTAAGGATCCTTCAAAAGAACCAAACCTCCCACCTAAAAAGCCTTACAAACAACAACCCAACAACTTACATTTACTAGTCTACCAAACCAGGAAGTAGTATAAATTCCCCTAAAAAAAGAGCCAAGATAACAGAAGAAATCACCAAAAGAAACACTATTGAATAAAAAAACTCACCAGTCTCCTCATCAGCCTTAGAACCCCACCCCTCGCAGCGCAAAGCATTCCCCCACTGCATTCTGTAACAAGTATTCTGCTCAATTACAGGCTTCAAACTCCAATCACCTTTCAACCTGGGATTAAAATGAAGAATCCTAGGAGGGTCCTCAGCCTCCACAGTCTTCAATCCCAGCAATTCCATCATAAACTGCGAAACCATCACCGTCTCGCCTGCCTCCTTCACCAAGGCAATCTTGGGGTCCTTCTCGGCATGTGCTGCTCTCGGCTTACCCACCACCGTTATATGTGACCCCAAAGTGAGCCCACAAGGCAACTCCACCATCCTCATTCGCTTCAAAAACTCGGACCCAGATAGCGAAACCGAATTGGGACACGGTTCGGATTTATTCTCGGGCTTTTTAACCTCCAAAACTTGCATTTTTCCGGATTCCATTTCATCCCATATCTTCAACCCCTCTTCCCAAGCAGCCTTCGCAGCTTTATGGAGGCTCACCGAGCCATCTTTCTTAGTGGGGTCAAACGTTTTAGGTTCAAAACCCAAAGTGGACAAGATTTTGTTCGGTTTCGTGGTGGAACGAGCGAGTTGAGAGCGCATAGCCTGGGCGGAATTATGAGAAACCCAGTTCATAGGTCGAGTTGGGGCATCTTTATCATGCAAATCTTGTTCGCTTTGAAGGCGAGAAAAGCGAGTAAGGGTGGTCGAGGTAGCGGTGGTGGTTTCAGAAGTGAAACGAGAGTCGAAAACAAAAGGGATTTCAAGAGTGACAAGAAGCAAGTAGAAAACAGCTACAGCAATCACGATTTGAATGGATCTTTGCTTGCTTAAGGACACGAACGTGTCCAATTTCGTATCAGATTTGCCCCTCTTCATCCCCTCCAAATTTCAAAAAGAAAAGAAAAATGGGGGTTGATCAACAGGACAAGAGAAGAAAAGAGATGCTAGTTTCTATATAAATATTCAGAGACAGGTGATCGAGATCATCATCATCATCGCACTTGGATGAGAAACGCGGTGAGACATGACAACGTGTGGCGTTTGGTCGGTTTTTGAAACTTATGCAAAGGAAAGAGTGTCGTGTTGTGGTTCACAAGAGCGAGAGGTACATAGAAGAGAATTGCTATTTATTTACCGAAGAATTCCATAGCCTTTACAATTTCGAAAAAACTATGGTGGTTTATCAATCGTATTTAAGTTATTGAATATTTTTAATTTATTTTTTTCTGCGTTGGTTTGGAGTATAAATAGAATTGTGAAAAGAGTAATTAATTTATTTTTTTTATGAATCGTATTTAAGTTATCGAATTTAATTTTGCTAACGTATGTAATTCGAGTAACTTAGGATACTAGTTTGTTCATTCAAGAGAAATACTACGGAAACTCTCAAAAAAATGTATAATTAATATTCCTGAATTTATTACATCATGAAGCACTGCAAATATTAATTGAGTACCCGATGACTAGATTTTATTTATAATTATTATGGTAATATAACCTTAGAATTTTGAAACAATTTTACCGATTTTCAACTGCCAGCTTGATAATAATTATCAAATATATTGTTAATATGTAGTTTTGATATGGGTTTTATAAAAAAAAAATTACTATACTAAATTAAAAAAAAAAAATACCAAACTGAAACCGGTTTAAACTGATCAATTTCAATTCAGTTTTTTAAGATAAAAACCAGTTCAAACTGGTTTAGTTTAGTTTTTTGTTTTTAGCTCAGTTTTTTTCAATTTAACTTAGTTGTTTTTTTAGTTTGGTTCGATTTTGGACCTTTTGATTTTATTTTTTCTTTTGTAGCTTTCTTCTTCACGTCTTTTATTGTGTTATTATTTGTATTTATTTTTCAGGTCATTTTTGTTTACCAAAAGCAAATTTCTTTCTTAAAATATCATAACAACTTATCTCGGAAACGGCATTAAAAACCGAAGAATAATTAAAGAGTGATAGCACGCAGAAGAACAAATAATTAGAAACATCAAAAATAAGAAATATATGCATACGTTTTTTAAAAAAATAATAAAAAAGAAAAGAGAAAACGGCAACGGGCCAGGAGGGGAAAAAGTAGTTTTCATTTGGTGAAACCGGCCTCATATGATGGAAGTGCGGGTTGTGTTGTATAGAGAAAGCCACGCGAAAGTGGGGATGGTAGCGGCAGTTTTATTGCATTTTTTAATTTATATTATATATATATATATATAGAGAGAGAGAGAGAGAGAGAGAGAGAGAGAGAGGAATCTTTATAGGAAATTCCGCCTGCGTTTAAAGTTTAAATTGGCCCTTGCCTCTGGTGCAGGGTTAGGTGTCCACCACAGGTAACACCAAGATTGGACAGGTGGGTCTTTCATGCGGCTGCGGCTGCGGCTGCGGATGCTCAACCAGCTGTTGTGTATTTTAGCGTTGGGGTTGGTAGTTTTTATTATTTTGATTGTACTATAATATAGTAATAATTACTTTTAAAATTAGTTTATTTAAAAATATATTATTTTTTTTATTTTTTTAATATTAACATATTAAAATAATTTAATAATATTAAAAAATTAATTTAAAATAAAAAATTAATTTTATTTCAAAAATATTTTTGAAATACGAAAACAAACAAGTATTAATTAATTAAAAAGTTAATAAAATATTTTTAATTGTTGTTTTGGAAAAAAGATTTTTAAAAATACTTGTTTGAGTAAAATTACTATGAGAAGGGTTTGAAAATACTTAATGAAATAAATGAAAAGCAGGTGTTAATAAATAAAAATATATAATTTTTATTTTTATAAAATCAAGGTTTCAAAGGTAATTATATAAGGATTTGTTGCAAAAATAAAAACTATTTAGTTAACTAAACAGTTTTTTCTATATAGTTTGATAAAAAAAACATAAGCTATCATGATACTAAATAGAATGTAAATATATTTGATAATACATTTCAAGATGCTTTTATATAAAAATATTTTTAAAAATATATTTTATATATTTTTATTTTTAATATTAACAAATAAAAACCATATAAAAAAATATAAAATCACATCAACACAATTTAAAAAACATTACATATCTAACCGCACTAACAAACTGAGGTGCGTATGTCCTCACGTGTGCTAGCAACTTTCCCTACGCCTCTTGATGCTCCCACTTTACATCTTCTTTGTCCTCATGGAGCTTTATTTTATGATTTTCAAGTTTAAAGATTTTTTTTAACTAATTTTTTTAAAATTATTTTTTTATTTACTTCAAGTTAATTATTTTTTGGTATTTAGATCATTTTAATATGCTAATATTAAAAATAATTTTTTAAAAAAATATATATTATTTTAATACATTTCTAAACTAAAAATATTATAAAAAATAACTTTTATCACACTCTCAACAAATTCTATCATTTTAGACAAACTTGAAGAAAGTTCTTTGCAATTTGGATACAGTAAGGTTTAATTTAACAAAGATGCATTCTTAAATTGGTCAAGTTATTTAATAAAAATTTACATAAAATTATATTCTTTTCTATAATATTAATAATTACTTTATAAATAATTATATATAAACTTAATATGTAGAATTATTTTAAAAATATTTCCTTATGAATATTAAATGAGAAATAAATATTTATTTTATTATTTTTTATTAACAATTTTTATACAGTTTTCTCACATTAATTTTTATTTTTATGTTTTTTCATATAATTGCGTAAAAGTCTTAAAGGCATGTTTATATTTGTTTTTTTTATTATTAAAACTTGCTTTTGAGGTTGGTTTGAATTGGATTTTTCAGTATTTATATCTTATTTATTGGCCATCAAGTAATGTAACCATTCAAAAGAACTCATTCATTCATGTTGTTTTAGGTTGTCATCCATCATATTAGTATTAAATTGTGATTCCAATAGTCTATATTTAGAGTCTATTTAAAAGTAAATTATTTTTTATTTGAAATTACAATAAAAAAATATTTTATTATTAATTTTTAATTTAAAGTTATTTAAAAAAAAATAAACGATCGGGCCGCACAAACCAGGTCCACGCGTGAAGATAAAAGATTTGAAGTTTCGATGTTGACATAATAGGTGTATGTAGTGGGGATACTTCCAAATAAAAGAGTGGTGTGAAGTGGATGTAGGGTTCCTTCCCTACTACAGTCTGTGGGAATGCCTATCTATAATAAATATTCTTTCATCTTGGGAAAAAAAAAATATATATATTAACTTTGCCATGATAGTTAAGAAGGTTTGTTTTCGTTCTGTTTTTTTTTTTTTTTTTTAAGGTTCAAATCTCATTGCCAGTAATCAAAGAGATTTATAGCTACATCTTTAAAATTGTTAATAAATAAATTTAGTCGTAGTTAATATAAAAGCTGGCTAAGGAATATTATTTCAAAAAAAGTATTTAAAGAAATCAAGAATCCATGATAAAAGCAACGATCAAGATTCCATTTAGAATAATGAATTGGGATAATGAGAAAAGGAATAATTAGAGAGTTATTTTTTTTAGATTAATGTAAATGTTTGAACTAGTTTATGTGTATCTTTATTGATTTCATGAGCCCTGAAATTAATAATTATGTAAGTTTTCAGTGATTCAGAAGTCTGTACGATTCAAACTAATGATTTCTAAAATGTAAATTCAGAATCTAATTAATTGATGTATATCTTTTAGGGTTAATTGGAAAGTTAAATTAAATTACTAGGTGACTGCTTCTTTATTTTATTTTTAAGAGTTTAGGAAAGCTAGCATCTTTGGTTAAGAAAGAAACCCTTTCCCATTAGTTGAAAAGCTACGAAATTCAACATTTAAGAAAAGTAGGCCATGCTATGCATAAGTTTATTTGGTCCATCACTAAAATGGTGCAGCCTCTCCGCCTACACAAGTTGCACTTTAATTTCTTTGAATGAACAAATTGAGCCATTAAAAACAACTATATGCGCTTGTAGGGTAATTCCTTAAATGGCAAAAAAGGTTGTATTGAAATGTGTTTCGTAAAAAAGCAGCCCCCACCCCCTCGTTCTCTCTATTCTTTCTTTACTAACACATCTTAGATCTAAAAATAGCATGTAACAAGGGATGATAAAATAACCTCATTCAGATAAGTATAAATTTTAAATTTATTTTTAAAAAATTACCTGTTCAAATACTACAAATCTCAAAGTTATTATAAACTTATTTAATTGATCATTAACTTCAAAGCTTTAAGAAAGTTTTCAAAATTCATTTAACAAGAAACTCTAAGTTTACCTAGTTTATCAAATGATTAAATTTTTTATAAAAAACTTATTTAAATATCACTTTTTTTAGCTTTATAACAAAATCTTATATATATATATATATTATTACAGAACGCATAAAAAGCAATCTGACTTTCACTTTGTAAGTAAAATTGTTTACCCGACAAATATGAATATGATGACTATTTAAAAACCATTCAACATGATGTTTTTTTATGGAATGATTTTAATGTGACACTTATCATGCAAGTGATACGCGATGTAAATATAGTTATTTGTGTCTAAAAATAATGTCATCACATTTGCACGGCTGTTCTCGTGGAGAGGACTTTCGCATGCGAACATATCAAGAATCATACCAACATTATGTGACATTTAAAATGATGGAGTTATCCCTTATCGTTGCCTTCCTTAGAGGCAAATTTGAATTTGTATGTGTAGCCTCTATAGTCTATTCTCATCGCAATACAACTTGTATTGGCCTTAATTAAGGTCAAAATCAAGCATTAATTAAGATGATGTCAATTGTCTATTCCTTTCTCTACTCGATAATGCCATTAGAATATTTATTACTACTTTTTATTCCCCGTCAATATAAATATAAATATAAATAAACGTAGTTAAAAGTCTATTTATGATTATCAGTATATTAAAATGATTTAAAAATATTAAAAAATTATTAATTTAAAATATAAAAAAAAAAATTTCAAACTTTTTTAAAAAACATTTTTAAAACGTAAAAATAAACAAAGCTAATTGTCTCATTGTATAAATTATTCTGTGACTAGTTTTTGCCTTCATGTACAATTGAAAAAAGAAAAAAGGAATTTGAGTTAATTAACAACAAACAGGGTAAACTTGTCTAGGAATGAGTCATCAAACACCCTTTAAATCTATAATAATTTATCCACAGAAAGAAGTATCCGTTGGGAGTATCATTGGATGGACCAAGGAAAAGGGCCCGTCGTTTGGCCTCACATACCTGTCTCTTGCCCTGGAAAGTGAAATTTAAAATCTGAAGGAAAGTTGGATTAGCTGTGTGACACATGTTTTACGCTGTCTTCCTAAAGAACAAGAGCAAAATCTTATTATTGAAACAATGATTCTTGTTCCTGATGTGCAATTTCTCTATAATTTGGTAGTGCAATTGTGCTCCCTCTAGACAGAGAAGAGCAATGATTCTTGTTCTAATATTATATTGGAGGAGTCCTCATTGAACCTTACAGTTCATATACTCTGTCTGCCGGTTCAACGATCATTCGAGCATGTGTTGGAGACTGGAAGATCACTACCAGAGTTTTGCGATACTTACTATGGTGGTATTTAAACACTAATTTCATCAGAAAAATATTTATTGATAGAATCATAGACGATAATTGGTCGTTAAAAAACTTATTATTGGTAATTTTTATTATTATGCTATTCATTTTATCGATAATGTAATCATTGATGAATTTATATATGCAAAAAGCATGCCAAACAAAACACTTTACCTAACATTATTCCGTCGATAATTTCATCGATTAGTATGATATACCATCGATAGAAAAAATTGTTTGTAATTTTATTGGTGTTTGAATTTATATTATTGACAGAATTAACATGTCAGTGATTTAAATATCATCAATGGTAATTCTTGTATTTTTTTTAATTCTCCAGAACTTTTCGAGGGACTTGTTCGTTGGTGATTCTGTATGTGATTCAAATTTTGTCGATAATTGTTCAATTTGTATTTAATATTTTAAAAAAATTAAAATAAACAAAAAGAAGTAAAATAAAAAACTAAATATTTGTTACTAGTTGTGAGTCCCATCGAAACTAGAAAACTACTACTTATCAGATTGAAAATCAAATACAATGCCATCATATTACGAGATCACGTCATGCATTTCTTCTCTTGACTGACAATACAACATCACTTTCAACTCTACCTAATAAAGAAATCATTTTTTGTTTTTTCTATACTTGTGATCAATTGGCAAGAACCTCCGGTGATAATAAAAAAAAAAAAAACATTTCACTATCATTTATTAAGGTGAAGACATTGTTAATTTCCATACAATATGAACATGCTAATTTTTCATGCATACTTCAAATATAAACCATCTTATATGCAAGAAAATCATCGATAGTCCACATCAAAATTGCCATCATTTAAGAATTTTGTTTTCTCGAGACATCATATATGAAAGTCTTGAATGACCATAACTGCTTCAACTCATCAATCAACGGTAAAAAACAAACATCTATATTCCTACTCGAATTATTAGGATAGGATATGACTATAGATAAGAACGTGAATTGCGGCCTCATACGCATTCCTCGTGTATTAATTAATAACGTGAACTAAATAAATTATCAGTACCCAACTAATTAGCTATTATTGGTTTAACTCAAACTTATTTAATCTATTTCAATAGTACATTTAAATCATTATCAAATTTCTCCAAAAATTCAAATTCCTCCAAATTTACTGAAAATTTCAACCTAAAAATAAAATTGGTAAAATGTGAAACGTACCCATTATATAAGTCATTATTTATTTCATTACAAAACATTTAAGTAACAAAATCAAATTCAATTTCACCAAATGACAAACAAATACAATTTCTTAAAATCCCAAACAAACCCGAACATATACAAATCATATATTCATGTAACAAATTTCTATGAGAAAAAGCTATAAAATAAGTAAACAAACAAACAAATAGATTACAACAAAAAATATATAGTTTTGCTTACTTGATATGGCAAATCTAAAATATAAATAAATTAAACTAGAACAAAGATGCTGACAGATTGATTGTTGAGGTGGCTAGATTTGTGATAATGATAGCTTGATTTGTGACTAAATATGGGGGTGTTGTGTGTTGTTTTCTACTAAATAAAAAGGAAGAAGAAGAATAAATGCGAGAAGATGAGGGATTGTCTGTCAAGTTATAACTTATATATTACCGACAAATATATTTCCTTTATAATTCTGTATGTAATAATGATATGTTATTTTTTTTTATTTCTTCATTTCCAACTGTATTTCTGTCAGTATTCGCCGACATAAAATTTCCTTTGATGTATGCTGAGGAAAATAATGAAGAAATATTCAATCAGTAAATATCACTGTAATTTTTGACATGTTTTTTTCGGTTAGTATTTCTTTTTGTATTCAACAATTTTAAGGCATTGTATTTTTCTATTGAATCTTAAATAATTTGGAAGGACAATTCTTTTCATATTTTTTAAGAGAGTATAATATATGTCCAAACTAATTGAAAATAGGCTATGAATGTAACTGTGGCTCTAACTTGTACTTGCAGATTTATCCCAACGTTTGTATTCACACGGATTACCTTTCTGAGCACTTCAGTACATCCCTCTACTTGACTCTGTGTTCTTGAAGTATCAAAGAGTACAGGAAGCATGGACATGGATGCAGCGTGATGCAGCTACCACGATATACAATTTTCTAGAAATTAAGGATATGATAATTAAGTAGTGACATGTTATTTTTTAAATTATTTTTTTTATAAAAATAAATACTAAAATAGATTATTATATAAAAAAAAATAGAACAAACCTCTAATTTATCCCCAAACTATATTCGCATTCTCAATGGAGTCTTCAAAAATGTTTTATATTAATGAGTTTACAAAACAAAGAATTAATTTTTTTTGTCTAAACTTTTCACAAGATTTTAATGGAAAATATCAATTTTATGAGGTTATAGAGATTAAATATGAGCAAAACCCCAAAGTAAATTACTAAGCTAAGAGTTATGATGGCTGCAAAAGATCACTGATACTATATATTTAATTAAATATATAATCGTGACATAAAGTATGACCCTTGAAAATATATCATATAAAAAAATTTAAAATAATAAATTAAAATCTGTTCATATTGTAGTCCCTCCTGTCTTCTGTTCCATCCCACTTGTCCAAAATATACGTGAAATTATCAAATTTAAAAAACCGACGATTCTTTTATTGAATTTTCTAGATGATGCACGTGCGTTTTAAATAAAAAAAAATAAAAGTAAACGACTATATTTTTTTAAAGTCTTATTTTAGGCTGCTGCCGGCTAAAATAAGTAGGTGAAAACCAATCATTTGTAGATGCTTGAAATTAAAAAGTTGCTTTCCATATAATCTCAAGTAAATAATAAATTATATATATAATTTCTCTGTAAGGTTAATAACTTATATATATAACAGAATTTATTTCCGCGTCAGTATCATATACATAATAATTTTATAAATCGCATATATGTAAAATAAATCACTTGCTACATAATATATTATATAGTTTCTTTTCTAGGTATCTATCTAACTGACAGACTATCTTTTATATATATATATAAACACACACACACACACACCCTATCCTTAAGAAAGAGAGTTTATAAATTGTGCTTTATATAAGTTAGGAAACTGACCTTTGTTATACCAAAAGCATGGGACTCTTCAAATCTAGAATTCTACAGCAGAACATGGACTCTTCCATTTATTTCTGCTTTGATTTCTGCCATCTTTTATGTTTTGAGTGAGACATTTTGCTACGTTTTAGTATAAAATAACCACGTGCATCTTTTTGTTAATTATGATTAAATATAGGGCTGAATTTATATACTAGCAACGACATATATTTTGTATTTTCATGTATGAAAATACAATATAAAATAAATGCTTTCTTTATATAGTGTAGAAGTCCCTTAAATTTCGACATGTAGATTTTTTCTCAAGGTAAATGATATATTTACTATATAATAATAAAGTTCTCAACATATAGCTTAAGTGTAATAAAAATAAAATTGAATATTCTTGTGCTAAAATACAAAAATTTAATAACACGTATTAAATTATAATAATGAATTGATGATTTTGTAGTTGATTTTCTGTTAGAATAGCTTCTATTAAAAATAAGACATTTGAATTATATGACCGTTGAAGGAATTGTGGGCTATCTCAAAAACACATTGTTTTACACTTTTACTCATGTAAAACACACCGTTGACTAAGTTGTTATTTTCCTATCAGTATCCCAACGGGGAAGGGATAAGAGATTATTTTGGTCCACGATGAAGTGCGTGTAACAATTTTTATTTATTTTTTTAATTATAAATATCTGAATTAACTTACACATATTTAAATTAATCTTTCAATATTTTAAAGTTAATAATCAGCTTCTAGTAATTTTAAAATTTATGGTATTCAAATTAATGATTTCTTTAACCTACACCCTGTGTAGCAATTTCTTGGCATGAAAGATCGAAGGCATACGATCAGAGTAATTTTAGTTTCTTCTTTAGTCTCCATTCATAGGCAACTGGAGGCCAGCGTTTAGATACACAGATGATCTCTCCCTCCTTCCCTGTGTGTGTGTTTATATATTTGAGGAATGCTAGCAACAGCACTACACAATGGCTTTCCTCTACGACAATGAAATAAGTGGGAAAAACTGTGTGAGGTTAAAGCAGATTAGAGATTGAGCAAGAACAAAATTGATATAGCTAAGACGTGGCCAAGTAACAGAGCAAGTGTTTAAAATGAATGTGATTGGCAATGGTAGCTAGCATTTCCCTATCTATATACATTTTCTTCACATTCCAAGATGCTTCACATCTTGAATATTTAGTTAAATGGGAGCTATCTCCATGCTTTTCTTGCTTCCACACTTGTTGTGCCTTCAAACCCACATCCTTCCTCATCTAAACCTCTAAAAAAAAAGGAACATTTTGCTGTAAAAAAGCCTCAAGTTTGCATCACTACCATACCGAGATTAATCTTCTTTTTTGTTTGCGACTCTGCGTAAAACAGACAAGATGGTGAGACCTCCTTGCTGTGGCAAGTTGAATGTGAAAAGGGGTCTATGGACTGCAGATGAAGATGCAAAGATACTTGCTCATGTGGCCAAGCATGGAACAGGAAATTGGACTGTTGTTCCAAAGAAAGCAGGTTGATTTATATACGTTGTTGTTGTGATTTGGATTATAATTGACAGTGTTACTATAATTTGGCCAAGCATGGTACAGGAAATTATGGCTTAATTTCCATAAATGAGCATGCTTTGTAGGACTTCAAAGATGTGGGAAGAGTTGCAGAC